>CM035836.1:176763777-177363777 GCA_020510985.1 Pholidichthys leucotaenia
CGGTCGTGAAGATTCTTTTTTTTTTTTTTTTTCAAAAACTTTATTGAGAAGGTCGTGAAGATTTGGTAGATGAGGAGGAGGAGAGGGGCGGTTCCAACCTGATCAATCAGCGCCGGTTACGACCTGACCAATCAGGGGCGACCAGTCTGTTAACGTCACAACACGGCACAGCTCAGCACTGCTGTACCCTGCCCTGGAGCGGGGCTGAGAATCGCGGCTGTTAAACCGTGTTGGGGCTTGTGGAAAAGCGTACAAAGCGTGCTGAGCCGTCCCGTGTCGCGCTAAAGCATGCTAGTGGAAAAGGCCCTCTAGTTAGCCCCGGTGCGTTCACGGGAGGCTAAGTTGTGCTGCACTGTGTGCTGCAGGTTTCCCCTGGACGACGGAAACCAAGGAGCCGCTCCTCTTCTCTCCACCTGTCTGCCACCTCTCCTCGGGCACGGAGCATTCCCTCCTCGAGGCGTACAAGAGGGCCTTGGACGAACCCGGACAGTTCGGTGCTTAACTTCCAGGCTAAGGAGGGCGATAGCGGGAGTTCCTGGCCGGACTGTCAGTGAATGCATCACGCTCGATTGAGGACGCTCAGAAGGTTTTCCTCTTGTAGCGCAGGAAGTGACTCTGGTTGAAAGAATTGTATTGCTTTTTTCCCTTGTGTGCTTTTTTAGGGTATTTATGCTATTTATAATATTTATTGTGGGGTAGTTTCTTATCTTGGGCACATTGGGAATGTATGGTTTCTATGAGAATGTATGATTTAAAAAAAAAAGATGGCTGCCAACGGAGTGAGGAGTGGTCTGATGGGCCCCGCTTCTAGACACTTTCTGCCTATCTACTTCTTCTTATTATTGTCTTTGTGTGTCTGGAACTGCAACAAGAAGGGTTTTCCGGCCAATTCAACTAAAGGTGAAGCTAAAAAGTTTTATTTATATAGATATGGACATGGTCATTTCACCCTGTGCTCTATCTGGTCTTCAAAAGCTCTGAGAAAAAGCTTCCAAAACAAGGCAAACATGGGTGCTAAGCAAATATCACAAAATGGCAGAGGCTATACAGTTAAAGTGCTGTTAGTACTGCTACGTCTGGCAGGGGATATTCACCTTAATCCTGGACCTGCCACTATTAAACAGCAGACCACTGGGTTAGCACAAACAACTGAGCCGGCGGATTGGTTATTGCTAATTATGGCCCGGCTAACATCTGAACCGGCTGATCGCCCGCTGCTATCAACGACCCTACTAACATCTGAACCGGCTGGTCGCCCGCTGCTATCAACGGCCATGCAAACATCTGAACCGGCTGGTCGCCCGCTGCTATCTACGGCCCTGCTAACATCTGAACCGGCTGGTCGCCCGCTGCCATCAACGGCCATGCTAGCATCTGAACCGGTTGGTCGCCCGCTGCTATCATCGGCACTGCTGACATCTGAACCGGCTGGTTGCCCACTGCTATCAACGGCCATGCTAACATCTGAACCAGCTGGTCGCCCGCTGCTATCAACGGGCATGCTAACATCTGAATCGGCTGGTCGCCCGCTGCTATCTACGGCCCTGCTAACATCTGAACCGGCTGGTCGCCCGCTGCCATCAACGGCCATGCTAGCATCTGAACCGGTTGGTCGCCCGCTGCTATCATCGGCACTGCTGACATCTGAACCGGCTGGTTGCCCACTGCTATCAACGGCCATGCTAACATCTGAACCGGCTGGTCGCCCGCTGCTATCAACGGGCATGCTAACATCTGAATCGGCTGGTCGCCCGCTGCTATCATAGGCACTGCTGACATCTGAACCGGCTGGTCGCCCGCTGCTATCAACGGCCATGCTAACATCTGAACCGGCTGGTCGTCCACTGCTATCAACGGACATACTAACATCTGAACCGGCTGATCGCGCGCTGCATAATACCGGTCTTCGCCCCAGTACAGCTTGACATAACGCACGGCTCAGGAGACGCACACACACAGGCTCAGAGTAGTTCAAATAGTTTATTGACAACAGGCGTGAATGAGTGCGTGTCTGCGGGATGTAAATGTGTTGGTGGCGGTGTCTGCTTCAGGCACAGAGGCAGGTGACCGTACAGCCGGGCAACCCTATGGAGAAAGCACAGGGAGAGGGTGACGGGCATACACCAACACAGAGGAAGTTATGGCGAGAGAAGGACTTACTTGGATGGACAGGATAGCTGGCACAGCAAGGGGCGAGACCCGGGAGACAGCCACCTGGAGAGCTCGGTGCAGCAACGAGGAATGGGCGTTGGAAGGACGTCGTCCGCCGCCGGGAAATCCACCTGTGCACAGGGGAGCAGACTGGAGAAAAAGAAGGTAAGGGCTTCTTACCCAAATGATTGCGCTGAAGATAGGAAGTGACTCACAATGGTGAGGGACGAAGTCTGACGGCTTCAGGCCGAAGCTCAGGGCGAGACGGCTTTTATCCCTCGCCGTTGATGATGAGCAGGTGCGGGAGCAGGTGGCGCCGCTGATGAATGGCGCGGCGTGACAGTACTCCCACCTCTAGCAGCGCCTCCTGGCGATGGCTTATCTGGGTGCGCTCGGTGGAAGTCCGCGATGAGCGATGGGTCCAACACAAACGACGAGGGTACCCACTGTCGATGCTCGGGCCCATAGCCCTCCCAGTCCACCAAGTACTGCAACCCACGACCCCGGCGTCGAGAGTCCAGGATGGCGGTGACGGACCAGGCCGGATGGCCATCAATCATCCGGGGCGCGGGTTGCGCAGCAGGAGGGGGGCAAAGGGGGTCGGTGACTGCCAGCTTCACCTTTGACACGTGGAAGGTGGGATGGATGCGGAGGGAGGGGGGAATAGCCACGCGCACAGCCACCGGGTTGATGATCCGGGTGATGGGATAGGGACCCATGAAGCGCTGTGCCAGCTTCCTCCTCTCGCCTTTTAGGGTGACGTCCTGGGTGGAAACGTAGACACGTTGCCCAACTCTGTACACCGGGGCAGGTCTTCTATGCCGGTCCGCCACAGTCCTGTTGCGCTCCGCTGTGCGTAAAAGCGCATTGCGCGCGGCAGTCCAGATGGAGCGGAACTGCCTGAGATGTGCTTTAACTGAGGGGACAGTTACCTCACTCTCCTGCTCCGGAAACAGCGGGGGGTCGGAAACAGCGGGGGGTCGTAACCCAGGGACGCCTTGAAGGGAGACATCCCTGTAGCAGAAGAGCGAGCGGTATTATGAGCATATTCAACCCAGGCGAGATGGTTGCTCCAGGACGTAGGTTTGGATGTGGTCACACAGCGGAGCGCAGCCTCCAGCTCCTGGTTGGTCCGCTCACACTGCCCGTTGGACTGGGGGTGATGGCCGGAGGAGAGGCTCACCTTGGCTCCGATGGCGTTACAGAATGACCTCCAAACCTCGGAAGAAAATTGGGGGCCCCGGTCCGAGACCACGTCCACCGGAATCCCGTGCAGCCTGACCACGTGTTGGACGAGGAGATCCGCCATCTCCAGGGCAGTAGGGAGACCTCGCAGGGGGACGAAGTGCGTCGCCTTGGAGAAACGGTCCACGATGGTCAGGATGGTGTCAAAGGAGTTGGAAACGGGAAGTCCGGTGATGAAATCCAACGCGATGTGCGACCAGGGCCTGCCAGGAATGGGCAGGGGCTGGAGCAGACCCGCTGGAGGGGCGTTTCCCGACTTGCAGGTGGCACAGATTGGGCAAGCCCGGGCGTAGCGGGCCGCGTCCCTCAGCAGGCCTGGCCACCAAAAGGACCGTTGGAGGAGGTTGTTCATCCGGGAGGTGCCGGGATGACAGGTGAGCTGGGAGGTGTGGAGCCAGTGGATGACCTCTCCTTGGACCGCAGATGGCACGAACAGTCTTCCCTCCGGTCCGCCGCCAGGATCAGGTTCCACCTCCTGCGCCTTCCGGATCTTGCTCTCGATGTCCCAAGAGATGGCACCCACGACGCACGACCTGGGCAGGATGGTGTGGGGCGTCTCCTCAGCCTCCACGGGGGTAAACTGCCTAGAGAGGGCATCAGGCAGGCCGTTCTTGGAGCCTGGCCTGAAGGTGATGGAGAAACGGAACCTGGCGAAGAACAAAGACCAGCGCGCCTGGCGGGCGTTCAGGCGCTTGGCAGATCGTAAATATTCTAAGTTCTTGTGGTCCGTCAGGACCACGAACGGCAGGTCCGCCCCCTCTAGCCAGTGACGCCACTCCTGTAAGGCGAGCTTGATGGCCAGGAGCTCTCTGTCCCCCACAGCGTAGTTCCTCTCCGCCGGGGACAAGCGCCGGGAGAAGAAGGCACAGGGTTGTTTGGCGCCATCGTCAGGCGACCGCTGGGATAGAACTGCTCCCACTCCCGTGTCCGAGGCGTCCACCTCGACGATGCACTGCAGCGCGGGGTCGACCTGGCGAAGAACCCGGGAGGAGGAGAATTCCGCCTTCAGCACCTTAAAGGCAGCAGCGACCTCTTCTGTCCACCGGAAAGGGACCTTCGGGGACGTGAGGCGGGTCAGCGGTCCGACGATCGAGCTGAAGTTGGGGACAAAGCGGCGGTAGAAATTGGCGAAGCCAACAAACTGTTGCACCTGCTTCCGGGATGCGGGAGTAGGCCACTCCACCACCGCCTTCACCTTCTCTGGGTCTGGGAGCACCTGGTCTTGAGAGATGATAAATCCCAGGAAGGGTGTGGTCCTAGCGTAGAATTCACACTTTTCAGCCTTCACGTAGAGCCGATTCTCCAGCAGTCTTTGGAGGACCCGCCTCACATGGACCTGGTGCTCGTCCCTGGACCTGGAGAAGATAAGGATATCGTCCAGGTAGACGAACACGAAGAGGCCAATGAAATCCCGGAGGACGTCGTTGATGAGGCACTGAAAGACGGCAGGAGCGTTGGTTAACCCGAACGGCATGACTAGGTATTCAAAGTGGCCGTTCGGGGTACGGAAGGCTGTCTTCCATTCATCTCCCTCCCGGATCCAGACGAGGTGGTAAGCGCTGCGTAGATCCAGCTTGGTAAACCAGGTCGCCCCCTGGAGGGAGTGAAAGGCAATGTCCATGAGGGGCAGGGTGTAACGGTCCCTCTCAGTGATGTCGTTGAGCACACGGTAGTCTATGCAGGGGCGGAGGGAGCCGTCCTTTTTCCCAACGAAGAAGAACCCTGCCCCCACGGGAGACGACGATGGGCGAATTATCCCAGCGCTCAGTGATTCCTTCAGGTAGGTGTTCATTGTCTCCTTCTCCGGCGCAGACAGGCTGTAGAGCCGACCAGAAGGTAAGGGAGCCCCCTGGCGGAGGTTGATGGCACAGTCGTAGGGCCGATGAGGGGGGAGAGACATTGCTTTGGTTTTACTGAACACCATACCCAGGTCGTGAAATTCCGGAGGCACCAGAGACAGGTCCAGAGGTGCTGCGTCCGCCACAGGGAGAGAAGCGGACGGGGAGCAGGCAGCGGACTGAAGGCAGGTGCCCATACAAAACGTGCTCCATGCCGATATCCCAGCTGACTTCCAGTCCAGGACAGGGTTGTGGAGGCGTAGCCAGGGATACCCCAGGATGACGGGCGACACAGAGTTGGGCAGGACGTAAAAAACCATCTCCTCCCGGTGGTTCCCTGAGATGATGACTGGGACGGGAACGGTCTGATGTGAAACTCTCCCAAGGGAGGCACGAGAGAGATTGACCAGGGAGATGGGGTTTCTCAGTGCCTGACAGCGGATGCCCAATCGGGTTGCCAGGCTTTGTGAAATGAAGCTGCCTTCTGCGCCCGAATCCACCAGTGCGTGGGTGAGATGCCCAGTGGGGTTGTGGCAGAAACGGATGGGCAGCTTCAATTGGGTATGAGTTTTTAACCGGTTGAGATCCGCGAGACCCCCTACAGTGATTCGCGGACCCCGCCGACTAGCTTTCCGTGGGCAGAGCTCCACAGTATGTTGGTCACCTCCGCAATACATGCAGAGGTCCAACTCACGGCGGCGTTGTTTCTCCGCAGGGGAAAGCTTTGTCCAGCCCGTCACCATCGGCTCCGACTCCTCGGGGCACGATGCTGGCGGCGCCGCCAGGGGGCGAGCTTGGAACAGGTGCGGCGAGACTCCACGAGGGCGAGAAGAAGACGACTTCCGCCCCGAGAAGCGCTCGCGCAGCCTGTTATCCAAACTAATCGCTAAGGATGTCAGCTCCGCTAGCGTCTCAGGAATGTCCCGTCCAGCCAGTTCATCCCTCAGATCGTCATTGAGGCTGCGGAGGAAAAGACTGCAGAGGGGGCGTTCCTCCCAGCCTAATTCCTCCGCCGCTACCCGGAAGTCGACCGCGTAGTCCACGGCTGACCGGCTTCCCTGCCGGAGGGCGAGAAGCCGATCGATCTGGACCGTCTCGGTTAGAGAATGGTCAAAGACCTCCAGGAAGCGCCTCATGAATTGGTTATATGTGAGGGTGGCATAACTGGGTCTCGCCATAACGGCGTAGGCCCACGTTAATGCCCGCCCCTCCAGGAGATTCCCGATATAACCAATTCGGCTATGATCTGAGGGGAAATCTCCGGGCACGCGGTGGAAGACGGACTCACACTGCATAATAAACCCCCGCGCTCCGTCGAGCTTACCGCTAAAGCGGGCGGGGGTTGGAATAGGTGTGAGCCGAACCGGTGCACTCGGAGCCTGCTGGACGGCCACTGGAGCAGCAGGAGCCGCGCCACCCTGACGAGCCGGGGGGAACGGCTGTTGAGGATCCAAGCGGCCCAACCGGTTAGTTAAATTCAATAACTGATTAAAAATCACCTGTTGCTGATAGGCTATATGATCCACTCGAGCCTCGAGAGTGGAAAACCGGTGTGCGAGCCCGCCGTCTGCCGAGCCGCTCTGCTGAAGCCGTACTGACATAACGCACGGCTCAGGAGACGCACACACACAGGCTCAGAGTAGTTCAAATAGTTTATTGACAACAGGCGTGAATGAGTGTGTGTCTGCGGGATGTAAATGTGTTGGTGGCGGTGTCTGCTTCACGCACAGAGGCAGGTGACCGTACAGCCGGGCAACCCTATGGAGAAAGCACAGGGAGAGGGTGACGGGCATACACCAACACAGAGAAAGTTATGGCGAGAGAAGGACTTACTTGGATGGACAGGATAGCTGGCACAGCAAGGGGCGAGACCCGGGAGACAGCCACCTGGAGAGCTCAGTGCAGCAGCGAGGAATGGGCGTTGGAAGGACGTTGTCCGCCGCCAGGAAATCCACCTGTGCACAGGGGAGCAGACTGGAGAAAAAGAAGGTAAGGGCTTCTTACCCAAATGATTGCGCTGAAGATAGGAAGTGACTCACAATGGTGAGGGACGAAGTCTGACGGCTTCAGGCCGAAGCTCAGGGCGAGACGGCTTTTATCCCTCGCCGTTGATGACGAGCAGGTGCGGGAGCAGGTGGCGCCGCTGATGAATGGCGCGGCATGACACAGCTGGACATAGCGAGCCAGGTGAGTCGAACTGCACTGAACAGACTCGCATATCTGATCCTGCTGTAAACAGCTGCGTTACGTCCAAACTTTTGGAAACAGGAGGGGTAAAACAAAATGCAAATGAGGCGAGATCCGAAAACCGAGCTGTACAAAAGCAAAAACAACATCTATTTTTCCAAACTGTTAATCATGCACGAGTTCTTTGGGACACAAAGGCTGAACCAAAGGGGATCCTCGGCGGACATTTAAACATACGGAGCATAATCCCCAAAAGAGATGAGATTTTGGTGTTGCTGTCTGACTCAAATCTGGACTATCTTTGTCTCTCAGAAAGCTGGCTACACAGGAACATAGACACTAATATGATCGATATTGTGGGTTATCAGTGTTTTAGAAAAGACAAGCAGGCAGGGAGGGGAGGAGGTGTTTTAATTTACATCAAAGAGAAATTTAAATGTCAATTGGTTGATTTGAATACTTCACTTGAATGTTTAGCTGTTAATGTATGTCTCTCACCGGTAATGAATTTCAACATTGCAGTATTGTACAACCCACCCTCACACAAATCTTCTTTTTATAATGAATTAAGTGCTCTGGTTAAACAACTTGAGGGGAGCAGAGAAACAATATTTTATGGTGACTTCAATATCAACTGGTCTGATAAAAAGGACAAACAGAAACTGAAAAGCCTCATGACTAAATTTAATTACCAACAAATGATCAAAGGACCTACCAGGATAACCAAACAATCTAGAACACTTATTGACATGGTATTTGCTAATAAACCAGAACGAATAACCAGAACCTATAATCTTGTAACTGGTCTCTCAGATCATAACATGGTTCTTGCTGTCAGAAAACTAACTAAAAAGCGACTACAGTATTTTGGGGGAGTCGATATTGATAAATCAAATTTTATTATTCCCAAATCAAAAAATGAGGAGTTTGAACATTACTTAGAGAATCAAAATTGGGAGCAGCTCATGTCAATATATGAAGTAGATGATTGTTGTAATTTTATAACTGCAACAATTACAAAGTCCATAGAAAAATTTACAAAGCAAATTAAAAGTAGACAACAGAAGATTAACCTACCATGGTTAAATAATGAAATAAGAAAACTTATGAAGAGGCGAGACTCTGCATTGAAATCATCATTAACCTCTAAACTACAAAATGATCGCCTTGTGTACAAAAGTTTAAGAAATAAAGTGGTACAAGAGCTGCGAAAATCAAAAGTATCTTATTACAATAAACTGATCATGCAAAGGGTAACAACAGTTCCCTATGGAGGCATTTAAATAACTAATAAAAAAAATGTTCAGAAGGGGGTAAAGGAACTTAGAATCAATGGCAAGACCATCAGTGACAAGGCTACATTGGCAAATGAATTTAATTCATATTTTGTGGACTCTGTGGAAGACTTAACAAAAAACTTTGTGCTGCCAAATGTGCTCAACAACACAAAATCAATACTTCCAACAGATTCTTTTCACATCAATGAGGTAAATGAGGAGTTAAGTGCTGGTATTGTTAAAACACTGTCAAACTCAAAAACTAATGATATCTACAATATGAACACTTCCTTTCTCAAAACGCACAGCAAAATATTCATCAAACCACTGACTCATCTCATTAATCTCTCCATTAGGTCTAGTACATTTCCATCTGGCTGGAAAAAAGCTGTCATCATACCAGTTCATAAATCAGGCAGTAAAGACGATATATGCAATTACCGCCCAATCTCTATTTTACCAGTCCTGTCTAAGGTTCTTGAAAAAGTTGTAGCTACACAGCTGATAGACTGTTTACAAGACAGTCAACTTCTTCATCCACATCAATTTGGTTTTAGACCAGGATACTCAACAGAAACAGCAAATTGTTGCCTTATTGAAAATGTCAAACAGTCCTTGGACAGGGGTAATGTGGTAGGAGCTGTTTTTCTAGATATCAAAAAGGCTTTTGATACTGTAAACCACAGTTTGCTTTTATCTAAAATGGTATCTTTTAACTTCTCTCCAGATACATTAGAATGGTTTGCATCTTATCTCCAGAATAGAGAACAGTGTGTAAAAGTTCACCAGGATAAATCCTCATTTTTAAACAACCGCATGGGTATCCCACAAGGGTCCATTCTTGGTCCTTGTCAGGGTGGCCCTCACGGACCACCAGAAGACACCACAGTCGCCAGTGAGTTTTGCAGTGATGTTTATTAACAGTGCAGGTTTGGCAGGCATAGGAATTACACACAAAGGAAAAGGTGACGTCTGAGCCAGGGAGCGCCCGATGCGCCAGATGGAATAACAAAGAAGGTTAAGTCTCACAGAACGTACCTTATAAGACGATAACCGGAAATGCTAACCGATGGGTTTACAGGAGATACCCGAGTCGGCTAACAGTGGACTACGGAGGTAAACAGAGACTGCCGCATCAGGGAGCATTCAGCACCTGCTTTTATCTCTGGTAGCTAACGACCCTGATGCAGCACAGCTGCTCCGTTGATAGCAGCGCAGCAGCTGACTTTGACAGCAGGGAGCTCCCCCGGGCGCTTTCACAATAAGAGCCCGAGGAGCTAGAAGGAATCCTCTGCTGCCAAAGCCAGGGAAATATGATACAAGACCCGAGTGTGGACAGAACCGACACATGGGCTATGACAGTACCTCCCCCTCGAGGCCGAGCTCTGAGCGGCCCGAGTAACACCCAAGCCCCCCCCGCCCAGGGTGGGCGGATGGGGCGCTGGCAGGAGGGAGAGACACAAAAAAAAAGGACAAGCAAGTAACAGGACCAACAAGGCAGTAGAGACAGAAAAAAAAAAAAAACATACTCCCTTGAATGTGGGTGACAAGAACAGAATCAGATAGGCAGTACATATATTGGCAAACAACAAACTGACATTAGGTGGAGGGAAAAGAACCACCAAACACAGAAACAACAAAGGAGTGAGCCACAAAAATCACAAATCAACCCCCCCTCCCCCCCGCACACCTCAACAGTCTCACAGATGTAATCAGAACCCCAGGAAGGGTGCAGTCCTGACCCTGCGGGATGGGGGCTAAAGGTTCGGGGGGTCGTACGGCATCAAGTGGCCACAGAACAGGGAGGGGGGAAAAGGACAGTTCGGGCGGCCTACCCCGGTCCCATGCTCGGAAGCAGAGAGTTTCAGGCGGCCGGACCAGGTCGCCACACAGGGAGTCCAAAATGTCGGGAGGCCGACCCAGAGAGCCAAATTGGGGAGACAGTCTTTCAGGCGGCCGACCCACATCGCTAGCCCACCAGAACCGTTGGGTCGAAGTAGCCGGCGGTCCCGCTGAAAAGGGGAGAGACGAGGGAGAACCGGGCGAAACGATCAGAACCCCAACGGCCCCAGGTGAAGATGGGTAGCGCTCCTCAGGGAGACGAGGAGGATGACGATGGTGATGAGGGTGAAGAGGGGAATGAGCCTGTCCCGCATCCGGCGGCCGGGGATCTGCAGCTCCCTCATCGAATCCAGGACCTGCTGGTGCTGCACCCACGTCGGGCCCCGACTGGGCTGGAACCGAACCCACGGTGGACCCCGATTGGGCCGGAACCGAACCCACGGTGGACCCCAATTGGGCCTCCGGTGCACCCACGTCGGACCCCGATTGGGCCGGAACCGGACCCACGGTGGACCCTGATTGGGCCTCCGGTGCACCCGTGACAGACCCCGACTGGGTCGGCGTCGCACCAGACTCGACCTCCAACCCCGAAACCGGAACCTCTGGCACAGCAGGCGAGAGCAGCCCCTCACTGGCAACCCTGGGCGAAGGCTCAGGAGAGAGAGAAAACCCGGGATCAGGATCACCGGCAGCGCCAGAACCCGGCGAGATAAGCTCGGACGCAGCGGACGGCTGCACCCGGCTCATCTCCCCTTGAGACAGGCAAAAATGCTCTAAGAGGTAAAAGAGAAAGGCAAAGCAGAGCACTTGCCTGAACTCGGGTTCTGACGCAGTCCAGGACTGCGAAGATCTGGGCTCAGATGTCAGGAGGTCGTCCTCAGGCTCCCACTCAGCTGCGTCGGGCTCCGCAGCTGGCGTGATGGTGTGCACAGCTTGAGAGTCCTCCGGCACCGATGTCCACGCCAATGGCCCACATGGCGTGGTGGCAGGAGAACCTCGACCCGCTGGACCGGACCGCTCCTCCGTGGAACCCCGGGGACGCTTCCTCATCAGCACAGGCTCCACGCTGCAGTCCACTCTCCTCCTCCGCCCACGGGGTAGCTGCGGAACCGGAACCAGGCTCTCCAGAACCGCAGGCCCCCTCCTCATCCAGCGACGTTGGCCTGGCGTCGAGGACCGCTCAGCGGAGGGAGACACAGAGGAAGCAGGGTTAATTCTTTCATCCACAGCAGGTGGAGGGAGCTCGGGGGGCTGCATACCGCGAACTCCACCCCCAGGAGTCAGACAAGGCAAAACAATATCGAGATGAGAGAAATTATCGTGCACTTGCCTTTCTCCTGGGGTTGAGATGGTTCCTGCTGTGGGGGACGTCGTTCCTCCCTTTCCCCGCTGGATGGCGACAGAGGGCCCTCTAGGAAGACGAGGTGAGGCCACTCGAGATGGTTCCGGGATGGGACTCGCCGAAACGGAGCCCCCGAGACACACAACAGCCGGGACAGGCGACAAGGAGGAGGGGGCGACAGCCGAGGTTAGCCGGGCATGGAGCGCTGACGGGACAGCAGGCGAAGGCCCGGGGGGAGATGAGGCTGCGGGGATTCCCCTCTGACGAAGCACAGGAGTGACAGCTGTGTGGGGGGTTGAGCTCTTGCGGCAACCTGGAACTGGATCCAGACGGGATTCTAGCCGAGGATTCTGCTGAGGAGAGCCCTCGTCGTTATGCCGACGTCGTCGTCGGCCCCCAGACGGCGCGTACTCCTGGTTCTGCTCCGGGACGGGAATGGAACAACGACGCAGGGAGCAAGGATGCTTTCTCCCCTGCTTTCTGCTCCTCTCCTCCAGCCCATGAAGTGACTCGCGTTGAGCGGCGAGTTCCTCCCACCTCGCTATCACCTCCGGGTGATCGTCAAACTCGAGGGGGAGATTGAGCAGAAATTCCTCAGCGTAGTTCAAATGTCTTTGAATGTCGCTGGGAGCGTCCCACAGCGTAGTGGAAAAGATGGTGCTGTCCACATTCTCCAGAGCCTCCGCTAGCTGCCTGCCCAGGCGCCGACCGCGGCCCCTGGATGACGTCATATTCCCAGCTGCAGACACTCAGACAGGTAGGAACAAACAGTCCAATACAGCAAAACTCACGGTGAATGGCGTCTCGGTGCGACGACTCTTCTCCGGGCATTCTGGCAGCAGTCTACTGTCAGGGTGGCCCTCACGGACCACCAGAAGACGCCACAGTCACCAGTGAGTTTTGCTATGACAGTCCTTTACTTTTCAGCATTTTTATTAATGACTTGCTGCTACACTGCTCATCTGCAACATGCCAACTTTATGCAGATGATGCAGTTATTTACACAGCTGCCAAGACTCCAGCACAGGCTGCAGATGTACTGTCTACAAGTATGGTTGATGTCCAAGAGTGGCTCCTCCAGAACCATCTATTGCTGAACCTTCAGAAAACAGTTTCAATGTGCTTTTCAATCAAAAAATGTAACCTGCAACGTTTTAAAGTTAATATACATGATCAAGACATCAGTTTAGTTACAGAATTCAAATACCTTGGCATTGTACTAGATCCTCAACTCAAATTTAATCTTCATATAAAGAAAATTTCAAAAACAGTAAAAAAAAAATCTGAACTGCTTTAAATTAATTAGATATTACATACCATACGAAGCAGCTGTACTGTATAAGCATTCTATGTTTTTTTCTCATATATCATACTGTTTGACAGTCTGGGCTCAAGCAGCCCCTTCTACAATAAGACATATAGGTTCATTATATAATCAAACTCTAAAAATCTTGGACAAAAAGCCCATTAGGTGCCATCACTGTAATATTTTAAAAAAATACAACCTATTGAGTTTTGAGAGTTTCATTGACCTCTGTTTTCTGAAATTAACTTTCAAATGTTTCCATAAATCAGCACCCAAGCCACTTGCTGGTTTCATCCAAAGACAGGACAGCAGCAGAGCCACCAGGAGTTCTGTTAACAATAACTGTAAAATATTCCACCGCAGAACCACATTTGGACAAACAGCTTTCTCTATAAAGGGCAGTCACATCTGGAACACAATGCCAAATGAAATTAAAATAATAACGGACTTTAAAATATTCACTAAAAACGTTAAAAACTGGCTGAAAAATAAACAAGAATGTACCCATGTATGAAATGATTGTCTGCAGGGTGAGAGTGAATGAAGGGAAGGAATGAATGTGTTTGTTTATAGTGAGTGACGAAGGGAGGGAGGCCTGAAATAGGCAAATGTGTGTCAGGTTGTTATATTTGTGTATTTATAATATTTATAATATTTATAATTGTGTATTTATAATGTATTTACAATCTTTTTTGCATTGATGTATGTGGTTATTGTTTATTCTGTTTTCATTATTTTTATCTTTTCCTTTCCTTTTTTTCTTTTTACTTGTTTCTCCTTTCTAAAGCCCATCCAGGGACAAGAGTTGCAAATTAGCTAATAGCTATACACTCTTTGTGCAACACATCAGATTGATTGTCATTGATTAATTGTCTATGTTTATTGCACTGTCCCTGTCAAATAAACAAATAATCTAATCTAAAATGGAATGGTTTGGGTTGGTGTTGTGGCACCTCCTTGGTTTTCTTCTGTTGATTGTGGCATGTGAATTATAGTTTGTACTGTATGTTTCTTATTTTTCTCGTAGTTGCTTGGTGTGGTGTAGTTTCCATAATTGACAATTATGCTGTGGTTTTTTGTGTTTCCTCTGCTGAAGATGTTTGTGAAGGTGTTTAGAATAGAATAGAATAGGCTTCATTGTCTTTGTACAGTTGTACAGTACAATAAAATTGTGGGTGCTCCTCCCAGCTACTGCACAATAAAGTAAGAGAGAAGAATTAGATAAAGCATGGTTACAGAAAACACGATTAAACACATGACTGAAATTAAAATAAAAATAGCCCAGGATTATGGAAATTTACACAGGTATGGTAATGGATTCATGGAAGGAACTACTGTATGTGTATAAGAGTGCGGAGTGCAGAAGACACAATTGAGTAAAACTGAGTAAAATGACCTAAGGATTATGGAAAATATATGGACCTAAGGATTATGGAAAACATATGGACCTAAGGATTATGGAAAATATACGTAATAGTGGTATAATAGTGGTATGCTGACGGATGGGTCAGTATACATGAGAATGCGGATAAGGTGGATACTGTTGCCACTGAGTCAGTACTCTGTAAGGACAGCTGAGTGGATGCTGTGAAACATGTTCCTTCAGAGATGAATCCACTGTTTGTTGGTGTTGAGTCAGTGATTTGGATGGTTCAGTTATTGCAAGTCCTGCTGTGGTTTCATATTGGGTTATTGAAGTTGTACCCTGTATGTTTGGTGAAGCTTTGACTGATCCACTGTCTGTTATTTGTGTTGTTGTGGAATGTGTTGTTGTTCCAGCAGTTTGCTTTAAAACATTCAGTATTGTTGATAATGATGTTGCTGTATGTAATATAGATGATTCTGTTGGTTGATGAGTGGTACTCTAATAGTTTTGCCGTTTCCTCATCTGGACTTTGAGATTGTGTAGCATTAGATGCTGACGTTTAGAAAATTAAAGCTGGAACTAAAGGAAATTACAGAGGGCACAGTTATTAATACAAACTACGTCTGGAGAAGTTTGAACATAGTACATAGGTGGGTCGGACTTGTGTGGTGCTTTGCATGTCGGGTGGCATCTCGGAGCGCATGCAGTGGGTCCATTGATTGTTCACGCCAGGTGGACATTGGTGGCGGTGGGCTGCTTCTGTGGCTGCAGCTGTCCTGGGGTGGGTTGGCGGGGGTGTGGCTGCTGGTTCACGCCAGTGGCCTTCACGGCCGCTGCTGGGCATTGGTTCATCTGCATGGCAGCAGTGTTAAAGGTGAATAAGTGTGAGTGTGTGAGAGAGCATGAGTAATGTGAGTGAATCAGAGCGGGAATGAGAGTGTATATATGAGTGAGCATGAGTGGAAGGAAGCATGTGTGAGTGCAAGCGACTGTGAGGGCGAGTGGGAATGGGAGTGAGACTGAACAAGTATGGGAGTGGGTGACAGTGAATGAGTCTGTGTGGGAGTGTGAGTGTAAGATTGTGTGAAGGAGTGAGTGAGTGAGTGAGTGAGCGAGCGAGCAACATTATTTGAACAAGAGCAATATTATTAGAAAGCACTGTACACATTTTCATTGTTATGTAGATGACACATAATTATACCTGTCAATGAAGCCAGATGATAGAAATCAGTTAGCCAAGTAAGAAGCCTGTTTTAAGGAAATCAAAGCTTGGATGACTTGTAATTTCCTGCTATTAAATTCAGATAAGACTGAAGTCATTTTGTTGGTTCAAAAAACCTTAGAAATACCTTTTCAAATCAAACTCTTAGTTTGGATGCAGTTGCTCTTTTCTCTGAATAGTTCTGAGGAACCTTGGAGTTATTTTTGATTAAGATCTGTTTTTCCAATTCACATATTAAATTTGTTTGTAAGACTGCCTTCTATCATTTGCGTAATATTGCCAAGATTAGGAGCATCTTGTCTCAGAGTGATGCTGAGAAACTGATCCACGCTTTTGTTAGCTCTAGATTAGATTATTCTAACTCTTTATTATCAGGTTGTCCTAAGCAATCTTTTAAAAGTCTTCAGCTGATCCAAAATGCTGCAGCAAGAGTTTTAACAGGTACTAGAAAGAGAGATCATATCTCTCCAGTTCTGGCCTCCCTTCATTGGCTTCCCATAGAGTTTAGAATTAAGTTTAAAATCCTTCTTCTCACTTATAAAGCTCTAAATAATCAGGCCCCTTTTTACTTAAAAAATCTGATACTACCCTATTATCCTAACAGAGCACTATGCTCTCAAAATGCAGGATTATTTGTAATACCTAGAATCTCCAAAAGTACAATAGGAGGCAGAGCCTTCAGTTATCAAGCTCCTCTCTTGTGGAACCAGCTGCCAATCTGGACTCGGGAGTCAGACTTGATCTCTGTTTTTAAGATTAGGGTTAAAACCTTCCTTTTTGATATAGCCTATAATTAGGGAGGGATCATGTGCCTCTGAAATCTCCCTTAGTTATGCTGCTAATAGGTTTAGATAGCCAGGGGACCTCCAATAATACACTGGGCTTCACTCTTTTCTTCACTCTCAATGAAATATTTTTGCTGGTCATTAACATCTGTTTGTTCGCTAACATAGATTGAGTCCCCTTTGTGCTGTTTGCTCTCTACGTGTCTGTTCTTTTTGTCTTCTCTTTCCCTTCACCCCCCAGCCAGTCGCAGCAGATGACTGCCCCTCCGTGAGGCTCCTGCGAGGGGATCAGTAAGTGTACTGATCCCCTTTCCCATCTTAAGAAGGTAAAGACATCTCCTTTCTATTTTTGTCTTTAATAAGAACAAAAGGTAAATAGTTAGAAATAGTAGTTTGTAGTCGGGTGCCGCGCTGGTCAAAAATGCGCAGCCCCTTAAATGGTGATCAGAACCATTAACATAACTAACAGCAGGTGTAGGTACCTGAAAGGGCAGGAGAAAGCGATGATAAATGATCATCTGAGGCAGTGAGAGGGAGGCCAACCCACACTGATAGCTGACAGGTCACACCCATATGAAGCTTCATGCCCTTGGCAGCTGTCAACAGATAAAAAGGATCATGCTGAGATATAAATAATAAAAAATAGCATGTCAAAGTATAATTATAAATAAGTACAAAAAATAAAATTATAACAGAAACAGAAACAGAAAATTGGCAAGTACAACAATAATATATAAACCCAAAAAGCATAAAATGCAACAGATGAGTAAATGAGATGGAAAAAGCCATGTGGCAGAGTCTGGCAAGATCTCCAGCACTTGGCTCATGACAAGTTGTTTCACTCTGAGCTCAAATGTCGGGATCATAAACACTCTGCTCTGAAGGACATAACACGCTTTGTGCCCTTTCAGTGCTCACTGTCATGGCTGTATTTAGCAAGGAGTCCAAACACTTCCCCTACTAACTGCCTGCTGGAGTCCGTCTGGAGAGAGAGTGGCCCACACAGTGCTGGCGGTGGCAGCACCCGGTGCTGTGGAAGCTTCCACATTACTGGGTGCAAATATGCTGTTGGGAATAAAAATACACTTAACATTTAACAGTTTATTTAATAATCAATAGGGGCACATAGAGCGGTGTGAAAAAGTGTTTGCCCCCTTCCTGACTTCTCCTTTTTTTGTATGTTTGTCACACTTAAATGTTTCAGATCATCAAACGATTTTAAACATTCGACAAAGACAACACAAGTTAACACAAAATTCAGTTTTTAAATGAAGGTTTTTATTATTAAGGGAAAAAAAATCCAAACCTACACGGCCCTGTGTGGAAAAAGTGATGCCCCTTAAATCTAATAACTGGTTGGGCCACCCTTAACAGCAACAACTGCAAGCAAGCATTTGCGATGACTGTCAATGAGTCTTTTAAAGTGCTGTGGAGGAATTCTGGCCCACTCATCTTTGCAGAATTGTTTTAATTCAGCCACATTGGAGGGTTTTTGAGCATGACCCGCCTTTTCAAGGTCATGCCACAGCATCTCAATCAGATTCACGTTAGGACTTTGACTAGGCCTCTCCAAAGTCTTCTGTAACCCAGTGTTAAAAACGTGGATGGAATTGTAAATGTCGATACTGCTTTAAGAAGAAGTGGGGACATTCATTTCACAATGGGAGTAGATAGTTTAATGTGAATTAAATTAGAAATATTGATACTGTGGAAATGTGAAAGGACGAGGCAGAGTTTATCTCACGAGTCAGGTTTATTCACATTCTCCAACATCAACAATACAGAAAAGAGAAAGAAACCCAGACATCCATCTCCTTTTATACCCCAGGAGCTTCAAAGCTCCAGTCACATTGCATTTAATCCCAAGTCACAATGCATCCCTTTCAGATCTTATCACCCCCACCCCAAAGTCACTGGCAGCCAGGAAATCCCCCACGGCCATCTCTTTGCATACCAAAGACCACATTTCACATCCTCCTGTTATCTCCCAGGAGGCTCAGTCCTTTGTTCATCTGAGACGTGAAGCATACAGTAAGCATACAGTGATATACATATGAAGCATGAGGTGATATACAGTGGGGCAAAAAAGTATTTAGTCAGCCACCAATTGTGCAAATTCTCCCACTTCAAAGATGAGAGAGGTCTCCAATTTTCATCATAGGTATACCTCAACTATGAGAGACAAAATGAGAAAAAAAAATTCAGAAAATCGCATTGAAGGATTTTTAATGAATTAATTGGTAAATTCCTCGGTAAAATAAGTATTTGGTCAATAACAAAAGTTCATCTCAATACTTTGTTATATACCCTGTGTTGGCAATGACAGAGGTCAAACGTTTTCTGTAAGTCTTCACAAGGTTTTCACACACTGTTGCTGGTATTTTGGCCCATTCCTCCATGCAGATCTCCTCTAGAGCAATGATGTTTTGGGGCTGTCGCTGGGCAACATGGACTTTCAACTCCCTCCAAAGATTTTCTATGGGATTGAGATCTGGAGACTGGCTAGGCCACTCCAGGACCTTGAAATGCTTCTTACGAAGCCACTCCTTCGTTGCCCAGGCGGTGTGTTTGGGATCATTGTCATGCTGAAAGACCCAGCCACGTTTCATCTTCAATGCCCTTGCTGATGGAAGGAGGTTTTCACTCAAAATCTCACGATACATGGCCCCATTCATTCTTTCCTTTACACGGATCAGTCGTACTGGTCCCTTTGCAGAAAAACACCCCTGGTTTCATCTGACCATATGACATCTTCCCAATCCTCTTCTGGATCATCCAAATGCTCTCTAGCAAACTTCAGACGGGCCTGGACATGTACTGGCTTAAGCAGGGGGACACGTCTGGCACTGCAGGATTTGAGTCCCTGGCGGCGTAGTGTGTTACTGATGGTAGCCTTTGTTACTTTGGTCCCAGCTCTCTGCAGGTCATTCACTAGGTCCCCCCGTGTGGTTCTGGGATTTTTGCTCACCGTTCTCGTGATCATTTTGACCCCGCGGGGTGAGCTCTTGCATGGAGCCCCAGATCGAGGGAGATTATTAGTGGTCTTGTATGTCTTCCATTTTCTAATAATTGCTCCCACAGTTGATTTCTTCACACCAAGCTGCTTACCTATTGCAGATGCAGTCTTCCCAGCCTGGTGCAGGTCTACAATTTTGTTTCTGGTGTCCTTTGACAGCTCTTTGGTCTTGGCCATAGTGGAGTTTGGAGTCTGACTGTTTGAGGTTGTGGACAGGTGTCTTCTATACTGATAACGAGTTCAAACAGGTGCCATTAATACAGGTAATGAGTGGAGGACAGAGGAGCCTCTTAAAGAAGAAGTTACAGGTCTGTGAGATTCAGAAATCTTGCTTGTTTGTAGGTGACCAAATACTTATTTTACCTTGGAATTGACCAATTAATTCATTAAAAATCCTTCAATGTGATTTTCTGGATTTTTTTTCCTCATTTTGTCTCTCATAGTTGAGGTATAACTATGATGAAAATTGGAGACCTCTCTCATCTTTTAAGTGGGAGAACTTGCACAATTGGTGGCTGACTAAATACTTTTTTGCCCCACTGTACATTTGTGCATATGAAACCCACATGTGTGTCCCACATGACCCCCCCCCCCCCCCAAACGTCTAAGATGTAACAACGGAATAACAGTCAGCCTGTCATGATAAAATCATTACACATCAGCCCACGTGCTTCTTGGGCCTCAGTCTCCTCCCGTATCTGCTGTAAGCAGGCTTTGACACTTCCGTGGCGCCCTCCTGCTGGGGGACTGCCGACTGAGGGTGAGAATTGTTAGTCAATCCCTGTGGGTGTCCTGGGGAATGCCCCCTAGGGGGTCTGCCGCGTCGAGGAGCCCTGGCCAACAGCACATCGTTGTCCGCCACCATAAAGGCGGGTTTAAGCCTGTTAATGCCAATCTTCTCCTTCCTGCCCCCCAAATCTAGCAAAAAATGCTTATCCCCTGTTTCCAGCACTCTAATGCCACATTTCCACTATATAGTTCTGCTCTACTCTTTTCTTTTCTTTTTTACTTGTTTCTCCCGCGGCTGCGCCTCCATCACAACCGCGGAAAGCCGAGTATTGCTGGGGGTGGGCGGGATTGAGGTGGCGCTACACTCTGCTGACGTAGTAAAGGACACGACCGACTCCTCCACAACAAAGAAAAAAATAGCGGATTACGAGCGGAGGATTTCCACGGTGGTCACTATTCTTCTGTGGGTTTTTAACACAATGAATGTCTTTAACGAGACAAGAGAATTTTACAGGAGAAGACGACGTGGATTGAGACAACACACGTTGGAGCAGGAGAGGAGAATAGCGGTTGCCCAGGAGGAATCTGAAGCAGCTGCATATGAAGCAGAGATCATTCAGAGATCATTTCATTTGTTCAGTGTTCATGTGCATACATATGTCAAACGTGTTTTTTAAATAAAATGTTGAGCACTTTTCAACTACGTCGCCTCTGTTGTTCAAAACAGTTAAATGTTAAAAGACGGTTAATTAAATGCTGAAACACCGGAGTAATTTAAAATAATGCAGAAGCTTAATCCTAAACCCCTTTGACTTACCAAATAATTTATAATATTATAAAAAAGCCAATCCAAATCTCGACCCATTTTGTGTTTTGTGTAATAATGATACACTGATGATAAACTGACTTCCCAAAAAAAGCAGCAGCTAGACAACGCACTTTTGGTTTGATGGAATTGCCAATTGACCTTGGAATTATATGTGGAAACTTGTTATACTTCCAGTTAACTTTAACTTACAAAATAATTAAAAATATTATAAAAAAGCCAATCCAAATCTAGGCCCATTTTTTGTATTGTGTATCATTTGAGTATCATTTTACAATCTATTGTTCTTTATAAGGGTTATCTGTTCAGTGGTGGCTAATTACACACTAAAACAACGTAGAAAATGACTGCAAAGAAAATGCTGCAGCTAGACAACTCACTTTTGGTTTGATGGAATTGCCAATTGACCTTGGAATTATATGTGGAAACTTGTTATACTTCCAGTTAACTTTAACTTACCAAATAATTTATAATATTATAAAAAAGCCAATCCAAATCTAGGCCCATTGTGTATCGTTTGAGTATCATTTTTCCCATCTATTGTTATTTATAACGGTTATCTGTTCAGTGGTGGCTAATTACACACTAAAACAACATAGAAATGACTCTAAAAAAAATGCTGCAGCTAGACAACTCACTTTTGGTTTGATGGAATTGCTAATGAACCTAGAAATTTTATGATGAAACTTTTTTTAATCCTACTAAATACTGTGACATTGTCACACTGCCCAACACCAAAATATAATTTTCTTTTTCAAACCAAAGATCACTATGGATCTATTGAATCACAATAGCATAGGTTTATCATATTCATGTCAACGTTTACAACATCGAAAATGTTATATTTGGGTTTACATGTATGAGTATTTTCTCTTTATATTATACTAGACTGCTTATAATTTATTGGAATTCTCAGAATTTGGAATGCCGATAGAACATTCAATTCACATGTACTTACCTTTTACCTAATTCGACTTTTACCTTTATCAGTGTCTACTGCTGAATGTAAATTACACCTGTGCAACTGCTTACAATTTTACTTAAAAACTGTACCCAATGTAGAGCAATGGATACAGCAGTGGTAATATTTATTAAATTTAACAATAACAATTACATTACCATTAAAAATCTTGACACCTTTATGGCTGAACAGCAGGATTAGGGTCATATGAGGCAATGGAATGTGTATGTAATTATTCGCCTTTATCATCCAGTGTTATAATATACAAACCACACTTTTATCCAAAAGACTAACATTTTATTACATTACAAATATTCCCCAAACATGTTTACAAATGGGAAGCTTTCAGTACTTCGACCAGACTGCCAAAATGGTTTAGGAAGGCTCCGTGGAAGGAAGTCGTCTCTGTCAGCTCATCCCTTCTTAATGCGGCTTCCTGCTCATGGGCTAACTGCAGGTGTCTTTTGCCCTGTTCATGCTGCCGTTGATGCTATTCGAGCATCCTTTCATGGATCCGCATCTCCTCAGCATGATTCTGGGCCATCAGTGATGCAAGGTCTGCAATCTTTTTGCTTTTCAGCTTGCCTATATGAAAGACAGAAGTCATTGTATTTAGATAACACCGGATCAAAACATGTCAGAAAAAAATATTATGGAATTAAACTGCTGAAAGTCTGTGGTGGGATGCTTCGTTGCTGTATTTAAGCTCAACTGTCATGTTGTTGCCCCTCAGTAGAGTGGACTGCAACTTCTGTGGTGCTGTGGTTAGGCCCCCCTTCATTTCAAAAAGGATTAATTGTAAAAAGTATTTTGATTTAATGGGTTATTTTTAAAAGAATTTCTTTGTACTGTGGTCTCATAAATCAGAATGGGTTAATAGTGTTAGCTGACTTGAAGAATTTCAATCAAGCATGTTGATTTGAAGTCGGTACATGTGCTCCTTTTTTTTTTGTGAAAATACAACAGTATTTCCACCACCAACACACCTATAACACTGGGCCACTGTGGCTATGAACACCCCTGAATCTAGTATTTTTATAAACGTAGAAAGACATTTTAAATTCCTTATTATGTGTCTATAGAAAATAACAATCACATATAAAAACAACTGGGTGGTAATTTTCAGTTTGTTGTGCCTTACCAGCACTTGACCGGGAGATGCCGGATAGTGATGGAGCTGGCGGTCCAGTGAGGCGGACCCCTGGGATTTGAAAACTGTGTATAGAAGGAAAAAACACACAATAAAGCTCACAAACAAAGTGCAACATGTACCGCAAACACAAAACTTTTTAACCAGGATACAATAAGCTTACGTCAGCGTTTTGTTCACGTGAATACTGAAATAAAAGCGCGATTCAGCAGCTTGATGCGAGGTAGCAGCAAGGTACAGAGGTAGCTAGCGGGCTAGCCATCACCACAATTGCCCACAATCAAACAACTTTCTTTATTGCTTAAATAAAGTGCGCTTTTGACCGAAAGGCAAGAAGACGGACAATAACAAAACAACACTCACCGTCACTGTTTTCCAATTGCGTGGCCGTGTCGAGTCCAAATTCTCTGCCATTGCTAGCAGGCCGGACACTTCCTGGTATATTTTTTCATTGCGAGTTGGCCCACCAACTCTCTCTGGATGTAGTAATCGTCTACGAGGGACAGAAAAGTCTGCACCTCCTCGTTTGTTCATGGAATAAACTTGCGCGTGGACATCGTTATATGAGAACACAATTGTGAATCCAGCCACCGCGGTTACTCGCTGAAATTACAAATGGCGGTCGTGTAGCTTCAACAGAAAACAGAAAACGGACGCGTTTTGTGACGTTACGCCCTGACCAATCAGCGTTTAGCAGCCGATTGATGTCAAATCACACCTCGCTTTTCGCTCGGCTATACCCTGCCTCTGAACAGGCACGAAAATCGTAACGGTTAAACCGGGAGGACTTGGGTGGAAATGGCGAAAAACCGAACCAAGTAAAAAAAAGTAAAGCCCAGGTGATACTGGTGGAAATGGGGCTTAAGTGGTCCATCATAAGGTGGTCATAGCGGCGGGCGATGGGCATCGTGTCTGACAAAAACAAATTCTGCGTTTTTTAAAGCCTTAGGTATAAAAACGCGTGGAAAACTGTGGTGAACGGGGCCAGGCAGCGTGGCCGATTCCGTGCCACGCTGCAACCGCTGAGCCGGGGAACATTTTGGTGCAGGATTATCTGGGAGAAACTCCCCGGGCAGCCCAAGTGGCTGCGCAAAAACTAGCTCCGCCGGGGAGGCTTCTAAATCCTCTTTAGGTGCCGAACGCAACCCCAATAAAACCCATGGTAGCCTGTCCACCAAATTTGCATCCGTAAGTGACGCTCTGAGAGCCGCTTTCAATGACCTGTGAAAACGTTCGCATAACCCGTTAGCCTGCGGATTGTACGCGGTTGTGCGGTGGATCGTTACCCCCAGGCTGCGGGCCATTGCTGACCAAAGTTCGGAAACGAATTGAGGGCCTCTGTCGGACGTAATGTCCGACGGAACTCCAAAGCGTGCTACCCATGCTGTTAAAAACGCGCGCGCCACCTCCTTGGCTGTGGTTGACGCTAGTGGGACCACTTCCGGCCAGCACGTGGTGCGGTCTACCATTGTCAGAAGGTGTGTGCAGCCCTGTGATGGTGGAAGGGGGCCTATGAGGTCCACGTGAACATGATCGAACCTCTTGGCCGGAATGTGAAACGGCTCCAAGGGAGCTCTCATGTGTTTGTGTACTTTGGCTCGTTGGCACGCCATGCAGGCTGCTGCCCACTCCTTAACTTGTTTGCGCAGGCTCGGCCATACAAATTTCTCTCCTACCATTTTGACCGACGCGCGCACTCCCGGGTGCGCCAGAGAATGAATCGAGTCAAAAACGCGGCGGCGCCACGCGGCCGGTACCACAGGACGCGGTCACCCTGTGGAGACATCGCAGATTAGGGGGGGGCATACCGTCTTGCAGCACCCTGTTCTCCAGCCTTAACCCTGTTGGTCTAGACTGGAGCGCATGCACATCCGCGTCGCTAACCTGATCCGCGGCCATGGCTGCATAATCTATCCCTACGCGGACTGGGGCCGCCACGGCGCGCGAGAGGCAGTCTGCCACTACATTAAGTTTACCCGCCACATGCTGGATATCGGTAGTAAACTCTGAGATCGCGGCCAGCTGTCTCTGCTGCCGGCCTGACCACGGTTCTGAAACTTTGGCCATCACGAAAGTCAGCGGCTTGTGGTCAACGAACGCGGTGAAACGGTGTCCTTCCAGCCAGAACTGGAAGTGGCGAATGGCCAAGTGGAGAGCTAACAACTCCCTGTCAAATGTGCTGTATTTTCGTTCACTATCACGCAAGGTCCTGCTGAAAAAGGCGAGCGGTTGCCAAGCCCCGGCTACATGCTGCTCCACGACCGCCCCTATCGCCACATCTGACGCATCAGTAGTGAGCGCTATGCGGGCTTTTGGGTCTGGATGTGCTAACAACGCAGCGTTTGCCAGGGCTGTTTTGACTTCCGAGAATGCTCGCTCTCACTCCGGAGACCATTCGATTTTATTTGTGGGTTTTTGTTTTTTTAGTGCACCATACAATGGTTGCATGAGCTGGGCTGCGCGGGGGAGGAAACGGTTATAAAAATTCACCATTCCCAAAAACTCCTGTAACGCTTTGACCGTTTGTGGCTGGGGAAAATTTGTTACTGTGCGCAATTTGTCAGGCAGAGGAACGGCTCCTTCTGGAGAGACGCGATGCCCCAAAAAATCAATCTGCGTCACCCCGAACTGACACTTCGCTGGGTTGATTATTAACCCATGCTCTCCCAACCTCCGGAAAACTGCAGTGAGGTGGTTTTCGTCTTCGTCTTCGGATGCGCTGGCTACCAAAATGTCATCCAGGTAGACGAACACGAAGGGGAGATCGCGCAACACCGTGTCCATCATGCGTTGGAACGTCTGTGCCGCGCCTTTAAGCCCAAATGGCATGCGCAAAAACTCGAATAGACCGAACGGAGTTATTACCGCTGTTTTGGGTATGTCCTCAGTGCGCACTGGGACTTGGTGGTACCCGCGGACCAAGTCTATTTTAGAAAAAACGCGCGCCCCCGCCAAATGAACTGAAAAATCTTGGATATGCAGGATTGGGTAGCGGTTGTGCGCTGTAGCTTTGTTCAACCTGCGGAAATCTCCGCAAGGTCGCCATGAGCCATTAGCTTTCGGGACCATGTGAAGCGGTGAAGCCCATGGGCTTTTCGAACGCCTGATGATGCCCAACTTTTCCAGGTTGGCGAACTCCTCGCGCGCTATGGTCAGTTTAGCTGAATCCAAGCGCCGGGCTTTTGCAAAAACGGGCGGTCCAGTGGTAGTAATAAAATGTTCCACCCCGTGTTTAGCCACGGCCGCCGAAAATGTTGGGACCGTGAGTGCTGGGAACTGAGTGAGCAGTGTGTGGAACTTACCACTTGCAGCTGTGACGTTGGCTTGTGCTGTTGGCGGGGCCACTTGAGCTGTACAGGGAATAGAATAAAAAGAGAGTGCATTAACCAGGCGCCTGTTAGCAAGATCAACCAACAAACCATGTGAGCACAGAAAATCAGCCCCTAACATATTGAAATTCACTGCTGCTATAACAAAAGTCCACTCAAATGTACGGCCGTGTAGGGACAGAAGCAGAGTCCTCTCACCAAAGGTCTTAATCGCCGAGCCGTTCGCTGCTGACACCCCGGGACCACTGGAAGGCGCCAGCCGGTCGACGGAGGAAGGTGTGATGAAACTCAACTGGGAGCCTGTGTCCACGAGGAAATGCCTCCCCGAGCGCGCATCCCTCAAGTAGAGCAGCTTGTTCTCTTCGCCGAGGGCCGCAGCTGCTATCGACCCCCGGTCTTGGCGTTTTCCCGAGTGCTTGAACTGGCACGGTGGTATACATTTGCCTGCCTTCTCTGCAAAGCGGCGATGGTAGAAACAGAGGGTGTCTCCTCCACGATCCTTGGCCCCTGCCACCGTCGCCGTCTCTGGCCCCTTGCCATCTCCGGCCGTCGCGCCGAACCCCGTTGCCGCCGCTGTGGCCGTGCGCTGTTTGCTGGCGTTGAGAATCCGGTGCACCTCCTGGGCCAGCGCGTGGAAATCCCGCTGGGCCAACAACGGCAAACTTGCCAGGGCCGCTCTCGTGTCCAACAGTAGGGTTCTCAGGAAAATGTGGGTGAAGAGGAGGTCATCGTCGTCTGAGCCCCTCAACCTCAGCATGTCCTCCATCAGGTCAACGGGCGTGCCATCTCCCAAGTCGTTCAGAGCCAGGAGCCTCTCCACTCTCTCCTGGACTGAGAGAGTGAAGCGCTGGATGAGAGCAGCCTTCAACCCGCCGTATTTGTCGTCGGCAGGTGGCTGCTCCAAAAGGCTCTGCACATGCCGGGCCGTGCGGTTGTCGAGCTTGGCAATTACATGGTAGAATTTCGTCTCATCTACCGTTGTCCCCCGGAGGGCGAACTGTGCTTCGACCAAGAGGAACCTGGAGCACGGGTTGTCTCGCCAAAAGTCCGGTAGCTGGACAGTAGCGGCATATGCCTGGCTGGGAGCTCCTGACCCGGCTGCTTCGGGGGAATTTCTTTCACTCATCGTCTTAGGGTCACCAGTGTGGAAATGTGAAAGGACGAGGCAGAGTTTATCTCACGAGTCAGGTTTATTCACATTCTCCAACATCAACAATACAGAAAAGAGAAAGAAACCCGGACATTCATCTCCTTTTATACCCCAGGAGCTTCAAAGCTCCAGTCACATTGCATTTAATCCCAAGTCACAATGCATCCCTTTCAGATCGTATCACCCCCACCCCAAAGTCACTGGCAGCCAGGAAATCCCCCACGGCCATCTCTTTGCATACCAAAGACCACATTTCACATCCTCCTGTTATCTCCCAGGAGGCTCAGTCCTTTGTTCATCTGAGACGTGAAGCATACAGTAAGCATACACTGATATACATATGAAGCATGAGGTGATATACATTTGTGCATATGAAACCCACATATGTGTCCCACAATACCTCTTTTAAAAAGAAAAACACCCATTTCACAATGGGAGTAAATGATTTGAATATGAATATTTAAATAAATATATATTCATAAATAGTTAGGAACATTTTCTAGAAGGTTCTGATAAAGTTCCTAGTATTGTGTGTTGATATTTTGAGTAACCAATGGCTGTGCCATTGCTGGGTCACGCCAGCCAATGGGTTAAGCACTCTCTCCCTGGGTCTGGGATGACTTGCATTTTTGGCTCAGTCACGCCAGACGCCGAAAGACACAGACCAGAGAGAGAGACGGTCCTTGGTGATATGGCGACGCTAGCATGCTGGTAGCAGCCTTTGCCTGGATAAAACCCTTGAAATTGATTGGGATCCAAAGGCTGTCGACGCCGTTGAGCGCGGGAACCCCATTGATGCACGAACCACTTAGCATGGTCAGGTTCTTTTTTTTTTTTTTTCCCTTTGGACTGGTTTGACCAGAGCGTGGATCTCCAGATCTGGATGGCGAGCCGAAGCCGGAACCCTATGAACTGCTAAAGGTGACTCCACTAGTCACCTGGAAAGGACCAAAACAGGACTGAACACATTGTAAATATATATTTGGAGTATTTTGTTTTTATTTTTTCTATTGTATCGTGCTGTGTATTTATTTATGTGTACATATCTGTAAATAATATACATAGTTGCAAGTTCCATATACGGCTGTGTATGTGTCATCTGTTGTTGCACCTCCCAGGCTCCTACGAAGCCAGAGTCGGTCTGACCTGGCCCAATTATCCCTTTTCCCTCAGGTAGTAAAGTTAAGGTAAATACATTGCCATAACACACTACTACCAAAAAGGGTACTACACCTAAAGTGAGTAGGGTGAGTGGGTGTTAGTAAGGGTTACACACAAAAATCTGGCAAGCACAGGTGTTAGTGGGTGTTACCCTGTTACCCAATTACCCAGTGGTATTATACCCTGTGTATTATACTGGTACTGTGTTGTTACAAAATTTGGCGAGCCCAGCCAGGAGCCTGGAGCGTTGCACAACAGATGTGGATTCTGTTTTGACCCCTAACTAAACAGTTTATATAATGCCAAAATGGATTTTGTGGAAAAACATGGTGTTAAAATCCCTAATGCAGTCATTGTCAGTGGTGTTGTTGACAAAGAGAAAGACACAGACATTTTTGAATTTCTAGAGCAACATGGCACTATTCGTAGGGTGCTTACCATTAATGATAACTCATCTGACTTTGACAAAAGTCATATTGTAGAGTTCGAATCTGGATTAAGCATTGAAGCATTAGCACCTACATTGCCATGCTCCTTTCCATCCACTGACAATCCTGATATTAAATACTGCATTCAAACTCTTAACTGATGTCTACACTAAAACTGTAGGGGGCAGTGTTATTGAGGCTTATCTTAGCAACCTGAGGGGTTTAGCTAAGCTAAGTGGAAAAGGTTTTGAAGAGGTGTTGCGGGAGGTTATGTCCACAATAGGGAAGTCTATTGAAGCTGCTGAGACAGCTGAAACGGTCTCTGCTGACATTGATCCTGCTTCCCTTATTGTAGAACCCACACAAAGTGGAGTCTATCCTCCACTCCAAGTTGAAGTGCCTCACACCCCTAAAACCACTCAAGCACTCTTTCAAAGCCCTCTTAGACCAAACTTAACACCTCAAAGGTTGAGCCCAGCTGATCTTAACCCACCCGAGGTTCAGAAAATTGTAGTTGAGCATGTCATTAAACATGCAGAGAAGCCGTCAAACGCCCATTCCTCTTGGAGAATCAGAGCTTTCTCTGGCAAAACGCCAAGACCGTATACTGAAGCTGACTATGAAACATGGTGTTCACATGTTGACTTGATGATGGAAGATACTTCTTTGTCTGACTTGGAAAAATCTCGCAGGATCCTTGAAAGTCTTCTTGCTCCTGCGTCTGATGTTATTCGCTCTCTTGGACCTGAAGCCACCCCTGCCGACTATCTTAAGCTGCTGGATTCAGCTTTTGGGACTGTTGAAGACGGTGAGGAACTGCTTGTGCGATTCATGAACACTTTCCAAGATTATGGAGAAAAACCCTCTGCATATCTGCATTGTTTGCAGGTGGCGCTCAATCTCGCAGTGCGTAGAGGCGGTCAAGAGCCACAAGAAGTGAACAAACAGCTTCTCAAGCAGTTTAACAGAGGCTGTTGGGATGATAATCTGCTAAAGGAGCTACAGCTGGAACTAAAAGATAAACATCCACCTGAGTATGCAGAATTATTGCTTCACCTTCGCACTGTTGAAAATAGACAAGAAGTTAAAAACACACGCATGACAAAACACTTGGGCGCCACAAAACCAAAAGCAGCCTCCTACGAACACACAGTCACCGAAACAAGCACAAACAGTGAAGTAGAGTCTGACAGTCTGAAAGAACTGAAAAAGCAAGTCGCTGATCTAAAGAGCCAATTAGCTGCTGTCGTGAAACAAAAGAAACAAGCACCACCGAAGAAAGACCCAACTAAGAAATCTGAAAATAAAAAACCTGACCATGCCAAACCTGAAAACTTACCTTCGTCCAGCTGTCCCAATACTAGGCCCAAACCATGGTATCGCTTCCGCTGTGGCGAAGACGGGCATATTGTAGCCACTTGTGAGTCAGAGCCAAACCCTGCACTTGTAGCTGCAAAACTCAAAGAACTAAGAGTAAAAAGATAGATTTGGGACAGTTGGAACCCCCAATCTTCTTTAAAGCTGAAGTCTACCACTGTTGCGGGACAAACAGAGGCTAGTTCAGAGATGACCCATCCCAAACCAAAAGCTCCATTCAAGACACGTGCTAAACTGAAGTCACATTACAAAACAGACCCCTTTAACTTTCCTAATGGTCTAATTGGTACAAAAAGTACAGCACAAGTGAAAGTGAATGGCTGTACTGTGAGCTGTTTGTTAGATACAGGCTCCCAGATGACTACTGTCCCTGAGTTCTATTACAGACAGTACTTATCCAACCATGAGATTAAGCCACTTTTTGAGCTGTTAGAAGTGGAGGGAGCTAACGGTCAGAGTGTACCTTATTTAGGCTACATTGAAATGCATGTCACTTTCCCAAAAGACTTTTTCGGTATTGAAGCCGAAGTGCCAACACTTGCCTTAGTGGTTCCAGATGTACCTGTACGTGCAGCTGATCAGTCCTTAGTGTTAATAGGGACAAACACATTAGATGTACTTTGCGTGCTGTACTCTGATGCATGTTCTGAACTGCAGCCAACCATGTCACTTGGTTATAAGGCAGTGTTAAAAGTCCTTGAGCTACGGCACAGACAGTCCAAAGACACTAGCCTTGGTTTAGTGACCATGCGCCACAAAGAGCCACAGTTAGTTCCAGCAAGCCAAACAGTTTTTCTAGATGGCGCTGTAGCTGTGCTTGCCGGCAACAGTGAAAAATCTGTCTTGTTAGAACACCCGTTAATGTCAGCCTTACCTGGTGGTATCCTGGTAAAACCATGTCTCATAGACTTACCTGAAAGAGCACCTTACCTTGTTCCAGTTATACTCACCAATGAATCAGAGCACGACGTGACAATCCCTCAGAAGTGTGTCATTGGAGAAATTTGTGCATATCAACGAGTCCTATCACAAGAACACTCCATGAAAGTTACAAAGTCCAAAACTGAACCAAAGTCCACTCTGAAGTTCAACTTTGACTCTTCCCCCATTAGCACTGAATGGAAACAGCGCCTGACAGAAAAACTCAGTCAAATGCCCGAAGTGTTTGCACAAAACGATCTTGACTTTGGCAAAACGGATCAAGTGAAACACACAATCAAATTATCACATGAAACACTGTTCAAACACAGAGCACGTCCCATACATCCAAATGACCTGGAAGCGGTCCGTAAGCATCTCAAAGAACTCCAACAAGCAGGCGTGATAAGAGAGTCTACTTCCCCATTTTCTTCGCCTATTGTAGTGGTGCGAAAGAAAAATGGCGATGTCCGCCTTTGTATTGATTACAGGAAACTTAACATGCAGACTGTAAAAGATGCTTACGCCCTCCCCAACTTGGAGGAAACGTTTTCCCCCTTGACTGGTTCGCAGTGGTTCTCCGTCCTCGATTTAAAGTTGGGGTACTACCAAACTGAGGTAGAGGAGCTGGACAAACCAAAGACAGCGTTCGTATGTCCCATGAGCTTTTGGGAATTCAATAGAATGCCCCAAGGCATTACAAACGCCCCCAGCACGTTCCAGCGCCTCATGGAGAAATGCATGGGCGACATGAATCTGCATGAGGTGATCTTGTTCCTCGATGACATCATTGTATTCTCCAAGATGCCCGAAGAACATGAGGCTCGCGTAATGAAAGTTCTTAATCGCCTTAAAGAGTATGGGCTTAAACTCTCCCCTGAGAAATGCAGATTTTTTCAAACTTCTGTCAGATACCTCGGTCACATTGTGTCCAGTAAAGGAGTTGAGACCGACCCCGAAAAAGTGAAAGCCCTAAGTACCTGGCCTGTGCCTCATGATCTCAAACAGCTCCGCTCGTTTTTAGGCTTTTCAGGGTACTATAGGCGGTTCATTAAGAACTATTCCAGCATCGTTAAGCCCCTCACTGACTTAACATCAGGCTACCCTCCTTTGTGAAAAAGCCCAAAGCCCAAATCTAAGCCTGCCCAGTACCACGATCCAAAGACGCCGTTTGGTGAGCAATGGACTTCTTCCTGTGATCTTGCATTCAAAACCCTCATTGAAAAGCTTAGTACTGCGCCTGTCCTGGGTTTCGCTGACCCTCAGTTGCCATATACCTTCCATACTGACGCCAGCACTACAGGGCTTGGCGCTGCCCTCCATCAAGAGCAGGAGGGCCAGACTAGGGTCATAGCTTATGCAAGCCGGGGGTTGTCTAGAAGTGAGTCCCATTACCCCGCCCATAAATTGGAATTTTTAGCTCTAAAGTGGGCCGTAACGGAGAAGTTCGCAGACTATCTACAGTATATGGCAACTACTTTACTGTCGTGACCGACAGTAACCCCCTGACATACATTTTGACTACTGCTAAGATGGATGCCATGAGTTATAGGTGGCTAGCTGCTCTGTCGACGTTTAACTTTAAGCTCCAATACAGAGCAGGCAAGCTTAACTCACATGCAGACGGCCTCTCTAGATGGCCACATGGCGAGTTACTTAATGACGCAGTGTCCCAAAAGGAGCTTGACCGCATACAGCAGTTCACTCAAACTCACTTGTCTCTTCCTGAGAACAGTTTAAGTTTTGAGGTAGTGTCTGCTATATGTGAAAAACACCTTGTCTGTAGCTCTCCAGACAACACCTTCCCTTTGGTTCACTCATTAGCCATCTCTGTAGCCGCCATTCCAGATGACTACGCCGATGAAGATGGCTGTGGTGGTCTTCCAGTTGTACCCCACATGACTCCTGAACAGATCAAAAATGAACAAAGAACTGACCCCTGTTTAAAGAGAAGTGATTGCACAAATTGAAACTGGGACAAAAGCTCCACCAACGGTACGAACTGAACTTCCTGACATCAACTTGTTACTCCGAGAGCTCAGTCGACTTGAAATGTGCAATAACATCCTTTACCGCACTCGTCAAGACGGAGGAAATGTTACTTACCAGCTCGTCTTACCTGAACAACTCCGCAATTCAGTCTTTCAAAGCCTCCACTGTGACATGGGCCATTTAGGCACAGAGCGTACTTTGGATCTCACCAGAACAAGGTTCTATTGGCCTCACATGGCGGCAGATATTGAAAAGAAGATCAAGACATGTAATCGCTGCATAAGACGTAAAACTGCTCCAGACCGAGCTGCTCCGCTTGTCAATATCAAGTCCACCCGACCACTTGAACTCGTCTGCATGGATTTCCTGTCCATTGAGCCCTATCAAAGCAACACAAAGGATGTGCTTGTGCTAACTGATCATTTCACGAAATACGCTATAGCCATCCCTACCAGCAATCAGAAAGCTCAGACCGTTGCAAAGGCACTTTGGGACAACTTTATAGTCCACTACGGGATACCCGAATGGTTACATAGTGATCAGGGTCCCGATTTTGAGTCCCATATTATAAAAGAACTTTGCAAAATCATGGGCATTCACAAAATCCGGACGACACCCAATCATCCCAGAGGTAACCCGGTAGAACGTTTCAATAGAACGTTATTGAGCATGCTGGGTACTCTGGAGGAAAAGAACAAAACTCATTGGCACAACTATGTAAAACCACTTGTACATGCGTACAATTGTACAAAGAATGACACTACTGGTTTTGCCCCGTCTGAGTTAATGTTCGGTCGTCAGCCGAGATTGCCAATCGATCTTGCATTTGGACTCCCGTTTCACAGCAAAAGTTTTAAGTCACATTCTCAGTACATTGAAAAGCTGAAGACAACTCTACAAGAAAGCTACAAACTAGCAACAGAAAATGCTAACAAGATGGCTGAAAGAAACAAAACAAGATTTGATATGCGAGTGAAACCCTCAAAACTAGAACCAGGCGACAGAGTTTTGGTACGTGCAGCCCGCCTCAGAGGCAAGCACAAACTAGCAGACAGGTGGGAAGCTGAAATCCACATTGTGGTGAGCCAAGCAGGTGACTTGCCTGTTTACACTATAAGACCTAAGACAAAAGATGGTCCTGTTCGCACCATTCACCACAACCTCTTGCTTCCCTGTGGTTTTCTTGTCCCTGTTGAAGAAGAACCTGTCCAACCAAAACGTATCCGCAAACCTAAGACAAGACAATCACTTGAACAAAGTGATGAATGTGAGAATTCAGAACCGGAAAATGAAGATGTCTATTGGTACAGAGAAGAACCAATACAAACGCCCATAAAGCTCACTCGAGTTTATGAAATTCCCCATCCAAAGACATCCTTTAAAGGAGACATTCCTGCTGAAACTCACTCACCTGAGAATGACAACCAAATAGAAAATGTCACCTCACCTAGATGCGACAACTTACCGAATGATGGAAACCTGGAGGAAACTGAAACAAATGTGGAACGATCAAACAATGAGAATGGAACTGAAAGTGAAACCAGCTCACCTGATAAAAGTACCTGTGATGAACCTGTGGAAGAAAAAGAACCTGAAAGAGAAGTCCCACAGACTGTGAGATGTTCCGAGAGGACAACCTCCCAGCCAGAAAGGCTACAGTATAGTCAGTTGGGAAATCCTCTCATAACTGTCGCCCAGTCCCTTTTGCAAGGACTAAACTTGGCTTTTACCAGAGCCTTAACAGAGACAGATCCTAAGATTATTTAAACCTGGCTTTTACCAGAGCCTTAATAGAGTTAGATCCTAAGATTATTCCCATGAACACTAGTTCTCCCGTCATTACTATTTAGCTAATTCCATGCAAAGGGACTTGCATGATTCTAAGGGGGGATAGTGTAACCCAATGTTAAAAACGTGGATGGAATTATAAATGTCGATACCGCTTTAAGAAGAAGAGGGGGCATTCATTTCACAATGGGAGTAAATAGTTTAAAGTGAATTAAATTAGAAATATTGATACCGCTTTTAAAAAGAAAAACACCCATTTCACAATGGGAGTAAATGATTTGAATATGAATATTAAAATAAATATATATTCATAAATAGTTAGGAACATTTTCTAGAAGGTTCTGATAAAGTTCCTAGTATTGTGTGTTGATATTTTGAGTAACCAATGGCTGTGCCATTGCTGGGTCACGCCAGCTAATGGGTTAAGCGCTCTCTCCCTGGGTCTGGGATGACTTGCATTTTTGGCTCAGTCATGCCAGACTCCAAAAGACACAGACCAGAGAGAGAGACGGTCCTTGGTGATATGGCGACGCTAGCGTGCTGGTAGCAGCCTTTGCCTGGATAAAACCCTTGAAATTGATTGGGATCCAAAGGCTGTCTACGCCGTTGAGTGTGGGAACCCCATTGACGCATGAACCAATTAGCATGGTCAGGTTCTTGTTTTGTTTTTTTTTCCTTTGGACTGGTTTGACCAGAGCGTGGATCTCCAGATCTGGATGGCGAGCCGAAGCCGGAACCCTATGAACTGCTAAAGGTGACTCCACTAGTCACCTAGAAAGGACCAAAACAGGACTGAACACATTGTAAATATATATTTGGAGTATTTTGTTTTTATTTTTTCTATTGTATCGTGCTGTGCATTTATTTATGTGTACATATTTGTAAATAATATACATAGTTGTAAGTTCCATATACGGCTGTGTATGTGTCATCTGTTGTTGCACCTCCCAGGCTCCTACGAAGCCAGAGTCGGTCTGACCTGGCCCAATTATCCCTTTTCCCTCAGGTAGTAAAGTTAAGGTAAATACATTGCCATAACACACTACTACCAAAAAGGGTACTACACCTAAAGTGAGTAGGGTGAGTGGGTGTTAGTAAGGGTTACCCAGTTACCCAGTGGTATTATACCCTGTGTGTTATACTGTGTATATTGTTACACTTCATTTTGTTTTTCTTAAGCCGTTCAGAGGTGGACTTGCTGGTGTGTTTTTGATCATTGTCCTGCTGCAGAATCCAAGTGCACTTCAGCTTGAGGTCATGAACAGATGGCCAGACATTCTCCTTCAGGATTTTTTGGTAGACAGCAGAATTCATGGTTCCATTTACCCCAGCAAATCTTCCAGGTCCTGAAGCAGCAAAACAGCCCCAGACCATCACACTACCACCACCATATTTTACTGTTGGTATGATGTTCCTTTTGTGAAATGCTGTGTTACTTTTATGCCAGATGTAATGGGACACCCCCCCCAAAAAAAGTTCATCTTTTGTCTCGTCAGTCCACAGAGTATTTTCTCAAAATCTTGGGGATCATCATGATGTTTTCTGGCAAAACTGAGACGAGCCTTTATCTTCTTTTTCCTCAGCAGTGGTTTTGGAACTCTGCCATGCAGGCCACTTTTGCACAGTCTCTTTCTTATGGTGGAGTCATGAACACTGACCTTAACTGAGGCAAGTGAGGCCTGCTGTCATGCGGTGGCCCTCGCGAGCCACCATAAGATGCCAAAAGTCACCAGTGAAGTTTGCATTGATGTTTATTAACAAACACAAGATAACATAAAGCTATGAACCACAGTGGGCTAAACACACAACACTAGACACAGGCGATCATAAGGCTAACACGAAGCACACTTACGATCACGAACATGGAACACTCGTTGACGTCCGAGCTGAGGGACGCTTGCTCGACGTCTGGCAAGGATAAACGTTGACATGGAAACATAGTCCAGGAATAGTTGACGATTGTTGACGAGACTGCTGCATAATTCTGCTCCCAGTGCCCGCTTAAATACAGCGCTGCTGATGAGCCAAAGATGCAGCACAGCTGTCAGGATTTGACAGCAGGAAAACCCTACGAGCGCTGTCACAATAAGAGCTCGGGGAGCCAGAGGGTAAACACTGCTGTCAAACCTGGCGGAGATGATGCATGGCCTGAGCACAGACGAAGTCGGCGCTCAGACCATGACAGTACCTCCCCCCCAAGGGCGGTCTCCAAACGCCCGGTAACACCTGAGGCCCCCCCCCCCCCCCAGGGTGGGGGAACAGGCCTGGAGGGAGAGGAAACAGACAAAACACCATGACTCTAACAAAAGCACATTGACAACCAGAAAAAAAACAAAACAAAAACAACAACTCCCAAATACATGAACCATCACTAACACAGGGCATAAATGAAGCAATTACAGAGCACGATTCACAGAAAACACAAAACTCCATAACACACAAAAACACACAGGGCAAGAAAAAAAACAACAACCAGAAAAACACGTTATGTCCCTCAAACAGAAGAGGGGAGAAAAAAAACAAAAACACATGCTGACAAGGCAAAAACACTGCACAGAATTATCACACTGATAGACCTTTAACCCACACAATTCAGAGAATGACGACAGGCAGAGTCCAAAAATAACGGAGACAGTTCCGGTGCTCTCCCTGCGTCCAATGGCCAGTGGGTGATTACAGTGGACAGGACATGATCGGGCGGCCTACCCCAGTCCCAGGCCCAAAAAGTCCGGGATCAGGAAAGAACCGGGATCAGGATCACCGGTAGCAACAGAGCCAAGCGAGACGAGCTCAGGTGCAGCAGACGGCTGCCCCTGACTCGCCTCTCCGAGAGGCAGGCAGAAATGCTCCAAGACAGAAAGGAGAAACACAAGGTAGAGCACTTGCCTGCACTCGGGTTCTGTTGCCGTCCAGGACTTCATCGATCCAGGCTCAAGACGGAGAAGTTCGTCTTCAGGCTCCCACTCGGCCATGGCGGGTTCCGCAGCCGGCATGATGGTCTCTGCAGTCTGTGGATCCTCCGGAGCTGATGTCCACGCACAGCGTGATGGCAGGGGACCCTCGACCTGCTGCTCGAAGTGTTCCAACGTGGAGACCCGGGGACGCTTTATTGTCAGTGCAGGCTCCAGGCTGCAGTCCGCTCTTCTCCTCTGCCCACGACGTGGCTGCGGGGCTGGAACCAGGCGCTCCAGAACGCAGGCCCCCTCCTCATCTGGTGACGTAGGCCTGGCGTTGTGGACCGCTCAGCGGAGGGAGACACAGAGGCAGCAGGTTTAGTGGAGAGAGCTACAGCAGGTGGTGGGAGCTCGGGGGATTGCGAACCCCGAACTCCGACCCCAGGAGTCAGACAAGGCAAATCACAATTATGATGAGAATGAACTTGCACTTGCCTGTTTCCTGGAGGAAGGATGGTGCCTGCTGTAGGGGACGTTGTTCCTCCCTTTCCCCGCTGGATGGTGACAGAGGGCCCCCTGGAAGAACGAGAAGGGGCCGCTCGCGAAGGTCCAATAATGGGCTTCTCCAGAAGCGGATTCAGACGGGGGTCTAGCTGAGGATCACCTTGGGCATGGCGCCGACGTCTTGGGTGGCTCCCGGATGGCGTGAACTCCTGGACCGGATCGCGGACAGGAACGGGATCCCGAAATGAGGAGCAACGATGCTTCGGCTTCCTGCCAGCGTTTCCCTCCAGCCCACGGAGTACCTCTCGTTGGGAGGCGATCTCTGCCCTCCTCGTCATGACTTCCGGGTGGTCGAAGTAGCGAGTAAGGTTATTGAGGAGATACTCAGCATAGTCCAGTTGCCAGCGCATATCGTTGGGGGTGTCGTCGAACATAGCGGTGAGGAGCGTTCCATCTACGTAGTCCAGGGCCTCCGCTAGCTCGTAGCCCAGGCGCCGAATGCGGCGCCTGAAAGACAACATTCTCCCCGCACACAGCTACCCAGACAGGGAAGAACAAATATCCAAATAAGCAAAAACTCACTGGGAATGGTGTCTTAGTTTGGTGTCAATTTGGGCGCCTAGTTGGCAGCAGTCTACTGTCATGCGGTGGCCCTCGCGAGCCACCATAAGACGCCAGAAGTCGCCAGTGAAGTTTGCATTGATGTTTATTAACGGACACAAGATAACATAAAGCTATGAGCCACAGTGGGCTAAACACACAACACTAGACACAGGTGATCATAAGGCTAACATGAAGCACACTTACGATCACGAACATGGAACACTCGTTGATGTCCGAGCCGAGGGACGCTTGCTCGACGTCTGGCAAGGATAAACGTTGACATGGAAACATAGACCAGGAATAGTTGACAATTGTTGACGAGACTGCTGTATCATTATGCTCCCAGCGCCCGCTTAAATACAGCGCTGCTGATGAGCCGAAGATGCAGCACAGCTGTCAGGCTTTGACAGCAGGAAACCCCTCCGAGCGCTGTCACAAGAAGAGCTTGGGGAGCCAGAAGGTAAACACTGCTGTCAAACCTGGCGGAGATGATGCATGGCCTGAGTGCGGACGAAATCGGCGCTCAGACCATGACACCTGCAGTTCTTTGAATGTTGTTGTGGGGTCTTTTGTGACCTCTTTGATGAGTCGTCGCTGCGCTCTTGGGGTAATTTTGGTCGGCTGGCCACTCCTGGGATGGTTCACCACTGTTCCATGTTTTCGCCATTTGTGGATAATTGCTCTCACTGTGGTTCACTGGAGTCCCAAAGCTTTAGAAATGGCTTTATAACCTTTTCCAGAATGATCGATCTCAATTAATTTGTTTCTCATTTGTTCCTGAATTTCTATGGATTGCACCATTATGTCTAGGTTTTGAGGATCTTTTGTCTACTTGACTTTGTCTGCCAGGTCCTATTTAAAGTATTTCTTGATTGAGAACAGGTCTGGCAGTAAACAGGCCTGGGTTTAACTCGAGAAATTGAACTAAGCTTTCAAAAGTTTTGATAAACCACAGTTAATTTATATTTTAACAGGGGGGAGGCAATCACTTTTTCACACAGGGCCATGAAGGTTTGGAATTTTTTTTTTACCCTTAATAATAAACACCTTCATTTAAACACTGCATTTTGTGTTTACTTGTGTTATCTTTGTCTAATACTTAAATTTGTTTGATGATCTGAAACATTTAAGTGTGAGAAACGTACAAAAAAACAAACAAAAAACATGTATTTTTTTTGCATTTTTATTCTAGTGTTTCTTTTTTCCATTGAGTAGGGAAGGGAAAGAAACATTCATATTAGTAATGTAATCATGCATACTTAAATTATATGTTCAGGTGGGTGTAGTAAAAAGAAATTCTACTCATGCAAAAGCAGTGCTTTGAAATTAATAATTAAAAGTAGACAACCAGGACTTCCGGTTATGGCGGCCACGTAGGAAGACGTGTTTCACACTGCTCTGCTTGTAAAACTAAAAATTTTACTAAAACTCTCTCAATTGGAACAAAAACCCATTGCAGCGTTTTGGCGTGGATATGGTAAAGACCAAGGTTGGAAAATTAGGTGGAGGAAAAGGCAACTCGACAAAACAATCCAAGCTAACGGACTTCCACGCTCAAGGCGAGGCAGAGAAAACTCTGGAGACAATGGCTGAGGATGGAGCCAGCGGCGGAGCGGGAACTGCTGGGGAGGGGACAAGCGTAGTGCTCGCTGCCATCACCTCCATGAGAACAGAGTTTTCGTCTAAATTTGATGGGATTATAGCAATGATGGAAGGAATGAGGAAAGAAATAAATGATTGCATGGAGCGAATGTCGCAGGCGGAGCTCCGAATATCAAGCGCTGAGGATGACGTCACCAGCCTCCAAACTAATCTGCAAACACTGGAATTAAAATGGAAACGTCTGGAAGATAACATCCTAGACTTGGAATCCCACTCGCGACGGAATAATTTGAGGCTGGTGGGCCTCCCGGAGGGAGCGGAGGGACGGGACTCATGTTCCTTTTTGGAAAAGTGGATTCCAGAAGCGCTGAACAACGCGGACCTGCAGCCATCGGTCGTTTTAGAGAGTGCTCACCAAATCGGCCCACCGAGAGATAATAAGACACCACCGAGGACGCTGATTATGAAGTTCATCAACTACAGAGACAAGATGACGGTCACCAATGTGGCGCGAGCTAAAGGGGAAATTAAATACCAGGATCAACAGGTGCGATTCTACCCAGACTTTGCCACAGGAATACAACAATTAAGGAGGCAGTTCGACCCCGCCCACAAAGAGCTGCGCAACCTCGGGATTCGTCACAGAGTAATTCATCCGGCAAGACTGCTGGTCACATATAAGGGGAGAACCCACACCTTCAAGACCCCTCAAGAGGCGCAGGAGCTCATCAAGCAAATCCAAAAGGAGACTGGTGGGAGCTAAGCATGAACATGACAAAGGTAGAACATTTAAGCGTATGTAGAGACATCTGATTGATCTGAAACATATAACAAGTCTACAAAATACAGACTGTATTTAAAAAAAAAGCTATGATGTACAACATTGCTATAAAACTTTGAAGTTATGCTGAAAAAACTACAGAAGAGAGTTAATGTTATAAGAATAGTAGTAGAGTCAGGGTGATTGAGAGGAGAAAGAGAGAGTGGTTTGACTGATCCTCGCAGGTGTGGAACAGTCACTAGCTATAACGGGAGACGGATTTTTTTTTATTTTGGGGGGGTTACCATGAATGTGGGGAAAGGGAATTTGTTTTTGTTTAGTTTGTAGGATGAATGTTCCATCATCCATGTTTTTGCTTCTCTGTAATAGTATGTTCATATTGCAAGGTAATCTCAAATTCTTTACTTATCACAGATCAAAGCGTTAATATTAATTTAACTTCATGGAATTGCAGAGGTCTACAAAATCTTAAAAAACTTAAACAAGTTATGAATAAAATAAAAGACATAGATTCAAAAATTTTATTTTTACAAGAAACTCATCTAATAGAGGAGGATGTAAAAAGAATTAGGAGAAGATGGCAAGGTAACGTGTTCACCTCATCATTTTCATCCCGAGCCAGGGGAGTTATGACTCTCATTCACAAAACAGTCCCATTTCAAGTGAAAAATGTAATTGGAGACAAATTTGGAAGATATCCATGGATCTTTGTTATTAGAAAATATAAATATGGTGAACTTATACGGCCCCAGTATTGATGATCAAAACTTCTTTGTTAATTTATTCCTTACTTTATCATCACTTACAGGGCAACATATAATAGCAGGGGATTTTAATTGTACATTGAATCCCAGTGTAGACGGATCAACAGGACTGTACTGTACGCACAATGGATGTAGGATGACCATTAATCATTTTATGAAAGAACTGAGATTGCTAGATATATGGAGAGAAATGAAACCACAAGTCAAAGCCTATTCTTGTTATTCTAATATCTATAAGACATTCTCACGTATAGACTACTTTTTGATCTCTACAGAATTAAGGTCCAAGATTCAAAACTGTTTCTATGATAACATTATGATCTCTGATCATGCACCCTGCTGTCTAATATATGTAGATAAGAAATTGACAAAGGATCCAGGTAGGTGGCATTTTCAGCATAAATGGCTTCAGGATGAGGAATTTGTTAAGTACATAGAAAAACAAATAGATGAGTTCTTTGATATTAATACTACACAAACAACATCATGTATAAAGTGGGGGGCTTTCAAAGCTTTTATTAGGGGGCATATTATTAGTTATACAGGTTCAAAATCTAAGAAGACCCGAGAGGAGAGAGTCCAATTGGAACGTAAAATAAAAATTCTTCAAGAAAAAGTGTATGCAGGTAGTAACCCACAGTTACAGAACAAATTACTGATTCTGAGAGCAGAATATGACAAAAAATCAGCGAATAGAGCTGCCTCGAGTCTTCTAAGATTGAAGCAAACTTTTTATGAACAAGGTGAAAAATCAGGAAAATTATTGGCATGGCAGATTAAACAATTAGAATTTAAAACACCAATTACCAGTATTATAAGTAATGGACAGGTAGTTATAGATCCTTTAGAAATTAATAGTGCCTTTAGAGATTATTATGAAAAACTATATGATACAAAAAATGAAACTGACTTAACAAAACTAAATGGGTTTTTGGGTGGATTATCTCTACCGTGTATTCCAAATGAAAACAGGGAGATACTGGAGTCTAAAATTAGTCAAGAAGAAGTTGGGCAAGCCATTGATAATATGAAATCAGGAAAAAGAACAGGACCAGATGGTCTTCCAGTTGACCTCTATAAAAAATTTAAGAATAAATTAATAAAACCACTTTTGGAAATGGTTTTAGAAGTATTTCAAAATGGTAATTTACCACCATACATGAATAATGCCTTAATTATACTGTTGCCAAAACCAGGAAAACCCCCTAATAAATGTGAAAACATGAGACCGATAAGCCTATTAAATGCTGATCTTAAAATAATCTGTAAAATTTTAGCAAAACGATTACAAGAAATATTACCAAATATTATTAACCGAGATCAGAATGGCTTTATAATGGGAAGACAAGGCTTCCATAATGTAAGAAGACTATTTAATATTATTTATTCCAATAAAGAAGCACCAGATACAGCTCTCCTATCATTGGATGCCGAAAAGGCCTTTGATAGGGTCGAATGGCCCTATCTTTTTGAAGTCCTACAAAGGTTTGGACTTGGAAATAATTTCATAAACTGGGTCCAGATAATATACAATAATGCTACAGCAGAAATCCTAACAAACAGCAATATCTCAAAATCAATAAAAATCAATAGAGGATGTCGACAAGGCTGTCCACTTTCACCTTTACTGTTTACTATGGCAATTGAACCTTTAGCGATGGCAGTACGTTTACATCCACAAATATATGGAATTAAAGTAGGACCAACAGAACATAAAATCTCCCTGTATGCCGATGACATAATTTTGTTTATGTCGAATTTTAAAAAATCAATTCTGACCTTGTTAAATTTAATAAAGAACTTTGGGGAAATATCAGGATATAAAATAAATAAAACAAAATCTTCAATATTAATGCTAAATGAGACCCAGAGAAATTACCCAGCTCCTGAGGTAAATCAATTCAATGTTGTAAATCAGTTTAAATATTTAGGTATTCAAATTTTGCCTAAGCTAGAATCAGTCGCCAGTGCCAACTATGAAGCCTTAATGACAGATATAAATGAGTTACTTCAGAGATGGATGTCACTACCAATGTCGATGATCGGGAGAATTAATATACTTTAAAGTAATATCTTACCAAAAATACTTTATTTATTTCAAAACATTCCTTTACCACCACCTTCAGATCTATTCTCAAGAATTAAAAAAAAGTTAGTGGAATTTATATGGAACAATAGGAAGGCTAGATTACGTTTGTCCTTACTATATTTACCATTTGATTGTGGAGGTCTGAAATGTCCAAACTTTATGTTGTATTACTGGTCAGCACAACTGAGGTCTATGACATATTATTTTTCATCAAATGATCCTCCTCACTGGACTGAAATGGAATCATACAATTTACCTTTACCCCTTCCCTTATTCATATACTCAGACTCGGCTAAAAAATTACAGAAACAAGTTAAAAATCCTATTGTAAAGCACATGATCAAAATATGGTGTGAAACCAAAAAAAAAATATTTAAAAGAACCACACTTACTGTCACAGTTTAGCCCAATATGGGGTAATCAATATTTTACACCAGGGAGAGCGGATGCTGTATTTAAAGTATGGAATTTAAAAGGGATTCAAAAGATTCAAGACTTATATTTGTCACGCTCAGATAACATAATGTCTTTTGAAGAACTGAGGATTAAATTCAATCTTAATAGAACACATTTTTTAAAAATATCTTCAGCTTAGAAATTTTATTCGATCAAATCAAAATAATGCTCTCACCCGACCTACTTATTCATCCTTGGAAAAAATTTTGACGAAAGATAGTAAGAGAAAGCGGATTATTTCAGAGTTTTATAACTCATTGACACTATTCTCAAGTGAAAACTCACAGAAAAGACTGAATTATTGGAAAGAAGACATGCAAATTGAAATTTCAGAGGAACAATGGGAAATGGCTTGTGCAGGAGCTCAAACCAAATCAATAAATGTACGTCTTAAACTGATACATTTTAAATGGTTAATGCGGATGTATGTTACATCAGTGGAATTAAATAGATATAACAAAAACATACCAGATACATGCACAAAATGTATGGAAAGTAAAGGAACCCTATTTCACTGTTTATGGGAATATAGAAAAATCAGAATGTTTTGGGAAGAGGTGAGGGTAACAATTGAAAAAATAATTTCAAAACAATTCACATTGAACCCTAAACTGTTTTTGTTTGGTCTGTATCCAGAAAAAAACATAACTTTAATAAGAGTGAAAGAGCATTCATAGACCTTGGTTTGCTTAATGCCAAAAAATGTATTGCACTACTGTGGAAAAAGACTCATAGACCAGATGTGACTCAGTGGTTAAGACAGATGTTAACAAACCTTCCACTAGAAAGAATAACATATATACTGAAATTATAGGAAAATGTGTTTGAGAATATATGGAGACCTTTCATTGATTATGTAAAGAAATTAAACATAACTTCTGAAGAAGAAGGTGAATGATATGTGTGGACCTTGCAAATTCCAAACTGGTGAATGTATATTATGCATTCTTATGTAATAGATTACCTAGACTAAACAGAGGAGCATTGTTGTTGACTTGCTTTTGTTAAAGGTTGTTGTTGTTTTTAGTACATTTTTTTGTTGTTGTTGTTAGTGTTTTTTTTAAATTTTTAAATTACTTTAGTGTTAGTGTCTGATTGTTTGTGCTATGTTTGTAAAAATAAAGGTTCAATAAAAAATATTGTGAAAAAAAAAGTAGACATCCAAAAATTTCTAGTTGAGTTAAGGGTACAAAGAGCACCCACTTAAAAACTTGAGTAATGACTTCAGTCTTGAAGGTTTGAGGTTCTTCTCAAAAAATTATAACAACTTTCTTATAGTTTTCTATTTTTCTCTGTAAATCTATCTAAAGTTGAAACCATGTTCCTCAAATTTGTAATTTCCTCTTGTAAAATTGACTTTTCTTGTACATTTGAAACTTTATTATAAATTTGTGGATTATTTTATGACTAATTTTTGTCTGTTTTTTTAAATAAAATTACTGTTTTTTTAGACAAATTTGAAACAGACTGTTGTAATTTTTTTTTTTTTACTTTTTCCTTATAACAATTTACATTTTTGACCATAATTTTGCAGTCAAAACAGAACACTAATTTAAGATAAGATAAGATAAGATAAGCCTTTATTAGTCCCACAATGGGGAAATTCCAGGATTGCAACAGCACAGGGATAGCAACACTCAGAGCAACAATCAGAAGGCAAGAAAAAACAAGCAAGCAAGAGCAGCTAATATACTGTACATATGTACATATTACTATAAAATATATATATACACACACACACACACAGACACACAGTGCAGAGCATTGTAGCTGGATGGAATAAATATATGAATATATGAACACACAGTGCAGAGCATTGTAGCTAGATGGAATAAATATGTAAATATATAAACACCCACAGTATGGAGCATTGCAGCTAGGTGGAATAAATATGCAAGTATATAAACACACACAGTGCGGAGCAATGTAGCTAGATGGAATAATATGTAGATATATAAAAACACAGTGCGGAGCATTGTAGCTAGATGGAATAAATATATAGATATATAAATATAAACACACCCAGTGCAGAGCATTGTAGCTAGATGGAATAAATATGTAAATATATAAACACACACAGTGCAGAGCATTGTTGCTAGGTGGGATGAAACAGCATAACCGTCTATTTAGTTATCCTACATGGTATGATTATGTGCCCATACATATTCTCACCCTCCATAGCGACCGGTATGTTCCTAGTTGTATGCCGGAGAGGACCATTGTGTAACTCTGATTACAAAGAAAAAATATTAATAAAACTGTATTTAATGAAATAAATTAACTTAAATGACCAAGGAGGCCATTATTTCTGTTATAATATTTCTTTATATTTATAGTTGGGTTTTTTTTTAGAAATCTCCTCACCACCCAGACAGCAGGAGAAACCTCCCTTATTTTGAAATCAAATGTTGGCACGTTTAGTTTGTCTGAAAGCTGCTGACAGATTAAAGTCATTGACTTCGTGAATTTCGGTCATCTTAACCTGCCAGGTACATAATAGGGAACTGTAGCGGACTCTAAAGACATAATTCACTACAATATGTGTTCATGTACAGAATGATCTGTTTAGGCAGTTATAGTTGTGCTCTCAGGCTTTCTCATCAGGCACCTTTCTAGGCAGCCACTGAAGGACCTCAGGTTAGAGTGAAAATAGAGCTAGCGTCTTTAGCTGTTGCTTTTTGTCACTGCTGCTGGAGAATAAAAATGGCACGTCTGCTCATGCGAGAAAAGAGAGAAATTGCCAGTCTCTTCATTCCTGCAATTCCTACAGAACATAACTTAATATTGTAGTGGCTGGTGAAATATATCCTCAGCAATTCATCAGTCCCCCTTGCCTTTCGCTTCATATGAAGACGGCTGCATATGAATTCTAACCACATCGCTTAGCTAAACGACTCTTCCATTATTACTCCTGTTTCCAGCGGGTTAAAACCATGATAAACGCCAGTGCTTACATGCCTCTTATGATTTTTTTTTCCATGTTTAAAGTACTTTAACAAACTCATGTCTCTGTCAGACAGTCATGCTTAGCGAGACACTGCCTGCTGACTGACTGGAAAACTTGCGTGAGCGGGGCGCTTCTAAACTCCGCGTGGATGACGGCCACGCGCGTTGTTCATGTGCGCGTTTGCGGAAAGTCATTGCTTCATATATTTTTCTTAATAAATTCATATCTCCTTGGCGAGGCAGTAACATTTCTGGTGCGGTGGCCCACCACCAAGAAATATTACTAGAGGAAACCCTGTACCGTTATGTACAGCAGGGAAAATAAGTATTGACCATGCTAACATTTTTCTCATTAAACATATTTCTGATGGAGCCATTGACCTGAGATTTTCACCAGATATCAGTAACAACCCAAGTAATCCATACATGCAAAGAAATCAAGGCAACTGTGTTCACAAAACAAATTATATTTAATAAAGTAGAATGACACGGAATAATATTGAACACACTTGGTGAAATTCATTGAATATTTAGTGGAAAAGCCTTTGTTGGTAATAACAGCTTCCAGACCCTCCTGTATGGAGAAACTACTGTAAGTGCAGGCATTGCTCAGGAGTGATTTTAGCCCATTCTTCCACACAAACTGTCTTCAGATCTTGAAGGATCCGTGGGTGTCTTATATGAACTGTGATCTTCAGATCGTTTCATACATTTTCAATTGGATTAAGGTCAGGCGACTGACTGGGCTATTCTAGCAGCTTTATTTTCGTTCTCTTGATCCAATCAAGAGTTTCCTCGGCTGTGTGTTTGGAATCATTGTCTTGCTGAAATGTCCACTGTCATTTCATCTTAAGCATCTTGACAGATGGCAACAGATTATCAAGGATGTCTCTGTAAATTTGTACATTGATCTTTCCTTCAATGATATGAAGTCTGGCTGTACCATGTGCTGAAAAACACCCCCACACTATGATGCTCCCACCTCCAAACTTCAATGTTGGTATGGTGTTATTGGGCTGATGTGCAGTGCTATTTCTCCTCCAAACATGCTGTGTGTTGTGGCATCCAAAAAGTTGAATTTTATGCTCATCTGACCAGACTATATTTTCCCAGTATTTTACTGGTTTGCCCAAATGTTGTGCAGCAAACTTTAAATGAGCTTCAACATGCTTTTTCTTCAACAATGGAGTCTTGCGAGGTGAGTGGGCATAGAGCCCATATCTGTTGAGTGCATTACTTATTTTATTCTTTGAAACAGCAGTACCTGCTAACTCCAGGTCCTTCTGTAGCTCTCCATGAGTTGTCTTTGGCTCTTGGAATACTATTTTGATAATTATTTTTGACTCCTCTGTCAGAAGTCTTGCAAGGAGCTCCTGGTTGTGGCTGGTTTATGGTAAAATGATTTTCTTTCAACTTCCAAATGATGGCTCCAACAGTGCTCACTAGAACATTCAGCAGTTTAGAAATGGACCTGTAACAATGCCATGATGATGTTTTGCAATGATAAAGTTGCAAAGGTCAAAAGACAACTTTTTGCTTCGACCCATCATGATTTTTTTTTTTTTTTTGGGTGTGACAATCTGATATTCACAGACCTTTTTAAATGCCATCAGTCAGAACTTAATAAGCTGCAATGAACTTGCCCTGATGGGGGATTCGATAACTTCTTAAATTCTGATGGATTTCAGCTGGTTTCTTGGCTTTCTATGCCTTTTTGCACTCTTTTCCTTCATGTGTTCAATACTTTGTCCCTGTGTCATTCCACTTTATTAAATATAACTTGTTTGGTGAACACAGTTGCCTTGATTAGGCAACTGGAGTGGTGGCCTAGTAGTAGAGCATCCACCCCTGTCATGATTGGCTATTATTTGGCAGCTCATGTGCAGTGAGTGACACCAAAGGAAACACAAAATGACACAGAGTATAAGTTGTGATTGAATTTTATTAATTGCAAAGGACGCCTGCGCAAGAGAAAACCCCCACTTGCCAGGGAAAGCACACAGCCTGAAAAGAGAGACGAGAGCAGGTGAATTAGAATGGAGGCTAGACACAGGAAAAATAGGACAGCACTCACGTGGGAGTAATAGAGGGACCCAGCAGAGGAACCCAGCATTTACAGCGAACCTCCCGGTGAAACAGGATGGCATAGGAGAGCTGGATGAGGTATCTGACCGGGCGATGACAGTCACTGATGTGACGATGATGACGGGGCAGGTGAGCGCACAACAACCCTGGAGACGCACCACAAGGAGGTAGCAACCTGTGAAGATAAAGCAGAGTATTAAAGGGTTTTTCTAGATGAGGCAAAACTGGACTAAACTGCTGTCGTAGGTAGTCTACCCAACAAGCCAGCGCTGAGATGTAGAAGAGACGAAGCTCTGGCGAGTCAGAGGAGCAGGTGCGTCTCATCACACAGGTGGGGATGATTACCCGCGGAGTAGGTGAAAGTTGAGCCGGACAGGCGGGGGGAAGGTGTGCGCTCACCGACCTATGACAGCCCCACAGCCGTAAGGTCGTAGGTTTAAGTCCCAGCCGGGTCATACCAGAGACCATATAAAAATGATACTTACCACCTTCTAGCTTGGTGCTCAGCATAATGGAATGAGGGAAAGAAAAGTTGTTTGTGGCGGTGCCTTGCATGTCAGTGGCCCCTTTGATTCTAGACATGATTAACATCGTAGATAGGAGAAACCTAATTTTGTTCTACTGTACATGATTGGCTGTATGGACTGAATCACAATAAAGTTGGCTTCTTCTTCTGTCTTGTTTATTTCTTTGAATGTATGGATTACTTGTATTTTTACTGATATCTGGTGAAAATCTCAGGTCAATGGCTCCATCAGAAATATGTTTCGTGAGAAAAATGTTGACGTGTTCAATAATTATTTTCCCCGCTGTATTACTGACCAATACAGTAAAAAAAAGTTTTTGCGAGAGCAGCACACTTTGTGTTGACAATCATCTTTGAATTGTTAGGGAAGTGATTGAGACGTTTTAAAGAAAATCCTTTTTTTTCTTGCTATATTTTTAAGATTACACCTTCGGATTCAGAAGATATTAGTCCAAGTACCTCAGGGTGTTTTCCAGCGAAGAGCACTTATTACAGGTGTGGTTTTAATCATTCTTCTCTTATTGTTTATATAATTATTAGTCCTGAAAATAAATGTATACTAAAGTTATGTAAAATTAACGGAATGCAACATAATGGAAATTTACTTTTGCAAATAATATAAGTCATGAAAAACAAATTTAAATTTTGATGTTATTCACATTTTTGGAAATGCACCTGTCTGTGTGGGCATTTTTCCCCCAGAAACTACACAGACCTGTATGTACCTGTTGTCACTGATGATGATTACAATGAAGGTGAAGATAATCAGGCTGCTAAAGAAACAAGTAATGCATTTCCTGAAGAACCTGAGTGAGTTGTATAAACATTTTTAAAATATTAATCAGCACCCTGGCTACTTGTAGAGAGACCGAGTAGTGAAAACAAATAACTGTATTTAAAAAAAAAATAAATGAGAAAATGCAAATTTGACCTAGTGTGCTGGTAGCCATCTGTACTTGTCCCAGTGGAGAGCTGTCTTTTATAAGACAGCCCTCTGGAATGTTTTTAAAATGTTGGTGTTTTAGTAACTGCTGACAGAGTATGTCTTTTGGAGTCAACAATCAGTTGCTAGGGGTCCAAGCAAGTAGTGAACATTGAATAGAAATAATGCTTGTTCCTGCTTATGTTCAAGTAAGTAGCTACTGAAATATACTTGGCATCCTTTTTACACTTTTAATTTTCCTTTTTTTCCCCTAGGCATGCAAGTGTAGTAGCCCCTGAAATTGTTGCAAATTTGGCACTTGCCATTGACCACAACACTGTCAGCAGGTTCAATGTGTCAAGATCAAATGTGTGGGATGGAGCCATCAGAGGATTTCACCGTGTGTTACATGTGGCTCTCGCGAGCCACACAATGAGAGCCGAGGGCGAGCCAGTGAGTTTGCGATGTTTTATTGTGATTTTTTTTTTTTGTTACTTATTTGTACCCGTAGGTAGACTTGGTTTGCAGTCTGGTGACAAGCCACCGGCTGCTGGTCGCTGCGTGCGCGAGCGCCCTAAACCTACATGTTTTTGGTGTGCGGGAGGAAACCGGAGAAATCCCGGAGTAAACCCGCGCAACACGGGGAGAACATGCAAACTCCACACAGTTCACTGTTGGTCGGGGGCTGGGATCGAACCCACGATCTCATGATCCCCGCGGTCCCCCGGCCGAGGGTAAAACTGTGCTGCCACAGTGCTAAACCACTGCGCCACCGTGCAGCCAGTGATGAGGGAAAGGGAATGAGGAACACGGGCTTGTGGGGCCAAAAAGCACAAATAATCATACAGGTGTAACACTCACATCTAATGCAGAACGATGAGCAGGTGGCTGGCGCCAGGCAAAGGGGTTCCAGCCTACGATGTGCGAAGTCACAGCCCCGAATGATCGGAGCTGCTCCCTTTAATACTCGTTAGCAGTGCCTCAGCTGATGAGGGTTAATTGGGCTCCAGCCGTCTCGTATAACTTGACAGCTGGGAGCCCACGGAGATGCTGTCACAGTAAGAGCCGGGCTGAGGGGGAATATGGCATGAAGCGCCGGATGACACGGCATCTCATACCATATGACACAGCCCCCTCCTCACGGCCGGACTACGAACGGCCCGTACACCCAAGACCTCCTCCCCCCCCCACCTAGGGTGGGCGGATGGGGCGCAGGTCAGGAGGGAGAGAATCAGAGAAAGGAAAAAAAAAAAACAATCGACCGTAAACCAATACAGAGTACGAGGGAAGAACCCAAACACAATACTCCATAAAACACAACATGAGAAAGAGAAAAAAAAAAACAGAGAAAAGAAAAAACAATCGACAATAAACCAATACAGAGTACGAGGGAAAAACCCAAACACAATACTCCATAAAACACAACATGAGAGAGAAAAAACCCATTCAGGCAGAGGATAATTGCGGAAATAACAGCCCAACACACAAGGAAGAAAAAAAAAACCCCACAATACTCCATAAACCACCACACCGTTAAGAAGAAAAAAAAAAACATTTAGGCAGAGGGCAACTGTGGTAATAACAGGGAAAAAAGAAAAAAAAACCCACAATACTCCATAAACCCTGTACAGGCAAATACAAAGAAAATCAACCCCGGAGCCCCAAAATGAGAGGAGAACTCCCAAGGGCGAAAATTAACCATTACAGCCATCCCTCAAACAGGAGGGGAAACCCCCCCCCCCAAAAAAAAATCACGCTAAACGCGGAACAGTAATAAGGACCCAGCTGTACCCACCCAAACACAAGCACAGCAAAGGAAACATAGTTCAGGGGGTCTCCCCGCACCCAGCGTCCATACCACTAACAGGGGTGAAGGGAAAAGTTCCGGCGGCCTACCCGAACCCCAGGCCAGAAAACACAGTTCCTCGGGAGGCCGAACCACATCGCCGAACAGGAAGTCTAGCGGGTCGGGTGGCCGCACCAACGAGCCGAATGGGCACGGCAGACCCTCCGGCGGCCGACCCGCAGTGCTCAACCACCAGGCCCGTAGGGAAGAGGGAGAGGTCCAAATGGGCCCGTGGTCCAACGTCAGATGGCAGGGGATCAGCAGCTCCCTCACCGGACCCGGACACCGCTGGTGCCGAACCCATGTCGGACCCCGATTGGGTCTCTGTCGAACCCACATCGGACCCCAATTGGGTCTCCGATGAACCCACGTTGGCCCCCGATTGGACCTCCGACGAACCCACGTCGGACCCCGATTGGGCCTCCGTCGAACCCACATCGGACCCCGATTGGGTCTCTGACGAACCCACGCCGGACCCCGATTGGGTCTCCGATGAACCCACGTCGGACCCCGATTGGGTCACTGACGAACCCACATCGGACCCTGATTGGATCTCCGTCGAACCCACGTCGGACCCCGATTGGGCCAGCACCGCACCAGAACCGACCTCCGATCTCAAACCTGGACCCTCCGGCACCATAGGCGATGGTAGCTCCTCACCGGCGACCCTGGGAGAAGGCTCAGGAGAGAGAACAGAACCGGGATCAGGATCACCGGCAGCGCCAGAACCCGGCGAGATAAGCTCGGACACAGCGGACGGCTGCACCCGGCTCATCTCCCCTAGAGACAGGCTAAAGTGCTCTAAAGTGAGGAGAAGAAAGATTAGATAGAGCACTTGGCTGATCTCGGGTTCTGACGCTGTCCAGGACTGCGAAGATCCGGGTTCAAGCATCAGGAGGTCGTCGTCAGGCTCCCACTCAGCTGCGTCGGGCTCCGCAGCTGGCATGATGGAAAACACAGCTTGTGATTCCTCCGGCACTGGTGTCCATGCCGACGGCCCACACGGCGTGGTGGCAGGGGAACCTCGTCCCGCTGGACCGGACCGCTCCTCTGTGGAGACCCGGGGACGCTTAGTCGTCGGCGTAGGCTCCACGCAGCAATCCGCTCTCCTCCTCCGTCCATGGCGTAGCTGCGGAACCGGATCCAGGCTGCCCAGAACCGCAGGCTCCCTCCTCATCCCACAACGTTGGTCTGGCACCGGGGACCGCTCAGCGAAGGGAGACACAGAGGATGCAGGATTAATGATTACAGCTACAGAAGGTGGTGGGAGTTCGGGGAGCTGCCAACCCCGAACTCCACCTCCAGGAGTTTGACAGAGCAAATCACAAGGTGAGTGTAAAAGAACCAAGACTCGCCTGTCTCCTGGAGGCTGGATGGTGCCTGCTGTCGTGGACGTTGCTCCTCCCTTTCCCCGCCGGGCGGTAACGGAGGACCCCCTGGGAGGACGTCGTGGAGCCGCTCGTGCTGATTCCGGTATGGAGCTCGCCAGGTCTGGATTCTGGACGCACACAGCAGCCGGGGAGTGCGTCGAGGAGGAGGGGGTGACAGCCGAGATGAGCCGGGTCCGGAGCGCTGGCGTAACAGCGGAGGGAGGTGGCTCGGGAAATGAGGCTGTGGGATCTCCTCTCAGAAGAGGCGCAGGAGTGACAGCTGCGTGGGATAATTAGACCTTGCGGCGACCCGGAACTGGATCCGGACGGGGTTCATGCTGAGAAGAATTAGCAGTGTGACGACGGCTACTCACAGGGGGCGAAGCGAAGGTGAGACCCGGAAATCGCCGCTCCTGAGCAGAGACAGAGGTGAGGAGGGCTTCGAACTCGGAGAAGTCACGCAGCCCTGGACTCCTCTCCACCAGTCGAACTGCCGCCGCCACATGCTTAATAACTGAGGACAGGTGCACAGCGGAGCGAGCAGCAGCCACTCGGTCCCGGACCTTAATAGCTGTCAGCTGCAGATCCTCCGGGGGAATCCCGAGTGACGTCGTGCTGGATGGGGAAAGCCCTCTGGATGGCGCGAACTCCCAGGCTGGAGCGGAGGCAGGAGTGGGATTCCGAGGCGAAGGGAGACATCTCCTCCTCTTCGGCTTCCTGCCAGGGTTTCCCTCCAACCCACGGAGTTGTTCTCGCTGTGCAGCTATGGCGTCCCTCCTGGCACAGACCTCAGGGTGGTTGGAATGGCGAGGGAGACTGTCCAGGAGATTCTCAGCATAATCTAGGTGCCAGCATCTTTCGTTGGGGGTGTCGTACAGGGTGGCGGTGAAGAGCGTCCCGTCGACATCTTCCAAGATGGCCGTCAGCTTGTCGCCCTGGCGCTGTTACTGTTACGTGTGGCTCTCGCGAGCCACACAAGGAGAGCCGAGGGCGAGCCAGTGAGTTTGCAATGTTTTATTGTGATGAGAGAAAGGGAATAAGGAACATGGCCTCGTGGGGCCAAAAAGCACAAATAATCATACAGGTGTAACACTCACATCTAATGCATAATGATGAGCAGGTGGCTGGCGCCAGGCGAAGGGGTTCCAACCTACGATGTGCGAAGTCACAGCCCCGAATGATCGGAGCTGCTCCCTTTAATACTCGTTAGCAGCGCCTCAGCTGATGAGGGTTAATTGGGCTCCAGCCGTCTCGTATATCTTGACAGCTGGGAGCCCGCTGAGACGCTGTCACAGTAAGAGCCGGGCTGAGGGGGAATATGGCATGAAGTGCCGGATGACACGGCGTCTCATACCATATGACACCGTGGCTCTTATTCAGAGAAAAACAATATGTTTGTTAAACTTACTGATGATGCTGGCTCATTTGAGAAGGGTTAGACACTGGCGGTCTTAGACGGGAGTTCCTTACGCTTCTGATGAATAATCTGAAGCATCGCCCAATTTTTGATGGACCTTCAGAAAGCCGTTACCTTGTGTACAATTCCACAGGTGGGCTTTCTTATCATTATATGATGTATTTTAATATGTAGCATCAGGACCGTTACTAGCTTTTGGGGGCCCTATGCAAAGTTGTGTTAAGACATCCCTATTTGTAATGGAGAAGATTTGAAGTGCTTCAAGATGATAAACCGCTCACAACAAAAGTGAGTACACCCCGAACTGAAAATGTCCAAATTATGCCCAATTAGCTATTTTCTCTTCTCGGTGTCATGTGACTCGTTAGTGTTACACGGTCTCAGGTGTGAATGTGGAGCAGGTGTGTTAAATTTGGTGTTACCGCTCTCACATGGTCTCATACTGGTCACTGGAAGTTCAACATGGCACCTCATGGCAAAGAACTCTGAGGGTCTGAAAAAAAGAATTGTTGCTATACATAAAGATGACCTAGGCTATAAGAAGATTGCCAACACCCTGAAACTGAGCTGCAGCATGGTGGCCAAGACCATACAGCGGTTTAACAGGACAGGTTCCACTCAGAACTGGCCTCACCATGGACGACCAAAGAAGTTGAGTGCGCGTGCTCTGTGTCATATCCAGAGGTTTTCTTTTGAAAATAGACGTATGAGTGCTGCCAGCATTGCTGCAGAAGTTGAAAGGGTGGGGGGTCAGCCTGTTAATGCTCAGACCATATGTGGCACACTGTATCAAATTTGTCTGCATGGCTGTCATCCCAGAAGGAAGCCCCTTTTAAAGATGATGCACAAGAAAGCCCGCAAATGGTTTACTGAAAACAAGCAGACTAAGGACATGGATTACTGGAACCATGTCCTGTGGTCTGTCTGATGAGACCAAGATAAACTTATTTGGTTCAGATGGTGTCAAGCCTGTATGGCTGCAACCAGTTGAGGAGTACAAAGACAAGTATGTCTTGGCTACAGTCAAGCATGGTGGTGAGAGTGTCATGGTTTGGGGCTGCATGAGTGCTGCTGGCACTAGGCAGCTACAGTTCATTGAGCGAACCATGAATGCCAACATGTACTGTGGCATACTGAAGCAGAGCTTGATTGGAAACTGGGCCGCAGGGCAGTATTCCAACATGATAACGACCCCAAACACACCTCCAAGATGACCACTGCCTTGCTAAAGAAACTGAAGGTAAAGGTGATGGACTGGCCAAGCATGTCTCCAGACCTAAACTTTATTGAGCATCTGTGGGGCATCCTCATACAGAAGGTGGAGGAGCGCAAGGCCTCTAACATCATGATGTCATCATGTAGGAGTGGAAGAGGATTTCAGTGGCAACCTGTAAAGCTCTAGTGAACTCCATACCCAAGAGAGTTAAGGAAGTGCTGGAAAATAATGGTGGCCACACCAAATACTGACACTTTGGGCACAATTTGGACATTTTCACTTTGGGGTGTACTCACTTTTGTTGTCAGCGGTTTAGACTTTAATGGCTGTGTGTTGAGTTATTTTGAGGGGACAGCAAATTTACACTGTTATACAAGCTGTACACTGACTACTTTACATTGTATCAAAGTGTCATATCTTCAGTGTTGTCCCATGAGAAGATATAATAAAATATTTACAAAAATGTGAGAGGTGTACTCACTTTTGTGAGATACTGTATATAAATGTACAACAACCTAAGATAAAAGCAAAATGCTACATATTACTTATACAAAAATACCATACAAAGTTATATATTTTAATGTGGAAATAATAAAAGCAAATTCAGCAAGAAGAGTGATGTCCAGGGTGGAGTCTGCCTCTCGCCCAAAGATGCTGGGATAGGCTCCCCCCCCCCCCCCACAACCCGAAAAAGATTAAGCAGAAGAAGATGAATGAATGAGTGATGCCTATGTTGTACTTTGAAAGAAATGCATCTGCATAATACCTAGATATCAAGAAATGGCTGTTTGTCAAAAGATGTTGATAAACTGTGATTCTGCTGTACTATGCAAAACAGCTGTCAAGGAAGATGAGTATTTCTTAGCAGGAAGGATGATGGCCGTGTCTGTCGTACACGGGACACCAACACCACATTTTCTGTCAAAGAACCTTGTGAACCGCATTGTAGGGAATCCAAATTTTAGCGCCACTGTGGAAGATGTTACAGATGAGGAAATAGGGAAAGTTTCTGCAACAGGTTGACATAACGCACGGCTCAGGAGACGCACACACACAGGCTTAGAGTAGTTCAAAGAGTTTATTAACAACAGGAGTGAATGAGTGCGTGTCTGCGGGATGTAAATGTGTTGGTGATGGTGTCTGCTCCAGGCACAGAGGCAGGTGACCGTACAGCCGAGCAACCCTATGGAGAGAGCACAGGGAGAGGGTGACGGGCATACACCAACACAGGAGGAATTTATGGCGAGAGAAGGACTTACTTGGTGGGTCAGGACAGCTGGCACAACAAGGGGGTGAAGCCCGGAAGACAGCCACCTGGAGAGCTCCGTGCAGCAGCGAGGATTGGGCGATGGAGAGGAGATGTCCGCCGCTGGGAAATCCACCTGTGCACAGGGGAGAAGACTGAAGAGAAAAGGTAAGCGATCTTCTTACCAAAATGGTTACGCTGAAGGGAAGTATGCTCACAACGGTGAGGGACGAAGTCTGGCGGCTTCAGGCCGAGCCTCCGGGCGAGACGGCCTTTATCCCTCGCCGCTGATGATTGGCAGGTGCGTGAGCAGGTGGCGCCGCTGATGAATGGCGCGGCGTGACAGTACTCCCCCCTCTAGCAGCGCCTCCTGGCGATGGCTTATCCGGGTGCGCTCGGTGGAAGTCCGCGATGAGCGATGGGTCCAACACAAACGACGGGGGCACCCATTGCCGATGCTCGGGCCCATAGCCCTCCCAGTCCACCAGGTATTGCAACCCACGGCCTCGGCGCCGGGAGTCCAGGATGGAGGAGACGGACCAGGCCGGATGGCCACCAACCATCCGGGGCGCGGGTTGCGCTGCAGGAGGAGGGCAAAGGGGGTCAGTGACTGCCAGTTTCACCCTCGACACATGGAAAGTGGGATGGATGCGGAGGGAGGGGGGGATAGCCACGCGCACAGCCACCGGGTTGATGATCCGGGTGACGGGAAAGGGACCCATGAATCGCTGTGCCAGCTTCCTCCTCTCGCCTTTTAATGTGACGTCCTGGGTAGACACATACACGAGTTGCCCAACTCTGTACGCCGGGGCAGGTCTTCTGTGCCGGTCCGCCACGGTCCTGTTGCGCTCCGCTGTGCGTAAAAGCGCATGACGCGCGGCAGCCCAGGTGGAGCGGAACTGCCTAAGGTGCGCCCTAACGGAGGGGACAGTCACCTCGTTCTCCTGCGCTGGAAACAGCGGGGGGTCGTAACCCAGGGACGCCTTGAAGGGGGACATCCCCGTTGCAGAAGAGCGGGCGGTGTTGTGGGCATACTCCACCCAGGCGAGATGGTTGCTCCAGGACGTCGGCTTGGATCTGGTAACACAGCGGAGCGCAGCCTCCAGCTCCTGATTGGTCCTCTCACACTGCCCGTTAGACTGGGGGTGATGGCCGGAGGAGAGGCTCACCTTGGCTCCGATGGCGTTACAGAAGGATCTCCAAACCTCGGATGAAAATTGGGGGCCCCGGTCCGAGACCACGTCCACCGGAATCCCGTGCAGCCTGACCACGTGTTGGACGAGGAGGCCCGCCGTCTCCAGGGCAGTAGGGAGACCCCGCAGGGGAATGAAGTGCGCCGCCTTGGAGAAACGGTCCACAATGGTCAGGACGGTGTCAAAGGAGTTGGAAACGGGGAGTCCGGTGACGAAGTCCAGTGCGATGTGCGACCAGGGCCTGCCGGGGACGGGCAGAGGCTGGAGCAGACCCGCTGGGGGGGCATTTCCCGACTTGCTGGTGGCACAGATTGGGCAAGCCCGGGCGTAGCGGGCTGCATCCCTCCGCAGGCCTGGCCACCAAAAGGACCGCTGGAGGAGGCTGATCATCCGAGAGGTGCCGGGATGACAGGTGAGCCGGGAGGTGTGGAGCCAGTGGATGACCTCTCCTCGGACCGCAGATGGGACGAACAGTCTTCCCTCCGGTCCGCCGCCAGGATCAGGTTCCACCTCCTGCGCCTTCCGGATCTTGTCTTCAATGTCCCAAGAGATGGCACCGAGGACGCACGACCTGGGCAGGATAGTGTGGGGCGTCTCCTCAGCCTCCACGGGGGTGAACTGCCTAGAGAGGGCGTCAGGCAGGCCGTTTTTGGAGCCCGGCCTGAAGGTGATCGAGAAGCGGAACCTGGCGAAGAACAAAGACCAGCGCGCCTGGCGGGCATTCAGGCGCTTGGCAGATCGTAAATACTCTAAGTTCTTGTGGTCCGTCAGGACCACAAACGGCAGGTCCGCCCCCTCTAGCCAGTGGCGCCACTCCTGTAAGGCGAGTTTAATGGCCAGGAGCTCTCTGTCCCCCACATCGTAGTTCCTCTCCGCCGGGGACAGGCGCCGGGAGAAGAAGGCGCACGGCCGCTTGGCGCCATCGTCAGGTGACCGCTGGGATAACACTGCTCCCACTCCCGTGTCCGATGCGTCCACCTCCACAATGCACTGCAGCGCGGGGTCGACCTGGCGAAGGACCCGGGAGGAGGAGAACTCCGCCTTCAGCGCCCTAAAGGCAGCAGCGACCTCTTCAGTCCACCGGAACGGGACCTTCGGGGACGTGAGGCGGGTCAGCGGTCCGACGATCGAGCTGAAATTTGGGACAAAGCGGCGGTAAAAATTGGCGAAGCCAACAAACTGTTGCACCTGCTTCCGGGATGCGGGAGTAGGCCACTCCACCACCGCCTTCACCTTCTCTGGGTCTGGGAGCACCTGATCTTGAGCGATGATGAATCCCAGGAAGGATGTGGTCCTAGCGTAGAATTCGCATTTCTCAGCCTTCACGTACAGACGATTCTCCAGCAGTCTTTGGAGGACCCGCCTCACATGGACCTGGTGCTCGTCCCTGGACCTGGAGAAGATAAGGATGTCATCCAGGTAGACGAACACAAAAAGGCCGATGAAATCCCGGAGGACGTCATTAATGAGGCGCTGAAAGACGGCAGGAGCGTTGGTCAGCCCGAACGGCATGACGAGATACTCAAAGTGGCCGTTCGGGGTACGGAAGGCTGTCTTCCATTCATCTCCCTCCCGGATCCGGACGAGGTGGTAAGCGCTGCGTAAATCCAGCTTGGTAAACCAGGTCGCCCCCTGGAGGGAGTGAAAGGCAGTGTCCATGAGGGGCAGGGTGTAACGGTCCCTCTCAGTGATGTCATTCAGCGCTCGGTAGTCTATGCAGGGGCGGAGGGATCCGTCCTTTTTCCCGACAAAGAAAAACCCTGCCCCCACGGGTGACGACGATGGGCGAATAATCCCAGCGCTCAGAGATTCCTTTAGGTATGTATTCATGGTCTCCTTCTCCGGCGCCGACAGGCTGTAGAGCCGACCAGATGGCAGGGGAGCCCCCTGGCGGAGGTTGATGGCACAGTCATATGGTCGATGCGGGGGAAGAGACATAGCTTTCGATTTGCTAAATACCATACCCAGGTCGTGAAATTCTGGAGGCACCAGTGACAGGTCCGGAGGTGCTGTATCCGCCACAGGGGGAGCCGCGGATGGGGAGCAGGCAGCGGACTGAAGGCAGGTGCCCATACAGAAGGTACTCCATGCCGATACCCCAGCGGACCTCCAGTCCAGGACAGGGTTGTGGAGGCGTAGCCAGGGATACCCCAGGATGACGGGCGACACAGAGTTGGGCAGGACGTAAAATACCATCTCCTCCCGGTGGTTCCCTGAGATGATGACTGGGACAGGCATGGTCTGGTGAGAAACTCTCCCAAGGGAGGCACGGGAGAGATGGACCAGGGAGATGGGGTGTTTTAATGCCTGACAGCGGATGCCCAATCGGGTTGCCAGGCCTTGTGAAATGAAGCTGCCCTCTGCGCCCGAATCCACCAGTGCGTGGGTGAGGTGCCCAGTGGGATTGTGGCAAAAACGGATGGGCAGCTTTAATTGGGTGAGAGAGTCTAACCGGTTGGGATCCGCGAGGCTCCCTACAGCGATTCGCGGACCCCGCCGACTGGCTTTCCGCGGGCAACGCTCCACAGTGTGTTGGTCACCTCCGCAATACATGCAGAGGTCCAACTCACGGCGGCGTTGTTTCTCCGCAGGGGAAAGCTTGGTCCAGCCCGTCACCATCGGCTCCGACTCCTCGGGGCACAATGCTGGCGGCGCCGCCAGGGGGCGAGCTTGGAACAGGTGCGGCGAGACTCCACGAGGGCGAGAAGAAGAAGACTTCCGCCCCGAGGAGCGCTCGCGCAGCCTGTTATCCAAACTTATCGCTAAGGATGTCAGCTCCGCTAGCGTCCCAGGGATATCCCGTCCAGCCAGTTCATCCCTCAGATCACTATTGAGGCTGCGGAGGAACAGGCCACAGAGGGAGCGATCCTCCCAGCCCAATTCCTCCGCCGCTACCCGGAAGTCGACCGAGTAGTCCGCTGCCGACCGGCCTCCCTGCTGGAGAGCGAGGAGCCGATCGACCTGGACCGTCTCGGTTTGAGAATGGTCAAAGACCTCCAGGAAGCGCCTCACGAACTGGTCATAGGTGAGGGTGGCATAACTGGGCCTCGCCATTACGGCGTAGGTCCAAGTTAACGCACGCCCCTCCAGAAGATTCCCTATGTAACCAATCCGACTGTGATCCGAGGGAAAATCTCCGGGCACACGGTGGAACACGGACTCACACTGCATAATGAACCCCCGCGCTCCGCCGAGCTTACCGCTAAAGCGGGCGGGGGTCGGAATCGGTGTGAGCCGAACCGGTGCCACTGGAGCCGGCTGGACGGCCGCTGGAACAGCAGGAGCCGCGCCACCCTGACGAGCCGGGGGGAACGGCTGTTGAGGATCCAAGCGGCCCAACCGGTTAGTTAAATTCAATAATTGATTAAAGATCACCTGTTGTTGATAAGCTATTTGATCCACTCTAGCCTCGAGAGTGGAAAACCGGTGTGCGAGCCCGCCGTCCGCCGAGCCGCTCTGCTGAAGCCGTACTGACATAACGCACGGCTCAGGAGACGCACACACACAGGCTTAGAGTAGTTCAAAGAGTTTATTAACAACAGGAGTGAATGAGTGCGTGTCTGCGGGATGTAAATGTGTTGGTGATGGTGTCTGCTCCAGGCACAGAGGCAGGTGACCGTACAGCCGAGCAACCCTATGGAGAGAGCACAGGGAGAGGGTGACGGGCATACACCAACACAGGAGGAATTTATGGCGAGAGAAGGACTTACTTGGTGGGTCAGGACAGCTGGCACAACAAGGGGGTGAAGCCCGGAAGACAGCCACCTGGAGAGCTCCGTGCAGCAGCGAGGATTGGGCGATGGAGAGGAGATGTCCGCCGCTGGGAAATCCACCTGTGCACAGGGGAGAAGACTGAAGAGAAAAGGTAAGCGATCTTCTTACCAAAATGGTTACGCTGAAGGGAAGTATGCTCACAACGGTGAGGGACGAAGTCTGGCGGCTTCAGGCCGAGCCTCCGGGCGAGACGGCCTTTATCCCTCGCCGCTGATGATTGGCAGGTGCGTGAGCAGGTGGCGCCGCTGATGAATGGCGCGGCGTGACACAGGTAGGAAATGTTCTTGACTGAAGGAGTGGATTTACAGCACACGGAGATTAATAATTCAGAGTAGTATACTCAACAGTCATCAGAAGATTTATGCTTTTGTAAAGGGACAATTTTCACTTATATCAAGAGACAGTTAAAAAATAATTTGATCATAGTTTCCAGACTTGTGAGAAATTATTCCATACTTTTTTTTTTTACACAATTATTCTTGGTCTGCACTTGATCATTATCCAATGAAACAAAAAATGTCTTTTCATCCATGGACCTAAAATCTGGCAAGGATGTCATTCAAACATCAAAACACTTAAGAGGATGTTGGGGTAATTAGGTGAATTGTGGTAAAATGAAGAATCCTAAACCTCTTAGGGGTATTTTTCAGTTATAGCAATTATTTGCACTAGATGACCACAAGCTACAAAAGCATTCATTTAAAAAAATGTTTTTAACCAATCAGGGATCGTGTGTGTTTGTTCTTGAAATTCTTTTTAATAGGTTCAGAAAACAGAATCTGTTGAATCTCTGCAAAAGCTGATTTTCCAAAACAGCACCATGTTCCAAACAGCTGAATGTTTCCCACGTGTGGCCACTTCAGAGGAGAAGCATACACTTGTTGAGGAGTACCTCAGATGGTACGTTGTACACAGAAACCACATTGTCATTCAAAGGTAATATTTTAAAGAGTCATCTTCTTCTTCCAGCAGCTCCCTTTAGGGGTCTCCACAGCAGCTCATCTGTCTCCATCTCACCCTACCCCTTTAATTTTCCTCTGTCTCACCCTACCCCTTTAATTTTCCTCTGTAACACCAACCCGCACCATGCCCTCCTTCACTACATCCATGAATCTTCTCTGTGGTCTTCCTCTTTTCCTGTTCTCTGGCAGCTCCATATTCAACATCCTTTGTCCAGTATATCCACTATCCCTCCTCTACACATGTCTAAACCATCTCAGCTTTGCGTCTTTGTCTCCAAACTGCTCAACCTGAGCTGTCCTTCTGATATACTCACTTCTTATCCTGTTCCTGCTAGTCACTCCTAATGAGAATCACCTCCAGCTCTGCCTCCTGTCTTTTTGTCAGTGCTGCAGTCTCCAAACCATACATCACAGCAGGTCTCATCACCATCTTGTAAATTTTCCCTTTTTCTCTAGTTGCTATCCTTCTGTCAGAAATTACTCTTATCCACCCAGCCTGCACTCTCTTCTTCACCTCTCTTGTGCACCATCTATTACTTTGGATAGTTGAGCCCTGTAATTTGAATATACGTATCTACCTTCACTACCCCTACTCCTTGCATCCTCATCTTTAGACTTGCCTTTCACGTGTATCCTGTCTTGCTTCTACTGACTTTCATTCCTCTTATCTCCAGAGCATACCTCTACCTGCTCCCTACTCTCTCACTACATATCACAATGTCATCTGTGAACGTGAAAGTTAAGTTAGGCTAAAGTTTGCAATTATCCATGTCTTAAAGTCTTAAATTTGTTCATACAATGTTAAGGCCTTTATTAAAAAAAACTGTAGTTAATCCTTAAATCTGCCTTGCAAAGGTCTTAAATGCTATAGCTATATTTTCTTGCATTTGAGGTGAAATCCTCATTTAACTTTCAGAAACTGTAGGTTCTGTTTTTGCTTTTTAACATTGCATTAAGCTAAATGAGAGGAATGAACAGAAACATTTTTTTCAAGTAAATTGTCAGGCTTTTTCTGAAATTTTTTACTTAATTTTTATAACATATTTACACCTTTGTTTTACATACATTTACAACTTCCTTTAAAATTTGTAACTTTTTCATCTCATAAATTTACTTTTTTAGATTTTTTTTCCTGTTGCAAATTTGTGACTTTTGCTTTAAAAATTGCAATTGTTATCTCATCAGTAAAGCATTTACTACTTAATTATTACTCCTAATAGATTCAAAGATGGACTTGCAAGCCTGCAGTTTCTGTCTGCACTCCAGCAGCATCCCAGTGTGTTGGTTCCTGTCTTGTGCCATTCTCCTAAGAAGCTGACTGCTGCAGACATGGAGACCATGTTCCGACCAGACCTCAGTCCAACACGAAGCAACAGGCGACAGAAAGAGGGCAAAACACTTGGATTTTGGGCTGATTATGTTCTTGAGCATGAAGGTTTGTCATGAGTTTTTCTGTAACATATTTTATCACACTGTGAAATTCAAGACAAATGCTTTAGTAAATGCAGTATTTTGATAATCCAGAGACACAAAACAATGTACCCACAATGATAACTTATTTTTTCCCTTCCAGAAAAAGTGACTGCTGTATCTCTAGAGGATCTGTTGATTTTTGCCACAGGGCTAGCATCACTTCCACCTGCTGGAATAAGACCACTACCACGCATTGAGTTTTTGGTTGATTCACCATTCCCAATGTCAAACACTTGTGCAAATACACTGAAGCTACCCCTCTGAGAATCATACAGTGACTTTAAGGCAAATATGGACGTTGGGATACAGAATTCTCCAGGCTTTGGGTGCTTTTAAAATCACTTTTTTTGGGGGGGGGGGGTATAAGAAATAAAATGTCACAAAGTGAAAAAGCCTGCCATTTTACCATAAAAAAGTAACAAATTTGTAAAGAAAAATGACATTTACGGGCAGAAAAGCTGAAAATGAGATTTTGGTAAAAGTACAATTTAAAAGAAAAAAAAAAACACCCTCAAAAATTTACAAAAAAAAAAAGGGTCAAATTTCTGCAAATACCAAAACATTACTGGCAAAAGTTGCATTTTTGTGAGAGGTAAAAAAATTACAAGAGGGGGAAAAAAAGCCGCAAAGTTGTGAGAAAGTTAAAGATCTCAGGTCAAATTGTTCTGAAATTGTTGTGGTGTGGAGTGTGTAAATGAAGAGGCAGATTCATGACAGACGATTTATTACACACTCACATCTCACAAGCACAGAATGGACTAACTGGTTACAGCAAGCTCTCCTCTCTATATCCCAAGTCACAGTTCACAAGTTTCATGGCACTTCACCTCACACAGCATGATATTTACACTACACTGCATTCAACCCCATCTGTCCTTCCTGGGCATTGTTCTCCCATGCTTATTCCCTGTCTCTGTCTGAGGTGCTAAATAACCTGACTTCCCCAAGGTCCCAACCCCCCACCCCCTCAAAGACAAACATTAGTCCACACTCGCTTTTGGCTTCAGTCTCCTCCCATATCTGCTGTAACTGGGGTTTACCGCCTCCGTGGCACTGCTGTGCCAGTGGGGGGCTGCTGGGAGCGTGTCTGACTGCGGGTGAGCCGTGGGGGGGGGACTTTGTTCTGCCCGTGTGGCTGCTCTAGTGAATCGTTTCCCTGGGGAGTTCTCCGCGGGAGTCTTCCACGCCGAGGGGCCCCAGCCAACAGCACTTGCTCATCCGCCACTACGAAGGCAGGTTTGAGTCTGTCTATGCCAATTTTCTCCCGTCTACCCCCCAAGTCTAGCACAAAATGCTTATCCCCTGTTTCCAACACTCTGTACGGTCCATCATAGGGTGGGCACAATGGGGGTGGGTGGGCGTCGTGTATGACGAACACGAACTGCGCGTTCTTCAAAGTTTTAGGCACGAAGGCACTCGGAAAACTGTGGTGGGCAGGGCCCGGCAGCGTGCCTGTGTTTGCACTACACTGCAAAAGCTGAGACGGGCAGCTGCCCGGCGCGGGATTATCTGGTAGAAATTCCCCGTGCAGCCGTAGGGGCTGCACAAAAATGAGCTCTGCCGGGGAAGCTTCCAAATCCTCTTTTGGCACGGAGCGCAACCCCAATAAAACCCACGGCAACCTGTCTACCCAATTTGCATCCATCAGTGAAGCCTTGAGTGCTGCTTTAAGTGATCTATGAAAACGCTTGCATAACCCATTGGCCTGTGGGTTGTACGCGGTTGTGCGATGAATTCTAACACCCAGGCTGCGGGCCATCGCGGACCAGAGTTCGGAAACAAATTAAGGGCCCCTGTCGGACGTAATGTCCGACGGGTCTCCAAAATGCGCCACCCATGCTGTTAAAAAAGCGCGTGCTACGTCCGCGGACGTGGTTGCCGCCTGCGGGACTGCTTCTGGCCAGCGCGTCTTGCGGTCTACCACTGTCAGGAGGTGCGTGCACCCCTGTGATGGCGGGAGGGGGCCCACGAGGTCCATGTGCACATGGTCGAACCTTTTAGCCGGTACTGGAAACGGCTCCAAAGGAGCCTTCGTGTGCCTGTGTACCTTGGCTCATTGGCACGCCACGCAGGCTGCAGCCCACTCTTTTACTTGTTTGCGTAGGCTAGGCCACACAAACTTCTCTCCCACCATTTTGACTGACGCGCGCACTCCTGGGTGCACCAGAGTGTGAACCGACTCAAACACGTGGTGGCGCCACGCGACCGGGACCACCGGACGTGGGCGTCCCATGGAGACATCGCAGATTGGGGGGGCCACCATCTTGCAGCACCCTGCTCTCCAGCCTTAACCCTGTTGGTCCAGACTGGAGCGCGCACACGTCTGCATCGCTAATCTGCTCCTCGGCCATGGCTGCGTAATCTATCCCCACGTAGACCGGGGCCACCACGGCGTGTGAGAGGCAGTCCGCCACCACATTCAGTATACCCGACACATGCTGAATATCGGTAGTAAACTCTGAGATCGCGGCCAGCTGTCTCTGCTGCCGGCCCGACCACAGTTCTGAAACCTTGGCCATCGCGAACGTTAGTGGCTTGTGGTCTACGAACGCGGTGAAGTTGCGCCCTTCCAGCCAGAGCTGGAAATGGCGTATGGCCAGGTGGAGAGCCAGCAACTCTCTGTCGAATGCGCTGTATTTACGTTCGCTGTCGCGCAAAGTTCTGCTGAAAAAGGCGAGCGGCTGCCAAGCTCCAGCGATGCGCTGCTCCACGACAGCCCCTATGGCCACGTCTGAAGCGTCGGTGGTGAGCGCTATACGGGCCGTTGGGTCCGGATGCACCAGCAGTGCGGCATTTGCCAGGGCTGCTTTAACCTCCTAGAATGCCCGCTCTCGCTTCGGGGTCCATTCGACTCCATCCGCGGGTTTCTGTTTCTTGAGCGCGGCGTACAATGGCTGCATGAGCCAGGTCGCGTGGGAAAGGAAACGGTTATAAAAGTTCACCATCTCCAAAAATTCCTGCAGTGCCCTGACTGTCTGAGGCTGGGGAAAATCTGCCACGGCGCACATTTTGTCGGGCAACGGGATCGCTCCTTCCGGAGAGACGCGGTGCCCCAAAAAATCAATCTCCGTCATGCCGAACTGGCATTTCGCCGGGTTGATTATCAACCCGTGCTCCTCCAACCTCCGGAAAACCGTCGTGTGGTGGGTTTCGTTTTCGTCTTCGGACGTACTGGCTACCAGGATATCGTCCAGGTAGACGAACACGAATGGGAGATCACGCAGCACTGCATCCATCATGCTGTGTGAGGTGAAGTGCCATGAAACTTGTGAGCTGTGACTTGGGATATAGAGAGGAGAGCTCGCTGTAACCAGTCAGTCCATTCTGTGCTTGTGAGATGTGAGTGTGTAATAAATCGTCTGTCATGAATCTGCCTCTTCATTTATACTCTCCACACTGGTGACCCAAGATGTATTATGGAACATGAGGCAAGAACCCCGGAGCCGGCCCAGTCGGGAAGCCCCAGCGACGCAGCAGCCATTCCACAGACTGCCCAGACTGGAACCCCCAGCAACGCGTGTGCGGTTTCAGTCAAGCTACCGGATTTCTGGCAGCACAATCTGCGCTCTTGGTTCCACCACACCAAGGCCCAGTTCGCCCTCCGGGGAGTAGCGGCAGACAACACCAAGTTCTACAATGTAGTAGCAGCGCTGGACTCCTGCACAGCCCAACAGGTAGCGAGCCTGCTTGATCAGCCACCAGCCCGCAACAAATACGGGGCGCTCAAGGCTGCGCTCACCCGGCGTTACACGCTCTCGGAATGTGAGAGAGCGGAGAGGCTCCTGGCGCGGACCGAGTTAGGAGATGGGTCGGCCGTCGACCTGATGGAGAAGATGCTGGCCTTAATGGGCATGGACGACGGGCACTTTCTGTTTGCCCACCTTTTCCTCCAGAACCTTCCAACAGAGGTGAGAGCTGTTCTGGCCAATTCGCGGTTGCTGGCCGCGCGTGACTACTGTGCGCTAGCCCAGGAGGCAGACAGGATCATCCTCACTACCAGGGCGATCACAGTCAATGCGGCGGTGGCGGAGCCCAGCGAGACCACCAGAGGAGGCGAGGAGCCACCGGCGGTAGAAGCAGCGGGGGCCAAGGAGCGCCAGAGAGACACGTTGTGTTTCTACCACCACCGCTTTGGAGAGAACGCACGCAGATGTGCGCCACCGTGCCAATTCAAGCGCTCCGGAAAGCGCCAAGGATGGCAGTCGGCAGCAGCTGCGGCCCTCGGTGAAGAGAACAAGCTGCTCTACATGACGGATGCGCGCTCAGGGAGGCGTTTCCTCGTGGACACCGGAGCCCAGAGGAGCATCATCCTGCCGACCTACGCTGACCGGCTGGCAGGATCTAGCAGCCCCGGGATGTTGGCAGCAAACGGCTCGGAAATTAAGACCTTTGGTGAGAGGACACTGATCTTATCTCTACACGGCTATACATACGAGTGGACTTTTGTCGTAGCAACACTGAATTACCATATCCTGGGGGCTGATTTTCTGTGTGCACATGGTTTACTGGTTGATGTTGCTAACAGGCGCCTGGTTAATGCACTGTCCTTTGACTCTCTCCCCTGTATAGCTTGAGCGACCCAGCCAACAGCACAAGCCAACGTCACAGCTCTACTCCAGATCAGAAGGTTGCGTGTTCATATCACGTCGGGGTCACCAGTGTGGAGTGTGTAAATGAAGAGGCAGATTCATGACAGACGATTTATTACACACTCACATCTCACAAGCACAGAATGGACTAACTGGTTACAGCAAGCTCTCCTCTCTATATCCCAAGTCACAGTTCATAAGTTTCATGGCACTTCACCTCACACAGCATAATATTTACACTTCACTGCATTCAACTCCCTCTGTCCTTCCTGGGCATTGTTCTCCCATGCTTATTCCCTGTCTCTGTCTGAGGTTCTAAATAACCTGACTTCCCCAAGGTCCCAAAGTGGCTCCATTCAGATTTTGACTCTTTGCACTGTAGAAGTTGTTGACCCCTGCCGCAGGACATGGCGAGTGTGAGATCCTGTGCTGTCCAGAGATCTGTTTTTGGGTGCACTTTAGTCTATCTTGCTGATAATTTTTTTGTCAAGTGTGTTATGGTTCTAGGCTCTAGCCCCCACATGAGCTGAAAAGGATTAAGCGGTAGAAGATGGATGGAGGGATGTTATGGTTCTAATTTGTTCTTAGGTATGAATGTGAGAGTGAATGGTTGTCTGTCTCTCTGTGTTGGCCCTGCAGTGAACTGGTGATCTGTCCAGGGTGGACCCTGCCTCTCGCCCAAAGATGCTGGGATAGGCTCCAGCCCCACCACAACCCAAAAAGGATTAAGTGGTAGAAGATGGAAGGATGGATGTTATTGATTTTATCACTTAACCCATGTTATTGTTCTTTAAAGTAAGGTACAGTTGAAAGGAAACCTTGAAACATAGTTGAAATCAAAATGATTTAACCTTCTTAACATGTGAATGGGTTTGGCCCAAACCCATGTTTGCTGACGGCTTCCTATGGTAACGTATCGTCACTTCCTGTGTTACTGGCTGTCTGTGTGGTTTACTCTGTGGTTAGCTCTCCTCATTCTCCTGAGGATTTTTGCCTTTAATTGTATTTTAATCACTTTTTTCCATCTACTGTTAGCTCTCACTTCTGTTTATCAAGCCTCTTGCACCTGTGTGTGCACTCATTGTCATCTAATCACCCTCTTTTGCCTTCTGTTCACCTCTCATCTGTGTTTTTGTTAGCTTTGGGTTAGTCACTAGCTATGGCTACTAGCTCTCCTTCCCCTCCTTCTCTGGTGTGCTCTTTCTGTCAGATGTTTAGCTATGCCTCTGCCTCTTTTAGTAATAATGGTAAATGTAATAAATGTTGTCTTTTTGAGGCGCTCGAGGCAAGGTTGTCTGATTTGGAATCCCGGCTCCGCTGCATTGAAACACCGTCTGCGCCAGTTAATAATGATGGACGCCCCTTAGCTGCAGTGGAGCAACCTAGCATAGGGCAGCGTGCTAGCAGTCCTCCGGTCTTCCTCAGCAGCGAGGAGACTTGGTGGGTGACGGTGAGAAGGGAGCATAGTCGCAAGGCCCCGGTTCACCATCAACCTGTTCATGTTTTTAATTGCTTTTCCCTGCCCAGCGACACACGCGCTGAGGAAAAAACTCTGATCATTGGCGACTCTGTAGTCAGAAACATGAACCTAGAAACTCCAGCGGCCACAGTCAAATGCATTCCTGGGGCCAGAGCAGGCGACATTGAGTCAAATTTGAAAATGCTGGGTAAAAGTAACTGTAAAAACTCCACAATTGTTTTCCATGCTGGCATTAACAACATCCGACTCGGGCAGTCGGAAGTCACAAAACTTAACGTGGAATCGGTGTGTGACTTTGCAAAAACAATGTCGGACTCTGTAGTATTCTCTGGGCCCCTCCCCAATCTGACCAGTGATGACATGTTTAGCCGCGTGTCATCCTTCAACCGCTGGCTGTCTGTGTGGTGTCCTGCAAACAATGTGGGCTACATAGACAATTGGAGCTCATTTTGGGGAAAACCTGGTCTTATTAGACGAGACAGCGTCCATCCCACTTTGGATGGTGCGTCTCATTTATCTAACAATCTGGCATAATTTTTATCCAAATTTCAAAAACCCTGACAGCTCAGAGTTGGGACCATGAAGCAGAGTCGCAGTCTTACACGCCTGTCTGCAGCTCCTCTTCATCTGCCACCCCTCAACTTAGCCCCTGTCTTCCCCATCAGAGAATCATTGTCTGCTCCCTCCAAAGTAAATAAAAATATAATGTATAAGCATCCCAAAGTGATTAAACGAAAAAGATGGTAAAACTCAAATTAAACATGAAGCCTCTAAATTGAATGATTTGGCCTCTGTTCCTCCTCATAATTTAAAAATTAAATGTGGTTTGTTAAATATTAGGTCTCTAACTCCCACATCTCTGCTAGTCCATGATCTGTTAATTGATCATCAGATTGATTTACTATCCCTTACAGAGACTTGGTTAGGGCAAGAGGATTATGTTGGTTTAAATGAATCAACTCCCTCTGGTTATTTAAACTGTCAAAATCCCAGAAGTTCTGGTCGTGGAGGAGGAGTAGCAACAATTTACCATTCCAAATTACTAGTTAATGTAAAGCAAAAAACACGTTATAATTCCTTTGAGGGCCTGGTCCTCTGTATTGGGCATTTTAACAATTTTAGGCAAAACCAAATTTTATTTTCCATAGTTTAATTTAGATGAAATCTATTTAGCTTGGAGACGTCATCTTTTTTTTTTTTTTTTTTTTTTTCTCTCGGCGCCACACGAGTCGGCTGCCTTTTGCAACAGCGGCTCGATTCCGAGTCTTTTTCCCTTCCTCTCTCTTTTGATCCGTCTTTTTTTTTCACCCCACTTATATCACGGACACACAGATCGTCCTAAATGTCTCCTGAGCCGGTGGACGGAGCCACTGTCTATAGCAGGATACGATACAGCAGAGAACAGCTGCTAGCATTCAACCGCCACCCGGTCCCATTGGAAAAACTCGACATACCGAGAGAACTGAGGCGAAAACGCCGCGGCTGCCGGGCTGGAGTAAGGCGGAGGACAAAAAATATAAGGTACAGACCCTCCCTTCCATCTGTTGTCATGGGAAATGTACGGTCGATACTGGGAAAGTTAGATGAGCTAGCGGCTATCTCCCGTTATGATAGCACATACCGGGAGTGCTCTCTCCTTTTGTTTACTGAGACGTGGCTAACTGAACTAGCAGCAGATGCTAACATTGAGCTGGAGGGTTTTCACATGATACGAGCTGACCGAACACCAGACAGTGGCAAGGCTAGGGGCGGTGGAGTGATAATGTATGTTAACAACAACTGGTGCAGACCGGGACATATCACTGTTAAACAACGACACTGCAGCAAAGACATTGAGTTGCTAGCTGTTAGCATGAGGCCTACATATCTCCCGAGAGAACACTCACACGTGATCTGCATTGTTGTTTATGCAAATCCGACGGCGAACGCTGGGACAGCACGCGACGTCATCCATTCAGTAACCAGCAGGCTGCAGACAGAACACCCAGATGCTCTTCTCCTCATCTCAGGCGATTTCAACCATGTTTCACTGTCTCCCATTCTACCCACGTTCACCCAGTATGTCACATGCCACACTAGAGACAATAAAACACTGGATTTATTCTACGCAAACACTAAGGAGGCGTACACCTCATCACAACTCCCCCCACTCGGGAGATCGGATCACAACTTGGTTCATCTCCGGCCGGTGTACAAACCCCTAGTGCACAGACAACCTCCGGCCATGCAGACTGTGGAGTTATGGTCTGAGGAGACAATGGACACCCTAAAGGGCTGTTTTGAAGCCACCGCCTGGAAGCAGCTCTGCGATCCACATGGTGAGGACATCGATGGCCTCATTCACACCTTCACGGGCTACCTCAGCTTCTGTGTGGACAAATCCGTTCCCACCAAGACCATACGGCGTCACTCAAACAACAAACCCTGGATCAACCCTGAGATAAAAACACTTCTGAGAGAGAAGAAGAGGATCTTCAGGTCAGGGAACAGGGAGATGCTGAAGTCCGTACAGAGGGAGCTGAGGAGAAAGATCAGAGAAGGCAAGGACAGCTTCAGGAAGAAGATGGAGGACAAGCTGCAACAGAGCGACATCAGCGGGGTCTGGAGAAACCTCAAAACCATCTCGGGGCTCCAGAATACCTCCCCCCAGGCCACAGGTGGCAGGGAGTGGGCGAACAACCTGAATCTGTTTTTCAATAGATTTGACCAACCGCCCTCCCCCCTGACTGCACAACAACCACTGCTGCCTCTAAAGAAATCAAGTCCTGCTGCCCACTCCCCACTCCACCAACACCCCCCCCACTCCCAACACACAGCCCCCCATCCTGACCCTGACCAGGACCCAGGTGAGGACGGAGCTGAGGAAGATCAAGGCGAGGAAGGCGCCGGGACCGGACGGCATCAGCGCAAAGCTCCTCAAGTCCTGTGCAGACCAGCTGTGTGGGATTGTGACGTATATCTTCAACATGAGCCTGAAACTGGGGAGGGTACCACAGCTGTGGAAAACATCTTGTGTGGTACCTGTACCAAAAACTTCCCACCCCAAAGACCTGAACAGCTACAGACCGGTGGCCTTGACGTCCCACTTGATGAAGACCCTGGAGAGACTGCTCCTTGCTCACCTCCGCCCCCTGGTGGAACCAGCGATGGATCCACTCCAGTTCGCCTACCAGCATGGCATTGGGGTGGAGGATGCGGTGATCTTCCTCCTTCACCGTTCTCTGTCCCACCTGGAGAAGCCCGGGAATATGGTGAGGATCATGTTCTTTGACTTCTCCAGTGCTTTCAACACCATCCAACCGATGATCCTGAAGGACAAGCTGCTGCGCGCAGGGGTGGACCAGCACCTGTCATCATGGATCCTGGACTACCTCACGAACCGGCCTCAGTTTGTGAGAACCCGGGCCTGTGTGTCCGACACGATCATCAGTAGCACGGGGGCCCCCCAGGGAACGGTGCTGGCTCCCTTCCTGTTCACTCTTTATACTGCGGACTTCTCACACAACACAACACACTGCCATCTACAGAAGTTCTCTGATGACTCTGCGATCGTTGGCCTCATCTCCAATGGAGATGAAGCTGAGTACAGAGGGCTTATCCAGGACTTCGTGGACTGGTGCCATCGGAACTGCCTCCAGATCAACGCGAGGAAAACTAAGGAGCTGGTGGTGGACTGCCGCAGGCATGGGCAGCCCCTCACAGTACCAGTAAATATACAGGGAACAGACATCGAGATGGTGACATCCTATAAGTACCTGGGTATTCATCTGAACAATAAACTAGACTGGTCACACAATACTGATGCACTCTACAAGAAGGGACAGCGCAGGCTGTTCCTGCTGAGGAGACTCAGGTCTTTTGGTGTACAAGGGGCACTGCTGAAGTCATTCTATGACACGGTGGTGGCATCAGCCATCACTTTTGGAGTGGTCTGCTGGGGCAGTGGCATTACTGCAGCCGATAGGAAGAGACTGAACAAACTGATTAAGAAAGCTAGCTCTGTCCTGGGGCAGCGCCTTGATCCGATGGAGGAGATAGGAGAGAGAAGGACGGTGGCTAAACTGTCATCTCTGCTGGAGTCCGAGTTCCACCCTATGCAGGACATACTGAATGCACTGAGGAGCTCATTTAGCAGCAGACTACATCATCCCAGGTGCACAACCGAGAGGTTTCGTAGGTCCTTCCTACCAACGGCTGTCAGACTGTACAACCTAAGCAGGGCTGCTCGCAGAGATAGCAAAAAGACGTAACAAACTAATAGTTTTTTGAATGCAAAAGATGCAATAGACTTACACAATGGTCCCCTCCGGCATACAACTAGGAACATACCGGTCGCTATGGAGGGTGAGAATATGTATGGGCACATAATCATACCATGTAGGATAACTAAGTAGACGGTTATGCTGTTTCATTCCATCTAGCAACAATGCTCTGCACTGTGTGTGTTTATATATTTGCATATTTATTCCATCTAGCTACAATGCTCAGCACTGGGTGTGTTTATATATTTATATATCTACATATTATTCCATCTAGCTACATTGCTCCGCACTGTGTGTGTTTATATACTTGCATATTTATTCCACCTAGCTGCAATGCTCCGTACTGTGGGTGTTTATATATTTACATATTTATTCCATCTAGCTACAATGCTCTGCACTGTGTGTTCATATATTCATATATTTATTCCATCCAGCTACAATGCTCTGCACTGTGTGTCTGTGTGTGTGTGTATATATATATATTTTATAGTAATACGTACATATGTTTATTAGCTGCTCTTGCTTGCTTGTTTTTTTTCTTGCCTTCTGATTGTTGCTCTGAGTGTTGCTATCCCTGTGCTGTTGCAATCCTGGAATTTCCCCGTTGTGGGACTAATAAAGGCTTATCTTATCTTATCTTATCTTTATCATCCTCCATCAACGTACTAAGAGTTTTTATCTGTATTTGCCGAATTCTTAGCTGATTTAGTGCTGAAATCAGATAGAATAATTATAGTAGGGGACTTTAATATACATGTAGATGTAGATGGTGATTGTCTTAATATGGCATTTAATTCAATATTAGACTCGATGGGGTTTTCTCAGAAAATAGGAAATTCTACCCATTTTCTCCACCATATGTTGGACCTTGTTCTGACATAAGGCATAGAAATACAACATCTGGTAGTGTCTCCTCATAACCCTGTACTATCAGACCATTGTCTGTTAACCTTTGATTTTACTGTTTCTGACGATTTGGCTCCTAAAGAAAAATATTACTACAGTAGATGCCTCTCAGATGATGTTGTAACCAAATTTATGCAGATTGTTTCCTCTATGCCATGTGTCAACACAACGGAAATAAGCTTTAGACAGCTTGCTCCTTCTGTAATTGATAGCATGGTAGATAGTGTTACAGCTTCTCTGCATCAGACTCTAGACATGGTGGCCCTTTAAAAAAAGAAAAAGTCTAATCAGAGATTTCTAACTCCTTGGTTCAACACAGAAACTCGTAGCTTAAAACAGAAGACTATTCAAATTAGAAAGAAAATGGCACTCCACTAATTTAGATGAAATCTATTTAGCTTGGAGACGTCATCTTTTAATTTATAAAAAATCTCTTAGAAAAGCTAGAACGAGTTGTTATTCTGCATTAATAGAAGAGAACAAGAATAATCCCAGGTTTCTTTTCAGCACTGTAGCCAGGATGACAAAGAGTCAGGACTCTGTCAATCCTAGCATTCCCTTAGAGCTTACTAGTCAGGACTTTATGAACTTTTTCAATAATAAAATTTCATCTATCAGAGATAAAATCAGTCAGATTCTTCCCACTATTAACTTAAATACAGTAACTACTACAACTCCTTCAATTGATATCTGTTTGGATGAGTTTACTCCAATTGACATTTAAGAGTTAGACAAAATAATTTCCTCATCCAAGCCTTCAACTTGTCTAAAAGACGGACTGAAATGACCAAGTGGGGTCATTTATGACCCCATTGTGCTCTGTACAGGGATCCTTATTATAAATGGCTGGTGTGATCCTTGTGCAGAATTGTGTCAACCAGGTTAGGGCTCGGGGGCCAAGATTCTTCATGAATTCTGGGAAGATGTTATCGTATCCTGCTGCCTTTCCACATTTCAGGCCCTGTAGGACTTTCTCCAGTTCAGCAGCCTCGAAGGGTTCAGGGTTCGTTTCCTCTACAGGCATTTTTTGGTGTTTTTTTAGCTCAGTTGTAACTGCTCTTCTGGTGTCTTTGTCTTGGGGTGCTTTGGCGATAGTCAGTAGGTGGGATGCAACTTGGTTGGGTGTGACGGATGCTCGGCTTTGGCTAGGGGGCTTCTGTGCAGCTCCTAGGCGACGGATGAGGCTCCAACATTTCCTGCTAGAGTGGGTAAAGCTCCGGTCAGCAACTGTCTCCTCCCTCCTCAACTGTCTCCTCCTCCGGGCTGTGTTTCTCGATCTTACAGCCGCCTATGATACGGTCTGGCACAAAGGCCTCCTCCTGAAACTTATAAAGGCGATCCCTGCTTGGGCAACAGCAATTATAAAAACCCTGCTGACCAACCGAAGGTTCAGAGTCCACCTCAGTCAGAACACAAGTGCATGGAGAATGCAGAAAAACGGACTCCCACAAGGCTCAGTTCTAGCTCCAACTCTGTTCAACCTCTACATAAACGACCTGCCTACTACAAAATCCCGCAGATTCATCTATGCAGACAACATCTGTTTGGCATTCCAAGCACCAGACTTTGAACCACTGGAACGGGTGCTCACGGAAGATCTTGCTAAACTGGACCAGTTCTGCAAAATCTGGCGCCTAAAACCAAGCCCAGCAAAAACCGTCTCCAGTGTATTTCATCTCCACAATGCAAAAGCTGCCAGAGAACTAAACATCCACCTGAGCGGACTCAAGCTTAAGCATGCCCCAAATCCAACTTATCTTGGAGTGACCCTTGATAGGACCTTATCCTTCAAGGAACATCTAAAGGGCACGGCTGCTAAGGTGAAAGTACGAAACAACCTGCTCTGCAAGCTCGCTGGTGCAAAATGGGGGGCGGCAGTCTCCACCCTGCGCACCTCAGCACTGGCCCTTTCATACTCTGTAGCAGAATATTGTGCCCCTGTCTGGTCCAGGTCATCTTACACACACCATGTAGACACCCAGCTCAACTCAACCATGAGAACTATAACTGGCTCAACACCACTCCCCTGGCTCCCTGTACTGTCAAACATAGCCCCTCCACACATCCGGCGAGCAGCATTAACTCAAAGGATGCTCCAAAAAGTTAAAGATTTTCCTCACTTACCAATCCATGCAGATATCTACACCCCACCCACTGCCCGACTTTCATCCAGACGGCCGATTTGGAAAAACCCTCCCCCAGCTGACTTTACCATCCAGACAGCTTGGCAAGAGGAATGGGAAACCAAGGAGGTCCCAAACAAACAGCTGGTGATAAACCCCAACCAACAGGTCCCGGGCACCAACCTCCCAAGGAGACAGTGGTCTACACTCAATCGCTTCAGGACTGGACATGGCCCCTGCTTGGCCAGCCTTCACAGATGGGGCAGTAGCCCTAGCCCACTGTGCGCATGTGGAGAGGAGCAAACTATGGAACACATCATAGAGGCTTGCCCGCTCCAAAGACTGGAAGGAGGATTACACACCCTCCATACAGCAAACCAGGAGGCAACTGCTTGGCTTAAGGACTTTGCATTCGCTAAATAAATAAAATGGCTGGTTGGAGGTTTATCATACCAAAACTACTCTCTGTATTTAAGACAGGTATTTTATAATGATCTAATGTAAAATGTGTTTGCTAATAATACTTTTATTGCAAGAAATAACCAAAATGCAGACTGTAAGAACAACATTACATTTATTTAGACAGTCCTTGTCAGTTCACTCTTGGAAAAATATATTTTTGCCACACTAAATGAAAATGTACATTATAAAAATATGTTTGAGTAGAAATATTTTGACTTATGTTGAGCTAGCATCCTGCTAACATCAATAAAAATAATTAGCTGACTTGCCGACTAGGGAATATGCTAAAACTGGTAAGGAAGTCATCCTACTCAGAACACATTCGATCAACCTATGTAACTACCATGCCTGTGTTTAAAACAAAAAAAACACACAAACCTCTTGTTTGTATATGTGTAATATGATATAAAAAATCTTTAGGTTACTGAAATAACTGAAAATGGTAACTGTCAAAATGAGAATCCCAGGTATGAAAACAAGTTCCCACAAAGCTTTGAAATTAGGTTCAGCGATGTACTATTAGTAATATTTCAAGCACAATCTTCACAAACCACTTGTTTGTGGCTATGTTCTGGGCACACTGGCTTGTTGCATGAAGCACATGCACGTGACACTTTCCTGTCAGTGTTGCGTGGGCAAAACGAACAGCGCTTGCGACTGCCAGGTACTGCAGCAACTGCGGGCTGCTCTACAGGGTTAGCAGGACCAACACCAATGCTTGCTATTGCTTCCCTAGTTGCTTTATGGAGGTTTGGAACCTGTGACCTTTTTTGGCCACGGCCTCTTCCACGGGCTCGCCCACGTGTTCGGCCATGACCTCTATCTCGAGCCCGTCCCCGACCTCTACCTGCCCCCCTTGCAGGCAAATCTTGATCACCAGCTTGAGGTGCTGCAGCTACTGGAGGGACTTCACCGTCAGATTCTATATCAGAATGATCTGACATCTCAGAGATATGATCATCATTGTCCGATGCCGACTCGTCTCTATCAATGGAACTGTTTTCATCATCACTTTGGGCTTGAAGTATTAGTCTCAATGCTTCAGCAGCTGTAAATCTTGCTATCCTAGGTCTGTTAGCCATGGTTCACTGCAATACAATATAATGTACTGATTAGAAGTGGAACATTTGAATAAAATTTATAAAACCAATGTTTAAAAACCAGTGCTTCTCTTCGGGTTCATAAATGACCCCACAAGAGTTTGCGATGTCTACGCCACACCAATTGGTTGATCCCTGCAAAAAAAACTATGAAAGTGTGTAGGATTAGTAGACTGACAAACTCATGCTAGGAAAGAAAATTCGGATAAAAAATAAAGAGGCGGCACATTAAATTATATGGCTGGGGTCGTAAATGATCCCACATGGTCGCTTGAAGGTTTTTAAAGAAGTCTTCCCATTTATTGGTAGCTTTATTCTTCAAATAATCAATTCTTCATTAACTTTAGGCCATGTACTGCAGGCTTTTAAAACAGCTGTAATTAAACCCTTACTCAAAAATCCAAAGCTGGATCCAGGAGTTTTAGCTAGCTATCAACCAATCTCTAATCTCCCTTTCATTTCACAAATCTTAGAAAGAGTTGTTGCTACGCAATTATTTGACCACTTGCAGGAAAATGGTTTATTTGAAGAGTTTCAATCTGGATTTAGAATCCATCATAGTACTGAAACATCTTTAGTGAAGGTCACTAATGACCTCTTTTTTAGACCCTATTCCTACCAGGTTATTTAAAGAGGTCTTCCCATTTATTGGTAGCTCTATTCTTCAAATAATCAATTCTTCATTAACATTAAGCCATGTACCGCAGGCTTTTAAAATGGCTGCAATTAAACCCTTACTCAAAAAGCCAACGCTGGGTCCAGGAGTTTTAGCTAATTATAGACCAATCTCTAATCTAATTTATTGCATCTAGCTACAATGCTCCGCACTGTGTGTGTTTATATATATATTTATATATTTACTCCATCTAGCAACAATGCTCCACACTGTGTGTGTTTATATATTTACATATTTATTCCATCTAGCTACAATGCTCCGCACTGTGTGTGTTTATATATCTACATATTTATTCCATCTAGCTACAATGCTCCTGTAATATAAATGTGTTTTTAATGTGTGCCCTGATTTGTTTCTCAGTTGTTTTTAATATGTTTTAACAATCCAGTTCTCTTCCCATGAATCCAGTTCTCTTTATCTTAAGGCACACCATGACCTGGACAGTATGACCTGTTCTTAGACACAGCAAGTTTTCCTTAGCACAGCAAGTTTCTCACTCCTTAAATCACTGTTGCATGCTTATGAAACGAAGGCGTGACCTTTATTCCTTATATGTGTATTGGGAGAAATGTAGCAGGTGTTCCTGTATGTTTTGGGAATTGCCTGGGAACAGAAATTGGCCCTTCCTGTTCCCCACGCAATTCTATGATGGGAGGGGGGGCTTGCTCGGAGCAGAGATGGCCACTCTGTTCTGTACCTAGCCTTCCTTTAAAAACAGGGGTTTTCCCTCAATACGTTGAGTCTGCCGTGAGTTTTCTTGCGCAAAAACGTCCGGCTGAGAAATCACGCTCTTTCTTGCGGACCGTGGGCTCCCGGTCACCTGTATCAAACGGTAAGAGCTTGTGAAATGACATGAAATGCATTGATCCTTGTGTGTGTGAAGGAAATGTGTGACATGCAATGATTTCTCTTTTGTGTATGGAGATATGGTCTGTGGGGAATAAAGAGATACAGTTTTATTCTAGCAGCCGTGTCTCAGTGTGAATACTTTGTCTCAGTGTACATTCTTTTCTATGTGCCGACTCCTCACGAACCTGTCTAAATATTTTCATAAAACATTTTGGCGTCACGAACAGGATTCGAAGAAAATAACAGAGGTTAAAGAGGAGCTGTGCATAGGAAAGTCATGTTTAAGAAAAAATTAAACAGAGTGTAGCTGGGGGCTCTCCCAGCTGTTGTGCTGGTGATTGTGTTGGTAATTGTGCCGTTATCCCAGGCTGGGATGGCTTATGGAAGCAGGTTGGTGTGTGTTTAGCTGATGGAGGTGGCAGATTAGCGCCATGGGCAGATTTGGTAGGGGACAGGTCCCCTTCGGTGATGTCTGCGTGTCTACGGGGTATTGAAGTTGCTCCAAAAGCTCCGCTGAGCAGAATTCAGCAGCAGGTGCGGTGTTGTGTGAGTAGCCGTTCTTTCTCTCCCATCGGCAAGGGGAGAGGCGAGCAGCGCTACATGTAAAAAAATAAACCTCCTTTTCCTTTCTCTCTCTCTCTCTCTCTCTCTCTCTCTCTCTCTCTCTCTCTCTCTCTCTCTCTCTCTCTCTCTGTGTTCCTCGCTCTCCCAAAGGGGGCGGGTGAGGGATAATTCTCTCTCTCTCTCTCTCTCTCTCTCTGTTCCTCGCTCTCCCAAAGGGGGCGGGCGCGGGAAGTTCTCTCTCCCTCCCTCTCTCCTTTTGCCTGAGGGGCGGGGGAGAGGCAAAGTTTGGCCTTTAGAAAAAAACAGAAGGTGAATTTTCCTTGCTGGCAAGTGAAGAATGCAAGAGGCGGGGCTGCCTGCCTCACAAGACTTGGGAGATGCTGAGTTGCATAAAGGAAATATAAAAACAATAGGAATCAACAGTGAACAAAGAGGACAGTTTGATCCAGTTTTTAATGGATTTGGAACAAAGCAGAAACTCTCCCAGAGGGGGAAATTTCTGGGAATCTGCTGGAATAAGGGAGAAAGGGAAATCACAGATAAAGCCCGAGAAAAGATAATGACTTTTGCCACTCCGCACACCAAAAAGGATGTGCAGCGGTTTGTTGGGCTGTTTGGATATTGGAGGAGTCACATTCCTCATTTGGGGCAAATTTTGCAGCCTTTATATCAAGTGACGAGGAAAAAAGAGCAGTTTGAGTGGACAGAAAAACAGCAAGTGGCTTTTGACATGGCCAAAGAGGCCATACAGCAAGCTCTATCATTAGGAAAACTGCAATCTGGTCCAGTTGAGTTGCAGGTGTCGGCTCAGAATAATTATGCAAATTGGAGCTTATGGCAAAAACAAGGCAAACAACGGAAACCTTTGGGTTTCTGGTCAAGGAAGCTGCCGAGTGCAGGAATTCGTTACACGCCCTTTGAAAAACAATTATTGGCGTGTTATTGGAGCTTGGTGGAAACAGAGGCATTAACTGCAGGGCATGAAGTGATCATGAGGCCATTGATACCTATTCTGACGTGGGTAATGAGTGACCCCACCACACATCGGATAGGTACCGCCCAGGAGAGTAGCATCATTAAGTGGAAATGGTACGGGTCTGAAAGAGTGAAATCTGGACAAAAAGGAGTTTCGGTCTTGCATGAACAGGTTGCTGATGTCCCAGAGGCAGATGAGTCTTGTTTTGAAGTTGAACAGCTGCAGGAGTCGCCTGTGTTAACAGGGCCCCGCTATGATGAACTTACAGAAGAGCAGAAAAGCAGGGCGTGGTTTGTGGATGGCTCTTCTCAGTGGGTAGCGGGAAAATGAAGGTGGAAAGCTGGGGCTTTCAACTCTCATCTGGGGCAAATTTTGGAAGAAATGGGTGAGGGAAAAAGCAGCCAATGGGCCGAGTTGAAGGCCGTACACATGGTGATACAACATGCGAGTGTGTCAGGAGCATATATTTACTCTGACTCCTGGTCAGTGGTTAATGGGTTAACCACATGGATGCCTACATGGCAGTCCAATCAATGGCGGATTCAAAAGAAAGAGGTGTGGGGTAAAGAGTTGTGGGAGGAAATCTGGCAAAAGGTTCAAGGGGTCACTATCCATGTCACCCATGTCGATGCCCATACCCAAAATATGGACTCAGAAGCCCTCCACAATAGCTATATTGATGGGGTGGTTAGAGCAATGTCAGTGGAGAGGCAATCCACTGCGGATTTGGCCCGGTGGGCCCATGAAAAGAGTGGACATTGGGGAATTCAAGCTACCACCCAATGGGCCAGGGATAGAGGCATTGATTTAAAAACTGATGATGTAAAGACAGCCATTGAACAGTGTGAGGCCTGTCAGCATCACAGAAGAGGTGTCCCACAACATCTCACTGGACATATACAAAGGGGAAAGAGCCCAGGACAAATCTGGCAAATGGATTTTATTGGTCCTCTTCCAGAGTCACAACGGTGTAAATATGTATGCACGGTTGTGGATACATTTTCGGGTGTGGTAGTAGCACACCCAGCCAAAGTGGCTAATCAGAAGGCCACACTGGCCTGTTTGGACCTAATTGAAAGGTTCTATGGGCTACCTGTACAGATTCAAACTGACAACGGGACCCATTTCACCGGAAACCTGGTGAAAGATTGGGCCAAACACAATCATGTGGAATGGATTTATCACGTTCCATATCATCCCCAAGCTGCGGGTTTAATTGAGAGAATGAATGGGTTGTTGAAAGCCACCTTGAAAAAAGAGGGATAAACAATAGTTTGGAAGGGTGGGAAAAAACGCTTACCACAAGCGCTGAAACAGCTAAACGATAGACCCATTGCACCTGGTACAACACCACTGAACCGAATGATCACTGTCAATCTTGAACAATTTGAAGGACAAATTATTGAGATGTGGAAAATTAACCCAGAGGCAACACTACCAGTGCGAGCGACAAAAGGCTCGGCGGGATTAGATCTAAGAGCTATGGAAACTCTCACCTTAGTACCAGGAACACCCACTGTGGTAAAAACCGGACTAGGGTTGAAATGTCCGAATGGAATGTATGGTCACATATTGCCAAAGTCTGGATTATCCCTGAAAGGTTTAACGACTCTAGCAGGTGTGATTGACAGTGATTATCAAGGAGAACTGGGGGTGGTGTGCTATGTACTGGGATCAGAGCCCATAACCCTGAATAAGGGGGATGAAGTGGCCCAATTGGTCATTATACTATGTCTAATGACTGACCCTGAAGAGATTGCTAAGCCGGCTGTGATGACGCAGAGGGGCGAAAAAGGCTTTGGTTCCACAGACAAATCTGGGGCCAAAGTATGGGTGAGGCAAGAAAATGGTCCTCCCCGCCCGGCTGAGATCATAGCTCAAGGGACGGATCATGTGGTTACCATTTTGTATCCAGGAGAGGAAACCTGGATAAATGTACCAATATCAAAATGTTATCTAAGGGAGAACTAATTCTGTGCTTTCTCCTCTCCTAAGTATGTGCTTGCTTTGCAGGAATGTTCGGGTGGAGATTGGTGATTGGATACCCGCCACGTCATGGGTCTTCTTCAACACCCCCACAAGCACCGAGGACATGGCTATGTCGTCTGCTGGGACATGTGCCGCCCTGCCCTCGTTGTGATCGTGTGGATGAGTATCGCCGGTTGCTGGATCCAGATCCACGCCACACCAGGCCAAGAAATGTTTGAGGTGGACCAACCTGTCTCGCTGAGCTGGAAGGAGAGTCGGGTCGGTGCCAATCGGAGCCAAGACGGTTTCTATTGTTTATCAAACCAAGAGTGCAAGATACTGAACTTAACCAGCCACTGTCCTATTTACATATGCCCCAAATGTGTCAAATACCAATATAATGTGTCTGCGGTGGAGAAGGGGTGTATAGTTAACTTGACTGCCAATGTAACCATATGTGTGGCCAAAGTGGTTAATGACTTACTGAAATGTGACACTACCTTAAATGGTACAAAGCTATCCATCAACATAACGGGAGATAAGGAAGTGTATTTGATGAATGGAACAGTCATAAAGGGTCGACGCATCCCCTTTGTGTACCTTATTCTGGTGGTCGACAAAAACCCAAAGCATACATCCCCGACGAATCTGGCACCCATACTGTCGACATGTACAACAGTAGCCACACAAACCAGCCATATCACCGTCAATTGGATGGTAAAGATACCACCCATTCCCAAATGTTCAAAAAGAAAGAAGAGAGCATGGTATGACACGTTGCTGGGAGGATTTGGCACAGTTTTGGGAATCTCCAACACCATTAACAACGAGGTAACCAGATCAATGTTGGCAGATACTGGACATCAAACGTCTTTAGGCATTCAACAAGTTGGATTTTGGATGCCTACAGTGGTGGGGCCTCAAATGGAGGCCGCCAATCTGTTTCAAAAACGTTTGACTTGGGATTTGACCATGTGGAATGCTACGAGTGAATTGATGACAAACATCACTCGCGCTTTCAATTGGACTGTGTGCAACATTCAAGTTTTGGATATCCGCATGCAGTTGGAATGTTTTACTCGCATTGTCACTACCAATCACGCTCGACAATGGCGAGACGTGTGGAACATCACTGAAGAATGGTGGTTAATTCCGCATCCTGAAAAAACCATCTGCAATAGCACGATGTGTAGCGGGCAATGGACTCAATTAAATGTTACAGAAGCTGTTGATGTGTGCAAATATTATGTGTTACCAGTAATTATTGCTACAGCATTTTGGTTTATTCAATTAAAAGGGGGATGGTTTGCTCCAGGGCAGAATAACACCTATGATTTATCAGAATGTGATTTGACTGACCAAGGATATGCATGCCTAAGTCGAGCAATATATACTGAACCATGCTTAACCATGACAGAGGCACTATGTGAATGGAGAACAGAAAAACCCCGTGACATGATGTGGCAAATAGGGCCCCATACTCTATGTGTAGCCACTTTAAACTCCCATCCAATGTTGCCTAGGGTACCTTTCACTGGGTGTCTGCATGGTGTTCACATGTGGCAATGGCATAATCGGACATATCGTCTTACCAACTTCTCTAGTGAGGCCCACCTGACCGCCCTGCAATGGCGGGTGCTGGAAGTTCCATGGCAGGTGTCCCTGGATCGATTCAGAGGCGCACTGAATGGATCCACGGAGATACAACAGCTCATTGGTGATCATATGTCTAATGTGCGTGCTGCAGTGATATCCACTGTGGTGGCCCAAGGAAAGGTATTGCATGCAGCCCATCAGATAGAGCAAGCTTCTGCTCATCACTGGTGGGATATATTCTCAGGCATGTCAGTCACTGCTCGCACAACACTGGTGCCTCCCCTAGCTATATTAGTTGCTGTTCTATGTGTCTTAACACTATGCAATTTCAGTGCTTTCTGCTATATTAGAAGAGTAAAACAGGTTTTAAGTAGAAGAATATATAATTCTCTGGCAAAATGAAAATAAAAGTTATCTTTCGAGATGGAGGATATGGTACCACATCTTGCAAAGTAGAGGTGAGTGCTGAACCCCCTGGTCACTGGATATGTTATAGTTATGCTGTAGGTCCGAGTAATGAATGGAATTGGTACACCAGACATTTTACCACAAGAAATTAGTTATTATGGCATGTTGTAACATGCATTTGGGACATTAATTGGGTGGAATTAAATCACCACAATGATATTGGAATACCTTACGAGGATGAAAGTATTCCCCAAGAAGAAAGTAATTACCCAATGTTCTTCACCAACTGATAGAACAAATAAGGTCAAAGGGTGGAAAATGTGATATAAATATTTTTAATGTGTGCCCTGATTTGTTTTTCAGTTGGGGAAGAAGGCACTTAGTTGGGGAAGAAAGCAATTATCTTCACCAACTTAACAACTGATCACAAATAAGGTCAAAGGGTGGAATGTAATATAAATGTGTTTTTAATGTGTGCCCTGATTTGTTTCTCAGTTGTTTTTAATATGTTTTAACAATCCAGTTCTCTTCCCATGAATCCAGTTCTCTTTATCTTAAGGCACACCATGACCTGGACAGTATGACCTGTTCTTAGACACAGCAAGTTTTCCTTAGCACAGCAAGTTTCTCACTCCTTAAATCACTGTTGCATGCTTATGAAACGAAGGCGTGACCTTTATTCCTTATATGTGTATTGGGAGAAATGTAGCAGGTGTTCCTGTATGTTTTGGGAATTGCCTGGGAACAGAAATTGGCCCTTCCTGTTCCCCACGCAATTCTATGATGGGAGGGGGGCTTGCTCGGAGCAGAGATGGCCACTCTGTTCTGTACCTAGCCTTCCTTTAAAAACAGGGGTTTTCCCTCAATACGTTGAGTCTGCCGTGAGTTTTCTTGCGCAAAAACGTCCGGCTGAGAAATCACGCTCTTTCTTGCGGACCGTGGGCTCCCGGTCACCTGTATCAAACGGTAAGAGCTTGTGAAATGACATGAAATGCATTGATCCTTGTGTGTGTGAAGGAAATGTGTGACATGCAATGATTTCTCTTTTGTGTATGGAGATATGGTCTGTGGGGAATAAAGAGATACAGTTTTATTCTAGCAGCCGTGTCTCAGTGTGAATACTTTGTCTCAGTGTACATTCTTTTCTATGTGCCGACTTCTCACGAACCTGTCTAAATATTTTCATAAAACAGCTCCGCACTGTGTGTTTATATATTCATATATTTATTCCATCTAGCTACAATGCTCCGCACTGTGTGTGTTTATATATCTACATATTATTCCATCTAGCTACAATGCGCCGCACTGTGTTTATATATTTATGTACCTGTCACAGTGAAAAGGTTTACGTATTTTTGGTTCTTTTTCTGAAATAATGTTTGTTTATGGGTGTGTGCGCCAGTGTGCGGACGTTAGCGGTGTCCTTTTCTCCGCCTTCAGTCCCTCCATATCGCGGCGCATATGCGCTCGTGCTGCCAAGCTCGCGGGTGAGTCGGAGAGCTCGTGAAGGGGGCTCGTGCAGGTGTCTCGCCCCGCCTATCAGCGCTATTGTGTGAGCGAGTGTCGGAGAGAGGACAGAGTGTTCTTCCTGCAGGCAGCTGGACTGTTAAATGTTCTCCATGTTTGTGAGGAAACAGCAGCGGACCCGGACGATATGCAAATATGGGTGGTAGGCATGCGCTGTTCACATGCCTGATTAGAAGAGTCACACGGCTGCTGGAGGCTGTCCACAATCAGATGCGGAGAAAGGACTTTGGAGAGAGGACTTTGTGTGGGAAATTTGTGACATGACTAACAACTCCTAAATTCTAGGCAGAAGGCGCACACGGTATGTGATTATTTTTGTTTATGAACATTTGGTAAGTGTTATAATTTATTTTGTATTCATGTTTTTTATGTCTGTATTTTTAGTTTTTCACGGTGTTTAAGGGCGAAGATTTGCTGTGACAAAATAAACAACAAATTCGTCAACATCAGTTGGAGCGTGGTTTTCTGACCTAGAAGAAGACTTTGGGAGCGGTTATAGTGAAAAACGTGCCTAATCCAGGAGCAAGCAGCAAGATTCCTGCAGGGCCATGCTTCAAGGACTTTGTCCATCCATCCATTCATCTTCTACCGCTTTTCCGGGACTTTGTTTGCTGAGCAAATAAAAGACGTGCATACTTCTTCCCACATCCGCTGGACATTCAGCCGGACAGAAGAGGTACCAGAGCGACATTTATGGACAATGCAGTTTGCAAAAGGTCACAACACCTTTAAGGTACCAGGTTAGATGGTATATTTTCAGTTTGGAACCTTTTAATTCCTAAGTTAAATTGAGAAAAGAAACAGAAGTAAAAGCTATTCTTGAAGTGTTGTAAATTACTGAAGAGTGTCACTTGTTTCCTATTGTATGTTCTCCCAGCAGTTTTCTAACTTTCCTTTCACTGTAAAATTCCAAAAGTGTTAGATCAAATCATTTTTGAAAATGGAGCAGAGCACAAGTGAGTTTTGTACATTAGAGGAAATACTTGCAGCTCTAGAAGATGAGAAAGTAAAGTTGGAGGAGAAATTAAAAACTGAATCTGTCGACTTAAAAAGGCAAGAAATTGAGACACGGATAGGAGAAATAATTGGAGATCTTGAAACACACAAGATAGGGTTATCATCATCATCTCAAGTCGAAACACAAGTGAGATGATCAGAAAGGGAGAGATGCCCTACAGAAAAAATCGTTGCGTTTAAAAGAAAGGAAATAACAGAGAAAGAAAGTTTATGTCGACGTATCTTAACTTTAAAGCAGAGATTCAACTAAAAAGATCTAAACTTAAGGAAGAGTGCTCTAAAACTGAGTTGGGTGAAATGATCCATTCAATAGAAAAGTGTGAGTCAGAACTAAAGCAAAGGTATGAGAGTTTACATGCACTTACTTTACCATCTCAAAACATGAGAAGGAAGATTGATAGCTGCACTTCAGTTACAACTGAAATAATCCTACTCCTGCAAAGACGGTATGCAGATGTTGATACTAAGGAATTTGATGCAGTAGCTGTGAAGGAATCTCTCTTTCAGTTACTCCAAAGAGAAGATGCAAGGTCAATTTATGGATCAACTGTGTCTAGAACTAATCAAAGCAGTCAGTCAAGTCATAGTCAGCAGGGAAGTCCTTTATCGGCGAAAAAAGCAGATGCAGATGCACGTTTGGCATCAAAACAGGCTGAAATAAACAGGGAGATGGAAATATCTGCCCAGAGAAAGGAGATTTTGGCTCAGCAGGAAAAACTAAAATGGCTGGAAGATCAAAGGGATCTTGAAGTCATAGAGGCTGAATACAATGTGTATGCTGAAGAGGAATCAAGGTTTAATGCTGAAATAAAGGATGTTGAAGTAAAAAGTACTTTGCCTCCAAATCAGCTTCCAATGCAGCATAGTAGCCCTCCATGCACTCAAGTTCCACAAAATGTATCGGCCCCTCCTTACTCTGAGAGTAAATGCATCAATATTCCCCACAGTGCATCAGTCCCACACAACTCTGGCAGGATATCTGAGTCCAGAGAGAGCGAAGTCTCACTAGTCCAAGCGCTCATAGAATCCCTTGCTATGACAAGACTTCCGGCACCAGAGCCTTTCGTGTTTACAGGAGACCCACTTAAATTCACAGAGCGGAGCACTTGCTTCAAGGCTTTGATAGAAACAAGTTGTACAGATCCAGCGCATAAGCTGTTCTATTTGAAAAAAATACATAAGTGGAGAAGCGCTTTCAGTGTTAGAAGGAACCTTTTATCATAGTGATGAAGAAGCATACACACAGGCTTGGGATGCCTTAAACAAGCGCTATGGCCACCCCTTTGTAGTCCAAAGAGCTTTCAGGGGAAAACTGAGTTTCTGGCCAAAGATTGGACCAAAAGACTCCCTTAAACTAAGAGAGTTCAGTGATTTCCTCATCTCTTGTAAAAATGCCATGCCCCATGTGCAAGGACTTGGAGTTTTGGATGATTGTGAGGAAAATCAGAAATTACTGCTGAAACTTCCAGACTGGGCAACAACTCGCTGGAACAGACATGTCACTAAAACACTGGATGAAGGGAAGGCATATCCAGGTTTTGAAGAGTTTGCACACTTTGTGGCAGAAGAAGCGCGCATAGCATGCAATCCTATTTCTTCCCTTTATGCGCTAAAGCATACAAGTGAAAAACTAAAGAAGGAACAAAAACGTGTCAAGGCCAGTGTCCTGGTAGCTTCAATAAATGTACCCAATTATCCAAAACAAACCTCAAAGGCCACATCCCAAAGTGGCAAAGGTTCCAAGCCCAGCTCTTTAGCATCTCAGAATAAGAAGCAGATTAAGTGTATTTGCTGTCAGCAAGATCACTTTATCTATAAGTGTGACAAGTTTGCAGCAATGCCTCTCAAAGACAGGAAAAAATTTGTCATTGATAATAACATGTGTTTTGCTTGCCTTAGAGTTGGTCACATCTCCAAAAACTGTCGACAGAAGGTCACTTGTAATATTTGCAGGCGAAGCCACCCCTCTCCACTTCACGAGGAACGTCCTCAAGGAGAAAAGCCAGAAATGCCACCACAAGAGGAAAGCACTTCCACAGTTGCATGTAGTGTAAAGGTGGGCAACAGTGATCGCACTTCAATGATTGTTCCAGTATGGCTCGCTTGTGCAGCAGAAAACAGTCCAGAGACCTTGGTGTATGCACTTCTGGACACTCAAAGCAGCAATACATTCATTGATCAAGATATTTGTGAGAAAATTCATGCAAAAACAGAACCTGTTAAGTTAAGGTTGCCAACAATGACTGACCGTGGTTCAACTGTACATTGCCAAAGAGTAGATGGGCTCAAAGTAAGAGGTTACCATTCACAAGAGTATGTTGTCTTGCCACCTACTTAAACAACGGAATACATTCCACTTGAGAAAAACAGTATCCCAACTCGTGAGACAGCGAAAGAGTGGACTCACCTTCTAAGCATTGCAGAAGAGATGCCAGATCTGTTAGACTGTCCCGCAGGGCTCCTGATTGGCTATGACTGTGCAAGAGCATTAAAACCAAGGAAGGTCATACCAGGAAATGATTATGATCCATATGCAGTCAAAACAGACTTAGGCTGGACTATCGTGGGTTCCATCAAACCATGGACTGGTCTAATGGAGGTAATAGGAGTCTGCAATCGTGTCTCTGTAAAGGAGTTTCCATCCATCACACCTTCCTCTGTGATCAAAGTCCTGGAACGAGATTTCTTGGACACAAATCCAACAGAAGGAAAAAATCCCAAGTACAAAGAGGTCCTGGAGGTGATACCAGAAACAGAACATGCAAGTGAGAAGAAAGATGTAAATCTGAATTACACTGAGGTTCCAATGCAGAGTGTACTAGGGATAAAGTGGAATGTGGAAGCTGATGTGTTCTCATTCAATGTTATCCTCAAAGAAAAACCAGCCACAAGAAGAGGAATTCTAGCAACAGTTGCGAGTGTGTATGACCCACTAGGATTTCTCTCTCCTTACATCTTGACTGGCAAACAACTGCTGCAAGACGTGTGCAGGCGGGGTGTTGGATGGGATGAACCTGTTTCCCCTCAAATCCAGGCCAAGTGGGAGATATGGCTCCAGGATTTGGAAAATCTTCAAAACATTAAAATACCAAGATGCCTCATTCCTGAATACCTCGGCACAATCCAAAAAAATTGAGTTGCATCACTTTTCAGATGGTAGCAGCAGTGGTTATGGACAGTGTTCCTACATCAGGATTGTTTCTGATGTGCAAGTTCATTGTGCTCTTGTTATGGGTAAGGTCCGAGTGGCACCCACAAGCATAGTCACCATCCCACGTCTTGAGCTGACTGCTGCAGCAGTTTCAGCTGGTGTGAGTAACTTTATCAGAGCAGAGCTCGAGCTGAAGATCAACGAAGACTTTTTCTGGACAGACTCTCAAGTGGTGCTTGGGTACATCAAGAATAAAGCCCGGCGCTTCCATGTGTTTGTTACCAATCACGTCCAGAAAATAAGAAACACTACAGATCCAAAGCAATGGTTCTACGTTGAAACCAATCAAAATCCAGCAGACCATGCTTCTAGAGGTCTCAAGGTGGCAGAGCTGATTGACTCAAACTGGCTCACTGGGCCTGAGTTTTTATGGGAACGTGAAATTGTCACAGTTCAACATTCACCAGAGCTTCTCATACACTGAAAAAAGGGGAAAGGTGTAGTGGAGCTGAAATAACGAGGCGGCTTTGAATTAAAAACAGGGTTTTTAATGAATAGCTCCTCTATCAAATCTCAACAGGTGCAGAGCTTAGCAGAAGGCAAGAGAGAGATCTCTGCTTTGCTCGCTGGTTAAATACAAGCATACATGGCACCACTCATTGAAACAGCTGATGTTAGAGTCCACTCATTGAAAAAGGTAACATCTCCCCATTATCTAAATCCCCCCATTAGTCCTGTTAACTCCTCCCTTCACCTTGGGGGGTGATGGGAAGACCTTCTCCTCTCTCAGGGGTGAAGGGTGTCGAGTCTGTTGCCATGGCGTCCTGTGACGTCATGGGTCTTCACACGGCGGTGAGATTCCTTTGTTCTTTCAGAGGTGTGAAGTTCCTTTGTATATGTTGTCCCAAACATTTCCACATGCTCTAACCAATGTAGGTATGGAATATCTGAGTGATATATACCACAGGCCCCCCAAACAACTATGAAGGAACACAGAAAGATTCACAGTCTAGGGTAATTACTAAGACATACTACGTGTTACAGCTGTTGCCACAGAAGAAACTTTCAAGCAGCCATGCTCCAAAGAGAGTTCAGTGAAAACATAACGGCATAGTATAATCATAAATCAATCCTAAACTGGTGCGGCACAATTAGCGAAAATTTGCATAGTGGTGTAATCAGTCCCTGTGCAGTCTGGGTTTCAATCTTCTCCCAAAGCTGCTGTAGGTTGGTTTAGGCGTCCTGCTGGGACCTTGTTGTGAGGAATCTGCAGTGTGGGAAGGAGAGAGATTATCTGTTCCCTGCCTGGGGGCTGAGACTTTCTCCTTGGGGGGTCTACCTCGCCGAGGTGCTCAGGCCAGCTGTGCAGGTCCGTCTCTCAACAAGAAGGCAGGTTTGAGTCTGTCAATGCTGACCGTTTCATTTCTATCCCCATAATCAACCACAAAGTGTTTGTCACCATTTTCCAGCACTCTATACGGGCCATCGTATACTGGGCGTAACGTTGGTTTTCGAGCTTCATGCTTAACAAAAACAAACTCAGCGTTTTTTAAAGTTTGAGGAACAAAAACTCGTGGAAAGCAGTGATGAGCTGGACCGTGGAGAAAGTCCGGACTGTTACTGCCTAAAAACCTTGGGACCGGGAGGTGCCCTGGTTCCGGGTTTTCTGGTAAAAAATTCACCTGGTAGTCTGATAGGCTGAGCGAAGACTAATTCTGCAGGGGAAGCGTCTAAATCCTCTTTAGGTGCCGCACGCAACCCCAATAAAACCCAGGGAAGTTTATTTACCCAATTTGTGTCCGTTAATGAGGCCCTGAGGGCGGCCTTTAAGGACCTGTGAAAACGCTCGCATAACCCATTAGCCTGAGGGTGATAAGCGGTGGTATGGTGAATTGTTGCCCCTAAACTGTTGGACATGGCTGACCAGAGCTCTGAGACAAATTGAGGCCCCCTATCTGACGTGATGTCTGATGGGACGCCGAAACGTGCCACCCAATTTGTTAGAAAAACGCGAGCGACTTCCTCCGCTGTGGTTACCGCTAGCGGGACTGCCTCTGGCCAGCGCGTTGTGCGGCCTATCATTGTTAGCAGGTGTGTGAAACCTTGGGAGGAAGGCAGCGGCCCCACGAGGTCGACATGAATGTGGTCGAACCTTCTAGCAGGGATTGGAAAAGGCTCCAGAGGGGCTTTAGTGTGTTTGTGTACTTTGGCGCGCTGACAAGGAATGCAAGTTTTTGCCCATTCTTTTACGTTTTTGCGTAGGCCTGGCCACACAAACTTTTCGGCAACCATTTTGACCGAGGCGCGCACACCTGGGTGCGCGAGGGAGTGAATTGCGTCGAAAATACGGCGGCGCCAAGCAGCTGGTACTAACGGGCGAGGTCGGCCGGTTGAAACATCGCATATTAGGGGGGGCACGCCGTCGCGCAACCCTTTTTCCTCCAGCCTTAACCCTGTTGGTCCAGACAGGAGCGGGCGCACGTCCGCATCACTACCTTGCTCTTCCGTCATGGCTGCATAATCTATCCCTTCATGGATAGGTGCTGCATATGTGTTTGCGTTAGAGAAAAGCTCAGCTGCTGAAGCAGTGTAATCTGTCTCCTCGTGCTCTGGCGGTGCCACAGCACGGGAGAGACAGTCAGCTACTACATTAAGTTTGCCTGCTACGTGTCGAATGTCTGTGGTGAACTCTGAAATCGCAGCTAGCTGTCTTTGTTGTCTGCCTGACCATGGTTCTGAAATTTTAGCCATAGCAAAAGTGAGCGGCTTATGGTCCACAAAAGCCGTGAAACTCCGCCCTTCTAACCAAAACTGGAAGTGGCGGATGGATAAATGAAGCGCCAGCAGCTCTCTGTCAAAAGTGCTGTATTTGCGTTCAGTAGGGTTTAGCGATTTGCTAAAGAATGCTAAAGGTTGCCAGACCCCACTGACAAGTTGTTCTACAACTGCCCCTATAGCCAGGTCTGAAGCATCTGTGGTTAGAGCAATGCGGGCTGAGGAATCTGGGTGGACTAACATTGTGGCGTTAGCTAGGACGCTTTTTACTTCCGCGAAAGCGCGTTCGCGCTCCGGGGTCCATTCGACCGCGTTGGAAGCTTTCTTTTTTCTGAGCGCGTCATATAGGGGTTGCATGAGCTGAGCTGCATGGGGGAGGAAACGGTTGTAAAAATTAACCATCCCCAAAAATTCCTGTAGCGATTTAACCGTTTGGGGCCGTGGAAAACCTTCTATCGCACGGACTTTGTCTGGAAGCGGAAATGCACCTTTTGGGGAGACTCTATGTCCCAAAAAATCAATTTGTGATACGCCGAATTTGCATTTGGCTGGACTGATTATTAGTCCATGCTCTTCCAGCTTCTGAAAAACAGTAGTGAGGTGCTGCTCGTGTTCTTCCTCGGATGAGCTGGCTACCAGCATGTCATCGAGGTAGACGAAGACAAAAGGAAGGTCGCGTAGGACAGCGTCCATCATCCGTTGAAAAGTTTGAGCAGCGCCTTTGAGGCCGAATGGCATTCGTAGGAATTCAAAAAGGCCGAAAGGGGTTATTACCGCTGTTTTAGGAATATCTTCAGCTCGGACTGGGACTTGGTGATAACCGCGGACTAAGTCTATTTTTGAAAAAATGCGCGCACCCGCTAAATGCAATGAAAAATCCTGAATGTGAGGAATGGGGTAGCGGTCATGCGCTGTAGCGTTGTTTAGCCTGCGGTAATCTCCGCACGGTCTCCAAGAACCGTTAGATTTCGGGACCATATGAAGTGGTGAGGCCCAAGGGCTCTTTGAACGTCGGCAAATGCCTAATTTTTCAAGAGCTGCAAATTCGTCCCTTGCTATGTTGAGCTTGGCCGCGTCTAAGCGGCGAGCTTTGGCAAAAACGGGAGGGCCGTTTGTTGGAATGAAGTGTTTAACCCCGTGTTTGGCTACAGTGGCTGAGAATTTGGGGGTTGTGAGTGCTGGAAATTGGGTGAGGAGTTGCTCAAACTTACCTCCTGGGGTAGTGACGTTGGCCTGCACAGGTGGTGGAGAAACTCGAGCTGAGCATGGAATAGAAGCAAAAGAGAGTGCATTAACCAGGCGCCTATTTGCAAGATCCACTAATAACCCATGTGCACACAGAAAATCTGCGCCTAACAAGTTAAAGCTCACCGCTGCTACAACAAATGTCCATCTGTAGCTGCGGCCGTGGATGAGGAGGTGCAGGCTCTTTTCGCCGAACGTGTTGATGTCAGAGCCGTTGGCTGCCACTGCTCCGTTGCCCCGGGTGCCCATGGTTCGCTCTGCGTGGGAGGGCATGACGAAACTCAGCTGAGCTCCCGTGTCGATGAGGAACTGCTTGCCTGTGTATCCGTCCGTCACGTATAACAGCTTATTCTTCTCACTGAGAACTGCTGCTGTTAATGGCCCTCGGCTTTGGCGTTTCCCCGACCTCGTAAACTTGCAGGGGGGAACGCATTTGCGGGCTTTCTCTGCGAAGCGGTGGTGATAATAGCAGACGTTGTTCTGCTCGTTGCGCTTGGGCCGCGCCGTTGTCACCGTGGGTTGAGTCTCTCCAAGGCTTGGGGTGTCAGTTCTCAGATCTGCGGATGCCGCTGTGGGTGTCCGTTCTCTGCAGGCGTTGACGAGCCGGTAAGCCTCGTTGGCCAGTGTGCGGAAATCCTGATGGTTATTGCACTTCATCCTGGCGAGTGTCCCTCTCAAATGCGGTGGTAGCGTGCTGAGGAAAATGAATTGGAGAAGGAAATTATCATTATCCTCCTCCTTGAGTTGTAGCAAATCCTCCATGAGGGTCCTTGGATTGCCCCCTCTGTGGCCGTAGACCGCCAGGATCCTCTCAGCTCTTTCCTCCGCTGACGGGACATAATTCGCCACGATGGTCACCTTGAGTGTCTCATATTTGTCCCGGGTTGGTGGTTGCTGGACCAAGCTCCGCACACACTTCGAAGTTGCGGAGTCGAGCTTGGAGATGATGTGATAAAATTTGGTATCATCTGCTGTGATACCCGCCAGTATAAACTGGGCTTCGGCTTGCTGGAACCAAGATGCAGGGTCTTCTCTCCAGAAGTCTGGCAGGTTGACAGCAACGGTGTTCGTGCACACCATCACTGTTGTGCCCGCCGGGTGAGAGTGCCTTGCCTCGGCACTCACGGCGGTGCTGGAGCTCGGTTGAGCTCTCTCAGTGCCCTCTGCCGTGGGGAACAGCTGTCTGCTTGTTCCCTCGTCTGCGTCGTCGCTGGCGTATGCCCGAGTCACCATGGATGAGCAGCTTGAAGAACGCCTCCGGTCCATATTCTCGCGTCAGGGTCACCAGTGTAGTGGAGCTGAAATGACGAGGCGATTTTGTATTAAAAACAAGGTTTTTAATGAATAGCTCCTCTATCGAATCTCATCAGGTCTAGAGCTTGGCAGAAGGCAAGAGAGCGATCACTGCTCCGCTCGCTGGTTAAATACAAGCACACATAGAGCCACTCATTGAAAAAGCTGACATCAGAGCCACTCATTGAAAAAGCTGACATCCCCCCGTATTTTTAACCCCCATTGTTCTGCTATCCCCTCTCCTTGTCTTGGGAGGTGATGGGAACTCCTCCTCTCGCTTAGGGGGTAAAGGTGTCGAGTCCATCTCCGCCGCCGCGTCTTGGGAGGTCCATTGTCTTTAACCCGGCGGGGGAGATCCTTTGTCCTTTCTAGGTGTGAAGCTCCTTACATATGCTGTCACAAAACATTTCCACTTGTTCTAACATATGTAGATATGGGATATAAGAGTCATATATACCACAATTGCAGAGATAATTGCTGGATATGCACCACAGCTATCGATCAGCACAGCGTTGGTTCCTGTTTTGGTTACTGTTATAAATTAAGACAAAAATAGTTATCTGCAGTTATTTTGTATACAAGTATAAATTGCTGTTGTGCTGTGATGAAAACACAGACAATAGAACTTCCGGGTCATGTAGCTCAGACAATTTAAATATTAAAATCAAAATCTGTCCGTGGCCAGTATTTAAACTTTACTTTATTTGATCTGAATTAAAAAGACGGGATATTGAAAAGCAAAAGAATTTTGATTTATTTGCTTTCATTTTAAAAAATGATAAAACAAAAAAACAACCATTTTTTTTAAATATTTATTGTTTTTTGGATTCTTAATTGAATAACAGTTGAATGGATTCTGTTTTTTGTGTTCTTATTTGGTTTTTCATTTCAAGCAGACAATGTACAAACGTCGTTTTTTTACTATTCAGTTTATACAGAAAAACAAAAAAAAATCTTTCATTTTTTCAGGCAAAATTGAATATCTGAAAGAAGGGGATATGATGAAGTAATTTTAAAAATATATTTTTATTTATTTTTTTAAATAGGTATGTGGTGTTCTGACCCAGTGACCTCCACCCACTTGCTTTGAACAAAATTTCACAGGCTCTATAGTAAATGGTGAGTATTATTGAAATGATTTTGATGATGTGTTTTACTTGGTCTGACAATGCTGCTTTTAATGTCTTAAAAAAATAAACATTTTGTATACAATGTGCTATAACTGCAATACAATTTACTGGAGCCACATTCCTAGGTAGAAGTAATGCTGTCTAATACAACAGTCCTGTAATGATTCCTACCATAATGAAGGTCATAGTATTCATTCAGTGTATGTGATGTATATTTTTTCCTAAATAGGTATTTGGTGTTCTTCTAGTTCAGACTAGTGAACACTTTGCATGGAGCACCTTTCCAAAGGCTCTGTAGTAAATGGTGAGTATAATTCAAATTATTCTGTTTGATTTGTTTACACAGTCTTTCAAAATACATGTATATGACGATGTTGCTATCAGTTTCTGAAATAATCACTTAAAGTTTTTGTATACGGTGTGCTAAAATGTTAAGAATATACACATTGTCCAATTTACTGACTCCACATTTTTAGCTAAACAATATGCAATACAATATAGTCTAATACAACAGGCCTGCAATAATTACTACCATCATAAAGGCTTTTGTGCCATGTTTGTAACAACAGTTTCAAAGAGTGTCTGATAATAAGAGTAACCGGGCTGTTCTAAATGGGGTGTGCTTAATGAAATATTTACCTCTTACTAAACAAGTCAATTGCGCCACAAACTACAGCCTCCAAAATGACCTGTTGAATTAATATATCCTTGAATCTGTTTTCAGCAAACACTGTATATTATAACTTTCATGACAGTAGGATTTTTTTTGCAATACTGTTGTTTGACTGCAGTAGTTTTTACTTGATAAGTGAGTATGCATTTGAGTAACACAACAAATTAACCAAGTAGAAGTGTGCATCTGTTTAGTGAGGAAGCTCTGTTGGGTGTGTTTTAGGTTGACTTGCCTTTAACCCCCCCCCCCCCCTCCCCACAGTGAATGTGGCAGTGTAAGGGGTGTTCAGTAGTCGTTTCAAGTAGGTTACAACTACTTAACCATTACAAACTCAAACATCCACATTTTGGACGTACCACCCACTACCCATGTACATTTTCACAATGTCCATGCACATTTAAGACATGGAATGCTTTAATCGTACATCTAAGTAGAGTGCATTCCACACAGTTTAGTCAGTTTCAAAAAGAATTGACTACTTTCAGCTGTCACTTATGTGCATGCAAACTATTGGAGGCAATGCCCATGAAAATTGGAGTTTACTGAGGTTTCTCCCATTTTTGATTGGACCTCTAGTTCCAGAGGATGAGCCTGCATGGCTTGTCTTAATGGATTTAAAAGATATTGTTGAGTTGGTTGTTGCTCCTGTGCATACAGATGAATCCATCGCATATCTTGAAAGCAAAATAGTTGAGCACAGACAGAGGTACCAAGAGCTGTTTCCTGGGAAAAGACTTCTACCTAAGCATCACTATCTTGAGCACTATCCTCAGATGATAAAATGTTTTGGCCCACTTGTCGCACTCTGGACAATGCGATTTGAGGCCAAACATAGCTTTTTTAAGCAGATCATGAGGCACACAAGTTGCTTTAAGAATGTACCCCTGACTTTGGCTTTAAAACATCAGCTGATGATTGCATTTCACATAAACTCATCAGCATATGGTCAATCTAGCCTCCATCTACCAAATGTGTCCACAGTTCCACTTGATGTACTGAAAGAGGAGGTGGTTCAGGCTATTGGGTCAAAATATCCCAACCTAACTGAGGTGCATCTTGCCAAGAGTGCATCAAGTAGTGGTGTAGCCTACAGCAAAGGTATGATAGTTACCCATGGATCAGCAACTATGATTTTTTTTTTAAATCATTGTAGAAGTATATGGGATATTTGTTGGGATTTTCTAATTATTAAGATTGCTGCAGTCAAAGTATGGTAAGACATGATGTCTTACCATGTTGTATTTAAGACACAGAAGTTCTCATCATACCTAGGCATACCTAAATCCTTAAAATTTATCTTGCTGACTTTTAATTTAATTTGGCTGAGTAATTTAAAAATTAGAAACCTGCCGCAGGCATGGGCAGCCCCTCACAGCACCAGTAAATATACAGGGAACAGACATCGAGATGGTGACATCCTACAAGTACCTGGGTATTCATCTGAACAATAAACTAGACTGGTCACACAATACTGACGCACTCTACAAGAAGGGACAGCGCAGGCTGTTCCTGCTGAGGAGACTCAGGTCTTTTGGTGTACAAGGGGCGCTGCTGAAGTCATTCTATGACACGGTGGTGGCATCAGCCATCACTTTTGGAGTGGTCTGCTGGGGCAGTGGCATTACTGCAGCCGATAGGAAGAGACTGAACAAACTGATTAAGAAAGCTAGCTCTGTCCTGGGGCAACGCCTTGATCCGATGGAGGAGATAGGAGAGAGAAGGACGGTGGCTAAACTGTCATCTCTGCTGGAGTCCGAGTTCCACCCTATGCAGGACATACTGGATGCACTGAGGAGCTCATTTAGCAGCAGACTACATCATCCCAGGTGCACAACCGAGAGGTTTCGTAGGTCCTTCCTACCAACGGCTGTCAGACTGTACAACCTAAGCAGGGCTGCTCGCAGAGATAGCAAAAAGACGTAACAAACTAATAGTTTTTTGTTTGTTTTTTTTGAATGCAAAAGATGCAATAGACTTACACAATGGTCCTCTCCGGCATACAACTAGGAACATACCGGTCGCTATGGAGGGTGAGAATATGTATGGGCACATAATCATACCATGTAGGATAACTAAACAGACGGTTATGCTGTTTCATCCCACCTAGCAACAATGCTCTGCACTGTGTGTGTTTATATATTTACATATTTATTCCATCTAGCTACAATGCTCTGCACTGGGTGTGTTTATATTTTTATATCTATATATTTATTCCATCTAGCTACAATGCTCCGCACTGTGTTTTTATATATCTACATATTATTCCATCTAGCTACATTGCTCCGCACTGTGTGTGTTTATATACTTGCATATTTATTCCACCTAGCTGCAATGCTCCATACTGTGGGTGTTTATATATTTACATATTTATTCCATCTAGCTACAATGCTCTGCACTGTGTGTTCATATATTCATATATTTATTCCATCCAGCTACAATGCTCTGCACTGTGTGTCTGTGTGTGTGTGTGTGTATATATATATTTTATAGTAATATGTACATATGTATATTAGCTGCTCTTGCTTGCTTGTTTTTTCTTGCCTTCTGATTGTTGCTCTGAGTGTTGCTATCCCTGTGCTGTTGCAATCCTGGAATTTCCCCGTTGTGGGACTAATAAAGGCTTATCTTATCTTATCAGATAGAATCAATGTTTGCCTTAATATAATGAAATGTGTCTTAACATAATGATATGCAGTAATTGTTTTAAAATTCTGTCTTTTTCATCCTCTTCTCAGATTAAGACACAGAATGATGGATCCCCCTACCATTCTCAAAGTCATCCTGGGTGACAACAGCAGCCAAAGGTTGACTTTCCAAAATGGACTTCCTGGATCAGTCAATGAACTTGTTGGTGAGGTACAAAGACAATGTGGCCTCGACTCTGACTTCAGACTTCAGTTTATGGATGCACTATTCTGGAATGAATTTATGAACCTCACTTCAGTGGATGAAATGCAGAACAGAAGCACCATCAGAGTGATTCCCTTGACAGGAGCCTCAACTCCCCAGTCTTCCACCTCTGCTGCTAGTTTGTGCAGTCATGTTACAGAAGAATCTACGTCCGTGTCTGATGGGTGTGTTGACACAGACATACTCTCTTCAACAGAATCATCAGAGTCACCCAGCTCCAGGTCATTTTGGCCAAGCATCTTCCATGTTCCTCAGTTTAGCTATGATGCGGAGCTGAAACTGAAGCAGGGCAATGTGGCATACAGGGAAAACGGTACCTTACTTATTCCAGATCCTAAACTGAAGTCAAACATTCTTGAGAGCTTGGTGCAAGAAATAGTCCGGTACAAAGTTTATGTAACCGATAAACAGTTTAACACGATAGGAGAGGCCCTCTCTAAGCATCCCTGCCTGACTGAGAAGGGCTCCTTGACTGGATATGCAGGATGGAAAGCCAGCTTAAAAAACAAACTGGCAATTTATCACACTCACTTGAGAAAGCTGGGATGTCGAGAGGTGATGATAAACTCTTTGAAGCACAAACCAGAGGGCAAAACAAGTCCTGCTTTTGGCATCAAAAGACCAAGATGGTCTGAAGTGAACTATTGTCCCCCCTACCCTACTGGAGAATCTGATGCAAGCTTTGAACGTGTCAGAGTGGAACTTCTTTCAGATGTTAAAAAGAGGAACAACAGGGAAGTAGTGAAGATGAAAATGGAAAAGACATTTGCCTATAGGAGATATGAAGTGGTTTGTGACACACCCATGATAAGACTTTCAGGCAAGATGGCCAGCGCTGTTCGAAACAAGTGAGGTGAGTGATTATAAAATTTGCTTAGAATGTGATCTTGGCTTTATGTTTTCAAACAATTGTGCATAGACTGACTAAAAATCAACTTATGAATTCTATGAATTGCATAATGTATAAATATTTGAATTTAACTTTCTTACAAGTCGGTGGTTAATCAGTATAAAACCTTTCAATGAACAACTTTCTAATTAATTGTTTCAATGTCTTTGTCTATGATAATTCTTGTTTTCAGATAAATGCCGAATTTAAGCGCATTACCACCGTACCACTGCAATCCAGATTTTTCTCACAGCTAGATGTGCTATCTGACAAACTTCTGAAGCTTTTTGAGAAGAGAGGAGGACAAATTGGCAAGCAACTACAGAGCATTTTGGCACACATGACTCAAGTAAGAATGCATTTTGGAAAAGGAAAATATTGCTTTGACAGTGTACATATTTGATTGAGGAAAAATGATTCTAACTGATTTGTTCTGCTTATCCTTCTTGACTTAGAATGAAGATACAGATGTAAGATGGGAATGCGTTATCAAGGGACTGTGCGTGTATCTAAATGAGGACCCAGAAAATCTTGTGAGAGTACATGGTGAGTATGATTATTGGCATCCAGTTGTTTTCAGATTTAACTTAAACTTTTCCTTCTTACACATCAAGTTTTTGAAACAAAAATGAATCAGCATTTTGCACTTACCTGCAGTTGAGAGAGAATACTTTTTACTCAATTAGTAGTTCCACAATGACTAATTTTCATATTTAAAATGTACTTTTAAAAAGAAGAGTTCAAGAAATACAGCAAATTCTAAAAGATTAAATCTGTGATTCCCAACTAATTTGGCTTGTGACGTTTGTCACATTTCAGATTTATATGTTTTGGCAGCGAGGGAGGTGCCTTTGTGACCTCTAGGTTAATACAGGCCATAAACTATTTCATAATAAGTCACGTTAAGAAATTAAGGGATTCTTTCCACTGAAAAGCTAAGGTAGAGGGCTTTTAAATTGACACAGATGCATGTTGTGTTGAATTTGTTTTAACAGCATTATACAGTAATAAAAATAACACAAGATCATCACAAAACAGGTTTTCTCACTAAAATTGACCAAGTATTCTTATTAAATCAGCCACTACAGCATAATACTTCTAGTCTTATATTTAAACATTATTACATGAGAGGGTGTGCTTTACCGTCATTATTATCATGACAGTGATGCGGTCAGTGTTAGCATCACTGCAGTGACAATAATGACAGTAAAGCACACCCTCTCATGTAATAATGTGATTATACAACCACTGCCAACAAATTAAATGTATAATCAAAATGTATTCATACTGTGGACATTTCACTCTCAAAATATAAAAGTTTTTGGCTCATTCTCTGTTTCAGTGGAAATATGAGATCTGACGTAAACTAGTCCCTGTCAGCAGCCAACTTGGGCTCATGTTTTCTAGACATGGTGATTTCCCAAAACTGAATACCACACATAGCAACACAAAACTGCTTTGCAGCTCAATTGTGTTGTAACTAGAATAACTGAAAAAATTATTTTTTCATGGACTGATAGTTATACTTCTTGTGGCATCTCAGTCATTTTTAAGCTAACAGATGCCGTGACAACCACTCAGCTGATCTTTATCTGCAACACACTTGTATTTACGGTTTTATTTAAATATAGGCAACGGTTTTCCAGTGTCAGCGCTAGAACAAAAATCTGCCTTTTAATAAACTCACCAGTAGATGTTTCTTTTCAGCTGGGGGTGTGTCGCTCCTGTTTAATGTTAGATAGCAGCAATAAGATAGGCGGAGTAATATTTTCAGTGATGAGGGTTTTTCATTTGAGCATGGCTAGCCGTGCTGTCTTGCTCATTTAACATTCTAAGAATGTTGAGAACCAATCAGATTGCTCGGTTGGATCTACGTGTTGTATAATTGTGTTTTACTTGATTTAATGTGTTGCCTTTTATTAACTGTACACTACTTTGCAGGCTGGAGATGAAGCCTTCCAAGGATCCATTGAGGACACCACGGTAGGAATATACGTTGTCAAACCAGGAGATGCCACCAGTAAACCAGAGGACATGGGGATTGTCCTTGAAGGCCAGATTGTACTGCGTGATCTGGACAACGTTGCATTTGGTGCTGCAATGTTGTTTGGCTTAATGTATGCCTTGAACCTAAACTACCCCACTGAACTGAAGTGTACTTTTGAAGTGCTCCAGAAAGTTGTGATGGAGCTCGACAGTGACAGTGACTCTCTAAGAAAGCCCAAGTTCTAAAAAACAGACTCCATCAGTGAGCTGTTGCCATACACTGGAAAAAAAAATCTGTTCAATTTACATGTAAAAAAAATATGTACATCGGTTGTACATACTAAAGTTATGTTTACCAAAAATATATGCAATTCTTATTTGTTCAAAGAACACAACTTTCTTATACAGATTTTAAGTTTTTCTTTTATGTCATGCAGTGAGAAACAAAATCTGTTCAATTTACATGAAAAAAATATGTACATCGGTTGCACATACTAAAGTTATGTTTTCCCAGAAATATACGCAATTCTTATTTGTTCAAAGAACACAACTTTCTTATACAAATTTTAAGATTTTCTTTTATGTCAAGCACTGAAAAAAAAAAATCTGTTCAATTTACATGAAAAAAATATGTACATCGGTTGCACATAATAAAGTTATGTTTACCAAATATATATGCAATTCTTATTTGTTCAAAGAATACAACTTTCTTATACAAATTTTAAGATTTTCTTTTATGTCAAGCACTGAAAAAAAATGTTCAATTTACATGAAAAAATATGTACATCGGTTGCACATAATGAAGTTATGTTTACCAAATATATATGCAATTCTTATTTGTTCAAAGAACACAACTTTCTTATACAAATTTTAAGGTTTTCTTTTATGTCAAGCACTGAAAAAATAAATCTGTTCAATTTACATGAAAAAAATATGTATATCGGTTGCACATAATAAAGTTATGTTTACCAACAAAATGTATTTGTGTTGAGTGTACGCAATTCTTATTTGTTCAAAGAACACAACTTTCTTATACAAATTTAAAGTTTTTCTTTTATGTCATGCACTGAAAAAAAAAATCTGTTCAATTTACATGAAAAAAATATGTACATCGGTTGCACATACTAAAGTTATGTTTACCAAAAAAAATGTATTTGTGTTAAGTATACGCAATTCTTATTTGTTCACAGAACACAACTTTCTTATAAAAATTTAAAGTTTTTTTTTCAGTGCATGACATAAAAGAAAAACTTTAAATTTTTAGACATTTATAATTCATAACATTTTTTTTTTACAATTTTACTGAGCATTTAATTCTAAATAAATCACTGTTTAACAAGAAATTTTTGGCAATCCTGTACTTTTCTTGTGGTGTTACATAGAACAGCATCACTGTAAACTATGGAAAAAGCAGCTGCTTTAAAATTTGTACTTCCTCACACAACTTTGCAAAAAAACTCTAAAAGTGCCATAACTTTTTGGAAAAGCTCTCACAAATCCAGGCTTTTTGGGCCACAACAATCACAAAAACAGCTGACAAAATCCTGAAGGGACTGAAATACAGTGAGATTATGTCTGCATGGTTCATGCATTGAATTTGTTTACTTACTCTGGGTGGTGAACTTGACACGACACACCCTTTGCACTAAAGAAAGCACCTGTGAGCACTTTATGAAATGATAAGTTAAATAATAAAAAGTGCATTATTGTAACTGATTTTGGGTCAGTTCTATATGTGATAATTTATGTATTAACAAAGTTAGAAGATTCTTGGTACAATTTGCAGCATTAGGTCTCAAAGATTTTTGTTTCATGGGAAGTAAAATGGCTATTAAAATGGTAATTCCCCAGATTGAATCGGGATGGAATCGGAATCGAATCGAATCGATTCAGAATCTCAAGAATCGGAATCGAATCGATTCTGGAAATTAGGGATCGTTCCCAGGCCTAGTTAAAACCTTCCTTTTTGATATAGCCTACAAATAAGGAGGGATCATGTGTCTCTTAACCCTCCCTTAGTTATGCTGCTAATATGTTTAGACAGCCGGGGGACCTCCAATAATCCACTGGGCTTCACTCCTTTCTTCACTCTCAATGAATTATTTTTGCTGGTCATTAACATCTGTTTGTTCTCTCCCATAGATTGAGACCCCATTGTGCCATTTGCTCTCTACATGTCTGTTCTTTTCATCTTCTCTATTCCCTCACCCCCCAGCCAGTTGCAGCAGATGACTACCCCTCCCTGAGCCTGGTTCTGCTGGAGGTTTCTTCCTTTTAAAAGGGAGTTTTTCCTCTCCACCATCACCAAGCGCTTGCTCACAGGGGATCGCCTGATTGCTGGGGTCTTTCTGCAATTGTGGGGTTTTCCCCTATTGTACTGCCTCTGCTGATTGGACAGTCAGCTAAACTCCTTCCTCACATCAAGACTCTGAAGACACAGCTCTCAGTCACAGGTTTAATGACACAAGGAAAGTGTGAAACTGTAACACATAATACAAGGCACAATCACTTCTTGACCTTCATACAGACATTACAATGAAAATACATAAATTGCTTACTTTTAACTTAAATACGATATAAAACTATATTTACAACAACTCCCGCCGCCATAATAAATTGTTTCCCTCCAAATTACCTATCAACGTCCTCCGACCAATACAACGGCCGTTGCTAGCGTAAATCGCGGGAAAACCACTTTAGCGTCCAAAGTTATCAAACCCAACGTAACCTTAATAAACCGTCCAGGAATGCACACAAACAACAACAGTAAATACATACCCACGATGCTACCAAAGGCAGAGGATGTATGTGACTGCTGCTGGAGTTGACTGAGGCGATAAAACACACACAACGGACTTTCCCTCAATGCTCCGACTGACTTCCTGTTTACAGTTAGTCAGAGCCGAAGGTGACGTCACCCTCGGCTACGAACTATGCCGATTCCAAGGTGAACCCAACACAACATTACAATGGGTCATTCTAAATTAATTAAGAATATAAATAATATTCCACTTTAACTTTAACATTAAATAGTTAACAGAACACTCCCCGCCTGGCGTGATTCTACGCCACCTCACTTAGTCCGTCTAGCCCATCTAGTCCATTTAGGCATCTGGGGGAAGAAGAAATACTATTTCTGTAACAAGTCTCACAAACAAAGTTTCTTTTCCTGGCTTGATGACCTTTACTTCCACCTGACGGACTTTCCCATCTTCGCTATGGAAGGCCTGTGTTACCAGACCAAGTGGCCATTCATTCCTTGGTACTTGGCTGTCCTTGAGGAGAACAACGCTCTTTGGTTCAATGTTTGGATGAGGTGACTGCCACTTCCTACGTGCTTGAAGTGTTGGAAGGAATTGCTTACGCCATCTATCCCAGAAGGTGTTGGACAGGTGCTGAACCTGTCTCCACTGGCGCTTGTAGAGGTCTGAAGGCCCAAACTCTCCTGCAGGAGCGGGAACAGAGTTCACCTTTTGTGTTAGAAGAGCAGCTGGTGAGAGTATGAACGACTCGTCGGGGTCGGTTGCCACAGGAACAAGAGGCCGAGCATTAATGATGGCTGCTACTTCTGCCATGAAGGTTACCAAAACTTCATGGGTAAGTTTGTCCTTCAGCAGGAGGAACATGGAGTCCAGAATCTTCCTAGCGAGACCAATCATTCTTTCCCACGCTCTACCGAAATGGGAGGCATGTGGAGGATTGAAAGTCCAAGAACATCCTTGGTCCGACAGGTAAGATTTCACACTTTTGTAGTTGATGTTAGAAGGTATCTTCAAAGCCTTACATGCACCCACAAGGTTTGTGCCTCTGTCTGAACGAATGCTTTTGGCCGGTCCTCTCACAGCTAGAAACCGTCTTAATGCATTGATGAAGCTGGATGTGTCGAGGGATTCTATGACTTCAATATGAACGGCTCTTACGCTCATACATGTAAAAATCACAGCCCACCGTTTGCTTTGTGAGAGGCTTCCTCTAGTCCGGCGTGAAGAAACGCTCCAAGGGCCAAATACGTCGAGCCCGACGTTTGTGAAGGGAGGATCTGATGAAAGGCGGTCTGGTGGGAGGCTGGCCATTTTTTGGCAACTAGTTGGGGCTCTGAGTCGTCTGCATGTTACACATCGGTGAATGATGCTGCTCACCTTCCTCTTGCCGCCGACTATCCAAAAGCCAGCTGAACGGACAGCTCCTTCCATAAAGAAACGCCCTTGATGGTGGACCTGTTCATGATACTGCCGAATGAGTAAGGTTGCAATATGATGGTTGCCTGGAATGATCAAAGAAGCCTTCTCGCTCTGATCAAGACCTGAATGGTGAAAACGACCTCCAACTCTTAGCAGGCCGTGTGTGTCGACAAACGGATCCAGATTTTTGAGGGGACTGTTTTTAGGGATCTTTTTGTGCATTCTGATACATTTGATTTCCTCATTGTAAACCTCTTCCTGCACCGTTTGAATGATGATAGCTGAGGCTTGGTTGAGTTCCTCAACATTAAATTCTGCCTTGCAGAGATGCCAGCCTTTGCAAGAGTTGTTCATCATGGTTGTGTTGAAACAACGAGCTATGTGTTTCAGGTGTGCGATGGCACGAGTCAGTGACTTCCATGAAGAGAACTTGGCAAATCTTTGGGAACCAAGCCGCTTGGATGCAGTTGCAGTGCTTAAAGTGGACACTAGAGGACGGATGTCTGGATCTGAACTTGAGTCCACAAGGTCATAGGTACTTTCGGGAACATCTTGCTCTGGCTTGTACAAAAAACTAGGTCCACTAAACCAGTTAGTGTTGCTTAACAGGCCTGCAGCGACAGAACGCGTTGCATGATCTGCAGGGTTCTGGTTTGTGGCTACATAGCACCACTGATGTGGACTGGAGGATCTTAGAATACGCTGGACCCGGTTATTTACATACACATAAAAGCGTCTGGTTTCATTGCAGATGTAACCCAGAACCACTTTGCTGTCTGTGTAATATGTCACTGCATCGAGATGGAGATCAAGTTCTGATGAGATCAGGTCAGCTAACTCAACAGCAAGTACTGCTGCGCAAAGCTCTAGTCTCGGGATTGTATGCTGTGGGTGGGGGGCCAGCTTGGCCTTTCCCATAACAAACCCGACATGATTATTTCCAGCAGTGTCCGTGACTTTGAGATATGCTGCTGCGGCGATTGCTTTCGTTGAGGCATCAGAGAAGACACATAATTCCCTGCTGACAGCTGCTGATGGTGAAGTTTCAGTGTAGGGCCTGGAGATTGACAGGTTTGACAACTCTTTTAGAGAAGCTCTCCAGGAAGTCCAGACTTCCTCCATTTCTCGAGGTAATGGCGCATCCCAGTCACCATTCTCAACAGTGAGTTCCCTAAGAATAGCCTTGCCTTGGATAGTAACCGGTGCTACAAACCCAAGAGGGTCGTAGAGACTGTTGATGGTGGATAAGACACCTCAGCGAGTGTAAGGTTTTATCTCATCAGAGACGACGAAGACAAAGCAATCTGTTTGGAGGTTCCAATTGAGTCCAAGACTATGTTGCGTTGGCACTTTGTCTGCACTGAGGTCAAGGTCTTTAAGGTCACTCGCATGGTCCTTAGATGGAAAGGCTTCCATGACCTCTTTATTGTTTGCTGCAATCTTATGTAGCCTCAGGTTCGACTTGGAGAGGACTTCCTGTGTCTTTTTTAGTAAATCGACAGCAGCTTCGACTGTGGGCAGAGACTTCAGTCCATCATCTACGTAAAAGTCTCGCATTACAAAGTGCTTTACGTCAGGGTCAATGTGAAACTCGCTGACCTGAACGGACTGGTGCAAGCCGTGAATAGCCACTGCAGGGGAAGGGCTATTTCCGAAGACATGGACAGTCATGCGATAGTCAACAACAGCTTTGGAGAGATCGTTATCACGGAACCAGAGAAACCTCAAGAAGTTCCTATCTTCTTCTCTAACCAAAAAGGAATAGAACATTTGTTCAATGTCCGCTGTGAATGCAACAGTTTCTTTTCTGAAGCGGATCAGTACACCTAGTAACGTGTTGTTCAGGTCAGGTCCAGTCAACAGCACATCATTGAGTGACACACCATTGAATCGGGCACTGGAATCAAAAACCACTCTAATCTTTTTTGGTTTCTTAGGATGGTACACACCAAATGTTGGCAAATACCATCATTCTTCTTCCTCATTGAGGGGAGGGGCTAACTCAGCATGACCATTTTTAAACATCTGTCCCATGAAGCTAAGGAAGTGTTCCTTCATTTCTGGCTTCCTCTCGAAATTTCACGTGAGGGACACGAGGCGACTCAGTGCCTGAGGCCTGTTGTTTGGAAGCTGCCAACGTGGATTCTTAAAGGGCAATGGAGCTACCCAGCTGTTGTTTGAGTCTCTCTGTAGTCCATTATTCATTATTTTCATGAATGAAGCATCTTGAATTGAAAGCGCAACTTGATTATCCTCTCTAGTCCTCTTGAACACACTGCACCCAAGATGATCAATGTCACAGGTAGCTTCCTCCACAGAATATGCTGGTGGGTGGTTTGTGACCTGGTCGGTGTTGTATTTTTCCTTAACACAGAACACATTAGGGCATGGTTCGAAGAGAGATGGCCGTTGTAGCTCTGTGGTGTTTGTGTAGAAGGCGTTGATTACTGATGGTCTATGGACGCTGCCGAGACACACATTGCCTACAACAACCCACCCTAGATCTAATTTCTGTGCATAGGGCTGGTTGTGTGAGCCGTTCACCTGTTTGCAAACTTTATGCACTCTGATAATGTCCTGGCCGAGGAGAAGCATGATCTGGGCATTTGGGTCCATATCTGGGATGAAGTGCGCCATTGTCTTTAGATGTGTATGATGAAGAGCAACCTCAGGGGTTGGAATCTCGTCTCTGTTGTCGGGAATGTCGTTGCACTCTATGAGGCTGGGTAATGGAATGCGGACTGTCCCATCCAGAGATTCCACTTCATAGCCGCTTGCCCTCCTTCCTGATGATTCCTTCCTTCCTGTGCATGTTCTCAGTGTGTAAGGAGCACTTGGACTTCTGTCGCCAAACACGTCAAAGAACTGTGAACGGACCAGTGACCTGTTGCTCTGCTCGTCCAGAATTGCATAGAGCTTCACTGCTTTGTCTCTGTGACCGGCTGGATATACTTTCACGAGGCATATTTTGGAACAGGATCTGTCTGTCAGACCTCCACCGCAGACCTTTGTGCATTTGTTCGTAATATCAGATTGAGGTTGAGGCACAGTTTAGACCTCCTCCCCGCCATGCTCTGGATCGGGATCCTTCACTTCTGTCCAGGGTGCGGGTCCTGGATGTAGGGCTGAGTTATGTTTTTCGCTCTTGCACTCAGAACACTGAACTTTGGCTTTGCAGTTTTTAGCGATGTGTGATGAAGATGAACAACATTTAAAACACAGATTGTTCTCTTTCAAAAACATCTTACGATCTTCAATGGATTTTTCTCTGAAAGCACGACATTTACTTAAAGGGTGTGGTTTCCCATGAATAGGACACATTTTATCACAGCCATCAGATTTTAATGAGGAGTCAATAGAATCAGAACTACCTCTGTTGGATATCTCGGTTTTGCAGACTGAGACTCTTTGATGTTTGTTTGGCTGCCATGCTAACTTTTCAGCCCTGGGAACAGTGTCTGTCTGAGTGATGAAGTTGAAGCTTGGGTCATTGGCAATGCTAGCTTCCTGGCTAATGAATTTTACAAAAAAAGGCAAAGGGAGGATAAGGCACGTGCTTTTGTCGCTTATAAGATGCACCAGCTGAAGCCCACTTTTCCTGCAGACGAAAGGGGAGTTTCTGCACAATTGGGTTGACACCTCTTGCCGTGTCGAGGAAGGAGAGACCAAGTAAGTCTCCTTCATCCTTTGCTGATAGAAGTTCCATCAGAAGATCACTCAACTTAATCAGTTTGGCGTAATCTCGGTTTCCTATCTTTGGAAAAGTGTCGATGCGTTTGAAAAGAGCGTCCTCTACTGCCTCTGGCGAGCCGTGAGTTTGCTCGAGTCTATCCCAAATCATATTCAGGCCTGCTTCCGGATGATTGATGTGAATTACTCTGAGCTGCTCAACATGTTCTTTTGACTCCTTGCCGAGCCACTTTAAAAGAAGGTCCATCTCCTCACTTGCTGTTAGATCTAAGCCGCTGATTGCAGACAGAAATGAGCGTTTCCAAGCTCTGTAATTCTCAGGCTTATCACTAAATTGAAGTAAGCCTGTAGACACAAGCTCAGGGCGTGCAAGGCACCTCACAAAGTCATTTGGAGTGGAGCTGTTATGGTTGGAATTAGGAGGTACAGGATAAGATGGGGGAAATGTACCACGATAGTCATTTTGAAATCTGGAGTGCTGTGTTGGAGTAATATTGCTGCTTTCAAATTTCACTTGTCGTGGGTCACAAACATTTTCATCCTTATATATCTGAACCCGCTGTGGGCTGGGGTGTGAGTCTGATTTTATTGAGGCATCATCTACACATAGCTGGTGTTCTGCCTCCAACACTTTGGCTTGGTCAGCAACATACTGTTGAGTGCGTTGTGTGGCTGTCAAGGAGGCAGAATCTAATAATGCAAACTCTCGACTTCGTCTTTCACCACTGACAGCTGCAGCTTCCAGCGCTTCTGCTTCAGCAACAGCTGCAGCAGTCTCTTTCTTATATTGTAGAATTTGCATTGATGCTTCCAACGTAGCTTTTTCTAGTTTTAGGCTTATTTCTTCTTCAGCGTAGGAAAGGCGAGCTTTTGCTGCTTCCGCTCGTGCTCTTGCTTTGGCTGCAGCAGACTCTGTAGATGACACACTGGAGTGCGCAGAAGGAGCGTGTGAGTGTGTCTTTGACATGGCTCTTTTTCTGACAAGCACAGTTGCAAGCGTACTTCTGAATAGACACTTATGTGTTGACCGTTTACTGGTCGAGTGTGACGATGATCTACTCACTGTCTGCCAGCACATTCACGTTATCATGCCCGCTAGGAAGCCGTGGTTTCACTGTACTGCCTCTGCTGATTGGACAGTCAGCTAAACTCCTTCCTCACATCAAGACTCTGAAGACACAGCTCTCAGTCCACAGGTTTAATGACACAAGGAAAGTGTGAAACTGTAACACATAATACAAGGCACAATCACTTCTTGACCTTCATACAGACATTACAATGAAAATACATAAATTGCTTACTTTTAACTTAAATACGATATAAAACTATATTTACAACAACTCCCGCCGCCATAATAAATTGTTTCCCTCCAAATTACCTATCAACGTCCTCCGACCAATACAACGGCCGTTGCTAGCGTAAATCGCGGGAAAACCACTTTAGCGTCCAAAGTTATCAAACCCAACGTAACCTTAATAAACCGTCCAGGAATGCACACAAACAACAACAGTAAATACATACCCACGATGCTACCAAAGGCAGAGGATGTATGTGACTGCTGCTGGAGTTGACTGAGGCGGTAAAACACACACAACGGACTTTCCCTCAATACTCCGACTGACTTCCTGTTTACAGTTAGTCGGAGCCGAAGGTGACGTCGCCCTCGGCTACGAACTATGCCGATTCCAAGGTGAACCCAACACAACATTACAACGGGTCATTCTAAATTAATTAAGAATATAAATAATATTCCACTTTAACTTTAACATTAAATAGTTAACAGAACACCTACAGTTGAAAGTGCTATGAGATGACTGTTGTTGTGAAATGGCGCTATATAAATAAAGTTGAATTGAATTGATTGTGAGACTCCGTAGTCCTGTAACTAGAAATTAAATAGAATACCGTAACCAAAATTTAGAAAGCCATATTGGATGTGGTTTGTTATGACTTCATTTTAGGAGAAAATCCTAGTACTCTTATACTTGGTGGGTTGGACTATTTTTCAACCGTGTGACTACTACGGTAAGTGGGATAGTTGCCATTTTACAAATAAAGTAATCTTATTTTTTATTTTCATATTTAATATAGACACAACACGTGTAAAAATATATGTTATCACTATACGTATTACTGTGCTAAAATACAGTAGGTGTCCAGCCTTTATTTCTTCATTTTTTGCTGCCAAGGAGACAGACATTGCAATTTTTAAAGTGGTCTTGAGCAGTAGTTCTCCAGGCTTTCTTACTGTCCTTTCAGCTTTTCTTGAAGCCAGTGGTGATGTTGAATATTTCAAAGGATGGAAATTAAAAAAAAATAATACCTGGCCTTCAAGATTGCGCTGCAGTATTTCACATTTGTATACAGTATTAGTCCCTACTTACAGTTCAGCTACTTCCTTAAGGGCAAGGTATAGTTCTGAGGCTGAGTCCCAGTCATGGGGCTGCTGGAATTCATTTTGTTCCACAGCCTGTTGCAGGTAATCCTGAATGACTGGATCACCACATGAATAAAATGTTATCTGTGACTCAGGAAACACATTTAGTAGTCAAAACCAACACCATCAGATGATCTCTGTTCAGATAAAAGTAAATTTTGCATTTCATTTGGAATCAAAGTCCCAGAGTCTGGAGAAAGAGTGGGGAGGAAAAGAATCTAAGTTGCTTGAGGTTTAGTGTGAAGTTTCCACAGTCAGTGATGATTTGAGGAACCATGTCATCTGCTGGTGTTGGTCCACTGTGTTTTATCAAGACCAAAGTCAACGCAGTCGTCTACCAGGAAATTTCAGAGTACTTCATGCTTCCCTCTGTTGACAAGCTTTATGGAGAAGCTGATTTCATTTTCCAGCAGGACTTGGCACCCCCCACCCCGACACACACACATGCACTGCCAAAAGTATCAAAACCTGGTTTAATGACTATGGCATCACTGTGTTTAATTGCCCAGCAAACTCTCCTGGTCTAAACCCCATAGAGAATAAATGGAGTGTTGTCAAGAGGAAGATGAGAGACACCAGACCCAACAATGCAGACGAGCTGAAGGTCACTATCAAAGCAATCTAGACCTGCATAACACCTCAGCAGTGCCACAGGCTGATCATCTCCATGCCACGCCACACTGATACAGAGATTAATCCAAAAGGAGCCCTGACCAAGTATTCAGTGTGTACATAGACATACCTTTCAGTCGGCCAATATTTCTATTTAAAAACTTAATTTTATGTAATATTCTAATTTTTTGAGAAACTAAATTTGGGGTTTCCATGGGCTGTAAGCCATAATCATCAAAATAAAAATAAATAAACACTTGAAATATACAGTATCACTCTCTGTGTAATGAATCTATATAATATATGGGTTTCACTTTCTGAAATGAGTGACAAAAAATATTGAACTTTTTCATGATATTCTAATTTGTTGAGATGTACCTGTAAGTGTGTAAATGGAAAAAATGCTACAGGTCCATTATCAAAAGTGCATTATAGTCAAAGAGGTTTGGAAATACTGATGACAGTGTTATGGATGCCCCTTGCAGGGCATCAATGAGACACTAGAGGCCAACCAGTGAGTTTGCTTGTTTATTAACAAAAGATTAAAATGACAAAATAAACAGCCACGCGGAGCAAAAACACGAACACAAACTATGACACAAGAAAACGGGCTCAGAAGATTAACTATGAACGGGAGCGAGGTCGGAGCCTATGCTGTACGATAAACACAAGAAAAAGGGTAAAGATGAATGACAGGAAAGATGGGAGCCGGGGATTGGGAATCCAGTCGCGTACACGGAGGTGCATGAAGTTGTGTTGTAGGTCGGAGCGAAAAACAAAAACCAATCAGGAAAGGGGAAAGTAATTAATGAAATGCCATACAGCTGTCACGGCGCGGCTTGGCTTTGACAGCCGGAAGTCCCACCGTGACACTGTCAGAATAAGAACCCTGGAGGAGGCCATATGACAAGGTCTGAAATAAGAGAGAACGGGGAAAATACTGGACAACCCGAGCGCGGATGGAATCGGCGCTCAGCCCATCACAGTACCCCCCGTTCACAAGGCGCATTCCAGGCGTAAACTTAACATCCAAGGCCCCCTCCCCCAACCAGAAGGCTACCAGGACTGACCCAGGGAGGGCAGAGGGGGAAACAGGCCAGGAGAGAGAGAACCAAAAAAAAAAAAACAAAACAAAGAATGACAGAAAAAACCCCCACAAGGGACGGGTAACATGGATGAACATAAAATCCGTGGCTTAAACACCAGAGTGACCAAAACTAGACCACACCTCAGAGAAATACTCGGGTACAAAGGAATGAATAAACAAAAATATATGAAACATACTGCCTGGTAAGGAAACAAGAAAAATAAAATACAGATATACTTCAAAAATCCACAAGTACCATATAGACACTAAGAAAACTATAGATCAAGTACTGTGAGTCCATAATTAACAAACATTTAAAATAAGACTCAAAAAGGAAAATTCACTTTCCAAGGTACGTGTAAAAAAAAAAAAAAAAAAAAACTATGTAAAAATAGAAAAATAAATACTGCCAAGCAAAGAGATCCTTCAATTCCCTGAAATATTGGAATGGAGGCCTAATGCTCAAAAACACTGATTTTAAGTATGTCGTTTTGAATGTCTTTAAACAGAAGTGACAATCATCTCCTTCTTTCTGCAACAGCAACAAGGTTTCCAATGCAATTATACCAAAAACACATAGATCATTCTACCAAAATAAGCAGGAAAACACAATAAACTGAGGGCGAGGACATGGCTGAACTTATGTCCCGAAGATCACCAAAACCCAATGACAACATAAAGCGAGGACATCCAGACCCTAACAACAGGTAGTAAATTTATGAGGAAAAAAAAAAAAAACAACTTCAGGGACGCCGGCAGGTAAAGAGCGGAGAGAAAACAAAAGGCAGTTTGGGTGGTCTACCTGCATCCAGATTCCACCTGACTGAGAGGGAAAAAAGCAGTTCGGGTGGCCTACCCAAGTCCCAGACCCGGGAAAACAGTACCTCAGGCGGCTGGACCAGTTTGCCGAACCAACAAGGCAGTTCTTCAGGCGGACGACCCAGAATGCAGAACCCACGAAGCAGTCTTTCGGGCGGCTGAACCAGGTCGCTGATCCAACAAGACGGTTCTTCAGGCGGCCGTCCCGCATCCTTAGACCACCAGAACCGGAGGGGGAAGCTCAGATACGGCCTCCCTACTGAGAGGGACAGCGGGGGAGAGCCGGCTCGAATGAGGGGAACCCCAACGGTACCCGGTGAGGCAAAATAGGAGGAAAGAGGAGGAACCAACCCGGCGTCCGGCCAAAGGGAATACACAGCTCCCTCACTGGCCTCGAACCGAACCGGCGCTGCACCCTCAATGGACCCCGATTGGGCCGGCGCTGCGTCCTCAATGGACCCCGATTGAGCCGGTGCAGCACCCACGATGGACCCCGATTGGGCCAGCAAAGCACCCACGTCGGACCCCGATTGGGCCAGCGAAGCATCTGGGATGACCTCTGAGCACGAACCTGGAGCCTCCACGACGACGACCGGAGCTGATTCATCTCCGGTGACCCTGGGAGAAGGCTCAGAGAAACAAAAAGAACCGGGATCAGGATCACCAGCAGCGGCAGAGCCCGGCAAGATGAGCTCGGATGCAGCGGTCGGCTGCACCCGGCTCATTTCCCCGAGAGACAGGCAAGAATGCTCTAGAACAGAGAATAAGAAGACAAAATAGATCACTTGCCTGATCTCAGGCTCTACCGCCGTCCAGGACACGATGATCCAGGTTCAATGATCTGGAGGTCCATTCCTGGTTCCGACTTGACTGCGGCGGGCTCCGCAGCTGGCATGATTGTCGTCACAGTCTGGGAACCCCCCTGCGCTGAAGCCCACGCCGACGGCCTGCACGGTGTGGTGGCAGGGGATCCGTGACCTGCTGGGTCCGACTGCTCCTCCACGGACACCCGGGGATGCTTGATCGTCGGCACAGGCTCCAAAAGGCAGTCCGCCCTTCTCCTCTGCCCATGATGTGGCTACGGGGCTGGCACCAGGCTCTCCAGGGCCACAGGCTTCTCCTTTGTCCGACGGTCTATTCCTGGCACCGGGGGATGCTCGAAGAGAGGGGAAGGAGACACAGAAGATGCAGGTTCAATATTTATGGCTACAGCAGGTGGAGGTTGCTCAGGGGACTGTGAACCCCGCGCTCCACCCCCAGGAGTCAGACAAGGCAATTCATTATGTGGAATATGAGAATGAAACAGCACTTGCCTGTTCTCCTGAGGACCGATGGTGACTGCTACAGCGGGCTTGGTTTTCCCCTTTCCCCTATGGATGGTGACGGAGGGCCCCCCAGGAAGACGAAGAGGAGCCACTCTCGCAGGACCAGAGATGGGCGGAGCCAGAGCAGGACTCGTTGAGCTCACAGCAGCTGGAGAGAGCGCCGAGGAGGAGGGAGGAGCAGCCGAGACAGTCCGGGGACAAGGAGCTGATGGAACAGCGGGGACGGATGACCCGGAGGGTGAAGCTGCTGTCTGTCCCTCCCATCATGATGCAGGGGTAACAGCTGGCTGGGAGGCAGAGTTCTCACGGCGGCCTGGAACAGGATCCGGACGGGGATCTCGCTGAGGCTGATTGCGGGCAGGGTGATGACGTCTGTCGGCAGAGGGCACGGCTAGGTTCACATCTGTAAAGCGCCGCTGCTGCACAGAAATGGAAGCTAGCAGCACAGCAACCTCAGGATAATAATGAAGTTCAGGATTGACCTCCACCAGTCTAACTGCCGCCACCACATGCTTCAGGATCTGGCTAGGATGAGAGGAAGAGCGTGCTTCAGCCACACAGCCCCGGATGAGCTCAGCTTCCCACTGCATCTCTTCACGGGGAATCCTGGATGTCCTCTTCCTCCGCCGCAGATGGGAATGGCACTTTGGTGACGCAGACCCTTTGGCTGGATGGGTGGCAGGAATTGGATCCCGAGGCGAGGAGTGGGGATGCCTCACCACTGGCTTTGACTTCGGCTTCCTGCTGGGACTCCTCTCCGGCCCACGGATACTCTCCCAAAGTGGCATAATTTCGGCCATCCTCTTCCTGACCTTGGCGTGATTAGTGTGGCGAGGATTGCGCTTAATTGTCGCCTCTGCGAGGTCAAAGTACCAGCGTAGGCCGCCTGGGGTGACGTCGCTACGAGCTCGGGAGAAGATGCCATCTACCTCAATGAGAAACACGATTAGCTCATAGTCTAAGTCCAAAGAATAGCCTTTTCTCGACGACGCCATTCCTCGGAACACACTGGCACATGGAGAAAAAAAAAGGGGGGGAACTACAAGCCCAAAACAACCTCATGGTGGACGGCATCTCGTTTTGGCTGTGACCTACTGTTATGGATGCCCCTTGCAGGGCATTAATGAGACACTAGAGGCCGACCAGTGAGTTTGCTTGTTTATTAACAAAAGACTAAAATGACAAAGTAAACAGCCATGTGGGGCAAAAACATGAACACAAACTATGACACAAGATAACGGACTCAGAAGATTAACTATGAACGGGAGTGAGGTCGGAGCCTACGCTGTACAAAAAACACTTACAAGAAGAAGGGCGAAGATGAATGACAGGAAAAATCGGGAGCCAGGGATTGGGACTCCAGTCACGTACACGGAGGTGCACGAAGTTGTGTTGTAGGTCTCAGCGAGGAGTAAGCCTCAGCTGCTCTCTTAAATGGAGAAACAAAAACCAATCAGGAAAGGGGAAATAATTAATGAAATACCATAGAGCTGTCACGGCGCGGCTTGGCTTTGACCGCCAGAAGTCCCGCCGTGACACTGTCAAAATAAGAACCCTGGAGGAGGCCGTATGACAAGGCCCGAAATAAGATAGAATGGGGAAAACACTGGACAACCCGGGCACGGATGGAATCGGTGCTCAGGCCATCACAGACAGTAAATATATTCTCAAAGACAAATAAACAAATCATATACTAGCATCAAACTGTCAATAACAGCGGAGCTTACTAACCACAGCTTTTAATGGAATCTTAAACCTTGGAACGTAAAATTCAAAATATGGTTTGTGTTTGAGGGGCCCACACACAGTGCTGTACCTGAGGCCCAAAATTTGGTGCTACGCCCCTGGTGAGTACTATAAGTCTGATGCATTTTCAAAAAAAGTTACTGCCAAAATTATTAACAAATTATGGGTAAAATCCATGATATTATTAATACCGATTGATTAATTTCTCAAACTTAAAACTCTGATAAAATCATATCCTTTTGAGGTCACAGAAGAATTCCAATGTATTAATACAAAAAAAAAATACTGTCAAAATTAATAAATGAAAGTCAAACTCCATGAAATAATTCTGTAATTTCCCAGTTTGGGATCAATAAAATCTATCTATCTATCACCACCATCAGTGTGTGAATGTGTGAATAGCAGCATCTGTAAAGCGCTTTGGTCATCAAGAGATGAGAATAAAAGCGCTATATAAGTGAATGCCATTTACCATTTACCATTTACCATTTACCATTTACCTATCTATCTATCTATCTATCTATCTATCTATCTATCTATCTATCTATCTATCTATCTATCTATCTATCTATCTATCTATCTATCTATCTATCTATCTATCTATCTATCTATCAAGCCCATAGTTATAACCTATGTAACTCACATGTGGCTGGCTGAATTCAGCGAAGACAGACTTTGAGCTAGCCATGTGTATTGGCTTCACACCTCAAGAGGAAGACATGTCTGCACCCCCTGGGGACTCAGGAGAGGGGAGAAGATTACCCGGCCTGACCTTTGGGGGTCGGAAAGGAGAACAGAAGGACTCTGGGTATTCTATTAGAGATGAAAGGATGTAGCTGAGTATTGTGACTTTTGTGTGTGATGTATTGTTAGAAGATAAATGTATGTGTGTTACTGCGTCCTGTCTCTTTTCACTCCGATCGAGAGAGGACTTAGGATGAATGGGGAATTAAAGCAGTTACTGGAAAAATCATCCAGTCTCCTCAATTCTTGACTCCTACAATTGGTGAACTACGCATGAATCTGAGCACGCTGAGGTTGGAGGACAGCCTCGTGATCGATATGGAAGAGCTGGGAGACAGCCGCTCAGACCCGGATTCACCGGGGAATGCCAGCAGGGGCACAAGACTGATTAAGCTCCCCGAGTTCTGGCAAAGCGACCCGCACTCGTGGTTCCAGCATGTGGAGTCGCAGTTCCTGCTCGGGGGAGTTTCAGCGGATGACATTAAATTCCATAATGTCATCGCGATGCTTGACAGCCGCATGGCTCGGTGTGTGCGGAGCCTGGTGCAGCAACCACCCGCTGCCGGCAAATACGATGCGCTGAAAGCCGCCCTCATCAGGAGCTTCGTGCCGTTGTCTGAGGCAAGAGCCAGGCAGCTGCTGGACCTGCGCGACAGAGGTGGACGCAGGCCGACTGTCCTCATGGAGGACATGCTGCAAATGATCGGGACGGACAACGACGCGTTCCTTTTCAAACATATTTTCCTGAGAACCCTCCCAGCGCACACGAGAGGTTCCCTGTCCAGCAGGAGATGTTTGACCCAGCAGGACTTCCGCGACCTGGCCCAAGAGGCGGAGCGGCTCCTCAACGCCTGCGAGGAACCAGAGGCTTCCGTGGCAGCGGCAGACCTCGGCGCGGCGGCCGGGGGCAGTGTGGAGCCAGAGACGGCAGTGACCACCCCAGCAGCGACAGCAGCGGCGAGATTCCGTGGCAGGAGAGCTGACGGCCTCTGTTTTTACCATCGACGTTTCGCTGGGAAGGCGCACAAATGCATCCCGCCCTGCAAGTTCAAAAAAGCAGGGAAACGATCGGGCCGTGAGTCGTTAGCAGCTTCCACTCTCGGCGAACGGAACAAGCTGCTTTACCTTACGGACGCGGGCTCCGGGCGGCAATTCCTAGTGGACACCGGAGCCCAGAGGAGCTTCATCACTGCCACCTATGCTGATCGGGTCGCGGGACCCCGCGGAGACAGAGCGACAGCGGCCAACGGCTCCAGCATCAAGACGTACGGAGAGAGAACCTTGTCTCTGTCCTTCCACGGCCGCGCCTATGAGTGGAATTTCATCGTGGTGGCAGTGAGCTTCAATATGTTAGGTGCTGATTTTCTGTGTTCACATGGTTTGTTAGTTGATCTGGCCAACAAACGACTAGTAAATGCACTCTCTTTCTGTTCTATCCCTTGTGCAGCTCGGGTGTGCCCGCCGCCAGTTCAGACCAACGTCGCCACAGCATGTGGTAAGTTTCACAGCCTTCTACACCAGTTCCCAGCACTCACAGTTCCTACTTTTTCAGCTAAGGTGGCGAAGCATGGGGTGGAGCACTTTATTACCACGAGTGGCCCACCCGTTTTTGCGAAGGCGCTTGGATGCAGCTAAACTCTCCATTGTGCGCGAGGAGTTCGCCAACCTGGAAAGGTTGGGCATAATTCGCCGCTCGAAGTCCGCTTGGGCTTCCACCCTCCACATGGTACCTAAAGCTGACGGCTCATGAAGACCTTGTGGCGATTACCGCAGGTTGAACAATGCCACGGCGCAGGACCGGTACCCGATTCCGCATATCCAGGACTTTTCAGTGCATTTGGCGAAGGCACAAATTTTTTCTAAAATAGACCTGGTCCACGGTTATCACCAAGTCCCGGTCCGACCAGAGGACATCCCCAAAACGGCCGTAATAACCCCGTTCGGGCTTTTTGAGTTTTTACGAATGCCTTTTGGCCTTAAAGGCGCCGCACAAACCTTCCAACGGATGATGGATGCAGTGTTGCGCGACCTTTCTTTCGTTTTTGTCTATTTAGATGACATTTTGGTAGCCAGCACCTCCGAGGAGGAGCACGCAAAACACCTCACGACAGTTTTTCAGAGGTTAGGAGAGCATGGGTTGATAATCAACCCGGCCAAGTGCCATTTTGGCGTGGCACAAATCGACTTTTTAGGGCACCGCGTTTCCTCCGAGGGAGCAGTTCCTCTGCCGGCCAAAGTACGCGCGGTGGCAGATTTTCCCCAGCCTCGAACAATAAAAGCATTGCAAGAATTTTTGGGGATGGTGAATTTTTATAACCGTTTCATACCCCACGCAGCGCAGCTTATGCAGCCCTTGTACACCGCGCTCAAAAAGCAGAAGCCCTCCCATGTGATTGAATGGTCCCCGGAGCGGGAGCGCGCATTCACAGAGGTTAAACGGGCACTGGCAAACGCGGCACTGTTGGCCCACCCAGACCCAGCAGCCCGCATAGCACTAACCACGGACGCGTCAGATGTGGCCACAGGGGCCGTAGTGGAACAGCAGGTCGCCAGGGTTTGGAACCACTCGCATTCTTCAGCAGGTCCCTACGCGAGGCTGAGCGAAAATACAGCGCGTTTGACAGGGAGCTGCTGGCGCTCCACTTGGCTATTTGCCATTTCCAGTTCTGGTTGGAAGGGCGGCGTTTCACTGCGTTTGTCGACCACAAACCGCTCACTTTTGCGATGTCCAAAACTTCAGAACCGTGGTCAGGGCGGCAACAGAGACAGCTGGCCGCAATTTCTGAATTTACCACCGATATTCAGCACGTAGCCGGTAAAATCAATGTGGTGGCAGACTGTTTGTCACGCGCGGTAACAGCACCCGTCCGCGCGGAAACGGATTGCGCGGCCGCTTACCCAGAGCACGGTAACAGCGCGGACATGTGCGTGGCTCCGGTCCACGTGGGAATAGATTATGCAGCCATGGCGGCGGAGCAGAGCGAGGACGCGGACGTGCGCGCGCTCCTGTCTGGACCAACAGGGTTAAGGCTGGAACGCAGAAATCTACAAACCGGTTTCCCCCCACTTATTTGCGATGTATCCACGGGGCGACCGCGCCCGGTGGTGCCAGCCGCGTGGTGCCGTCGCATTTTTGACGCCGTGCACTCCCTAGCGCACCCAGGGGTGCGCGCTTCGGTGAAAATGGTGGCGGAGAAGTTTGTTTGGCCGAGCCTGCGCAAGCACGTGAAGGAGTGGGCTAAAACCTGCATGGCTTGCCAGCGCGCTAAGATTCACAGGCACACTAAGGCGCCCTTAGAACCGTTCCACATTCCGGCTAAAAGGTTCGATCATGTGCACGTGGACCTCGTGGGCCCCCTGCCCACTTCACAAGGGTTCACGCATCTCTTGACATTGGTAGACAGAACCACTCGTTAGCCGGAAGTGGTCCCGTTAACATCGACCACAGCGGCAGAGGTGGCACGCGCTTTTTTAACAGCCTTGGTAGCGCGGTTCGGGGTCCCGTCAGATATTACGTCTGATAGGGGACCTCAATTTGCGTCGGAACTGTGGTCAGCAGTGGCCAGTGGCTTAGAAGCGGCGGTACATCGCACGACCGCTTACCATCCCCAGGCCAACGGTTTATGCAAGCGTTTTCACAGGTCTTTGAAGGCAGCCCTCAGAGCGTCACTGACGGACACAGATTGGGTAAACAAACTACCATGGGTTTTATTGGGGTTGCGTTCGGCACCCAAAGAGGATCTAGATGCCTCACCAGCAGAATTGGTCTTCGCACAACCGCTCAGGCTGCCAGGCGAGTTTTTACCCGACCACACGGCACCAGGGCCCCCCCCGATCCGGGGGTCTCTGAGTAACACGGGAGCAGAAATGCTCCCGGGCCCCACTCATCACTCTTTCCCGCGTGTGTTCGTGCCCCAGACTTTATGAGACGCAGAGTTTGTTTTTGTCAGGCACGATGCTCAGCGGCATAGTCTCCGCCCACCTTACGATGGTCCATTCCGAGTGCTGGAAACCGGGGAGAAATATTTTGTGCTAGATTTGGGGGGCAGGAGGGAGACGATCAGTATCGATAGATTAAAGCCTGCTATTGTGTTGCATAATGAGTCTGTACGGCCGGCGGGCGTGCCTCGACGTGGCAGGCCTCCAAATGGGCGGCCCCGGGACCCCCCACGGGGGGCAAATAACCCTTCTCCCCCTCACTCCACAGATGCACAGCAGGACGGCCCAACACAGAGCAGGAGACCTGCATACAGCAGATTCGGGAGAAGATTGAAACCTAAGCTGCATGCAGAATGATGTGTTTTGTTTTTTTTGTTTTTTTGGTCAGGTTGTTTGGGTTGCTGTAAGATTCTGTTGGGGGGGTGATGTGCTGTATGACTGTTGTATGACTGTATGTGGGTGCCCAGACTTTCGCGTGGAAGGGGGGAGTGATGTGGAGCCCATAGTTATAACCTATGTAACTCACATGTGGCTGGCTGAATTCAGCCAAGAGAGACTTTGAGCTAGCCATGTGTATTGGCTTCACACCTCAAGAGGAAGACATGTCTGCACCCCCTGGGGACTCAGGAGAAGGGAGAAGATTACCTGGCCTGACCTTTGGGGGTCGGAAAGGAGAACAGAAGGACTCTGGGTGTTCTATTAGAGATGAAAGGATGTAGCTGAGTATTGTGACTTTTGTGTGTGATGTATTGTTAGAAGATGAATGTATAAATGCATGTGTGTGACTGCGTCCTGTCTCTTTTCACTCCGATCGAGAGAGGACATAGGATGAATGGGGAATTAAAGCAGTTACTGGAAAAATCATCCAGTCTCCTCAATTCTTGACTCCTACACAATAATCAATACTGATTAGTTAATTTCTCAATTTTTACGCCTTCATAAAATCATTTCCTTTAGAGTTAAGCTAGTTAATTCCCTTCCACCATAGGGTGTATGGGGCGGCGCCTATCTCCGTTTCTCTGACCCTAGGACACACAGCTACTGTAAGTAGTGAAAGCTACAGTGGGGGAGCAGTCCTCTGGTAGCTCTGTGTGTGACTTTCCTTAACCCATTCTATTATGCTGAGCACCAAGCTAGAAGGCAGAAAGTACCATTTTTATATGGTCTTTGGTAAGACCAGGCTGGGATTTGAATGCCGGCTTCCCGCTTGTGGGGTGGATGCTCTACTAACTAGACCACCACTCCAGTATTTCTTTTAGAGGTCACAGAATTATTCCATTGGATTATTATTCAGAGTGATGAATGCAATGAGTTTGATGCATTGTCAAAAAAAATTACTGTCAAAATTATTAATAACATAAAGCCAAAATCAATACCATTCATTAAATTTTTAAACTTTACACCCTGATTATATCATTTCCTTTAGAAGTCACAGGATAATTTCAATAGATTATTGTTCAGAGTGATGAGTACTATAAATCTGATGCATTTTCAAATAATTTTACTGTCAGAATCATTAATAAATGGAAGCCAAAATCAATGATATAATCAAAATCGATTGGTTAATTTCTCCATTTTTACACCCTCACAAAATCATTTTCTTATGTGGTCACAGAATAATTTCAATGGATTAGGGTTCACACTGACCAACATGAAGAGTCATGGACTGGGTTGGATTTTCTTCCAACCCAACTCCATGGCGTGTGGCTGTACTTTCTCAGTACAGTTTAATCCTTATTTTGTTCAGGCAGCTTTGTGGGAGCCTCTTGGGTCCTCGGCTCCCTGCCTGCTGACAGCCACGCCTCCCTTTCCCTGCCTACACCTGCCAGCTGTCTGTCATTATCATTTGTGTTCTTTCCTTTGTTCACTCACTCACACACACACACACACACACACACACACACACGCTCACAGATATCCCCTCACACACCTGTATCCACTTACACACACCCACACACTTCCTACACACCGGCAATCATTCACTGATTAGGTGTTGTACTATTTAAGCTCTGGGTTTCCTCTGATGTTTGTTGGAGTATTGTTTGTACTGTGTGTTTGAACAGTGTGTCTGTTTTTTCACACTGTTCATGCTGTGTGTCTTTGTGTTTCGCCAGGGCAAACTGGGATTGACTCGGACTGCTCCAGCCCGGTGAGTATACTTTGCTTCCTTTGCTGCCCAGTCACGTCTGGGGCTCTAAGGTATCCTCTTTGTTTGGTTCAGGATCAGTCACGCCTGATACTTTAAAGTTTTGCCGTTTCATGTTTACTCACCTGTGTGGTGTTGAGTGTCCTGGTAGTCACCCATGTTTGCCCCGCATTATTTGTCTGTTTTTGGATTGCTTGTTCACCCTTCTGTTAATAAATTCACATAAACATCCTCCTGCACATGGGTTTTCATCTCTCCTGCCTCAAAGGCAGGAATTCATGACACGGAGTGTGATGCATTTTCAAATAATTTTACTCTTAAAATTATCAAAAGCCTAAATCCATCAAATAATCAATACAGATTGGTTAATTTCTGCGTTTTTTAAACCCTCACACAATAATTTCAATGTAGGTCACAGAATAATTTCAATGTATTGTAGTTTAGACTGAACTACAATATGAATATGATGCATTTACAAATTTTATTGGCAACATGAAATTCTAATAAATCCATCCATCTTCTTCCGCTCAATCCTTTTTGGGTCGCGGGGGGGGGGGGGGGCGGCGGGGGTGCTGGAGCCTATCCCGGCATCTTTGGGCGAGAGGCAGGGTACACCCTGGACAGATCGCCAGTCCATTGCAATTACATTCTGAATATATTATTTTTTTTTTTTAGTTTGTGGAGGAATATTATCAGGCAAGATGCGACGAGCTGGAAGGTTGCAGAGTTTTATTTTCCTCCAACATAAATGAGACGCACTTTGTAGCTCTGTGCGCTACAGTGCTCTACTGTTCCATACTGTGCTCCTGAGGCATGTATCGTCAGCTCTTTTATATGTTATACAGAGAGAATGCATGGCACATTAGCATGTTAATATACATATCAGTCAATACATATCATTCGCGTGACCAACTGGCACCCAGACATCCTCTCCTTAATCCGGGGATGTATAAACAATAGTCCATTGTTCTGGTTGTCCCCCAGGGCCTCTCTGTCCATATACAAATTGTCCTCTGCTTCCTCCAGACCTGCTGAGTATGAGGAATGTTCCTGTAGACTGTGGTGGGTCACCACAGGGCTCCCCCCAGAACACTCAGAAGGGGCTGTGACCTCCCCCCCAGTCCTTTGGGCTCCAGCTCCGGGTTCCAACACGTTCAACGGCCGTGGATCATGGGTGCACAGGGCCGGTGCGTGTCGTGCGTAATGGAACAAGACAGCAATCGGCCGGCTTTAGGGAGTGGGGTGCGGGAAGAGCACTGTGGAGGCGGAGGAGGAGGAGGAGGGGGAGGGGGATGGGAGTAAGTGAGTGCCGGCCCGGGACGTCAAAGGTGTCTGGGCCGCGCAAAAATTGCGTGTGGATCCGCGATGGTGAGGGGACTTTCCTGGTTACCCTGGCGGTGATCCACAGCAGCTGTGAAAAAATTAAGTCTCTGACTCCTCTCACGGCTTGGCCCAGCGAGGATGTGGGGAAGGCGAATGGCCAAATTCCCCGAGGATGCGTAGCGGCTGTGAAACAACTGCAGCTGTGTGAGGGACTTGGCGGTTTGGCTTTCGGTGCAGATGCAGCCCTAAAGCCATTGGGGACAGTAATCAGCTAGGCTCCCGTTGTGCGCCGTGGCTGAGAAATCCATACAAAGTCCTGTGTGCGGGCTTCATGTCTGCTTCAGGTGTGTGAGCAGCCCTGAAGGTTCTGAGGAAGGCAATCGGCCGTGTTTGTTGGGCATGTGCAGCAGTGGAGGACGATGTATCAGTCTGTGGAGCCAGTTCATCCCTGTGTGTGACGCGCGCTTGGCGCACTGACCACATAGCTGGCAGTTGCGCTGTCCTTGTAATCCTGCGGTGTATGTGCGGGGCTTCTGTGCGCGGGAGGTCCGCTGTCGCGAGCTGAGTCAGTGTCGGGGAGCTTGGTGGACATCAACGCAGATGGCATCGATGATTTCCCCATTCAGGGTGCTTCCTTTGTTTTGCTTGTGTCGCCTTTCATGGTGCGTGTCAGTCCCAGTGCTGCCGCTGATCCTCGTGAGTGTGGATGAAGAGGTTGCAGGCGTTCTTTGGTCCTCTGTGTCCACAGCACAGTGAGAGGGTGCAGACAGTCATTCTCTCTCGTCAGGTCACCAGTGTGGAGGGAAAAGATCAGACGAGGGGCGTACCATGACACATCGGGTCACCAGTGTGGAGGAATATTATCAGGCAGAGTGCGACGAGCTGGAAGGTTGCAGAGTTTTATTTTCCTCCAACATAATTGAGATGCACTTTGTAGCCCTGTGCGCTACAGTGCTCTACTGTTCCGTACTGTGCTCCTGAGGCATGTATCGTCAGCTCTTTTATATGTTATACAAACAGAGAAAATGCATGGCACATTGGCATATTGATATAGATATCAGTCAATACATATCATTCGCGTGACCAACTGGCACCCAGACATCCTCTCCTTAATCTGGGCATGTATAAACAATAGTCCATTGTTCTGGTTGTCCCCCAGGGCCTCTCTATCTGTATGCAAATTGTCCTCTGCTTCCTCCAGACCTGCTGAGTGTGAGGAATGTTCCTGTAGATTGTGGTGGGTCACCACAAGTTTATCTTTTTCACTTCATTCACTTGAATAGTTTTTATGCCTTGGGGCAAAGCAACATAGGCATACACTTGTGTGTGTGGCTGTCTGTCTCTTACCAGCTTTTCAGCTCACCTGGTCAATGTAAAATGGAACTTAAGGCCTGTATCATTGTATTGCCATATTTTATCGAATTTTTCTTTGGCAACGTTTCCAGATATGGCTTTGTTTTCAAAATAAACAAATTTAAGGTTCATTCACCTTGGCTCTGTGCATGAAATCTTCACAAAGAACATGCTTGTGCCTTTCCCAGAACTGAAGTGCTCACATCTAAGTACAAACATGAGCATGTCGGCAAATGCTTCATGCAATACTGGGCCAAATGTTACATTTGCTGCTTCTTCCATAACGGAATCTATTTGTTATGACCCGAGCACCGATCTCGTCCGCGCTTGGGCCATGCATCATCTCTGCCGGCTTTGTCAGCAGTGGATTACATTCTGGCTCCCCGGGCTCTTATTGTGACAGCGTTTGGTGGGGCTTCCTGCTGTCAAAGCCAATCAGCTATTCTGCATCACCGCTCGTTAGCTGCCGGCTTTATTAGCGGGCGCTGACAGCAGGTTGATGCAGCAGTATCGTCAAACATTCCTGGTCTACGTTCGTGTCAAGGTTTGTGTATGTATTCTTGTTCATGTTCTCAGTTTAGATCGTAAGTGGCTGGGTGTAGCCTTACGATCCCATGCATCCTGTGTAGTGTGTGTTTGCCCACAGCGGCTCATAGTTTGTGTCTTGTGTCTTGTATATAAAACATCATTGCAAAATTCACTGGCGACTTTTGGCGTCTTATGGTGACCCACGAGGGCCACTGCGTGACAGTATACTGCTGCCAGACATCTAAACGGAGACGCCACACCGAAACGCCATCCCGGTGAGTGTTTGCTTTAATTGGACGATTGTTCTTCCCTGTCTGGGTAACTGCGTGCTGGGAGAATGCCGTCGCAGAGGGGCCACGCTCGGAGTCAGGACTACGAGCTGGCGGAGGCTTTGGACTATGTGGACGAAACGCTCATCGCTGCCTCCCTCCTCGACTATCACAGCGACGTACGCTGGTACCTGGACTGCACTGAGGATGTCCGAAATCATCTCTCCCGCTACGCCGACCACCCTGAAGTTGGTGCGAGGAGGGATGACATCGCCACACAGCGCGAGATACTCCGTATGGTGGAGGAGGACTACGGCCAGAAGCAGAGGAGGAGGCATCCTATCTCCCCGCTTTGGGATCCCGTTCCTGTCCCCGATCCTGCCCAGGAGTTCGCACCGTACAGGGGTGAGCCCCGAGAGAACGTGACGTAAGCCGGGATTCCCCCGGAGACGCTACATTTGACAGCTGCATCCATCAGAGACCGTGTAGCAGCTGCTCGCTCTGCCACTCACCCTTCACAGATTATCAAGCACGTGACGGCGATTGTCAGGTTGGTCGAAAGGAACCCCGAGCGAGTGATTATCCTGAATTCGCTGCCTTGCTCGCCTCCGTTTCCGCACAAGAGTGGCATTTTCCGGACCTCACCTTCGCCTGGACATCAGCCAGTAGACGTCGGCGCCACGACCGAGGCGAACCTCAACAGAATCCCCGGCTGGATCCACTGCCAGCGAAGCCCGTCAGTGGACCTTCGAGAGCCTCTCCTCCTCGTCCTTCCAGGGGGCCCTCTGTCACCATCCAGCCGGGAAATGCAGGAACTATGTCCCCTTCAGCAGGCACCATCCTCCCTCTGGGAGAAAGGCAAGTGCAAGTTCATTCTTTACATGATAATTGTGATCTGCCTTGTCTGACTCCTCAGGGCGGAGTTCGGGGTTCGCAGTCCCCCGAGCTCCTACCACCTGCTGTAGTTGTGATAACCAAACCTGCTGCCTCTGTGTCCCCCTCCGCTGAGTGGTCCACAACGCCAGGCCTACGTCGCTGGACAAGGGGGGAGGGGCTGCGGTTCTGGAGAGCCTGGATCCAGCCCCGCAGCCACACTGTGGACAGAGGAGAATTGCGGACTGTGGCCTAGAGCCTGTGCCGACGGTGAAGCATCCCCAGGTCTCCTCGTCGAAGCGGTCCAAGCCAGTGGGTGGGTCAAGAGTCCCCTGCCCCCACGCCATACGGGTCATCGGCGTGGACGTCGGCGTCAGAGGAACCTCAGGCTGCGGAAACCATCATGCCAGCTGCGGAGCCCGAAGTAGCTGAGTGGGAGCCTGCAGACGAACGTCTTCGCCCTGAACCTGGATCAACGGAGTCCTGGATGGCAACAGAACCCGAGTGCAGGCAAGTGCTCTCTCTTGTGTCTCTTTCTCCTGTCTTGGAGCACTTTTGCCTGCCTCTCGGGGAGGCGAGTCAGGGGCAGCTGCCTGCTGCGCCTGAACTCGTCTTGCTGGGCTCTGTCACTGCCGGTGATGCTGATCCCGGTTCTTCTCTGTCCTCTGAGCTTAGTTGCAGTGTCACCGGCGCGGAGCCAGCCGTGGTCACTGTGTTGGAGGTTCCAGGTTCCGGGGCGGAGGTCGTCAGCGGTGCTGCGCCGACCCAGTCAGGGTCCTTCGTGGGTGCTGCTGTGGCCCAATTGGGGTCCGACATTGGTGGGCCCGAGGCCCAATCGGGGTCCATCGCGGGAGCTGCTTTGGCCCAATCGGTGTCCAACCTGGGTGCGCCCGAGGCCCAATCGGGGTCCACCGCAAGTGCTGTTTTGGCCCAATCGGGGTCCGACGTGGGTGTAGCCGGGACCCAATCGGGGTCCAGTGTAGGTACAGCGCCGGTGTGGACCGAGGACGGTGGAGGAGCTGCAGACCCTTCACCACCTGACTTATTACGGGCTCATCTTCGCCATCATTCCCCTCTTTGGAGTCATCGTCCCTGCTCATCATCTCCGGGGGCCGTGGGGGTCCTTCTTCGCTCGCCCCGGCTCTCCCATGTTTTGTCCTCGCCAGGGAGGCCGCCATGGGCTGTTTTCCCCCGGTTCTGGTGGCTGAGGGACGCGGGTCAGCCACCTGAGGAACTGCTTCGCCGGTTCGGCGCCTTGGGTCGGCCACCCGACTTGTTGTGTGTATTACTGGGCGATCTGGTTTGGCCACCGGAGGAGTGGACTTTCCGGGCCTGGGACTGTGGTAAGCCGCCCAGTCATGTTCCGCCCTCCATGACCACCTGTCGGCCGTTGGATGCGGGGAGACCACCTCAACTGTCCCCGTGGCGTTTGGTCTTCGCCAGTCGTCATGAACTGTCGGTGGTAGAGGTCATTCGTGGTGGTAGTCTGGCCCTGTAATTGTTCTGGTTTTTTTTGCTGTCCTGTGTGTATTTGATTTGTGCATTTGGGAGTGGTATTCTTGGTATCGTGCTTTGTATTGTTTTTTTTTTTTTTCTTGCCTTGTCTTGAGCTTGATTTGTGCTTTAAGGAGTGTTTTATTTTTCTGTTATCATGCCTGTGTAACTGTGTTTCATGTATTTTGGAGTCGTTTTTTTTTTTCCCTGATTGTCTGTGCCCAAGTTCACGGTCTGTGATTTGATCCTCTCCCGCCGGGCCTGCCTTCCGCCCACCCTGGAGGGGGTGGGGGTGGGGGCTTGGATGTCTATGGGCGTTCTGAGCCCGCCCTCGGAGGGAGGGTACTGTTATGACCCGAGCGCCGATCTCGTCTGTGCTCGGGCCATGCATCATCTCTGCCGGCCTTGTCAGCAGTGGATTACATTCTGGCTCCCCGGGCTCTTATTGTGACAGTGCTCGGTGGGGCTTCCTGCTGTCAAAGCCGATCAGCTGTTCTGCATCACCGCTCGTTAGCTGCTGGCTTTATTAGCGGGTGCTGACAGCAGGTTGATGCAGCAGTATCGTCAAACATTCCTGGTCTACCTTCGTGTCAAGGTTCGTGTATGTGTTCTTGTTCATGTTCTCGGTTTAGATCGTAAGTGGCTGGGTGTAGCCTTAGGATCCCATGCATCCTGTGTAGTGTATGTTTTCCCACAGCGGCTCATAGTTTGTGTCTTGTATATAAAACATCATTGCAAAACTCACTGGCGTCTTATGGTGACCCGCGAAGGCCACCGCGTGACACTATTTCTTGATCATTGTCAACAATGCCATGTGCAATGCAGGCAGCCAGACAGGTGTTCATGACCACATCTCCTAACTTTACTGAGGTCTCTGAAAGATGTTGGTCTTGGTAGATGGTACAAAAGCATTCGGAGTGTGTGGAGTGAAAGCAATCATTGGGATTTGTCCATCAGTGTTAGCCATGCGGTCATGGTGGGAACTTAATCTCTTCTTCCGCTATTGAAATTTTTTCTGTGCATGTGAAGTGTGGAAACACATCTGGGTATACAAGATGTTGCATATGTGGAAGAAGAGACATTGCTTAAAAAAGGCAGTCAGTGTAGTGGCAGGTTGCCCTGTGTCCAATAGGTTCTGGGCAGCTCCTTCATCATTGAATGTGATTATCATAATGATGGACTAGTCAGCTCACGTGCAGGAACCACACTAGAGAAAAGCTCACTCGACACAGAAGCAACGTTTGCACAATTTATTAATTTCAAAATGTGGAGTACTGTTAAGGAAAACGTCACTCGCCCCAGGAAGACACAGCCTGTGGGGAGAGACAAAAGTAAATTAATGTGAGGAAGGGAAGTGGAGAGACAAATCTGCCACTTACGTGAGGGGAAAAGAGAGCCCAACAGACCAAGCAGGAATAAACAAACCAGCGGGATGAAGCTGGCTGGGAGACGGGATCGTCACTTCCTTGTGGTAACGTATCGTCACTTCCTGTTTTGCTGTCTGCCTGTGTGGTTTGCTCTCCAGCCACTTGCTATGGCTACTAGCTCTCCTTCCTCTCCTCCTCTGGTGTGCTCTCTCTGTCAAATGTTAAGCTACACCTCTGCCTCTTTTAGTGATAATGGTAAATGTAATAAATGTTGTCTTTTTGAGGCGCTCGAGGCGAGGTTGTCTGATTGAGAATCCCGGCTCCGCTTCATTGAAACACCGTCTGCGCCAGTTGACCGTGACGGACGCCCCTTAGCTGCAGCGGAGCTAGCTAGCTTAGGCCCCCCGTCAGCGGTCCCCCAGCTCTCCTCAGCAGCGAGGAGACTGGGTGGGTGACGGTGAGAAGGAAGCCTAGTCGCAAAGCCCCGGTACACCACCAACCTGTTCACGTTTCTAATCGTTTTTCCCCGCTCAGCGACACACCCGCTGAGGAAAAAACTCTGATCATTGGCGACTCTGTAGTCAGAAACGTGAACCTAGAGACTCCAGCGGCCATAGTCAAATGCATTCCTGGGGCCAGAGCAGACAACATCGAGTCAAATTTGAAAATGCTGGCTAAAAGTAACTGTAAATATTCCACAATTGTTATTCACGCCGGCATTAATGACATCCGTCTCCAGCAGTCGGAAGTCACGAAACTTAATATAGAATCGGTGTGTGACTTTGCAAAAACAATGTCTGCCACTGTAGTATTCTCTGGGCCCCTCCCCAATCTGACCAGTGATGACATGTTTAGCCGCTCGTCATCCTTGAACCGCTGGCTTTCTGTGTGGTGTCCTAAAAATGACGTGGGCTACATTGACAATTGGCGCTCTTTTTGGGGAAAACCTGGTCTTATGAGACGAGACAGCATTCATCCCACTTTGGATGGTGCTTCTCATTTATCTAACAATCTGGCATCTTTTTTATCCAAATTTCCAAAACCGTGACTACTCAGAGTTGGGACCAGGAAGCAGAGTCGCAGTCTTACACGCCTCTCTGCAGCTCCTCTTCATCCGCCACCCCTCAGCTTAGCCCCTGTCTTCCCCATCAGAGAATCATTGTCTGATCCCTCCAAAGTAAATAAAAATATAATGTACAAGCATCCCAAAGTGATAAAGCAAAATATTGGTAAAACTCAAATTAAACATAAAGCCTCTAAATTGAATGATTTGGCCTCTGTTCCTCCTCATAATTTAAAAATTAAATGTGGTTTATTAAATATTAGGTCTCTAACTCCCAAGTCTCTGTTAGTCCATGATCTGTTAATTGATCATCAGATTGATTTAATTTCCCTTACAGAGACGTGGTTAGGGTAAGAGGATTATGTTGGTTTAAATGAATCAACTCCCTCTGGTTATTTAAACTGTCAAAATCCCAGAAGTTCTGGTCGTGGAGGAGGAGTAGCAACAATTTACCATTCCAAATTACTAGTTAATGTAAAGCAAAAAACATGTTATAATTCCTTTGAGGGCCTAGTCCTCAGTATTGGGAACTTTAGCAATTTTAGGTTAAACCCAATTTTATTTGCCATAGTTTATCGTCCCCCATCAACCTACTCAGAATTTTTATCAGAATCTGCTGATTTCTTAGCTGATTTAGTGCTGAAATATGATAGAATAATTATAGTAGGGGACTTTAATATACATGTGGATGTAGATAGTGACTGCCTTAATGTGGCATTTAATTCAATATTAGACTCGATTGGGTTTTCTCAGAAAGTAGGAAATTCTACTCATTACCTCCACCATACATTGGACCTTGTTCTGACATATGGCATAGAAATAGAAAATCTTGTAGTGTCTCCTCATAACACTGTACTGTCAGACCATTGTCTGTTAACCTTTGATTTTACTATTTCTGACTATTTGGCTCCTAAAGAAAAATATTATTACAGTAGATGCCTCTCAGATGATGCTGTTACCAAATTTATGCAGATTGTTTCCTCTATGCCATGTGTCAACACAACGGAAATAAGATATAGACAGCTTGCTCCTTCTGTAATTGATAACATGGTGTATAGTGTTTCAGCTTCTCTGCATCAGACTCTAGACTTGGTGGCCCCCTTAAAAAAGAAAAAGTCTAATCAGAGATTTCTAACTCCTTGGTTCAACACAGAAACTTGTAGTTTAAAACAGAAGACTCGTCAATTAGAAAGAAAATGGTGCTCCACTAATTTAGATGAAATCTATTTAGCTTGGAGAAATCATCTTTTAATTTATAAAAAAAATCTCTTAGAAAAGCTAGAAAGAGTTATTACTCTGCATTAATAGAAGAGAACAAGAATAATCCCAGGTTTCTTTTCAGTACTGTAGCCAGGTTGACAAAGAGTCAGGACTCTGTCAATTCTAGCATTCCCTTAGATCTTACTAGTCAGGACTTTATGAACTTTTTCAATAATAAAATTTCATCTATCAGAGATAAAATCAATCAGATTCTTACCACAGTTAATTTAAATACTCTAACTACTACAACTCCTTCTATTGATGTCTGTCTTGATGAGTTTACTCCAATCGACCTTTGTGAGTTAGACAAAATAGTTTCCTCATCCAAACCTTCAACTTGTCTTTTAGACCCTATTCCTACCAGGTTATTTAAAGAAATCTTCCCACTTATTGGTAGCTTTATTCTTCATATAATCAATTCTTCATTAACTTTAGGCCATGTTCCGCAGGCTTTTAAAACGGCTGTAATTAAACCCTTACTCAAAAAGCCAATGCTAGATCCAGGAGCTTTAGCTAACTATAGACCAATCTCTAATCTCCCTTTCATTTCAAAAATCTTAGAGTTGTTGCTACGCAATTATTTGACCACCTGCAGGGAAATGGTTTACTTGAAGAGTTTCAATCTGGGTTTAGAATCCATCATAGTACTGAAACAGCCTTAGCGAATGTCACTAACGACCTCCTCATTGCATCTGATAATGGACTAGTTTCTGTACTTGTCCTTTTAGACCTTAGTGCAGCTTTTGATACTATCGATCATAATATTCTACTTGATAGATTAGAACACTATGTTGGACTTAATGGAACTTCGTTGCAGTGGTTTAGATCTTATTTATCTGATAGGTTCCAGTTTGTTCATGTAAATAATGAGTTTTCTTTCAACTCAAAGCTCAGTCATGGAGTTCCACAGGGATCTGTGCTAGGCCCCACTCTTTTTAGTTTATATATGCTTCCATTAGGCAACATTATTAGAAAGCACTGTATTCATTTTCATTGTTATGCAGATGACACACAATTATACCTGTCAATGAAGCCAGATGATAGTAATCAATTAGCCAAGTTAGAAGCCTGTCTTAAGGAAATCAAAGCTTGGATGACTTGTAATTTCCTGCTATTAAATTCAGATAAGACTGAAGTCATTCTTGTTGGTCCAAAAAACCTTAGAAATCCCTTTCCAAATCAAACTTTGTTTAGATGCGGTTACTCTTTCTCTTAATAGCTCTGTGAGGAACCTTGGAGTTATTTTTGATCAGGATTTGTCCTTCAATATTAAATTTGTTTCTAAGACTGCCTTCTATCATTTGCGTAATATTGCCAAGATTAGGAGCATCTTGTCTCAGAGTGATGCTGAGAAACTGATCCACGCTTTTGTTAGCTCGAGATTAGATTATTGTAATTCTTTATTATCAGGCTGTCCTAAAACATCTTTAAAAAGTCTTCAGCTGATCCAAAATGCTGCAGCAAGAGTTTTAACAGGTACTAGAAAGAGAGATCATATCTCTCCGGTTCTGGCCTCCCTTCATTGGCTTCCCATAGAGTTTAGAATTAAGTTTAAAGTCCTTCTTCTTACTTACAAAGCTCTAAACAATCAGGATCCTTTTTATTTAAAAGATCTGATACTACCGTATTATCCTAACAGAGCACTACGCTCCCAAAATGCAGGATTACTTGTAATACCTAGAATCTCCAAAAGTACAATGGGAGGCAGAACCTTCAGTTATCAAGCTCCTCTCCTGTGGAATCAGCTGCCAATCTGGATTCGGGAGTCAGACTCGATCTCTGTTTTTAAGAATAGGGCTAAAACCTACCTTTTTGATATAGCCTACAATTAGGGAGGGATCATGTGTTTCTGAACCCTCCCATAGTTATGCTGCTAATAGGTTTAGTCAGCCGGGGGACCTCCAGTAATGCACTGGGCCTCACTCCTTTCCTCACTCTCAATGAAACATTTTTTTTTGCTGGTCATTAACATTTGTTTGTTCTCTCCCATAGATTGAGTCCCCATCGTGCTTGTTTGCTCTCTACATGTCTGTTCTTTTCTTCTTCTCTATCCCCTCACTCCCCAGCCAGTCGCAGCAGATGACTGCCCCTTCCTGAGCCTGGTTCTGCTGAGGTTTCTTCCTGTTAAAAGGAAGTTTTTCCTCTCCACCGTCGCCAAGTGCTTGCTCACAGGGGATTGCCTGATTGCTGGGGTCTTTCTGCAACTGTGGGGGTTCCCCCTACAGTTGATAGTGCTATGAGATGACTGTTGTTGTGAAATGGCGCTATATAAATAAAATAAAGTTGAAGTTGAAAGTTGAGTTGGAGAGGAATAGAGCTGGGTGGTGTTTGACAGGGTGGAGATGGGTAGCTGAAGCAGGATGAGGATGATGGAGTAGGTGAGCGCACAACAATCCCCAAAGACACACCGCACTGATGGCAGCAACCTGTGGAGGAGAGAGGAATTTAATATAAATCGTCTGGACATAGAAATGTTAGTCACTTGCTTAAGTTGCAGGCAGTATACCCAACAAGCCAAGGTCGAAGCCTCCGCTTGATGGTCCTTTATACGCTGGCGAGGAAGGAGCTGCAGGTGCGTCTAATCACACGGTGCATTGATTACCTGAGGAGTCGGGAAATCCTTAGCAGGAAAGAGGGGGTGTGCGCTCACCTGAACATGAGAGTGCCCCCCCCCCACCCAAGGGATGCTCCTGGCGGTCCACTGGTTTTCTGAGGGTGGGTCTGGTGGAAGGCCTGGACCATCCCTTTGTCGTGGAAATGAGACTTTGTGATCCATGACTGATCTTCAGGGCCGTAGCCCTTCCAGTGAACAAAGTATTGCAGGCCTCAGCCCCTAACGTCCAAAATTCTCTGGACTGTGTAGTAGTCTGGCCGTCGAGGATCCAAGGAGGAGGCGGCTCGGGGGGGGGGGGGCAGAGAGAACTGGCGGAGAGGGGTTTGATTTTTGAGATGTGGAACATCGGATGGATGTGAAGGGTCCATGGGAGCTGTAGGCGGACCATGGTGTCATTAATGATTCTGATGATGGGGAAGGGACCCAAGAAGCGAGGTGATGTTTTTTTTTTTTTTTTTTTATAGAGTCCGTCTTCAAGGGTACTTGGTCTGTATACTTGGGAGCAGGGGTCTGCTTCCAGTCCACATACAGACGGTTGCGTTCCATAGAGCGGAGGAGGGCAGCTCGGGTGGCTCTCCAGAGTCGGTGGCAGCGGCGTGCGTGAGGCCCCACGGACGGCACAGCAATCTCCCTCTCCGCCGTGGTCGTGGGGGGGGGGGGGTTATCCCATGGAGGCCTTGAAGGGCATGAGACCCATGGCAGTGGAGACAGCAGAGTTATGAGCATACTCCACCCAGGTCAGATGAGTGCTCCGGGTTCCAGGATTGTTGGCTGCTACACATCCCAGGGCCTGCCTGTTGCTCTGTGGATGATAACCAGAAGTGAGGCTGACTGAAGTCCCCAACGATCTGCAGAATAATTTCCAAACCAATGATGTTAATTGTGGACCTCGGTCAGACACAATATCCAGGGGGATACCATGAAGATGAATGATATAGGTGGTGAGAAGGTTGGTGGTTTGCGATGTGGAGGGAAACTTGGGAAGGGGAACCAAGTGGATCGCTTTGGAAAAGTGGTCGATGGTGAGGATTACCGTATTACCTTGTGACGGGGGAAGTCCTGTGACAAAGTCCAAGGCAATATGGGGCCAAAGTCAACTGGGGATGGGAAGTGGATGAAGCAGACCAGCCGGTGATGAGGAACTGGTCTTGATGCGAACACACACGTCTGACATGCTTTCACATAATCCAAAATATCCCTCCACAGCGTGGGCCACCAGAACACCTGTTTGACAAGGTTGATGGTCACAGACACTCCAGGGTGGCAGGCGAAGTGGCTGAAGTGGCCCCACTTGATGACAATGCTGCGGAGGGCGACTGGGACAAACAGACGACCTTGGGGCACCCCTACTGGTTCGGGTTCCAGGGCCTGGGCCTGTCGGACCCTCTGCTTAATCCCCCAGGTAAGGGCTCTGAGGATGCACGAAGGTGGCAAAATTGGCTGGGAGTGGGACGCAGGGGGTAGGTGGGGGGTTGTGGATGGTCAGAACAGAACTGTCTGGAGAGAGCGTCCGGTTGATACTACGTGTGCCAGGTCGGTATGTGATGTTGAAATTAAACCTAAGAAGGAATAGGGCCTCGCGGGCCTGCCTGGCAGTCAGTGGGCCGACCAAAAGGTACTCTAAATTTTTGTGGTCGGTCCACACGACTATAGGATCGACCGCTCCCTCCAACCAGTGCCTCCACTCCTTTAAAGCCAGTTTTATTGCTAGCAGCTCTCAGTCCCCTACGTCATAGTTCCCCTCGGCTGGGGTGAGCTGCCAAGAGAAATACACGCATGGGTGGAGCTTCTGGTCGGAGGTTGAGCACTGTGAGGGAACAGCACCCACCCCCGAGTCTGAAGCATCCACCTCCAGGGTAAACTGGAGGTGGGGGTCAACCTGAGCAAGATAGCCAAGATGGGTGTATTGGAGAACAGGCTTTTTAATTTGGAAAAAGCCTGTTCTGCTTCATAGGAACAGAGAAATGGCACCTTAACGGAGGCCAGCTGTGTGAGAGGCTGTGCTACCCCACTATAGTTCCTGATGAACCTGCGGTAAAAATTTGCAAACCCCAAGAAGCGCTGGAGCTCCTTGCGGGAGTGGGGTGTAGGCCAATCCAGCACAGCCTTCACCTTGGCTGAGGTGGCTCTCAGCTTCCCCTCCGCCACAATGAATCCAAGGAAGGAAGAGGAGCAGGTGGAAAACTTGCACTTTTTTGGCCTTCACTAAAAGTAAGTTCTCCAGGAGATGTTCTAACACGGCCCTGATATGGACCTTGTGTTCCTCTGGCGTGTGGGGGAAAAAATCAAGATGTCATGTAGATAAACAAAAATTAACTGATTGATCATGTTTTGGAGGATGCCATTTATGAGTCGCTGGAAGATGGCAGGAGCATTCGTGAGTCCGAAGGGCATAACAAGATACTCAAACTGCCCCAAGTGAGTTTTAAACACAGTCTTCCATTCACCCCCCCCCCCCCGAATTCAGACCAAATCATACGCGTTGCGTAGGTCTAATGGAGTTAAAGACTACGGACTGTCGAGGACAGATGGGGCCCAGCTAAGGTCTCGGTCCCACAGTAGGAGGGTCATAAAATTAATTTTTGTGATGTCGTCTGGGTACTCCCTGCCCACCTGGACAAATAAAGCCGAACATGGCACCGGAAATCCTTACATTTCCCCACCTCCCCTTCATAGGGGGCTGGTGAGGGAATGTAAGATGTTTGGCGAACAGTGGAAGAAACAGGGGTGACAGGTGGAGTGGAAGGACCCAAGCGAGACATGTGCATCAAATGTGCGTCAAATGCTCGGCGACCGTGCTCAGCTGCTGCATAATTGTCTCAAGCTGCTGCGTGAGCACGGCCACCTGCCTCTCTGTAGCGTCAAGGCGGTGGAGAGCGGAGTGTTCCGCTGATGCAACACCCGCTGAGCTCACGTTATGGCTGGCTCGTTCTGTCATAATGATAGACTAGTCAGCTCACGTGCAGGAACCACACCAGAGAAAAACTCACTCGACACAGAGAAGCAATGTTTGCACAGTTTATTAACTTCAAAATGCGGAGCACTGTTAGGGAAAACATCACTTGCCCGAGGAGACGCAGCCTGTGGGGAGAGATGAGAGTATATTAATGTGAGGAAGGGAAGTGGAGAGATAAATCTGCCACTTGCATGAATGGAGCAGAGAGCCCGACAGACCCAGCAGGAATAGACAAACCAATGGGATGAAGCTGGCTGGGAGTAGGAGAGGGATGGAGCTGGCTAGTGTCTGACAGGGTGGAGACAGGTAGCTGAATTGGGATGAGGATGATGGAGCAGGTGAGCGCACAACAATCCCCGAAGACACACTGCACCGATGGCAGCAACCTGTGAAGGAGAGAGGAATTTAATATAAATTCTCTGGACATAGAAATGTTAGTCACTTGCTTAAGCTGCAGGCAGTATACCCAGTGAATATGGGCAGGGTACAATGAAATCTCAAGACTATCAAGGTTTCTAGAGAGAAATGTGCTGCCCAGTGTCAGACAGCTTGATCTCAGTTGCAGGTCATGTGTCTTGCAACAGGATAATGACCCAAAACACACAGCTAAAAACACCCAAGAATGGATAAGAGCGAAACATTGGACTATTCTAAAGTGGCCTTCTATGAGCCCTGATCTAAATCCTATTGAACATCTGTGGAAGGAGCTGAAACATGCCATCTGGAGAAGGCACCCTTCAAACCTGAGACAACTGGAGCAGTTTGCTCATGAGGAGTGGACCAAAATACCTGCTGAGAGGTGCAGAAGTCTCACTGACAGTTACATAAATCGTTGATTGCAGTGATTGCCTCCATTAATGCCTCCACATTAATACCACCTCTGATGGTGGCATTAATGTGTCTGTCAAAAAAACCCACAATGGTCACAGAAACCCACAATTGTCACAGAAATAACTTGAATCCGACAAAAGTGGTAATAAATAAAAATTCTATGAAAATTAACCAATGAAAATCAGACAATGGTTTTGAATTGTGGTTCAACAGAATTATTTAAAAAAAAAAAAAACAAACTCATGAAACAGGCCTGGACAAAAATGATGGTACCCTTAACTTATTATTTTGTTGCACAACCTTTTGAGGCAGTCACTGCAATCAAACGATGACCTGCGACTGAGACCAAGCTGTCTTACACTGGGCAGCACATTTCTCTCTAGAAACCTTGATAGTCTTGAGATTTCATTGTACTCTACACAGATTCAAGACACCCTGTGCCAGATGCAGCAAAGCAGCCCCAGAACATAACAGAACCTCCTCCATGTTTCACAGTAGGGACAGTGTTCTTTTCTTGGTATGCTTCATTTTTGCGTCTGTGAACATAGCGCTGATGTGCCTTGCCAAAAAATTGCAGTTTTGTCTTGTCTGTCCATAGGACATTCTCCCAGAAGCTTTGTGGCTTCTCAACATGCAGTTTGGCAAATTCCAGTCTGGCTTTTTTTTGATTTGTTTTCAACAGTAGTGTCCTCCTTGGTCTTCTCCCATGAAGTCCACTTTGGCACTTTGGCCAACGACGGATGGTGCGATCTGACACTGATGTACCTTGACCTTGGAGTTCACCATGAATGTGTTTAGAGGTTGTTCTGGGCTCTTTTGTTACCATTCGTATTATCCGTCTCCTCCTGTGGCCACGTCCAGGGAGGTTGGCTACAGTCCCGTGGATCTTAAATTTCTGAATAATATGTGCAACTGTAGTCACAGGAACATCAAGCTGCTTGGAGAAGGTCTTATAGCCTTTACCTTTAACATGCTTGTCTATAATTTTCTTTCTAATCTCCTGAGACAACTCTCCAACTCTCTCCTTTTCTTCCTCTGGTCCATGTTTAGTGTGGTAAACACCATGTCACCAAACAGCACAGTGACTACTTGTCACCCTTTAAATAGGCCGACTGACTGATAAGTTTGTAGACACCTGTGATGTGAATTAGAGGACACATCTTGGTTGACCATGTCTCTATGGTCACATTATTTTCAATCTTTTCTAGGGGTACCATCATTTTTGTCCAGGCCTGTTTCATGAGTTTGTTTTTAAAATAATTCTGTTGAACCACATTTCAAAAGCAGTGTCTGATTTTCATTGGTTAATTTTCATAGAATTTTTATTTATTACCACTTTTGTCAGATTAAAGTTATTTTTGTGACCATTGTGGGTTTTTCTTTCATTAACAGAGGGGTACCAGCAATTTTGTCCATGTCTGTATCTACTGTATATTGTTGTAAACTCCCCCTGTAATAACTTTTAATACTTTATTTTAATTATGGGGGAAAAGGATGGGGAAGAAGGAAAGGAAGTGCGTGGAGGGGGAAAGAAAAGGGAGTGGAACAGAAAAAAAGATAAACCAACAACTAAAAACAGAAGACAAACTGCTTCTTCCACTGAAGATGTCTCAACACGAGTCTGGTTTCCGCACCTGTTAAAGGAGCAACCCTTGTGCATGTGTGTCTCTGTGTGTATATATGAGAGTACGCACAAAATAAGTGTGCATGTGAGTGGTTTGTCAGGAAACATACGAAGTGGGGGGCCAGTTGCAGCAGCTTTCCCCCGGGAACAAGCAGGCAAGGCAGCGCCACCGACCCCCACAGGGCACAAACGTCCGAGGTCAGCAAGCTGCAGGAAAGCCAGGAATCTGCCCCCGGAGGGACAAGTGAGGGAGGCTAGGTTGTCAGGCAGCAGGCGCGGCGAGCCCACACCCCCAGACCCGCCAGCCCCCTCCCCCTCCCCCAGCGGGGCCAACACCCGCCCCCGGGCCCCAGGCACCAGGAGGCCAGCAACCCCACCCCCCAGGCCGGAAACCGGCCCGTGCCCTCCGGCACGAGCCCCCCTAGGCACCCCCACAACAAGCCTGCTCCCCACAGCGCCACCACCGCCCACCCCGGGGACCCCGATGCCCAAAGAAGTCCCCCCCCCCCCCCGCCCAGGGGAACCCACATTGCCGAGAGGCACTACCCCCCTTTAATCCTGCACCTCCCAACTTGCAGACACACCCTCCCCACACCTTCACACCCACATGCTCCCATGCGCACCCATATGCACTCATCCGCTCTCACTCACCTGGACCCACCCATTCTCTCTCACTCCTGTACCCGTTCAATCTCACCCCTCATTCACCCTTGTTTCTTAAGGTGTCTGTGAAGCAGATGCAGTGAGCCTGAATGTGCACCAGCGGCCGGGAAGACCGCCAGCGTAGGCCACAGAAGCAGACCCCCACCCCCGGTGCCCACCCGAGTGACGGATCAGCAGACCACCGCAGGCACCCCAAGATGCCACTTGACACGCACAAAACCGACCCACCATCGTCACCTCCGTTCATCACCCCCTCACTTTCACTTACTCTCATATTCAGTCCCACTCTCACTTCCTTGGTTGTATCGATACATTCAGTAGCCTCCAGGGATTTTGACAATATGACGGGTCCCAGGCTCCCCACCGGGCCTCCATGCCTTCAGCAGGAGGAGGATAACAGGGGTGGAGGAAGACCCCCACCCCATTGTATGTTGGTTATATGATGTATGTCAGTTATATGATGTGATTGTGTGTAAATGTGTGGAATACCAAAGTGCAATTAAAATTGGGGGGGATGGTGATTGGAGCACCACTAGCCACTGCGATGGGCAGCGGGGCCCCCATCCCCCTAAACCCTCAGTATCTAAAATGCAATTAAAATTGAGGTGAGAGCAGCCCCACCGCGCAGCAAAGGTATCCTCTTCGCTGACACAATGCGGCACCCCCCCACCCCAAAGCTCTAAATGTATCCAAGAAGATGCATTTTCCACCGAGAGTAAGGGGGAGGGTGAGAAATAAGACTGGAAGGGAGGTGGACTAAAAGCGAAGCCCCCCCTCGCCCCCCCCCCCCAGAAGCCAGCTCGCAAAGTGGTTCATGAGGCCACCCACTGGCCCCAAATCCCAACCCAGGGTGACAACTGCCAGTGCGAGCAGCCCAGGACCCACCAACATTGCGCCCCGGCATTCCCAGCACTCCCAGTACCACAAAAATGATGGGGCAGCCATACCCATTCCCACTCATCTTACACACACAAACATGGACAACAATAGTCACAATGGTGAACAATGGGCCGGACCCACACGGCACCCCACTTGCCAAGTGACACCCTCGAGCACCCGCGCAAACCCACCGACCACCCACCCCAGACGCAGACCGACATTGGCAGGCCACCCCACAGCCACCCCGGAGCAGCCTGATGGAAATACGGCCACCAACCCACACCATCGCCCCCCCCAACTACCCCCGAGCACCAACACACACTCGCTGCCAATGACATTAGGGGCAATGCGACAAAACGCCCCACCCCGCGACACAACAGTAGGGTTGCCGGGACAAGCAGGCCCTGAAATGCCAACCCTCATGCCACTAGATGGACTGTCCCTCCCCTGCCACCTAACGAAGTTTTCCTACCCATACACACATCCTCCACCCCCAGGCATCCACCCACGGTAACCGCACCCAAACACACACGTACCCCCACCCACCATCACACATGTCCACCTACACCCACACACAGCCCCACCTGCCCACTCACAACACACACACCCACTTCCGCACCCACTCATACACAAGCCCCCACTCACACCCACTCTCACACACATACACACACACACACATGCACACCCACACCTGCAGACCCCAGTGGATGGGGAGGGTCACCCAGGATGCAGGCACCTGCCCCAGGGTGCCGCCAGGGCCCCATGGAGAACACGACCCCGCTGCGCAAGGACGCACCGGGGCCAACCCGCACCACTGGCGCACACCCAATCCTGGCCCGGTGGGGCACCAGGGGCCCAGGTCCAGAACCTCCGGGAGGGGAGACCAGCCGGCCGGGGGCCACAGACCACCCCCCGGCCCCCCCAACCAACCCCCCACACACAGCCACCCCGGAACAGGCCCCCCAGACACTCGCGGTCGGGACACAGCCAGCCACCAGGGGTGTCAAGGAGAGCAAGCCACCACCCACCACCCGTCAGGTTATAGAATTAATAAGCGGAGACCAGACAGAACTGAATTCTGCCAACTGATTATTTGAGGAGGCTGACATTCTCTCCAGGCTAATATAATCTTATAATAAGTTATTATAAGTCATGCATAAATTAATTCTTGATTTCCAGTTCATGAGGATAGTTTTCTTTGTGATGCATAAGGTGGTGAGAACCATATGTGACATCCTTGCATCTAAATGTATTTCACTTACATCACCTAATATGCAAAGTGTAGGTGAGGATGGGACACTATACCCGAGCCATGCCGACAAGTCCTCACGTCTTCCGCCAGAACTTTTGAACTGGTACACAGAACCACATACCATGCATATAGCTATCTGGGACATTGCTGGTGCAGTGAGAGCAGATATTTGTGTGACTTTGGCCCATTTTGAACATCCTTTGTCCTGTGTAATGAATTCTATGTAGAACTTTTTACTGTATAAGTTGTAAGTTAGAGTTTTTAGTCATCTTAAAAGTGTTTAAACATATGTGTCCAGAAGCTTTCCTCCTTATTGATACTGTAGATAAGTCTGTCTCCCATTTTTGTATTGGAAGAGATACGGACTGATCCAATTTTGATAATAGTCCTGTCATGGGCTTGGTTGGACATCTCCAACCCCCTCCATGATTTGTGGCTGTAGTTTCCCTGATCATTGTTTTCCTAATTGTCTGCAGGCAGTTGTTAGGTCTTGGGCTCCCTGCCAGTCTACAGCCACACCCCCTTTCTCCCTGCCAGGCATCCACCGGCTGATTGCCATTATCATTTGTCCTTTTCCCTGTTCATACACCCGCGCACTAACACGTGCACACACATACACATTCATTCTCACTCATTCACGCACTCATGCACCGACTGCCACTGCACACCTGCATCCACGTTTCACTCATTAGTACTCAGGGTATTTAGGAGTGATGGTGTGAGCATTTGGTGTGGCAGCGTAAGTCTACTAAGCTGCAAGTCAATACTAAGACAACACTTGGTCCACTTTCGATGCAGTCTACATTTGATGTCCAGGCTCTCAGTTGTTGGTTTTCCTCTCTTGGACTAGTGGTGTTGTTGTTTCCAGAGGTCAGCTGGGCTCCGACATGCATGTAAGTCTTCCTTTTCTCATTATTGATTATTGCCCTTCCTCTCCACTCCAGTCCTTTCTGGGAGCATGTGGGGCATCTCTCCCCCTGCCAACGAAGTTGTAGCCGGTCATCTCATCATTATTACTCATTTTGGATTGTTTTCATGGACACTTTGTATGGATGTTTTTCCTGTTCAATAAACATGTTCACTTCACCTGCATTTGGCCTTGTACTAATTCATTTGTGCGCTGCGCAATTACACAGCGTACATGACCACCAAAAGGAAAGAGCCCAGTGGTGAAGTGTGTGTTGTTTTTTCACCTATTCTGTGTGTGTTTGTCCACTCACCTGTCTTTTGGAGATGGCGATGGGTCAAGACTAGCCAATGAGCTTAGGATGGGAGTGCTGTTGGGCCCTTATGGATAATGAAGGGATAATCTCCTCGGCTAGCATACACTCTGCACCGGAGGATATCCTCTGGTATGTGGAACTGGCAGAGGAAGAGGTTCGGCAGTGTCCTCAGCTCTTGAAGCATCCTGAGGTAGCTGAGTGGATAGCCCTGTTAGCAGCGCTATGATGTGAAAATGGCGAAAGGGGGAGGAAGTTCCCGAAGAAGGCTGGGTTTGTGCCAAAGGAAGGGCACTCCCGGGTTCCTGTTGTTTCCTTGGCTCATCGGAATCCCACTCCTACCCATCCAGTCCCAGCTCCAAACAGACAACGTCATCCTGTTCCGGATCCCTGGAGGATTAACCCAAACCCTTTTACAGCTTCCTACTCTACACCGAGCCCAGCTACCACCGCAGTGGACCTTTGCCCACGTTTTTCTTCCCGGGCAGTCCCGTCTGCCAGATCTCCTTCCACATCCGCTGCGAGGTCTCCACCCTCAGTGCATCCTTCGACTGTCAAGGAGCATTTGTTTTCTTCACTGGCTGCTCCCGTTTTCATGGCCAGAGGGGTGGGCCCCCCACGTTCCTCAAAGGGGCCCAGAATCATCCTCACCACGGAGAAGGATGGCACTCCACACACTACAGCAGCAGGCAACATCCAGATCCGAGAGAACAGGCAAGTTTATTTTCATTCCACCTCTTTTAATAGTGAATTGTCTTGCCTGATTCCCGGTAGGAAGACTCAGGGCAAACAGTCCCCTGAGTTCTCCCCACCTGCTGCTGTTATGAAAATGCTCACCAGCCCTCTCTCCTGTTCCCTTTGTGTGTACGCGGTGCCAGAGGTGGACCACTGGAACTGGGAGGAGCCAGACGTCTGGAGGATCCTTCCCCTGCAGCAATGGTGTGCCAGACCCCAGCCACCACGCTGGAGGAATCACCAGCATGGGTCTCGATGGCTGGGGCAACAGAGACTGCAGAGACCAATCACACCTGCTGCAGAGGCCACCGCAGCATTGCCAGCGCCCTAGCTGAACCTCCAGGAGGCCGAGCCCATGAGAACATCGCCCAGATAGTCAGAGTCCTGGACGGCGGTGGAGCTCGAGCTAAGGCAAGTGCTCTCCTTTGTCTTTCTCCTTTCCATATTGGAGCATTTTTGCCTAGCTCTAGTTGAGCAGAGCTAGCTGCAGCCGCACACTACACCTGAGCTTGGCACGCCGAGCTCCGCCAATGCTGGCGACCCTGACCCCACTTGTTCTCTGTCTGAGTCCTCTTCCAGGGTCGCCGGAGAGAGTCCTACATCGCCGGATGAGTCTGAGGATCCAGGCTTGCCACTGGAGGTCACCAGGGGCCCTGCCTTCCCTGCTGAGGAGCTCGTTGTGGGTGCTCAGCTTCAGCCTTGGGTGCCCGTGATTGATGATTATTGATGATTACTTATTTTGGACTGTTTTCATGGACACTTTGTATGGATGTTTTTCCTGTTCAATAAACACGTTCACATCACTTGCATTTGGGCTTGTACTAATTCATTCATGAGAATCAACTTTTTGTGAAAGCTGAGAAGTGTGAGTTTTCCACCTGCTCCACTTCTTTCCTGGGGTTTACCGTAGGAGGGGGCACATTAAAGGTCAACCCAGAAAAGATTCAGGCGGTAGTAGACTGGGCCACCCCCCAAACCCGGAAGGAGCTTCAACGCTTCCTGGGTTTTGCCAATTTCTACCGCTGATTCATTCACGATTATAGCAAGATCGCTCTGCCCCTGACACAGCTCACATCTACCAAGAGCTCGTTCAAGTGGTCAGAGACCACTGAATAGACTTTTGCTTCACTGAAAGAAAAATTTACCACCGCGCCTATCTTGGCGCAGGTAGACCCCCAAGCTCAGTTCGTGGTCGAGGTGGATGCGTCTGATTTGAGGGTGGGCACTGTATTCTCACAGCGTTCTGGCTCTGATCAGAAGCTCTACCCGTGTGCGTTTTTTTCCCGGTGACTGTCCCCAGCTGAGAGAAATTACGATGTAGGAGACCGCAAACTGCTGGCCATTAAATTGGCACTGGAGGAGTGGAGACACTGGTTGGAGGGAGTTAATCAGCCAGTGATGGTCTGGACTGATCACAAATATTTAGACTATCTCAGATCAGCCAGACGTTTGAATTTCCGGCAGGCTAGATGGGCCTTGTTCTTTCTCTCCTACAGCCGCTGTCCCACTTCTGGACACCACCCTGCCCTCCTCCTGTATTTTTGGGGCCCTTACCTGGGATATCAAGCAGAGGGTCCGGCAGGCTCAGTCAGTGGAACCTGTCCCTGAGGGAGGCCCTCCCAACAAACTGTATGTGCCCTCCTCCCTTCGCAGTGACATAATCCAGTGGGGCCACACAAGTTGTTTCGCCTGTCATCCCAGCATCACTTGCACTATGGAACTTATTCAGTGGGTGTTTTGGTGACCTTTCCTTAGGTCAGATGTCAAAGACTGTGTTAAGGCTTGCCACACCTGTGTTGCCAACAAATCTGACTCTTCACCACCAGCCGTTCTCCTCCATCCACTCCCCATCCCTTCCCGTCCCTGGTCTCATATTGCCATTGACTTTGTCTTAGGCCTCCCTCCTTCTCAAAGTAACACTGTCATTTCACTATCACCGATCGCTTCTCCAAAGCTGTTCATCTGGTTCCCCTTCCTGGTCTCCCCTCTGCTGCAGAGATGGCCAACCTCATGTCTATTCATGTCATCCGACTACAAGTCCCTATGGACATTGTCTCAGATCAAGAACCACAGTTTACATCACAGTGTACTTCTGTCAGCCTCACTTCAGGAAATCTTCCCCAGAGCAACGGTCAGGCCGAACGTGCAAACCAGTCCTTGGAGGCCACCCTGAGGTGTGTGACATCCTGCAACCCATCTACCTGGAGCTCCCACCTGACCTGGGTGGAATATGCACTCAACTCGGCTGTCTTCTCCACTACGGGGCTTACTCCTTTTGAAGCTGCCATGGGATACACACCACCACTCCAACCCATGATGGGGAGGGAGATCGCGGTATCCTCTGTGGAGGCCCACGCACATCACTGCTGCTGCCTCTGGAGGTCCACTCGGGCGGCTCTTCAACAATCGTCCAAGCGGAACTGCATGTATGCCAACCGTAGGCGTGTGGCGGTGCCCAAATACTCCTTAGGCCAGAAGGTCTGGTTATCCACAGAGAAGGTACCAATGAAGACTGACTCCCAGAAGCAGTCCCCACACTTTATGGGTCCATTCCCGATCTCCTGGATCATCAATGATATCACCGTCCAGCTGACATTGCCTCCATCTCTCCGTATCCATCCCACCTTCCACGTTTCCCAAATCAAGCCTCTCTCCACCAGCCCCTTGTGCCCTCCTCTGGACCCCCCTTCTCCTCCCCGGATTATTGATGGACAGACCACATACACCATCCAGCGGATTCTGGACGTATGCCGCCAGGGCTTGTAGTACCTGATGTACTGAAAGGGGTATGGTCCGGAGGAGAGATCATGGATTCCATGGTCCTTTTTCCATGACAAGGGTATGGTCTGGGCATTCCTCCTTGCACATCCACAGAAACCCAGGGGGTTGCCAGGAGGCGCCTCTAGGGGGGGCACTGTCATGATCAGGTGAGCGTGTCTCTTCCCTCCCATCCTGTCTCTGTTTTCCTGGCTCCCGAGCTCATCAAGTGCACCTGCATGACTACACACCTGCTGCCTGATTCACCAGCTTATTTAAGAGCCAGAGTGTGAGGAGCTGTCCGCTGGATCGTTGGGTTTGTGCCGCCATTCAGCAGCAGCTCTTGCTTTTCAGCAAAATTGTTTTTTTCCATCTGCTGTCTTAACTTTTTATCCTCCTCTTCCCTCAGGTTTGCTGCCACCCCCAGTGGTTCGTCTCCAGGGCTGTGTTTGCTCACTTGCCTGAATCCTCCTCCTCCTCGACAACGGATTCTCCACCCAGGTCCCCCAGCCACTCCTCCCCCTCACCGGCCATCACCAACTCTTCCTCTTTTCACCCTGGCTGGAGTCATGGCCGGGCTCTTTGCCAGTACCGTAAGACCCATTTCCTCAGCAGTATTTACCCTGTACTCCTTATCCATTACACAACATAACAAAAATAATTTTCTTTGTAAGTTGTCTGTGTTTTTTCAACTGATTAAAGACAATTTTGCACCGCTGAATCCAAAAATGACATCTGTTTCTCTTGATCAGGTCAGGTTTTTATGTTAAGTTATAAGCAGTTGCACAGTAGTTGTACAGGTGTACTGTAAATTGAATAGTAGACATTGATAAAGTACATATAAATTGAATGTTACATCATCATTGTTCAAAATTCAGAGAATTTCAAGAAATAAAAAAGAATTTTGCAACATATAAAGCGAAAATACCTGTACATGTAAACAAAAACATAAAAAAACGTGGCCATAGTTCAAAAAGTTGACCTGATTGAGCAAAACCAATGTGATTTTTGGATTCAGCACATCAAAATTGTCCTAAATCAGCTAAAAAAAACTTAGACAATAAATTTGGTGTTGACCAGTGTTATTAATGCTTCCTCTTCTCTCCTTTTCTCAAGATCGCATGTGGTTCCAGCATGTAATTGTTTTCTTGCACATAGTGTGACATTTTGGTTGTGGGTTTCTTTAATTGTGGTGTGTGTGTGTTTATTATTTAAGTTAGTGTGTTTTGTATAGGGTTTGGGTTTTTCATTAAAATGGTGTAAACTTTTCATCTGTGTCTAAGTGTTCTTCCGAAGTGGATGCCCAGCACTTAGGCCTCCTCAAATTATCCAAAATCATGACAGGAAGATCATGCACCTGTGCTGCAGGCAAAGTCCTGTGCAACCACCTTGTTGCCTTGCTGTTTCAGAGTGCCCATTACAGTATGATGCAGGTAAAGGCAGTTCCATCAGCTGTGGCCTGCACAAGCACTTTGCGAGCATCAACCACGGACAAAGGTAATTTAATGCAATGTTTTGTATAAAAAAAAAGTTTAATATTTCTGTAAAAAGTCTATGATGCCATGGTTGATGTGTGTATGATTTCAGGGCAATTGTGCAGAACCTGTTCAGGACCTGGTTGTAAGGAAGCCTAAACCATGTATCAAGACCCTGTGTAAATCAACACTGTACCAAGCCCATAAAGGTGGTGGCCATTATTTTTTGTATTGTATTATTGATTAGGGGATTAATGTGTCACAAAATTGATGGTTTAGAGCTGTTAGAAAATTATGCATATGTACAACACATGTTATCATTTCATAATGGATTTTGAACTATACTTGCTGATTTGTACCTTTTCACTGTTGCCCTTTAATGAACATGTCTGGTGATGTCTGGAACTTACTAAGAAAGCTAAAAATAATTTGTCTTGTCTGTACTTAAGTCTGGAAACTGCTGAGCTGTTGTCTAAAGAATCTTGTGATGAGAAGTCTGATTTCTGTGTGCCACTCTGAAGGGTGCGGCAAGTGTTGTGTAATTATTTCCAGCGTCTACTTTGTGTATATAAAGGAAGTGCTGCCTGTGTGCAGCAGCGCTCACTTCCAATTCTGTAACAGAAGGTCAGTGACGCTCCTTGTGCACAAGTAAAGACTCAAATGAGCAATAAATGTCTCGTATCTGATTGACAAATATTTATAATAGAATGTGTTTGTCCTTGTGAGTTCAAATACTTTCAGATATCCTGACATACTTGGTAGCAGAGGATGGTTCGCCAACAACCCAGCCAGAGTGAGGAACGGACCAGGCTCCAGGTTGAAACCCATGCATGGTCTGACTTGACAGTCAGTTTTGGAAACTCGCCTTCAGAGAACTCTGTGAGCCTGCGATGTCCTACCTCTGTCTGGTGCCGGCGTCCCGCACTAGTACAGTTTTAAAGTAAGTGAAGTTTATTGTCTAAATCGCGGAAATGCAATTGCTATCAGTGTAACCACAGGTCAAGCTGACGCTAAGTAATGGTATTGTGAGGCGGCGACCCACAATTTTCCTGGTGGTAAAAATAATTGTTGTGTGAGAATCTATTTCCATCCAAAAAGTGAGCACAATAGTTTCTGGGTAGTGTGACGGCGTTTCACAGCTACATAAAAAATGGGCAATTGTACAGGAAAACCGGATAGACAAGGGAAAAGTGAACATAGACAAGAGAAAAATAAGCAGAAGAAGAGAGAAGAAGTTGCGCACAGGACAATAAAAAACTACAATGAAAAATTAAAGGATAAAGAAAAAGTGAAGGATCCTAATAAGTATCTAAATAAATGGGAAAAGGATTTCTCATTCAAACCCACGTTGAGCATGGATGAATGTCAAGTGTTAGTGAGTACAATAGAAATGACGTCAAGAAATAGGGGAAAAAATAAAAGAACCAACAAACCAAGCCCAGAATTACAATGCGCTACACTTTGGGCAAATGCCGCGGGAGAAGCTGAAACAAAAGCAGATGAAGGGAAAAAGAAAAATGCAGGAAAAGGAACGGTGAACGCAAAAATGAATGTCCAAGCCAGCGCTGGCTGCTCCAGCTCAGCGCCGCCCTTACCCCTGGTTCAGAGCGGCGCCGAGCCTCCGCCCCCTTACGCTAACACAGACTGTGGAGATCCTAAGGAGGGTCCATATGCTAAATTAGTGGCGGAAATATACAAAATAGAAAATGTTATTAAACAAAAAGAAGAAACAAGCGCCAATTTTCCATTTATTGGAAAACCTATTTGTGTGCCAATTACTCATGATATGACAAACCCCGATGGAACGGCCGGTGGTAGAATTAAAACCAGTATAATTAGAACTGCCACTACCTACAAACCTTGTACCTTAGCAGAAATGCATAACATTGCAAAAGCTGTACCCAAACCAGAGAGTGATATAAAAAGGAGCACTGAAGAAATAGATGAGATTAGGCTGATGTATAATCCAAGTGCTGATGAAATGATTAAAATTCTCAGAGTGATCCTAGGAGCTAAATTTGATTTATTTTGCCAAGATTTGGAGAATCATGCGTGGGGAGATGGCGCATATCACCCAGACAGAGACAAAGCTACCCTTGGTTATCTAATAGCAGAAATACTTGAAAGACTGTCAGGCCATTATAAACCCATTAAAACCCTCTCTGATGTGGCGATGACCAGGATGAAACCAGGTTAAGACATACAGGAATATTGGTGCCGCTTCAATAAAATATTTGCGGATGTTGTGGGAGAAATAGACACTGCAAAAGAGCTCCTCTTGTTTAAATACACATTTTTAGACACTCTACCCACAGAACTTAAAGAGGCAATCAAAGTATCATGTGTGACACTTAAAACATGCACTCAGGAGGAGTTTAAAGATCATGTTTTTCATGTAGCAGAGGCAAAACTAAAAAAGAGAACCCCAGTTAAACCAGTTCTGCTTTTTGCCTCCTCAGAAAATGATACAGACACTGTATATGTGGCCCAAATGACACGAGGAGGAGCTAGACCGAGGAATAGGTATCAGACCAGGGAAAGGGATGAAGGAAGTCAAGATGTGTGTTTTAATTGTGGTCAGCCTGGACACTGGTGGCGAGATTGCCCCATGACCAGGAGGCAGGGTTTCTTCGAGAGAGGACGAGGAAATAGAGGGAGAGGAAGGTTTGATGGATGGATGAGAGGAAGAGGCAGAGGGCCTTTTCAAGGACAAGGACAGAGCACAAACCCAGGACCCTCAGGGGGTCAAGGACAGCAGGAGTGGAGAGCATGACTAACCGACAAAGACCCGCTCTCCCCAGAGGACCAATCAATTGTTGATGACCAAAACCGACGACTAGCTGCAGCTGTAAATAGACCAACTGAGACTTTAGACTTGACTAGTTTAAACATGTACTGCAGCACAACTTCAGCCCCCACCATTGTTTTACTGGTTAATGGGAAAGAAGTAAAATTCCTGTGTGACACAGGAGCCACAAAAACAACAATGCGTGAAATTCCACCACAGTGTTTCCCTACAGGTGAAACTATAAGAGTCCAAAATGCTGGTGGAACTACCACGACTGAAAGTGTTTGTGGCCCAGCAACCATAGTTGACCCAAATACTGGACTCACCTGCATCACCACAGTAGCAGTAGCACCCTCCTGCCCGGTGAGCTTACTGGGTAGAGATGTGCTTTTCAAGCTAGACATCATTCTGGGTCCTGACAAAATTAAGGATGATTACACTATTCTCAGAAACCAGCATGCATTTTTTATAAATGATGAGGATTGTGACGACCACGGATGTGGTACCCTATATTCTTACAACCTCCAAATTGACAGCAAAACAGAAACTGCGCTCAGTTTAGAAAGTGCTAGACACATGACAAGTGTTCTTACATGGTTCCTTGTGAGGGATCTCCATGGGCCAAGGCCACTGCATGTTACCATGAAATACACACGCTGTAATGTGCCATTTGATTGTGCATTGGCTGAAGCGCTGTACAGTGAGCCTACCATCACAGTAATAACAAATCATCTTTACTTTAAAGCTGAGGGTGAAGCAGCACTGGACGTAGTGCTGCCCCAGAAGCTTCTGCCCTTACATAATACAGGCGCACCCCCACACATGTCTATGTGGGGACCTAAAAATTATTTTTGGGCAGATGCAGGGAAATTAGTCCAACAGGGACAGCAGGTAACAGACTGGAGGAACACTGACATTCTCAATGTTATAATTTTCCCCCACAGCAATGCTGTATCGTGTCCCTATGCACATGTCCATTCTTCTACATTTTGACATTACCTATTTCTGTGGCACAGAGCATCCACCTGATGCTTTAGAAATCACAGTACCGTCTGCTCCTGTATTTGTTAGTGAATGAGAGTTGCAGTCTCTACCAAAAACTTTGTGGTCTACAGGAGATGCAGACGTTGGGAAATTAATAGATACTACTCCCGTGCAAATTCATTCTAATGGGAGAGGATTCCCTTACAAAAAACAGTATCCTTTAAAACCGGAAGCAATAGAAGGCATCCAACCAATCATTTCTGATCTGTTGAAAAGTGGAGTGATCTTACCATGTCTTGATTCTCCTGTGAACACTCCTCTTTACCCTGTAAAAAAGGCCCCACCTAGTGTTGGATGGAGATTAGTCCAAGACTTGCAAGCTGTAAACGCTGCAGTCGTAGCCAGGGCTCCTTCCGTCCCCGACCCGCATACATTGTTAAACACTGTGGGTCATGATTCATCTGTTTTCTCAGTGGTTGACCTCAGTAATGCATTTTTTACTATTCCAATACATGAAGATAGCCAATTTTGGTTTGCATTTACCTTCAAGGGTAACAGATACACTTACACCAGACTGCCACAGGGTTACTGTGAGAGCCCAACCATTTTTTCACAAGAAATGTCAGCTTTAAGAGCTAAGTTTTCACCACCTGCAGGATCTAAAATCCTCCTGTATGTGGATGATGTACTAGTGGCGTCAATTACTGAGGAACAGTGTAAACAAGACACTCTGGCTTTGCTTCACTTCCTCTTTGACAGTGGCTTAAAATGCAGCAAGAAAAAACTGCAATTTTGCAAAAGCAGTGTCAAATTTCTGGGGCATACATTGTCAGCTGGGGGGAAAATGTTAGAATAATCACGAAACAGTACAATACAGAACCTGCCACTCCCAAAAACAAAGAAAGAGCTCATGTCACTCTTAGGCACCCTGAATTATTGCAGGCAGTGGTTACCCAATTTCTCACAACACACTGCACCACTGTATGCATTACTTCAGGGCCCTCAGGGCAACCTGCAGTCCCCGGTTGTCCTTACTCCTGAACATGAAAAAGCTATTAACCATCTAAAATCCATGCTATCTGATGTTTGTGCTCTACACATCCCTAATTATGAAGAGACATTTCATCTGTTTTGTGATGCTGTTGAAGGACACATGTCAGCTGTACTAACGCAATTGCATGCTGGGCAATATAAACCTTTGTCTTATTATTCCAAAAGACTGGATTCGGTTGCTATGGGCCTTCCACCGTGCATGAAAACAGTTGCTGCCACTGTTGACGCTGTAAATGCGGTGCTGGACATTGTCCTGTACCATTCACTGGTCATTCATGTGCCACATGCTGTGGACATCCTCCTTTCAGAGCATGGCCACACCATGTTGTCAAATGCACGATGTCTCCGTTACACCATGACACTACTCACACAACCACACCTTACTTTTGTGAGATGTGCCTCATTGAACCCAGCTACACTGCTACCCTCTGCAGGTGACAACACAGATCCACCAGATCATGACTGCATTCATCAGTCATTAACAGATTTCCTACCTCGTCCAGATCTCTCACAACAGGTGAATCAGGACTCCCTCTGGCTCTTTACAGATGGATCATCTACTAAACTGCCTGACGAGTCCACTTCAGCTGCTTTTGCCGTAACCACCTTGACAGAGATCTTAATTGTTAAAAACCTTCCTCAACCAGCCTCTGCTCAAAAAGCAGAACTGCTGGCCCTAATTGCTGCTTTACACTGGGCTGCTAACATCGATGTCACCATCTGCACAGACAGCAGATATGCCTTTAATGCGGCACACTCTCACACTGCATTGTGGAAACTACGAGGGTTTACGACCTCTTCTGGTAAACCCACACAACACAGTGACCTCCTTAAGGAACTTACTGATGCTCTTAAGCTTCCTAAAACACTGTCTATTGTCCATTGCCCTGCTCATACTAAAGGCACTGACCTTATATCCAGAGGGAATGCTTTAGCTGATCATGCTGCTCAATGTGCTGCTAGGGGCCATCTGGCCACTAGTTTTCTGTCCTCAACAGTAGATCTTACAGTCCTACTGGACGAGCAACAGCAAATGACTATGCCTCCGCACTCAGTCAAAGCCTCCAATGGGGTTTATTGTACAGATGATGACAAAATAATTCTTCCTCCCTCCTTGTACCGCTGGGTGGCGCTCCTGACACATGGCAGAGGCCACGTGTCAGCAGGGGGTATGAAGATAATAGCTGAAAAACATTTTTATTGCCCAGGCATCCTGAAGGAACTGAAAAAAGTGTGCCAACAATGTTTAGTTTGCATACAAAATAATGCTCAAGGTGCCATGAGAACAAGACAAGGTAGTTTTCCACCACCTAAAACACCCTTTTCACAGTGGTGTATGGATTTTATTGAGCTGTCTAAGGTTGGACAATTACAATATTGTCTGGTTCTCATTGACACATTCACCAAATGGACTGAAATACATCCCACTGCTAAAGCAGATGCCAAGTTTGTTTGTAAGGTTTTACAAAACAACATTTTTCCAACATTTGGCATTCCTGAAATCCTCTATGCAGACAATGGTACACATTTTACCACACAGATGGTCAAAGACTCGACCCGCTCTGTTGGTACACAGCTGAAATTCCACACAGCCTATCACCCACAGAGTGCAGGCCTAGTGGAAAGGAAAAATGGGACAATTAAACAAATGCTAAACAAGGTGATGCATGATCAAGGACTTACATGGCCTAAAGCATTAACTGTAGTTAAGCTGATAATTAACACCATTCCAGACAAGAAAAGTGGCCTGTCTCCTTTTGAGTGTGCGTTCCACAGACCATATGTATTACCAGAATTACTGCCACTGCAGCCTACCAACCCACACAAAACTTTGGGAGAACATTTGCGGGTTTATAAACAGAATAAAGATTATATTGATTCTGTTAGGATTTTCTGTGATCCACAGGTGGATTTGGAAAACCCCCTGCAACCAGGTGATTACATCTTCATCAAAAATCACCACCGCCAAAACTGGACTTCTGTGAGGTGGGCGGGACCTTATGAAGTACTGTTAACCACTCCTTCAGCAGTATGGATCGCTGAAAGACCCTCTTGGATACATCTCTCGCATGTTAAGAGGCTGCAGGTACCCATTGATGACCTTCAACCACCTCTAGGGTAAGTCCGGGCTGGTTCATCCCAGACCTGGTGAAGATAGTGACCTAAGTCTGTAGGTACACTCCCAGAGGAAACGGGCATCATGGAACCCTGGCAGCCCATCTTGGTCACAGCCATATTGACTTTTGTGGCTATTACCCTGGTCACCATACCCACCCTGGAGCGACGGAAACGATGGACTTATCACACGAACCACTGGTGGATCACAGAGGGAGATCATGAACCTGACCCAATATATTCTAATTCATGGTATCAATATGTTTCAAATGTTGTCAAGTCTGTTAACAGGTCAAATTGTTATGTATGTTCTTATATGCCTAAATCAGCTAAACAGGTAACTATCTATGGAATGCACATGAACAAATCCCAGGCCAAATGTTATGCCAGTATGGCAGGAATTTGTTATCAGCATTATAATATTAAAATAGATGATAAAGATCCTTATTCTCATGGCCTGAAAAATGGCACATGTGATAAAACATTCTGGGTAAATTGGAAGATCACCACTAAGCATAGATTTAAACCACAAAGAGTTGTTATGAAGTATTCTGGTTATGACCACCCCATGTGTTACAAACAGTCAATAGGTACAGAGTCATATGGTATTACTAAAAACTGCAAACAAACTGCAGTTCAAGGTGAAGGAGCCCCAGTAGTATTAGGAGAAGCAAGCAATGGCACTTATTGGGTTCAAGGGGGATGGTGGCTGTGTGGACACAAGGCTTATCCTGTACTTTCACCTAGTTGGACTGGAGTGTGTGCTCCAATATTTGTAAGTGATCACACATTTATAATTGATAAGGAAATGCAGCAACCCTCACGAAAGAAGTGACAGGTACCAGAGATAAAAACACATGATCGTATTTGGGGAGCAGATGTGCCTGAGGATTTTAAATTATGGACTACTGGTCAAAAGATTGCCGTCTCATTGTTCCCTTGGGAAGGGGTTGCAAAGTTAATGCTCCGTGTGGAAACACTAGACTATAGACTTGGTCTTTATGTCAATACTTCCTATGATACTATGAAATTACAAAATACTGAAATTGATTCTCTTAGGGACTTGATAATGATGCATCAAATGGCCTTGGATTTGCTTACAGCCGCAGATGGAGGAATATGTGTTAAATTTAATCTTACCTGCTGTACTTATGTCCCAGATAATGTACATAATAACAACATGACGAATGCTCTTACTGCTTTACGTGATATTCAAAAAGCCATGTCTGCAGATTATGTGACAGATCAAGGTTGGTTGCAATGGTTCCCTTCAGGTGCCTGGTGGCAGGTATTTTTGAGAAGTCTTATACCACTTGGTGTGATTCTGATTTGTATGTCATTTTTCTGTTGTTGCATCATTCCATGTATCAGATCCATGATATCTCGCGCTCTTTCACAGCATGCGTTCATGTTCCATAAAACTCTTCTGGCCATTTCCACTGAAGGACAATACGGACAATATACCCCACTGCCCCAAGAGACTGATGATGGCCATAACCCCAAACCTGTGGACAATGATGACTGCACTCTTGTATGAATTTGGAAATGATGCTTTGTGAAGTCAATGTAGAAAATCTGCTGAAGTTACATTGTACTGATGTTTGCATGTGATGAGAATATTATGAAACGATAAACAGGAGGGAATGTCAGAAAATTATGCATATGTATAATGCATGTTATCATTTCATAATGGATTTTGAACTATACTTGCTGATTTGTACCTTTTCACTGTTGCCCTTTAATGAACATGTCTGGTGATGTCTGGAACTTACTAAGAAAGCTAAAAATAATTTGTCTTGTCTGTACTTAAGTCTGGAAACTGCTGAGTTGTTGTCTAAAGAATCTTGTGATGAGAAGTCTGATTTCTGTGCGCCACTCTGAAGGGTGTGGCAAGTGTTGTGTAATTATTTCCAGCGTCTACTTTGTGTATATAAAGGAAGTGCTGCCTGTGTGCAGCAGCGCTCACTTCCAATTCTGTAACAGAAGGTCAGTGACGCTCCTTGTGCACAAGTAAAGACTCAAATGAGCAATAAATGTCTCGTATCTGATTGACAAATATTTATAATAGAATGTGTTTGTCCTTGTGAGTTCAAATACTTTCAGATATCCTGACAAGAGCCTTCAAGTTTTCAGCATTATTGGTTTAAAAATAATACAAATTTAAATCATTATGATTATTAAATTTTGCCACTCTTCTATGGATCCTGGATGGCAGTGTGTGTGTGGAGGGTATTATCTGTATAGCCCACAGATCAATATTCACCTGTTATACTGCTACTGTCGTTTACAATCGTGAATGAATTAACTTGATTTATTTATTCATTCGTTTACAAGTTTAAACTTGGAAGATAATCAGTGAAGAATTTTTAAGGTTTCTGTTGTACTTACTGTTTCAGGAGCCCTTACTGACCCTTCAGTGTTTGGCCTTGGGGAAAAACTAAAATATCTCAGACCTCAGCCTCTGCTGTCCTCAGTGTTGCCTGACTTTTCTGAACTTTCACTAGTTGATTCAAAGTTTGGACCTGTGCCACAAAGTTCACCTTTGTCATATCAGTGCCCTTCTGTTGCAGCTACAAGTAACAGTGTCCACCAAGATGCTCCTGCATTCCCTCGACTGCCTGTTGAGGACTCTAAATTGTCCACCACCTTAAACTTTGTTCCAAATTGTCATCAGTACTTCCATTTGGATAGCCTCACTGTGACACATGAGATGACACCTTGGATAGAGGAAAGCACCAGAGAGCAGTCTAAATGTCTATTATGGAAAGAAGTGCGCCAGCCCAGAGTTACAGCCAGTAGATTTTATGAGGTTTGTTATGTTCAAGGAGAGTACTCTAGTTAGGCACTGGCAGCAAGAATCCTGGAGTACAACACACTTCTGCAATGAAAAGAGGCCTTGAACGTGAACCTCAGGTGTTGGAACAATATTCAAAAATTATGAATCTAAATGTATCACCCTGTGGCTTTGTCATACATCCTGATGCTCCATACCTTGGTGCCAGCCCAGATGCAAAAGTGTATGACCCAAATGGAGCTCCTTGTATTGGGCTTGCCGAAGATAAATGTCCAAGCATCTCTAACATTTCAGAGGCAGGGCATGTTAGGGCTGTAAATGGCCAGACAAAACTAAAAAAAACCCCACAAGTACTACGGGCAAGTTCAAGGTCAGTTGGCGGTGACTGGACTGAGCTGTTGTGATTTTATTACAGACAATGAGGAGAACATCACTATTGAAAGAGTCTGTAGGGATGACGAAACGATTGATTCAATTCAATTAAATTCAGCTTTATTTATATAGTGCCATTTCACAACAACAGTCATCTCATAGCACTTTCAACTGTAGGGGAAACCCCCACAATTGCAGAAAGACTCCAGCAATAAGGTGATCCCCTGTGAGCAAATGCTTGGCGACGGTAGAGAGGAAAAGCTCCCTTTTAACAGGAAGAAACCTCCAGCAGAACCAGGCTCAGGGAGGGGCAGTCATCTGCTGCAACTGGCTGGGGGGGGGGGGGGGGGGGTGAGGGGATTGAGAAGATGAAAAGAACAGACATGTAGAGAGCAAACAGCAAGATGGAGACTCAATCTATGGGAGAGAACAAACAGATGTTAATGACCAGCAAAAAAAAAAAAAAAAAAAAAATCATTGAGAGTGAAGGAAGGAGTGAAGCCCAGTGCAATTATTGGAGGTCCCTCGGCTGTCTAAACCTATTAGCAGCATAACTAAGGGAGGGTTCAGAAACACATGATCCCACCCTAATTGTAGGCTATATCAAAAAGGAAGGTTTTAACTCTATTCTTAAAAACAGAGATCAAGTCTGACTTCCGAATCCAGATTGGCAGCTGGTTCCACAAGAGAGGAGCTTGATAACTGAAGGCTCTGCCCCCCATTGTACTTTTGGAGATTCTAGTTATTACAAGTAATCCAGCATTTTGGGAGCGTAGTGCTCTGTTAGGATAATAGGGTAATATCAGATCTTTTAAATAAAAAGGGGTCTGATTGTTTAGAGCTTTGAAAGTGAGAAGAAGGATTTTAAACTTAATTCTAAACTCTATGGGAAGCCAATGAAGGGAGGTCAGAACTGGAGAGATATGATTTCTCTTTCTAGTACCTCATACCTGCCAACTACTCCGGTTTTGCCGTAATAGTTCCGGTTTTTAAGACCCCGTTCCGGGTTCCGGTTTTATTATTCAAAATTACGTTTTTTCACTAAAAAATTCAGTCAAAAATTTTAAATCGTAAAAAAAACACGGAAAACACGAAAGCAATTCCAAACACGCTGTCGCTCGTAATCGTATCTATATTTAGAACAAAGGCAATCGGCACTGCTACATGTAGGTGTATTGCGCATGTGCGAGAGGTCTGAGCCAATTTTCCATGTGCAATCGCGAGCCAATCAGGTAAGAATTATACGTTTTCATCATGGAGTCTGCCGGAGAAAAATCACTAACGAGCGTGAAACACAAACGAAAATTACAGTCTTTTCATGAGGAATACAGCAAAGCATTTCCGGGAGTTATTATTCGCTCAAGAAGGGGTGAAAATTACGCAAATTGCACTTTGTGTAGACAAGACTTTTTGATTGGACATGGCGGAATCAGCGATGTGAAAGACCACGTAAGAACGAAAAAACACAAGGCCAGTGCCAGTGACGCTAGCGGCAAACTTGAAGAACATGTGCTGTGTAATTGCAAGCCTTGTCATGCTTGGTGTATCATGTAAACACATAAAATATCAGAGCGATTTTGCCGTCATTTACGCACGTGTGTTATACAGTGCTAGTATACCCTGCTGAATCAGCAGGGATCGGAAAGGAAATCAGTGGTATCGAACATCACTACTGCTGATATTTGTAGTCTTCTAGTTACCTCCGCCAAGGAGGTAATGTGATCATCAGCGTTGGTTTGTCTGTTTGTCTGTTTCTTTGTTAGCAAGATAACTCAAAAAGTTATGGACGGATTTCCATGAAGTTTTCACAGATTGTCAGAAATGGGGTATCCTACAGGTGATTAGATTTTGGTGGTGATCCGGATCACCGTCTGGATCCAGGAATTTTTTAAAGGATTCTTTTTTTTTTTTTATTTAACATTGCGAGATAGGGCCATTTTCAATATTTTATTTATGACGTTAAACACTGTATGGGGGGAACTGTGGCGCTTGGCGGAGGTCTGCGCTCTCCGAGTGCTTTTCTAGTATTCATAATACATCACATCTGGCCTATTCGAAGTTCTATGCAGTGTTAAGATAGTCTTTTGAATGCAAATTTAATGAATGAATGAATCTTTATTTCGGATAGATTAAAAGTAAAGATTAAAAAGAAACAGAATAATATAACAAAGGCGAAAAAATCCAACAAGGTCAAATTAAACAATAACTCCTCTGATTATACAGTTCAACATAAGTTATCTGAAATGGGTGATGGCTGAAGCCGCAGCTTATATTGCCCACTCATATTCCATCCAAGAATTCAAAAGAAAAACAAAACAAGAGCAATTACAATTCAGAACAAAGCTAAGACAAAATGTGACAAAAAAACTAAGCAACAACACAACATAGACTGGATATGACAATCCTTATGTGATTTTACATGTCATATTGTATATATGTTTGGAGTATTTCTTCCTTTAGTTTTTGTTTAAATTGTCCAAGCATTGTAAATGATTTTAATTCAGGTCCAAAATCGTTCCATAATCTGACTCCTTGCACTGAAACACAGTGTTGCTTGGTGGTAGTTCTCACTGAAGGTTTTTGAAATATACATGTTCCTCTGAAATGATAGTTGTTTCTCCCTTATTTGGAACAACTTTTGGATATTTGCGGGCAGTGATAGATTCTTCACTTTAAACATTATTACTGCAGTTTTAAAGTCAACCAGATCTTTCAACTTGAGAGCTTTTAATTTAAGAAAAAGTGGGTTTGTTGGTTCCCTGTAAGCAGCTTTATTTATTATTCTAATAGCTCTCTTCTGAAGCATAAAGACTGGATATATGTTTGTTTTATATGTTATTTCCCCATACTTCAGTACAATATGTCATGTATGGGAGTATTAATGAATGATACAAGGTATATAATGTGGGTTGATTCAGCAAATATTTCGCTCTGTGTAGTATTGCAATTGATTTAGATATTTTACCTTTAATATAATTAATATGTGACTTCTATGTCAAATGCTAATATTTGTTTGACACTGCGGCCCCTGGACCCCGGCTAGCTACTAGGCTTTTCAGGTTTGAAAGTTGAAGAAATATGAGGTTGTTAGCTACATTCTAACTTGATTTAATGCTAATATTTGTTTGGCCCCCACCAGGACTTTGTCCTGGACCTACCGGGGCCTGCGGCCCCTGGACCCCGGCTACCTACTAGGCTTTTCAGGTTTGAAAGTTGAAGAAATATGAGGTTGTTAGCTACATTTAACTAGATTTAATGCTAATATTTGTTTGGCAAATATTAGCATTATTATTATTAGCATTAGCATTATTAGCATTAGCATCGGCCTCTGGACCCCGGCTAGCTACTAGGCTTTTCAGGTTTGAAAAGTTGGCAGGTATGGTACCTGTTAAAACTCTTGCTGCAGCATTTTGGATCAACTGAAGACTTTCTAGAGATGTTTTAGGACAACCTGATAATAGAGTTACAATAATCTAATCTAAAGCTAACAAAAGTGTGGATTAGTTTCTCAGCATCACTCTGAGACAAGATGCTCCTAATCTTGGCAATATTACGCAAATGATAGAAGGCAGTCTTAGAAACGAATTTAATATGTGAATTGAAAAACAGATCTTGATCAAAAATAACTCCAAGGTTCCTCAGAGCTATTAAAAGAAAGAGTAACTGCATCCAAACTAAAAGTTTGATTTGGAAAGGTATTTCTAAGGTTTTTTGGACCAACAAGAATGACTTCAGTCTTATCTGAATTTAATAGCAGGAAATTACAAGTCATCCAAGCTTTGATTTCCTTAAGACAGACATCTAACTTGGCTAATTGATTACTATCATCTGGCTTCATTGGCAGGTATAATTGTGCGTCATCTTCATAACAATGAAAATGTATACAGTTCTTTCTAATAATGTTGCGAAGCATATATAAACTAAAAAGAGTAGGGCCTAGCACAGATCGCTGCGGACCTCCATGACTGAGCTTTGAGTTGAAAGAAAACTCATTATTGACATGAACAAACTGGAACCTATCAGATAAATAATATCTAAACCACTGCAACGAAGTTCCATTAAGTCCAACATAGGGTTCTAATCTATCAAGTAGAAAATTATGATTGATAGTATCATAAGCTGCACTAAGGTCTAAAAGGACAAGTACAGAAACAAGTCCATTATCAGATGCGATCAGGAGGTCAATTAGTGACCTTCATTAAGGTTGTTTCAGTTCTATGATCGATTCTAAACCCAGATTGAAACTCTTCAAATAAACTATTTCCCCGCAAGTGATCAAATAATTGTGTAGCAACAACTCTTTCTAAGATTTTTGAAATGAAAGGGAGATTAGAGATTGGCCTATAGGTAGCTAAAACTCCTGGATCCAGCGTTGGCTTTTTGAGTAAGGGGTTGATTACAGCAGTTTTAAAAGCATGCGGTACATGGCCTAATGTTAATGAAGAATTGATTATTTGAAGAATAAAGCTACCAATAAATGGGAGGACCTCTTTAAATAACTTGGTAGGAATAGGGTCTAAAAGACAAGTTGAAGGCTTGGATGATGAAACTATTTTGTCTGACTCTAAAAGGTCATTTTGAGTAAACTGATTCCAAACAGATGTCAGTTGAAGGAGTTGTAGTAGTTACTGTAATTAAGTTAACAGTGGGAAGAATCTGACTGATTTTATCTCTGATAGATGAAATTTAATTATTGAAAAAAGTTCATCAAGTCCTGACTAGTAAGCTCTAAGAGAATGCTAGGATTGACAGACTCCTGACTCTGTCAGCCTGGCTACAGTACTGAAAATAAACCTGGGATTATTCTTGTTCTCTATTAATGCAGAATAATAACTCATTGTAGCTTTTCTCAGAGATTTTTTTTTTTTATAAATTAAAAGATGATTTCTCCAAGCTAAATAGATTTCATCTAAATTAGTGGAGCGCCATTTTCTTTTTAATTGACGAGTCTTCTGTTTTAAGCTACGAGTTTCTGTGTTGAACCAAGGAGTTAGAAATCTCTGATTAGACTTTGTCACGGCTTGCCGCGCTCAGGCTTCCGCCTCAGCTGGGCGCACACCTGCGCCTCGTTAGCGCGGAGCTATTTATTCCACCTCGCCCTGAGCATCGGTCTGGAGCCGTCTGTTCCACAACGCGCTCAATCCTCAGCAGGATCTCCTCTCCAGTCCTGCCATTCATCGCTGCTTCACGTAAGCTGTCATTTCTCTCACCTGTTCTCTCAGCCTTTCCCTGTGCACAGGTGGATTCCCTGGTGGCGGACACCCTCTCCTTCGCCATCCTCATCTCCCACATCTCCACACTTCGTCGTGTGCGCAGCAGGGCGCTGTCTCCCAGGCCTGTAATCCTCGCCAACGCCAGCCAGCCACCATTCACTCTGCAAGTAGGTACAACTCTGCATCATTTCCCCAGGTGGTTTTGCCCAGCTCATTCCCTGTCTGTGTGTCTCCCATAGGGTTGCCTGGCCACACGGCATGCTGCTCTGTTCCTGTTTTCATCCTCCACCCACAAACCACTAACATATTACATACACGCATCCAAACACACTTTCCTGGTTAAATAAAGCTATCAAATCTACCTGAGCCTGCGTGTGTGTTTCCTGGGCCGAGAACTATGTCAGTACGGCTCCAGCAAAGCAGCCCAGCGGACAGCGGGCTCACACGTCGTTTTTCCACCCTCGAGGCTCGGGTGGATATGATAGCTCATCAACAACAGGTAATTCTTAACCAGCTGACTACTATAACTCACCGGTTAGACCGTCTTGACCCCCTGCAGGCGTTCCTCCCGGCTCATCAAGGTGCCTCGGCTTCAGCCGCTTCCACGGCTGGCCAGTCCAGCTCGGGGGCGCCGACCCGGCTCACACCGATTCCAACCCCCGCTCACTTCAACGGTAAGCTCGGTGGGGCACGGGGGTTTATCTTACAGTATGAGTCGGTGTTCCTGCACGTTCCCGGGACCACAGCCGAATCGGCTACATGGCTAATCTCTTGGAGGGGCGAGCGCTAGCTTGGAATTATGCCGTCATGTCGAAGCCCAGCTACGCGAACCTCTCCTATGACCGGTTCATGCAGGATTTTCTTGAGGTATTTGATCACTCGCGTCGTGACAGCATCCTCACCGATCGTCTCCTTAGTCTTCAACAGGGAAGCCGGTTGGCGGCGGATCACGCTGTTGACTTCCGGGTGGCAGTGGAGGAGGTTGGCTGGGGTGAGGCTTCTCTCTGCAGCATTTTCCTCCGTAGCCTCAATTCAGGTCTGCGGAACGAATTGGCCAGTCGGGATCTCCCAGGGCGGCTGTCCAAACTTATTTCCCTACCCATTAGTTTGGACAACAGGCTGCGGGAGCGGGCCGCCGAGCGGAAGTCAGTCGGCCACTCGCGCGGATCTTCCACCCGCTCTCCTCAGTCTCGCCCCCTGGCATTACCCGCTCTGGAGTCCGCCGATGAGCCAGAGGCCATGTCGATCGGGCGCACCAGGCTCCCTCTAGCGGAGAGACAATGCAGACGGGAACTGGGTCTCTGCATGTATTGCGGAGGCGACCAGCATACCGTGGAGCAGTGCCCAGTCAAGCCAAACGGGGGGGATCTGTGAATCACTGTAGGGGGCCTCGCGGACTCTAACCGGTCAAATCCCCTCTCTAGTTGCACACTGCCCATCAGATTCTGCCATAACTCCATCGGGCATCTCACCCATGCACTGGTAGATTCAGGGGCAGAGCAAAACTTCATTTCCTAGAGCCTGGCAACCCGTCTGAGTATACCCTGTCAGCCATTGTCAGCCCTTCTTAATCTGGTCACCCTCTCTCGCTCTCCCCTGGGGGTAGTGATGCATCGCACCAAGCCGGTGTCCATAATTATCTCTGGCAACCACTGTGAAGACCTAACCTTTTATGTCTTGTCTTCCTCTGAGGACCGGGTCATTCTGGGTTACCCATGGCTGCGCCTGCACAACCCCGTCCTCGATTAGAGGTCTGGTAACGTCCTTTCTTGGAGCCCCTTCTGCCTGAGCACCTGTCTCCAGTCTGCGGCTTGTGCCCCATCCTCTCCTCCGCCCGTGCCGGTCTCCAATCCTCCAGACCTCACCCTGGTGCCCCAGGAGTTTCACGACTTGGGAATGGCGTTCAGCAAATCTAAAGCCATGTCTCTTCCTCCTCACCGGCCGTATGACTGCGCCATTAACCTCCGTCCAGGGGCACCCTTACCATCTGGCCGCCTCTACAGCCTTTCAGCTCCTGAATGCGAGGCTATGGATACTTACATCAGGGAGTCGCTCAGTGCTGGGATCATCCGCCCCTCCTCGTCCCCGCTCGGTGCCGGCTTCTTCTTTGTTTCCAAGAAGGATGGGTCCCTTCGCCCGTGCATCGACTTCAGGGCCCTTAATGACATCACGGTAAAGGACCGCTACACCCTGCCTCTAATGAACACTGCCTTCCACTCCCTCCAGGGGGCGACCTGGTTCACAAAGTTAGATCTCCGCAGCGTTTACCATCTCGTCCAGATCCGGGAGGGTAATGAGTGGAAGACGGCCTTTAGGACGCCCAGCGGCCACTTCGAGTACTTAGTGATGCCGTTTGGGCTTACCAACGCTCCTGCCATCTTCCAACGACTCATCAATGACGTCCTACGAGATTTCCTGGGTTTTTTTGTCTTTGTTTACCTGGATGACATACTCATCTTCTCCAGGTCATGGGAAGAGCACCAGGCTCACGTGAGGTGGGTCCTGCAGCGGTTGTTGGAAAATAGGCTCTACATCAAGGCGGAGAAATGTGAGTTCTATGCCAAGACCACCTCTTTCCTGGGATTTGTCATCTCTCACAATCAGATTCTCCCCGACCCCGCTAAGGTTAAAGCGGTGGTCGAGTGGCCCACGCCTACCTCCAGGAAACAGGTGCAGCAATTCATCGGCTTCGCTAACTTCTACCATTGCTTTGTCCCCAACTTCGGCGCCATTGTTACTCCCCTGACCCGCCTCACCTCTTCCAAGGTGCCTTTCCAGTGGTCCGAGGAGGCGGCGACCACATTCAAGACCGTCAAGACAGAGTTCTCGTCCTCCCGGGTCCTAACCCAGGTTGACCCCTCGCTGCAGTGCCTGGTGGAGGTGGATACCTCTGACACGGGGGTGGGAGCAGTGCTCTCCCAGTGTTCACCAGTGGATGGAATTAAGCGGCCCTGTGCCTTCTTCTCCCGACGGTTGTCAGCAGCCAAGTGAAATTATGACGTCGGCGACAGAGAACTTCTTGCTGTCAAGCTCGCGCTGCAGGAGTGGCGTCACTGGCTGGAGGGGGCAGCTCAGCCTTTTGTGGTTTGGACGGACCACAAGAACCTCGAGTATTTGAGGTCAGCGCGGATCCTGAATGCCCACCAGGCGCGCTCTGTTTTTTGCTTGGTTCCAATTTACCATCGCCTACCGTCCAGGCTCGAAGAATGGGTTGCCCGATGCTTTGTCTAGACAGTTCGGTCCTGAGGCCTCGGAGGAGTCGGACCACATCATCCTTCCCAGCTTGTGCGTCATGGGGGTGGTCTCTTGGTCCAACAGGGACAAGATCCAGAAGGCACAGGAGGCGGAACCGAACCCTGGCGGAGGCCCGGATGGCAGACTCTTCGTCCCATCAGCTGTTCGGGGGGAGGTCATTCACTGGGCCCACATGTCCAAGCTCGCCTGTCACCCTGGCGTCTCCCGACTGGTGGACCTCCTACAACACTCTTTTTGGTGGCCAGGTCTCCAAAAGGATGTCGCCAAGTACGTCCGGGCTTGCCCCCAGTGTGCCACTGGTAAATCTCCGAACTCTCCCCCTGCCGGTCTACTCCAGCCCCTGCCGGTCCCGGGCAGCCCTGGTCGCACATCACCCTCGACTTCATCACTGGCCTCCCTGTCTCTAACACCTACGACACGGTTATGACGATTGTGGATTGCTTCTCTAAGGCCGCCCACTTTGTGCCACTTCGGGGTCTCCCTTCAGCATGAGAGACGGCCGATCTCCTCATCCAACATGTGGTCAGACTGCATGGGATCCCTTTGGACGTCATATCGGCTCGGGGGCCTCAGTTTGTGTCACAAGTGTGGAGGTGCTTCTGTAACGCCCTGGGGGCCACCGTGAGCCTCTCTTCTGGTCATCACCCCCAATCCAACGGACAGTGTGAGCGCACCAATCAGTTCAATTCAATTCAATTCAACTTTATTTATATAGCGCCATTTCACAACAACAGTCATCTCATAGCACTATCAACTGTAGGGGGACCCCCACAGTTGCAGAAAGACCCCAGCAATCAGGCGATCCCCTGTGAGCAAGCACTTGGCGACGGTAGAGAGGAAAAACTCCCTTTTAACAGGAAGAAACCTCCAGCAGAACCAGGCTCAGGGAGGGGCAGTCATCTGCTGCGACTGGCTGGGGGGTGAGGGGACAGAGAAGAAGAAAAGAACAGACATGTAGAGAGCAAACAGCACGATGGGGACTCAATCTATGGGAGAGAACAAACAAATGTTAATGACCAGCAAAAAAAAAATATTTCATAGAGAGTGAGGAAAGGAGTGAGGCCCAGTGCATTACTGGAGGTCCCCCGGCTGACTAAACCTATTAGCAGCATAACTAAGGGAGGGTTCAGAAACACATGATCCCTCCCTAATTGTAGGCTAGATCAAAAAGGTAGGTTTTAGCCCTATTCTTAAAAACAGAGATCGAGTCTGACTCCCGAATCCAGATTGGCAGCTGATTCCACAGGAGAGGAGCTTGATAACTGAAGGCTCTGCCTCCCGTTGTACTTTTGGAGATTCTAGGTATTACAAGTAAACCTGCATTTTGGGAGCGTAGTGCTCTGTTAGGATGATACGGTAGTATCAGATCTTTTAAAAAAAAAGGAGCCTGATTGTTTAGAGCTTTGTAAGTAAGAAGAAGGATTTTAAACTTAATTCTAAACTCTATGGGAAGCCAATGAAGGGAGGCCAGAACCGGAGAGATATGATCTCTCTTTCTAGTACCTGTTAAAACTCTTGCTGCAGCATTTTGGATCAGCTGAAGACTTTTTAAAGATGTTTTAGGACAGCCTGATAATAAAGAATTACAATAATCTAATCTCGAGCTAACAAAAGCGTGGATCAGCTTCTCAGCATCACTCTGAGACAAGATGCTCCTAATCTTAGCAATATTACGCAAATGATAGAAGGCAGTCTTAGAAACAAATTTAATATGTGAATTGAAGGACAAATCCTGATCAAAAATAACTCCAAGGTTCCTCACAGAGCTATTAAGAGAAAGAGTAACTGCATCCAAACTGATAGTTTGATTTGGAAAGGAATTTCTAAGGTTTTTTGGACCAACAATAATGATTCAGTCTTATCTGAATTTAATAGCAGGAAATTACAAGTCATCCAAGCTTTGATTTCCTTAAGACAGGCTTCTAACTTGGCTAATTGATTAGTATCATCTGGCTTCATTGACAAGTATAATTGTGTGTCATCTGCATAACAGTGAAAATGTATACAGTGCTTTCTAATAATGTTGCCTAACGGAAGCATATATAAACTAAAAAGAGTAGGGCCAAGCACAGATCCCTGTGGAACTCCATGACTAAGCTTTGAGCTGAGAGAAAACTCATCATTTACATGAACAAACTGGAACCTATCAGATAAATAAGATCTAAACCACTGCAACGAAGTTCCATTAAGTCCAACATAGTGTTCTAATCTATCAAGTAGAATATTATGATCAATAGTATCAAAAGCTGCACTAAGATCTAAAAGGACAAGTACAGAAACTAGTCCATTATCAGATGCAATGAGGAGGTCGTTAGTGACCTTCGCTAAGGCTGTTTCAGTACTATGATGGATTCTAAACCCAGATTGAAACTCCTCAAGTAAACCATTTCCCTGCAGGTGGTCAAATAATTGCGTAGCAACAACTCTTTCTAAGATTTTTGAAATGAAAGGGAGATTAGAGATTGGTCTATAGTTAGCTAAAGCTCCTGGATCTAGCGTTGGCTTTTTGAGTAAGGGTTTAATTACAGCCGTTTTAAAAGCCTGCGGTACATGGCCTAAAGTTAATGAAGAATCTGAATCAGAATCAGCTCCAATCAGGAGCTGGAGGCTGCCCTGCGCTGCGTGACTTCTTCCAACCCATCCTCCTGGAGCTCTTACTTGGCCTGGGTTGAGTACGCCCACAACACGGCCCGGTCATCGGCCACTGGTATGTCCCCCTTCAGGGCGTCATCGGGGTACGACCCTCCCTTGTTTCCCGAACAAGAGGGTGAGCTGGCTGTTCCTTCTATTCAAGCGCATGTGAGACGCTGCCAGGGCCTGTGGACCAGGGCGTGGGAGGCGCTTTTACGCACGGCGGCACGCAGCAGCACCACAGCCAATCGCCACAGGAGGCCAGCCCTCAGTTATCAGGTGGGTCAACGGGTCTGGTTATCACCACAAGACATCCATCTTAAGGCTGAGAAGAGGAAGTTGGCCCCACGGTTCCTTGGCCCCTACACTATCACCAAAATTGTCAACCCGGTGGCTGTGCATTTGCCCCCCCCCCCCCCCCCCTCCGTGTGTGTCCTACCTTTCATGTGTCCAAGATTAAACCTGTTGTCTCCGATCCACTCTGTCCTTCTCCTAGGGCGCCGCCCGCTCCCTTGATGATCGACGGTCACCCGGCGTGGGGAGTTGCCTCCATCCTGGACTCCCGGCGTCGAGGTCGTGGGCTGCAGTACTTGGTGGATTGGGAAGGTTACGGCCCAGAGTGGAGATCCTGGGTGCGCTCCTCTTTTGTGCTGGACCGAGACCTCATCACAGTGTTCCACCGAGCGCACCCGGATAAACCAGCGCCAGGAGGCGCTGTTAGGGGGGGGGGGGTACTGTCACAGCTCGCCGCGCTCAGGCTTCCGCCTCAACCACTAACATATTACATACACGCATCCAAACACACTTTCCTGGTTAAATAAAGCTATCAGATCTACCTGAGCCTACGTGTGTGTTTCCTGGGCCGAGAACTATGTCAGACTTTTTCTTTTTTAAAGCGGCCACCATGTCTAGAGTCTGATGCAGAGAAGCTGTAACACTATCTACCATGCTATCAATTACAGAAGGAGCAAGCTGTCTATAGCTTATTCCCGTTGCGTTGACACATGGCATAGAGGAAACAATGTGCATAAATTTGGTAACAACATCATCTGAGAGGCATCTACTGTAGTAATATTTTTCTTTAGTAGCCAAATAGTCAGCAATGGTAAAATCAATGGTTAACAGACAATGGTCTGACAGTACAGGGTTATGAGGAGACACTACCAGATTTTCTATTTCTATGCCATATGTCAGAACAAGGTTCAACATATGGTGGAGATAAAGGGTAGAATTTCCTACTTTCTGAGAAAACCCCACTGAGTCTGATATTGAATTAAATGCCAAATTAAGGCAATCACTATGTACATCTACATGTATATTAAAGTCCCCTACTGCAGATTCCTTCCGCTTCTTGGGCACCACCATCACCCGGGACCTCAAATGGGAGCCAACCATCAGCTCCCTCATCAAAAAGGCCCAGCAGAGGATGTTCTTTCTGCGGCAGCTGAGGAAGCTCAAGCTACCCACCAAGATGTTAGTGCAGTTCTACACGGCCATCATCGAGTCCATCCTCACCTCCTCCATAACTGTGTGGTATGCAGGAGCCACTGTCAGGGACAGACTAAGGCTGCAGCGCGTCGTGCGCACTGCTGAGAAGGTGATCGGCTGCAAGCTCCCATCTCTCCAGGACCTGTACATCTCCAGGACCCGGAGGCGTGCTGGCCGGATCATAGCCGATCCTTCACACCCTGGTCACGTACTGTTTGCCCCCCTCCCCTCAGGTAGAAGACTTCGGTCCATTTGGACTAAAACCTCCCGGCACATGAACAGCTTTTTCCCCTCTGCCATCAGACTGCTGAACATTAAGTGACTTATTGACTCTCGTGCACTATGTACAGCAGCTCAACCAGACTCATGTCATTCATCACTGTTTTTTCTGTTGCATTATCAACTGCACTGTGGTACCCCATATTATCTGCTACTTGCTAATTTTTTTAAAACTGCCTTGACTAGTACTACTCATTATTACTATTATTATTATTATTATTACTTATTTTTCTACACTTATTGCACGTTTTTAGTCCTTTAGTTTTTTAGTTTATCTCTTTATCTCATCATGTTTTTAATGTTGCAGCATGGCACCGAGACAAATTCCTAGTTTGTGTACTACATGAACAATGGCAATAAATCTGATTCTGATTCTGATTCTGATTCTATAATTATTCTATCTGGTTTCAGCACTAAATCAGCTATGAATTTGGCAAATTCAGATAAAAACTCTGAGTAGGTTGATTGAGGATGATAAACTATGGCAAATAAAATTGGGTTTAGCCTAAAAATGTTAAAATGCCCAATACTGAGGACCAGGCCCTCAAAGGAATTATGTGTTTTTTGCTTTACATTAACTAGTAATTTGGAATGGTAAATTGTTGCTACTCCTCCTCCACGACCAGAACTTTTGGGATTTTGACAGTTTAAATAACCAGGAGCTGATTCATTCAAACAAACATAATCCTCTTGCCCTAACCAAGTCTCTGTAAGGGATATTAAATCAATCTGATGATCAATTAACAGATCATGGACTAGCAGAGACTTGGGAGTTAGAGACCTTAAATTTAACAAACCACATTGAATTTTTTAATTATGAGGAGGAACAGAGGCCAAAACATTAAATTTTGAAGCTTCATGTTTAATTTGAGTTTTACCAGCTTTTTGTTTAATCACTTTGGGATGCTTATACATAATATTTTTGTTTACTTTGGAGGGAGCAGACAGTGATTCTCTGATGGGGAAGAGAGGGGCTAAGTTGAGGGGTGGCGAATGAAGAGGAGCTGCAGAGAGGCGTGTAAGACTGTGACTCTGCTTCATGGTCCCAACTCTGAGATGTCAAGGTTTGGGAAATTTGGATAAAAATGATGCCAGATTGTTAGATAAATGAGAAGCACCATCCAAAGTGGGATGGACACCGTCTCATCTAATAAGACCAGGTTTTCCCCAAAATGAGCTCCAATTGTCTATGTAGCCCACTTTGTTTGCAGGACACCACACAGACAGCCAGCAGCTGAAGGATGACAAACGGCTAAACATGTCCTCACTTGTCAGATTGGGAAGGCGCCCAGAGAATACTACAGAGGCAGACATTGTTTTTGCAAAGTCACACACCAATTCCACGTTAACTTTTGAGACTTCCGACTGCCGGAGTTGGACGTCGTTAATGCTGGCGTGGATAACAATTGTGGAGTATTTACAGTTACTTTTAGCCAGCCTTTTCACTAGAAGAGGCAGAGGTGTAGCTAAACATCTGACATAGAGTGCTCACCAGAGGAGGAGAAGAAGGAGAGCTAGTAGCCATAGCTAGTGGCTAACCTGATGCTAGCAAAAACACAGATGCAAGGTGAACAGAAGGCTAAAGAGGGTGATTGGATGACACCAAGTGCGCACACAGGTGCAAGAGACTTGATAAACAGAAGCGAGCGCTAATGGTAGATGGAAAAAAGTGATTAAAATACAATTAAAGGCAAAATCCTCAGGAGAATGAGGAGAGCAAACCACAGACAGACAGCAACACAGGAAGTGATGATACATAACCACAGGAAGGTCCTTGGACTAAACAATGAAGAGAAGAAACAAAAATTAGACGGCTTCTATTTTGGTGCATATATGGATATATATCTCCAGACAGCTAAATGCTAAGGGCCCCGTTACACAACACAAAGATTGTTGATAAATTGAGCCATTTTTTTTTTGATATTTGAGATCATTTAAGAGATCCTTGTGTGTTTTGGACTGAGTCAACATTTTGAGGAGGCCATGGTGACAGTGAAGGTCACTGAAGATCAATGAGATATCAAAAATTGGCCAGATCTCTCAATGATCTCAACCACTATGTAAAGGGGGTATAACTGCAAACAAGCAACATTTTAATTCCTGAATGTGTGACTAACTGCATACTTGCACTGAAGAATGCAAATCTGTAAATTATTTGTGTGTATATATTTGTAAATGAAAGGACATCAAGGGAACATTTAACAGTTATATTTCTGTAAATAATTTTTATTTGATTTGATTGATTTTATGTGATTTTTTTTCTAAACAGTTTTAAAAAGAATGAAATGCTTTACTGCTAATACATGACCATTCTTTACAGGAAATAAATTAATTAAATCACCCTTATTGTCATTCAACTGTACAACCAATCATGTACAGTAGAACGAGATTGTGTTTTACCTATCTACTGTGTTAATCACACACAACCCAAGTGCAGAATCAGAGGGCCGCTGCCATGCAAGGCGCCGCCACACATTTCCCTCCTCCATTCCATTATTGCTGAGCACCAAGCTGGACGGCAGGAAGTTCCACTTTTATATGGTCTTCGGCATGACCCGGCCAGGATTTGAACCCCTGCCTCCCGAGTGTGGGGCGGATGCTCTACCAACTGAGCCACCACTCCGGTAACACAACTAAACATTTAATGAGTTTGTATTAAGAACTATATTTAACATGTGAATAAACTAAAAGATCTGAATAAAATGCATATACTGTAGGCCAACAGCTAAAATTCAGACTGCCGTTCAGACTCAAGCTCTAACAAAAGGGTTACAAAGGTACATAACTATAACAATGAGTACTTCAAAAACAAGTGCAAACTTTAAGCTACATAAACGTTTATACAATTACTATACACACACACACACACACACACACACACACATATATACAGTATGTATATATGTATGCATGTTGAATTCAAAATGTTTCTAATGTATTGGAACTAAAATGGCAATTATCACAGATCGTGTATATTATGGCCTATTACGCAGTTTTACCTTTAAATAATCTAACAGATCAGTTGAAAAAAGGCACCTCTTGCAGACCAGCACCTCTATCTGTGTGGAGTACAGGATAAGCCCTGGCCTGCACTCAACAGCCCATAATATCAGTCATACTTAACGATCTTCTATATGGCTTCTGTTGAATCATCGTGTATCAAGGTCTTGCCTCATAAATATTTTGAGAAGTAATCTGTTTAGACATTAGGAATAAACATCAAACAATCTGCCAAAACTACTACTAAAATGCCTCTGATAACTGAAGCAGAAACCTGTTTCACATTTTTTTTGGAGAACCACAATCTGGTGCACAAACATTTGCACACTGCAGCAGCAACAGAAAGCTTTAGTGCTTAATGCCAACGACAGGTTTGAACCACCTAGTAAAACTGGGGTCTGTTTTCCCCCATTTATTTCTCAACCTGCTAGTAATGTTGCTTACTTGTTGAGTCTGTCGTGCCTGCGTTAGTGCTGTAACGTACACGAATGATTCAATTGAGTATATTAGTTTTTATTTGTGGATGGACTGTACTGAATCACTCACCAGAACTGTAGTGAAAGCCAGGGATCAGCAGCTGAATCATCCCCCAGAGTAGCAAACGAGCCCCGCCTGCTTTGTTCAGCCAGATTTCATGGTAGACAGTTGGAGCTCCTGTACAGCATACCTGCTGTACAATGCAGGACTATCAAGTGCAGGGTGAAGTGTGAGGCACCAATTAGACTGCATGGTGCAGTATGGCAGCATAGTTATGAGCAGAAATCAACATTAGAGTGAGTTATTGTACAGTGAAATGGCATATGGCAGCAAAGATTTCCTGTACTTCACCGTTTGGCTGTGAAGCTGTAGCAGTCTGCTGGAGAAAGTGTGCCGCTGCCTGCCCAGTGTGTGGTGGAGGGGGCGATCAGGATTATCCATGATGAATCGCAGTTTGTTTGATGTCCTCTCTTCCACAGTCTCAAAGGTCTCTGGCTTGAGACCAATCATAGAGCCAGCCCTCTTGATAATCTTGTTAAGTCTGTTGGTGTCACTGACTGATACCGCTACCCCAACAGACAGCAGCAAAGAAGATGGCACTGGTGACAACAGCCTAACAGAAAAGCACCAGCATCCTGTTGTACACTGAAGGATCTCAGATTCTTCAGGAAGTAGAGTCTGCTCATCCTCTTCTTGTATGCAGCATTGGTGTTAGATTTCCAGTCCAGTACATTGCTGATTATGACACCCAGGTATTTGTAGTCCTCCACTACCTCCACATCCTTCCCCCTAATCTGCAATAGCTGTGAAGGTGTCCTTTTCTTCCTGAAGTCAATCACTGTCTCTCTGGTCTTGCTGACGTTCAGCGTCAGGTGATTCTGCTTGGTCCACTCCACAAATCTGTCTACCAGTGCCCTGTATGCCCCCTTCTCTCCCCCTCTTTTACACCCAACAACAGGTGAGTCATCAGAGAATTTCTGCAGGTGGCATGACTCTGTGTTGTACTGAAAGTCGGTGGTGTATAAGATGAAGAGAAAAGGAGAAAGCACAGTCCCCTGTGGAGCTCCTGTATCACTAACCACCACATCAGACAAGACACTGTCCCATCAGACAAACTGTGGTCTGCCTGTCAGGTAGTCAGTAATCCAGGAGATCACAGAGCTATCAACCCCCATCGCCCACAGCTTCTCACCCAGCAGCAGTGGCTGGATGATGTTCAAGGCACTGGAGAAATCAAAGAATGTGATTCTCACAGCATCTCCTCCGCCATCCAGGTGCACATGGGCTCATTGCAGCAGGTAGATGACAGTGGGTTCAACTCCTAAATGGGGCTGATATGCAAACTGCAGAGGGTCCAGCCACGTCTTCACCTGCGACCTCAGGTGGGCAAAGATCAGTCTCTCCAGGACCTTCATGACATGAGATGTGAGGGCAACTGGTCGATAGTCATTCAGGTCAGATTGAGACGACTTCTTGGGGGCAGGAACCAGGCAGAACATCTTCCACAGCACAAGTACTCTCTCCAGACTCAGGTTCAGGTTGTCCAGATGTTTCAGTACCTGAGCTAGCTGGTTGGCACAGGTTCTCAGGATCCTGGCGGAGATGGCATTAGGGACTGCAGCCTTCCGTTGATGGAGTCACTCCAGCTTTTTCTTAACCTGGTCTGTAGTCACAGTGATGTAAGGGGGGTTGGGGGGTTGGGCTTTTGCTGGTGTCCCCAGAGGAGGGTGAGGGGGGTCCTGCACAGGAGGGTGAGGGGGGAGGCATGTGTGGGGTCTGGCTGTGTTGTGGGGGTGACAGACAGTGAGTTAAACCTATTAAAAAACAGATTCAGCTCATCGGCTCTCTCAAGGCTCCCCGATGTCTGTCTGTTTCTCCTCTTACACCCAGTGGTTTGTTTCATTCCTAACTAGAAATCCTTCGTATTGCTTTGCTGGAGTTTAGCCTCCAGCTTCCTCCTGTAATTGTCTTTACACATCCTCAGCATCTCTCTCAGTTCACGTTACACTCTCCTCAGTTCCTGTCTGTCTCCAGACCTAAAAGCCCTCTTCTTCTTGTTAAGAAGTGTTTTCAGGTCACTGGTGATTCATGGTTTGTTGTTGGGGAAACTGTAGCACGGTCTGAGCTGGCATGGCTGGATTTTCACAGAATCTGATGTATTCTGTGACGCAGTTGATCATATTGTCTATGTCCACCCCATATGGTTCCCTGAGTACGCTCCAGTCCATCGTCTCAAAGCAGTCCTGTAGTCCATGTGTAAGCAGGCTGGCTTTGCACAAGGGAAATGCACTTGGGTGATAACAAGGCTATGCTGTGATCTGACCTGCTAAGAGGGGGTAGAGTTGTGGCACTATATGCATCTCTTGCATTGGCATAGTAGATCCACTGTTTTATTTTCTCTGGTGGGACAGTCAACAAACTGATGGAAGTTTGGCCATGTTTTGCCCAGTCATATATGGTTAAAATCACCCATGATGGCTATAAATGCATCAGGGAGATTGGGCCCTTAGTTGGGCCAGGTCCGTGCTCAACAGCCCGGAGAGGGCTGCATACACGTTTGAGCAATTCGTGGTCACATTCTCAAGCGGTGGAGTCGGTGTGGAACGATATTGCCTTAAGCAGCACGTTCCTCTTTAGCTTAAACACTTGCCTCCATGATGACCTAGTGGTGCATGCAGTTCCTGACACCTTATATGGTCTTATAGATCAAGCGGTGGGACTGGATAACCGCTACCGTGAACACTCGAAGGAGCGACAGTCCTCCTCTCATCTGCTTGTTGAGCGGGTGCCCGCTGTGGCTACTGGCATTGGTGGCACTGGCCTCTCCCCCGAGCCGATGGAGCTCAGTTGGTTCCAGTTGACCGATGATGAGCGTCGGCAGAGGAGGAAGGTGGGGGAGGAAGGTGGGCACGTGCATGTACTGTGGTTCCATGAAGCATAGTCTGAACGACTGCCACCTGCGGCCAACAGATCTGGCCTGTCACTAACTGCGAGGGGTCTAGTGGGCATGACTGGACTTACTCCCCCCGGCAATTTCTCTATTACGGCCCTTATGCAAATGCTGGGGGTCAAGAGGAGGACTATGGTGCTTGTGGATTTAGGGGCAGAGGAAAATTTGATCTCGTCCCGGCTTGTGCGAGATATAGGAATTCCCACACAAAAATTGCCAAGTAATCTTAAGATCACAACTATATCCAGCCGCGAGGTGGTGGTAGTCTGTGAACGCACGGCGCCTATGGCCATCTTTCTTTCCGGCAACAATCGGGAGGAACTTTAGTTCCTGATTCTCCCTAATTCATCTTCCCCAATGGTTCTGGGTTATCCATGGCTCCGGAGACACAACCCCATGACAAACTGGGGGCAAAATTGCACAATCTCCTGGAGCCTGTTTTGTTTGGCTCACTGTTTAGGTTCTGCTGAGTGCTCGCCTTCTCTCCCTTTCTCCTCCCCTCCAGCCAAGCCACCAAACTTCAGTCTCGTTCCTCAGGCTTATCACGATTTGGGACAGGTTTTCAGCAAGTCGAGATCGTTGTCTCTTCCACCTCATTGCTCTTACGATTGCGCTGTGGACCTGATCCTGGGGCCGAGACTGCCGTCCAGAAGACTCTATAACATTTCTGGCCCGGAGAGGGAGGTGATGGAAAGATACACAAAAGACTCACTGAACGCCGGCCTGATTCGGCCGTCCTCAGCTCCACTCAGAGCCGGGTTCTTCTTTGTTGGTAAGAAAGATGGCTCATTGCGCCCTTGTATTGACTACCGGGAGCTGAACGCAATTACCATTAAGGACAACTACCCTCTGCCCTTGATCAATTCTGCGTTTGAGCTCCTTCAGCGCTCACGGGTGTTCACCAAATTACACTCACGTAACGCGTACCATCTTATCCGCATTCGCGAGGGGGATGAGTGTAAGACGTCGTTTAAAACACACCTAGGGCAGTTTGAATATTTGGTCATGCCCTTCGGGCTTACTAACACCCCCGCCGTCTTCCAGCGGCTCATTAATGATGTCCACGATATGCTGAATCAGTTCATATTTGTCTATTTGGATGATATTCTAAATTTCTCCCGCTCACCAGAGGAACATGAGGTCCATGTAAGAGCCGTTTTACAGCGGCTCTTGGAGAACCAGCTCTACGTCAAGGCCGAGAAGGGTGAGTTCTCCATTACATCTACCACCTTCTTGGGCTTCATAGTGGCTGAGGAGAGACTGATTTCCGACCAGGCCAAGGTAAAGGCAGCGCTTAATTGGCCAACTCCTCACTTCCGTAGGGAGCTTCAGCGCTTCCTCGGGTATGCAAACTTTTACCGCAGGTCCATCCGGACCTATAGTGGGATTGCACTGCCTCTTACACAGCTGACCTCTGTTAAGGTCCCATTCCGTTGGACCGAGGCAGCTGAACAGGCCTTTATTAAATTAAAGGGCCTGTTCATGGAAACACCCATTTTGGCTCAGGTCAACACGCAGCTCCAGTTCGTCCTCGAGGTGGATGCTTCTGATTCGGGGATAGGCGCTGTCCTTTAACAGCATTTGCCCTGCAAACAGAAGCTCCAACAGTGCACGTTTTTTTTCTCGGCGGCTCACGTCGGCTGAGAGAAATTACGACGTAGGGGACAGGAAGCTTCTCACCATTAAGTTGGCATAGGAGAAGTGGAGACAGTGGCTAGAGGGGGCTATTCACCCCGTAGTCATGTGGACCAGTCACAAGAACTTGGAGTACTTGCGGTCGGCCCGCCGACTTAACTCCAGGCAGGCTCATTGGACCCTATTTTTTCAAAGGTTCAACTTTACCATCACGTACTGGCCTGGTTCTCGGAATACCAAACTGGATGTGCTATCGCACCAGTTTGATTCCAAGCAGGTAGTGCCCCCATCCCACCCTCAGCCTATTCTCCCCTCCTCATGCGTCCTTGGAGCGCTTACCTGAGATACAGAGTGGAGAGTCCGCCAGGCCCAGTCTCACGAGCCTGTACCAGCAAGGTGCCCCCGGAACCCCCTGTATGTCCCTCCAGGTTTCCGCAGTGACGTAGTCATCTGGGGCCACACCAGCCACTTTTCCTGCCATCCAGGGATCACCCACACTGCCAACCTGATTTGGCGGGTGTTCTGATGGCCCACGCTGCAATGGGACATGCAAGAGTGTGTGCGGGCCTGTCAGACCTGTATTCACGACGAGTCCAACTCCGTCCCCCCGCTGGACTCCTTCATCCCCTACCCATTCCTGGTCGTCCTTGGTCCCACATCGCTGTAGACTTTATAACGGGTCTTCATCTCTCCCGTGGGAAGTTGGTTATCCTCACAATCGTTGACCGCTTCTCGAAAGCTGTTCACATCATCACCCTTCCCAAACTCCCCTCGGCTATGGAGACTGCGGACCTTCTTACCACCCAAGTCCTCTGTCTCCATGGCATTCCTCTGGACATTGTGTCTGACTGGGGTTCCCAATTCACGTCTCAGGTGTGGAAGACTTTCTGCTGGACACTTGAGACCACAGTCAGCCTCTCCTCCGGTCATCACCCATAATCCAACGGGCAGGCCGAGCAGGCCAACCAGTCCTTGGAGGCTACTCTGTGGTGCGTAGTGGCCGAGAATCCCTCCTCGTGGAGTTCCCACCTGACCTGGGTGGAGTATTCTTTGAATTCTGCCATCTCTGCAGCTACGGGGCTTACCCTCTATGAAGCCTCGTTGGGGCACACCCCACCTCTACTTCCTATGGCCGAGAGGTAGGTTGCAATGCTGTCCACAGGGGCCCATGCTCAACGCTGCCAACACATTTGGAGGACTACCCAGGCTGCCCTCACCGGCTCCTCTGAGCGCAACCACCAGATGACAGACAGGAAGTGGGTCCCTGCACCGAAGTAGGGACCTGGATTCAAAGAAACTCTCTCCCTGCTTCCTGGGACCCTATACCATCTCTGGAGTGGTCAATGACATCACAGTCCGGTTGCAGCCTCCACGGACCCTACGGGTGAACCCAACCTTCCACGTCTCTCACATCAAGCCCCTCTCAGTCATCCCCCTCTGTTCCCCCCTGAAGCCTCCTCCCCGGATGATTGATGGCCAGGCTGCTTACACGGTGCAGCACATTCTGGATGTTTGCTGTCGCGGCCGGGATCTCCAATACTTGGTCCATTGGAAGGGCTACGGCCCGGAGGAGCGTTCGTGGATCCCCAGATCACACGTCTTGGATAAGGCCATGCTCCAGGCCTACCATCAAGCCCATCCTGACAAGCCCAAGGGACCGCCAGGAGGTGTTCCTTGGGGGGGGGGGGCATTGTCATGGCTGTGAGTGGTCAGCCCCGCCTTCCTGTTGTTTTCCTCCTCAGCTCATCAACACACCTCGGTGAGAAGACGCACCTGCTGTCTTTCATCAGCCAGCGTTTATAAGGAGCCTCTCTTCAGTGTTCTGACGCTGGCTTGTCTGGGTATACTGCCAAAAGCAGAGTACTTTTGTACGCTAGTGCTAACTCCTATGTGTAGTTTTCATACTCGCCTGTTTTTCTCCTTTCCTCCAGGTTGCTGCCATCGTGCTGGAGTGTCTCCGGGGACTGCGTGCGCTCACTGCCCCATCACCTCCACTCAGCTGCAATCATCATCCACCTGGTCAGGCACCATCGACTCCACCACCTTCACCCTGCTGGTTCATCTCTACCCAGGTTCGGGGTCCTGCCGGTTCTCCATTATATCCTACGTAAGTGGCAATTTGGCTCGCCCATTTTCCCTATCTCCATTACTCCACTGACAGCTCCCGTTCTTTCTCCACAGGCTCATTCCTCTGGCGAGTGACGTTTTCCCCAAGCTGTGCTGTATTTTGATATTCAATAAATTTCTCAAACGTGTGCTTGTGGGTTTGGTTGTCCTTCTGTCATTGCGTCGTGCATGTGAGCTGTTCCTAATTGGTAACCATGACACAGCTGCACTAGTTATCATCCTGTTTTTAGTCCAGCCTGTGTGCATTCCATGTGACTGGGACAGAGTGACCTGAGAAAAGATAATCTGTACACCAAGTTTTGACCAGATATACTGGAACAATCATGATGGGCAATTTGCCAGTCCACCCCTCAGATAACGGAGGGCTTAAAGAACTGAGTGATGTGTGTTTGAGTCAGAATGGTGTCTGAATAGACTCTGAGACTATTTTTGTATTGTTCTCCAATGGTCAGTGCAATTAAATTTGCTGAAACTCTGATCAAGTTTGGTTTTTGACTGAAGGATTTCAAGAATTTTTCTAACAGGTCCCATGCCAGCTTCTTCAAAATGACCTCCATACACACTCAAAATGGAAGCATCTCATCCCACTGTTGTGCCACCAAATGTAAGGTTTTTGACACTCAAACACCTTTGTCTAGGATGACAACAGCTTAGCTTGAAATATGTACCCAGACACAGGAGTAACTCCAGCCCACACAGAACACCATTCCACCCACGCTATATATACTATAGGATCCTTAAAACCATGGGCGATGACACAAATCTATTTACTATATATATATATATATATATATACAGTATATATATATATGAAAATAAATCATGATATAAATGATATAAACAAGCTTGAAAATAAATAAACTATAAACTGAGAAATAAGATAGGATAAGATAAGATAAGCCTTTATTAGTCCCACAATGGTGAAATTCCAGGATTGCAACAGCACAGGGATAGCAACACTCTAAAATACGGAAATACTCCATAAACTGATTAAACAAAAACCCAAACAAATCATCTTCCTCCTCCTCTCTGTCTAAAATGGTAAAGTCCAATAAACCAATTTAGACCAGAGGTAATTGGCTGCCTTCCATGTACGCGCTTCATGGAAACACCCAGATGGTGACCTCGGGAGAGAGGGAGGTTAGTAGATGTCAAAGTAAAGAAAACAACATAAGTAAACAGAAAATACTCTTAATGGTATTAAATAACATACATTGTGTTAGGGTCTGTGATTAACATTAACTTTAAGCATAATCAAGTCTTGAAAGAGATAAATTACCCACATAGTGAAGAGCAGGCATCACAGCTCCTTCACAGTCATCCTGCTGAACAACATACAATGCACCACTTTAACAAGCTCCCAGCAAATTCTGAACAGGCAAAAAAAAAAAAAAAAGAAAAAAAAAAACTTGTAACAGCACTTTATTTTGTTTAATAACTTTAATTTGGTTTTTAAGTCTCCAAAGAATTTAAATACTTAAGTTTATATTTGTGCTGGTTTAAAATTGCATGTTCTCCCCATGTCTGGGTGGGTTTATACTGGGTACTCTGGCTTCCTCCCACAAGGCAAAAGACATGCAGGGTAGGTTAATTGGCATCAACTGGGGATTCTAAATTGTCCTTAGGTATTAATGTGAGAGTGATTGGCTGTCTGTCTCTCTGTGTTGGCCCTGCGATGGACTGGCGATCTGTCCCTCCCCCACACCGGTGACCCAAAAATGATTAAGTGATAGAAGATGGATGGATGGATTGTTTAAAATTAATGTTACTTATTTTATTCAATTTCAACTCACAGTCTGTCACCCCCACAACATTGCAAGACCCTCACACACCCCTCCCCCCACACCCTCCTGTGCAGCACCTCTCTCCATCTCCCCCCTCACCCCCCTCATCCTCCTTTGAGGACACCAGGCCCCTCCCTCTCATCACTGTGACTAAAGATCAGGTTAAGAAACAGCTGGAGAGATTAAGTCAGCAGAAGGCAGCAGGCCCTGATGGCATCTCCGCCAGGATCCTGAGGACCAGTGCCAACCAGCTAGCTCAGGTACTGAAACACCTGTACAATCTAAGCCTGATTCTGAGGAGAGTACTGGTGCTGTGGAAAACATCCTGCCTGGTTCCTGTCCCCAAGAAGTCATCTCCATTGGACCTGAATGACTATCGACAGGTTGCCCTCACATCTCATGTGATGATGGTCCCGGAGAGACTGGTCTTAGCACACCTGAGGCCGCAGGTGAAGACGTGGCTTGACCCTCTGCAGTTTGCATATCAGCCCCATTTAGGAGTTGAAGTCCCTGTCATCTACATGCTGCAACGAGCCCATGTGCACCTGGATGGCGGAGGAGACACTGTGAGAATCACATTTTTTATTTCTCCAGTGCCTTTAACACCATCTAGACACTGCTGCTGGGTGAAAAGCTGGGAGTGATGGGGGTCAACAGTTCTATGATCTCCTGAATTACTGACTACCTGACAGGCAGGCCACAGTTTGTTCGGCTGGGCAGTGTCTTGTCTGGCGTGGTGGTTAGTGACACAGGAGCTCCACAGGGGACTCTGCTCTCATCTTTTCTCTTCACCTTGTACACCACTGATTTTCAGTACAACACATTAGATTGGAGGGAGGATGTGCGGGTGGTTGAGGACTACAAATATCTGGGTGTCAGGATCAGAAACGGGCTGGACTGGAGATCCAACACCGATGCTGCGCACAAGAAGGGGATGCGCAGACTCTACTTCCTGAGGAAGCTGAGATCCTTCAGTGTGTGCAGAAGGATGCTGGAGCTTTTCTACAAGACCATTGTCTCCAGCACCATCTTCTTTTCTGCTGTCTGTTGGGGTAGCAGAATCTGACTCTGTAATTGGTCTCAGGCCAGAGACCTTTGAGACAGTGGTGGAGAGGAGAACACTAAATGAATTGTGATCCTTCATGGACAATCCTGATCATCCCCTCCACCATACACTGGACATACAGCTGAGCACTTTCTCTAGTAGACTGCTACAGCTTCGCTGTCGAATGGCCAGGTTCAGGAATTCCTTCCTGCCGCATGGCATTTCCCCATACAATAACTCACTATTGTTGTATTCTGGTCATAACTATGCTTCCACACCTCACATTTCACTCTGCTCCTGATAGTCTTGCATTGTGCAGCGGGTATGATTCATGTGTTTATATGGGTCACCATCTATTTAGCTGTGATGTATATAGGCTTTTATAGTAGTGTTAGTTTCACTTTCCATGGGTAATCCCTTTGTCATGTGTGTGTTTCTGTTGTTTGTTTGTCTATTGTCATGTTGCCACTACAATTTCTCATTTTGGGATCTATCTATCTATCTATCTATCTATCTATCTATCTATCTATCTATCTATCTATCTATCTATCTATCTATCTATCTATCTGTGTGCATATCTGTCTGTCTGTCTGTCTGTCTGTCTTATGCATCATTGGCATTCAGATCTTATTGAATTTGTTCATTGCATTAAGTTACTGCATAGGTAACTGTCCACTGACTGCATACAGTCAAGGTAGCACTACTAATTAAATGGATGTTCAAAGTATTTATGATAGAATTTACTTTTGTTTTTTTAATGAATAGCCTGTATTTCTGGAATGCTGGAGGGCGACCAAACCTACACACTGTGTAAAAGATGTCCAGAATTGTGATAGCTGAAAAGGAAAATTTTCAAAATTTATTTCACTTATGTACAATTTCATTTAACAGTATTTTATTGCAAATCAGTTGATATATTTTTTTTTGAAAATATACCCCCCCCCCCCAAGACATCAGTATACTGCACTCTGCTTTCAAGCTTGCCTCAGCATTTTTTGCATTGCAGTGGACTTTTTTCCTGAGATTAGTGGGATTTTGTACTGAGCTGAGAGGCAAATGCGAATTGAAAAATAATTTTAAATCAAAAATTGATTCTGAATCAAATCGTGACCTCAAAAATTGGAGTCAATTGAATCATGTAACTTCTAAAGATTCACAGCCCTACACAATACAGTACAGTATACTGTATATCACAATATCTTGAGATCTCCTCCAAACCACTATATAAATGTAAATGTAAAATCTTTGCATAATAATAGAAACAGACCCATCTATTGCATTGTTTTTAAATTGCATACAAAAAACCATTAAAAACAAAACAAAAAGAAGGACTCAGCACAATAAGAAGTACATTAAGCAAGAATTCTAGAGAAGGATATTTAAAACCCATATAAATTAAAGTCCACTTTTTCTGTTTGGTCATGTTTTTAACAGTGAGGGCCATGTATAGTTTAGGCCAGTATAATTTGTGACTGCAGTTGTGATTGCTTTCCATTTCACACTTTTGTCACATGGGATAAATTTTCCAAATGAAGAAGCCATACAGTCATTTTCTTAGCACTGGTTTCTTTATTTTTTATATATTTTTTGTAGGGGCTAACTGGGATGTTGAGAGTGGATTTTAATGCATTCTTCATATTATAATGGATGGCATCTGAAGTGGTGAAACAAATTAGTGGTAGTGCGACCTAATTTGCACAAAACTGTATTTTGTTCATTTTTTTTTACCTTCTGAAGTCCGAACCACTGCCAGAGAATGAAGCTGGTGCGGTTGTCTCCCTTCGTCCAAGTCTGCTTCCACTGCAGCCCCTGTCTGTGTGTGTGTCTGATTTCATTTTTAACCCTTTCCACATGCTCGACCAGTGTTGCCAAATTGTGCATAAAAAAACAAGTGTCTCTGCTCCACGAAAACAGACTCAAAAGAAACAGTTTCTAAAGAAAAAAAGTTGCAGGAAAAAAAAAAACAGACCTGGCAACAACCCTGAAACGAAACAGGTGCAGGGAGGTGGCAGAGTGCAGCCAGCGTTGCCAACTTAAGATAAGATAAGATAAGATAAGATAAGCCTTTATTAGTCCCACAATGGGGAAATTCCAGGATTGCAACAGCACAGGGATAGCAACACTCAGAGCAACAATCAGAAGACAAGAAAAAACAAGAGCAACTAGTATACATATATATATATATATATATATATATATATATATATATATATATATATATATATATATATATATATATATATATATGCGGAGCATTGTGGTTGGTGGATGTGCAACAGAAAGTCTAAGCTCTTTCTCCGTGGATGCGGCGGGCCAGCTGGATGTCTTTTGGCATGATGGTGACCCTCTTGGCGTGGATGGTGCACAGGTTGTTGTCCTCCAAGAGACCCACCAGGTAGGCCTCACTGGCCTCCTGCAGAGCCATGTTGGCGGAGCTCTGGAAGCGCAGGTCGGTCTTGAAGTCCTGAGCGATCTCCTTCACCAGGCGCTGGAAGGGCAGCTTACGGATGAGCAGCTCCGTGGATTTCTGGTAGCGACGGATCTCTCTCAGAGCCACGGTTCCGGGCCTGTAACGGTGAGGCTTCTTCACTCCGCCGGTGGCTGGAGCGCTTTTTCGAGCAGCCTTGGTGGCCAGCTGCTTCCTGGGGGGCTTTTCCTCTAGTAGATTTACGGGCGGTCTGCTTGGTTCTTGCTATCGCTCTTTATTATTCTGTCTTATATTTCTTGCATGCCGCCTAAACTCCAGCCCGGCACCCGCGTTGTTTTCGCTTCAGTTCCCCGGTATGTCGAGTTTCTCCGTTAGCACCAGGTGGCGGTTGAGTGCTAGCTAGCTCTTCCCTGCTGTATCGTCTCCTGCTGTAAACAGAGGCTCCGTCCGCCGACTCGGGAGACCTTTGGGGCGATCTGTGTGTCTGTGATATATATATAGAGTGAAAGGTGTGCCGGATCAGAAAGTTATCACCGGATCAGAAAGAAGAAGGAAGATAAAAAGACTCAGAATTGAGCCACTGTTGCAAAAGGCAGCCAACTCGTGTGGCGCCGGAACCAGAACCAGAACTTGACGACTTTCTTGCTAAATATGGTGACTTTTCAAACCCTTTTGGTGACTTTTTTTGTCAAAAGGGACTAGCGACAAATCCAGTGACTTTTTCTGGTGTTATCAGCTACTTTTCTGGTGTTTTGTAGACTCTGACGTGCAAGGCTTGGCAGGTTGTAGTTTCCTCAGATGGCATCTAAAATTAAACCTATCTGTAATGTGAGACCACGAAACTACAACTTTCAGAAGCACTATCTGCACATAGTGTGTGCTCATTGATCCACTGTCAGCTGGATGGTCTCCTGCCCTGCCCCAGTTCATAGTGCAACCATGTGAGAGAGGAGAGGAGAGAGAAGCTGACAGTTGACACTGACAATGATCGAGAGCCACGATAAAGACATTTTTTGTCTCACACATAGAATGTATCGATATAATGAATATATTCGGTGTATCGCCCAGCCTCAGTTGGTGATCTTAGGAATTACAATATTATTATTATTATTATTATTATTATTATTATTATTATTATTATTGGCAGCTCAGTAGTGCAGTGGTTAGCACTGTGGCAGCATAGTAAGAAGGTCACGGGATCGATTCCACGCCTGACCATCATGGGTTCGATCCCACCCCCTGACCATTGGTGACCCTTCTGTTTGGAGTTTGTACGTTGTCTGCATGGGTTTATTCTGGGTACTCCAGTTTCCTCTCACAGGCCAAAAACATGCAGGTTAGGTTAACTGGAGACGCTAAAGTGGCCCTCTGTGTGAATGGTGAAGGGATTGGCGCTGCACCATGGCTGCCTCATCCATCCAGGTGGATGTCCTGTAATTTCCTCATTGTGGGACTAATAAAGGATTATTAAAAAAATAAAATAATTATTATTATCAGTTTAAATGGGAGGGAAGGAAAGAGGATAAGAAATTCAATTCAATTCAGCTTTATTTATAATGCGCCACGTCACAACAAAAGCCACCTCGTGGCGCCACAGTGCAGCAAAAAAAGAAAAAGAAAGAGAGAGAAAGAAATAGATCAGGGACTTCAAACTCATTCCATGGAGGGCCAGTTTTACCTCCAACCAGTGTCTTCACCAGGTGAATTTGACTTCCCTGAAATATATAACTAAATTTGTAATAACTCAATTCATACTCATTCACCTTGACATCTCTTAAAGGCGACGGACAGACGAAAATTCAATATCGCTAAATCATATCTCAAATTGTTGTCTGAGACGAGCTAATTTGAACCCCACATGTTTTGGTGTCAACGTATGTCGCATAAGGTGACAATGCGCTCTTGAAGTACGCTGTTGTGGAGAGCTGTCTGACCCAGCCAAGCGATCAGCGGCTAAAATGGCCACTGACTGTGTGACGTCATTTCGATATTTCTCGGAATACTTGTGGATTACAAATAGATTATTTATTAACATTAGGATTTCAGGAATCGAATTAATTATGGTTTGTCGTTGTGTTGTCTACGGGTGCGACGTTATACCAGAGGAGCATGCTGTGAGTGTTTTTGAATTTCCCGTCCCCGGGAAAATCAGAACGGCATGGGTGAAATTCGTTCAGAAAACGCGAAAAAAAATGGACTGATGTCGGTAAAACACCCAACATGTGCAGTAGACATTTCGTTGACAGCGATTTCGAGAATAAGATGCAATTTGTGTCACGACTCGCCGCCCATCAGCGGCTTCAGCTGCGCGCACACCTGCGCCTCGTCAGCACATCCCCATACCGCATACATCCATTCACACACACCTGCTTGTTGAATAAAGCTGTTAAATCTATCCTGAGCCTGCGTGCGTGTTTCCTGGGCCAGACATTATGTCAATTTGAAATGAAATTTGCAAAAAGATTGCTGATAAAGAAAACGGCTATTCCAACTATATATGCCTCGATTTCCAAGTGTGACTCTGAGAAAGGGGTCAGTGACAGTGGCGTGAAAAGCACGGGTGATCTACCGATGCGATCAGCTGTCAGAACACAAGAAGTAAACAGGGTAAGTTTTTTTATTTTTAATATTCACTGCAAATGTTTACTAAACATCTTAAATGAATTCCAAGCCATGGTTTGCATTGCCTTACCAACTTATCAAATATTAGCATATTAGGGTGTTCATACTCATCAAATATGAAATATTCAGTGCTGTATAGGGAGGTGGTTGTGCCTGTTTGATCAATTTATATTTCTATGTATGTAATCCAATTTGAGACCTCTGGGATAAAATTATGATGATCTACTTTTTTTTGCAGATTTTATCAACTGTCACTCAACCTTAAAATAGTGTTGATGTTTCTGACCAAGCAGAGGAAGCTGATTAACAGGACTTTTATGTAAATCCAAATTTATACCATAAAATGGTAGAAAAATTATTGAAATGTATATGACATGCGACTTTGATGAATGCTGAACTATGAGAATTATAACATTGACATGAACATTAAGAAACTCAATATATGATTTTACAAAACTTTATTTAAATAACATTGTTCACAAATCTAATCTTGGTAGGCAAAATCCCTTGTAGTGATGAGATGGGAATGTTTCTCTGATGAGGCTCACCGCACAGGCAGGCAACATAACCCTCACTTCTTCTCCAAAAAATCCCCAACACCACCGGACCAGTTGCCTGTAGGCTATGAATCTGTATCGCCTGAAAAATATGGGGTTGGCATTGATTATTCTGTTTGCATTGATTATTGAATGTATTGAATGATTTCTTCATAATTCATCTGGGAAATGAAATCAAATGAATAAATATTGTTTATAAACTCACTCGTGTGGACGACGTCATCTGTCTCATCAGCTCCAGCTGCGCACAGACCAGCAGGTGCTAATCAGCGGCTGTTAAAAGTATTGAGAAGATGATGATTAACAACATGTCATCAGGCAGCGAGTGACCAATGGGTAGTTTTAGTTTGAAAATTAAGTGTGTGACCATGCATGTCGCCAAAGAAAAATATTTCTAAGCATCTTTTACCAAGATAAATCTTCCAGTCGATCGTCGTCAACGTGGTCTGTTCCCGTCTGTGTTGCGTCTTCCTCCTCTCCCTCTGGCTCGAACAAATAAGGCTGACAGGCCACACACCACCCAAAACTTCTTCATTGTCAATGTCATCATTTATATTGAGGTCGTCAAACTCGAGAAAATAATCGCTGTCGGAATCACTTTGCTCTCGTTCTGCAATTTTTTTTCATACCGAAATGACGTCAAGGCTGCATGCACCTATCGGGAGATGGCGGTACTGCAGCATCAGTGAGTGAAAGATGGGCTATGACCAAATAATGTCATTTATGGAGGATGGTGACACATATTAAATCAGGGGAATGGGCAGAATGGAATATTTTCATACAATCAGTTGATTGGTTCAATAAAAAAATGTCACTGTCCGTCGCCTTTAAGCTCTGTCCACCCAACTTTTTTTTTTTTTTTTTTTTTTTTTTTTTTATCTGTAATTGTGCTTTGGCCCCATGACTGCATTTTTTAAGAGGGATGTAGTATGACTAGGTCAGTTGGTTATTGACTTCAGGATACTATACTCAACCCTAGTAGACCCCTGACTACTATGTAAGTAAGTCCCTAGAGAGGGACGGCGGTACTTGTTAACACCCCCTTTCTCAGTTTGACAGGTGCCACGCCCCCTGACCTGACCGTGACCCACATAATTAGGCTGTCAATCAAAAGTGTTTTGAAAACATTACCTTTGACCCATATAATTAGGTTGTCAATCAGAAGTGTTTAGAAAACACGACCCATGACCCCACGTAATTAGGGTGTCAATCAGAAGTGTTCTGAAAATATGACCTTTGATCTGAAACTTCTCATCAGACTGAAAGCTTATGTTTTTAATCTGTTGACCATATATGGGTTAGGGTTAGGATGGGTTAATGATGACCAGCTTTGTAGTGTTTCAATTTGCAAAAAACTTACACATCAGTGTCTGTAAAACGATTTAAAAACACAGCAACACCATTGTCTCAGCCAAAACAGATGGGCTCAAAGGTGACTTTTTTTTTTTTACTAGAAGCACTTCAATTTGCAAAAAACACATCAGAGACACCATGAAAACAAAAAATCTGACCTCTGTGTTGCGCTATTTTGTCTTAACCTCTGGTTCTTTTATACGAAGGCTAAATGACCAGACAGAGAAGGTGAAATATAGTTCCACTTGTTTTACTAATGCTGAGATATGGTTCAAGGCAGCGCTGGAGCACAGCTCGTACAACAAATCACAAGAGAGTGCTGCTCTCAAAATGAGCCCTCAAGCTTTTATAAAACTCCGCCGCTCCCTCATGCAGGAGGGAGAGCTCCCCTCACGTGTGTCAGCATTTTTCTTCTATGTGTCAGTTCAGCTGAGGACAGAACTGATTCTAACTGGTTTGGCCATTGAGTCATTGGGTGTAATCTAAAGACTGCAGTGTAGCATGAAAAGAAAGCAGAAAGCAAGCAGAAACAGTTTGCACAGCATGATTAACATTTCAGAATAGCAACTCTATAAGAAAAACAAGTGTGTCAAAGAATTTTATCAACGATTTTATCAACAATTCCCCCAATTGAGGTGTCCTTATGGGGCACCTTACTACATCCTCTACGAGCAGTTTATACCTATCCACGGTTTTTGCATCTCCCCCTGTTGAGATGGGCTCAAACCCATCTCATAACCCTAATCTAATCCTGTGTATTGTGTGCCTCAGTGCTATATGTATCTGATGTCCCCTTCCAGCAGTCACGTGGACCTGCCCCCATCAGGTCGCCATTTCTCCGGTGGAATTCAGGTGTAGTGCAAACATCGTGGATTAATTCAGCTAACATTGCTATGTGTGTAAAATCACTAAAACCTCATTACCTTCTAATACCTAACCCGCACAGATAACAATCAAAAGCAAATGGAAACCTGTGGAGCAGAAGCACAGCAAAGCAAATCTAACACCATGTAAGTGTGAATTGTAGACCCTGTTGTAGATTCTAAGCTATCTCTGTTTCGTCTTCCTCGTCTTCATCCAGAGTCAGTCTTGGCACCTCCCCTTGGCCATCCTCACAGTCAGAGAGCAGGTGGGCAGCTTCCTGGATGCCTTGGTATGGTGGAGGATCCTTGCAAAAGGCTGCTGAGATAGTTCTTTCTACAAGTCGTTTTATCAATGGAATACAGCAACATCCACAAAAGACAAAGATCAATACTGCAACAACTATGCTTACAAGTGCCCCTTGAATGATTTTTTCCCATTTGCCAAATATATTATCAAACCAACTACCTACATGATTGTCAATGCCAGACTGAGCTTTTAATTTGTCCAATAAGGCTATCTTAGTTTGTTTAGGCTTTTGGTTAATGATCCGTTGGGGGCGGTATTGTCAGTGATCACAGTGCAGCAGGAGTCCCGAAACATGCTGCACACGCCCCCCTGTTCAGCTAACAGAAAATTGACTGCCACTCTATTCTGCCATGCCACCAAAGATGTAGCACTGAGTTGTTCATGCACTGTGTTGAAGGCATCACACATGTAATTTGCTAGACTCTGAATATTGTAATGAACTCCACACTGGTGACCCAAGACGTATTATGGAACACGAGGCGAGAACCCCGGAGCCGGCCCGGTCGGGAAGCCCCAGAGATGCAGCAGCCATTCCACAGACAGCCAGGACTGGAACCCCCAGCACCGTGTGTGCGGTTTCAGTCAATCTACCGGATTTCTGGCAGCACAACCCGCGCTCTTGGTTCCACCACACCGAGGCCCAGTTCGCCCTCCAGGGAGTAACGGCAGACAACACCAAGTTCTACCATGTGGTAGCAGTGCTGGACTCCCGCACAGCCCAGCAGGTAGCGAGCCTGCTCGATCAGCCACCAGCCAGCAACAAATATGAGGCGCTCAAGGCTGCACTCACCCAGCGCTACATGCTCTTGGAATGTGAGAGAGCGGAGAGGCTCCTGGCGCAGACCGAGTTAGGAGATGGGTCAGCAGTAGACCTGATGGAGAAGATGCTGGTGTTAATGGGCATGGACGACGGGCACTTTCTGTTTGCCCACCTTTTCCTCCGGAACCTTCCAACAGTGGCGAGAGCGGTTCTGGCCAATTCGCCGTTGCTGGCCGTGTGTGACTACCGTGCGCTAGCCCAGGAGGCGGGCCAGATCATCCTCACTACCAAGGCAATCACAGTCAACGCGGCAGCGGCGGAGCCCAGCGAGACGACCAGAGGAGGCGAGGAGCCACTGACAGTAGCAGCAGCGGGGGCCAAGGAGCGCCAGAGAGACACGGTCTGTTTCTACCACTGCCACTTCGGAGAGAACGCACACAGATGTGCGCCACCGTGCCAATTCAAGCGCTGGGGAAAACGCCAAGGCCGGCGGTCGGTAGCAGCTGCAACCCTCGGTGAAGAGAACAAGCTGCTCTACTTGACGGATGCGCGCTCGGGGAGGCGTTTCCTCGTGGACACCGGAGCCCAGGAGAGCTTCATCCTGCCGACCTACGCCGACCGGCTGGCAGGACCTAGCGGCCCCATGATGTTGGCAGCAAACGGCTTGGAAATTAAGACCTTTGGTGAGAGGACACTGATCTTATCTCAACACGATCCTACATGCGAGTGGACTTTTGTCGTAGCAGCACTGAATTACCATATCCTGGGGGCTGATTTTCTGTGTGCACATGGTTTACTGGTTGATGTTGCTAACAGGCGCCTGGTTAATGCACTGTCCTTTGACTCTCTCCCCTGTATAGCTCGAGTGACCCAGCCAACAGCACAGGCCAACGTCAAAGCTCCAGGCGGTAAGTTCCACGCACTGCTCACTCAGTTCCCAGCACTCACGGTCCCGACGTTTTCGGCGGCCATCGCTAAACACGGGGTGGAGCACTTTATCTCCACCACTGGGCCACCCATTTTTGCAAGACCTCGGCGCTTGGACGCAGCTAAACTGGCCATAGTGCGCGAGGAGTTCGCCACCCTGGAAAGGTTGGGCATCATCAGGCGTTCGAACAGCCCATGGGCATCCCCGCTACACATGGTCACTAAGTCTGAGGGATCGTGGCGACTGTGCAGTGATTTCCGCAGGTTGAACAACGCCACAGCACACGACCACTACCCGATTCCCCATATACAGGATTTTTCCGTCCACCTCGCCGGAGCATGCATTTTTTCCAAAATAGACCTGGTCCGTGGTTACCATCAAGTCCCAGTGTGCGCTGAGGACGTACCCAAAACAGCGGTAATAACTCTGTTCGGTTTATTCGAGTTCCTGCGCATGCCATTCGGGTTAAAAGGCGCGGCACAGACATTCCAGCGCATGATGGATGCAGTGCTGCGCGATCTCCCGTTCGTGTTCGTCTACCTGGAGATATCCTGGTAGCCAGTGCGTCCGAAGACGAACACGAAACCCACCTCAGGATGGTTTTCCGGAGGTTGGAGGAGCACGGGTTAATAATCAACCCGACGAAATGCCAGTTCGGCGTGACGCAGATTGATTTTTTTGGGGCACTGCGTCTCTCCAGAAGGAGCGATCCCGCTGCCTGACAAAGTGCGCGCTGTGGCGGATTTCCCCCGGCCTCAGACGGTCAGGGCGCTGCAGGAATTTTGGGGGATGGTGAATTTTTATAACTGTTTCCTTCCCCACGCCGCGCAGCTCATGCAACCATTGTACGCCGCGCTCAAGAGACAGAAACCCGCGGATAGGGTCGAATGGACCCCGGAGCGAGAGCGGGCATTCTCGGAGGTTAAAGCAGCCCTGGCAAATGCCGCACTGCTGGAGCATCCGGACCCGGCGGCCCAGATAGCGCTCACCACCGACGCTTCAGACGTGGACATAGGGGCTGTCGTAGAGCAGCGCGTCACCGGGGCTTGGCAGCCGCTCGCTTTTTTCAGCAGAACTTTGCATGACAGCGAACGTAAATACAGCGTGTTTGACAGGGAGTTGCTGGCTCTCCACCTGGCCATACGCCACTTCCAGTTCTGGCTGGAAGGGCGCAGCTTCACCGCGTTCATGGATCACAAGCCACTAACGTTCACGATGGCCAAGGTTTCAGAACTGTGGTCGGGCCGGCAGCAGAGACAGCTGGCCGCGATCTCAGAGTTTACTACCGATATTCAGCATGTGTCAGGTAAACTGAATGTGGTGGCGGACTGCCTCTCACGCGCCGTGGTGGCCCCGGTCTACGTGGGGATAGATTATGCAGCCATGGCCGCGGAGCAGATTAGCGATGCAGAGGTGCACGCACTCCAGTCTGGACCAACAGGGTTAAGGCTGGCGAGTATGGTGCTGTAAGATGGCGCCCCCCCCAATCTGCGATGTCTCCACGGGACGCCCGCATCCGGTGGTCCCGGTCGTATGGCGCCGCTGTGTGTTTGAGTCGGTTCACACTCTGGCGCACCCAGGAGTGCACGAGTCGGTCAAAATGGTTGGAGAGAAGTTTGTGTGGCCGAGCCTATGCAAACAAGTAAAAGAGTGGGCTGCAGCCTGCGTGGTGTGCCAACGAGCCAAGGTACACAGACACACGAAGGCTCCCTTGGAACCATTTCGGGTACCGGCTAAGAGGTTCGACCACGTTCATGTGGACCTCGTGGGCCCCCTTCCGCCATCACAGGGGTGCATGCACCTCCTGACAGTGGTGGACTGCACCACGTGTTGGCCAGAAGCAGACCCGCTGGCTGCAACCACGTCCACGGACATAGCACGCGTTTTTTTAACAGCATGGGTGGCGCGTTTTGGATTCCCGTCGGACATTACATCCGACAGGGGCCCTTAATTTGTTTCCAAACTCTGGTCTGTGATGGCCCACAGCCTGGGTGTTACATTTCATCGCACAACTGCGTACAACCCACAGGCCAACGGGTTATGCGAGCGTTTTCATAGATCACTGAAAGCAGCACTCAGGGCTTCACTGACGGATGCAAATTGGGTGGACAGATTGCCGTGGGTTTTATTGGGGTTGCGCTCCGTGCCAAAAGAGGATCTGGAAGCTTCCCCAGACAGAGCTGGTTTTTGCGCAGCCCCTACAGCTGCCCGGGGAATTTCTGCCAGATAATCCCGCGCCGGACAGCTGCCCGTCTCAGCTTTTGCAGCATAGCGTGAACACAGGCATGCTGCCGGGCCCTTCCCACCACTGTTTTCCACGTGTTTTCGTGTCTAAAACTTTGAAGAACGCGGAGTTCGTGTTCGTCAGACACAACGCCCACCGCCCTCCATTGCGCCCACCCTATGATGGACCGTTCAGAGTGTTGGAAACAGGGGATAAGCATTTTGTGCTAGACTTGGGGGGTAGACGGGAGAAAATTGGCATAGACAGACTTAAACCCACCTTTGTAGCAGCGGACGAGCAGGTGCTGTTGGCTAAGGCCCCTTTGCATGGAAGACCCCAACGGAGAGCTCCCCAGGGAAGCGATGCAACAGAGCAGCCACACGGACAGGGCGAAGTTCCTCCCACCCCTCGCCACGGCCCACCCACAGTCAGACACACTCCCAGCAGCCCCCCACCGGCACAGCAGTGCCACAGAGGAAGTAAACCCCAGTTACAGCAGATATGGGAGGAAACTGAAGCCGAAACAGCACGAGGACTGATATTCTATTGTTCTAAGATGCTGGGGGGGCGGTATGGAAGTTAGGTTATTTTGCACCTCAGACAGAGACAATGAATACACATGGGAGAACAATGCCCAAGAGGGTGAGAGGGGGTTGAATGAAGTGTAGTGTAAATATCAAGCTGTGTATGAGGAAGTGCCTTGAAGCTTGTGAAGGTGACTTGATATACACAGAGGAGTGCTTGCTGTAACCAGTCAGTCCATTCTGAGCTTGTGAGATGTGAGTGTGTAATAAATCGTCTGCAATGAATCTGCCTCTTCATTTACACACTCCACAGTATAAGACAAATTTCCCACATTAACTTGGTGGACTCCAGGATCAGCTTCAACGGTATCCGCCAGTGAAGATCCATTGACCGAACCCACCCCTATATTACTTTTGGACTGTATGACAATAGAAAACAGCCCCTGAGGATACCCGGAAACAAATGCTCCTAATACATACGTACCGTTGTCGGTTAACTTGGGGTCTTTCAGGGTCTTTCAGGGTCTTTCAGGCTTCTCTTGGCTTCTCTTGCTAATCTTTCTGATCCAGCAACACCTTATCCATCACAGACGGACACGGATCGCCCAAATGTCGTCCTGAGCTGGCAGACGAAGCCACTGTTTTTAGCAGGATACGTTACAGCAGAGACCAGCTGTTAGCACTTAACCAGACCAAGATGCTAGTGCAAGACTTCCACATACCGGGTGAAATAAGACAGAAACAACATGGATGTTGTGCTGGAACAAGACAGCAGGCGAGAAATATAAGGTACAGACCCATCCTTCCATCCGTTATTATTGGGAATACACGATCGCTACTCAACAAGACAGATGAGCTAGCGGCTATGGCTCATTACCAGAGCGCCTTCAGAGAGATTAGCATGATGTTGTTTACTGAGACGTGGCTAACAGAACTAGCAACAGATGCTAACATCGAACTGGAGGGTTTCCTCACAATACGGGCAGACCGGACACCAGTCAGCGGGAAGGCAAGGGGCGGAGAAGTGATAATGTATGTCAATAACAGCTGGTACAGACCGGGACATATCACGGTTAAACAACAACACTGCAACAAAGACGCTGAGTTGCTAGCTGTTAGCATGCGGCCTACCTATCTCCCGAGGGAATACTCACACATGATCTGCATTGTTATTAATGCAAATCCGACAGCGAACGTGGGGACAGCGCGTGACGCCATTCACTCAGTAACTGGCAGGCTGCTGACAGAACACCCAGATCTTCTTCTCCTCATCTCCGGTGATTTCAACTATATTTCACTGTCCCACATTCTGCCCACATTCACCCAGTATGTCACATGCAACACTAGAGGCAATAAAAAACCCTGGACTTATGCTATGCAAACACTAAGGAGGCGTACACCTCATCACCACTCCCCCCACTTGGGAGATCGGATCACAACTTGGTTCATCTCCTGCCGGTGTACAAACACCTTGTACACAGACAACCTCCGGTCATGTGCACGGTGAAGTTATGGTCTGTGGAGGCAATGGACGCGCTAAAAGACCGTTTTGAAACCACTGCCTGGGAGCAGCTCTGTGATCCACATGGTGAGGATATCGATGGCCTCACTCACACCATCACGAACTACATCAACTTCTGTGTGGACAACACCGTACCCACCAAGACCATACGGTGTTGCTCGAACAACAAACCCTGGATTAACCCTGAGATTAAAACACTTCTGAGAGAGAAGAAGAGGATCTTCAGGTTGGGGAACAGGGAGATGCTGAAGTCCGTACAGAGGGAGCTGAGGAGGAAGATCTAAGAAGGCAAGGGCAGCTTCAGGAAGAAGATGGAGGACAAGCTGCAACAGAGCGACATCAGCGGGGTCTGGAGAAACCTTAAAACCATCTCTGGGCTCAAGAATACCTCCTCCCAGGCCACAGGAGGCAGGGAGTGGGCAAACAATCTGAACCTGTTTTTTAATAGGTTTGACCAACCGCCCTCCCCCCCGACTGCACACCAACCACTGCTGCCTCTAAAGTCATTGAGACCTGCTGTCCACACTCCACTCCACCAACTCCCCCCACTCCCAGCACACAGCCCCCCAACCTGACCCTCACTAAGACCCAGGTGAGGACGGAGCTAAGGAAGTCAAGGCGAGGAAGGCATCGGGACCGAACAGCATCAGAGCGAAGCTCCTCAAATCCTGCGCAGACCAGCTGTGTGTGATTGTGGAGTACATCTTCAACCTGAGCCTGAAGCTGGGGAGGGTACCACAGTTGTGGAAAACATCTTGTGCAGTACCTGTACCAAAGACTTCCCACCCCAAAGACCTGAACAGCTACAGACCAGTGGCCCTGACGTCTCACATGATGAAGACTCTGGAGAGACTGCTCCTTGCTCACCTCCACCCCCTGGTGGGACCAGCGATGGATCAACTCCAGTTCCCCCACCAGCATGGCATTGGGGTGGAGGACGCAGTGATCGTCCTCCTTCACTGTTCCCTGTCCAATCTGGAGAAGCCTGGGAACGTGGTAGGGTCATGTTCTTGGACTTCTCCAGTGCTTTCAACACCATCCAACCGATGATCCTGAAGGACAAGCTGCTGTGCGCAGGGGTGGGCCAGCACCTGTCATCTTGGATCCTGGACTACCTCACTAACCGGCCGCAGTTTGTGAGAACCCGGGATTGTGTGTCCGACACGATCATCAGTAGCATGGGGGCCCCCCAGGGAACGGTTTTGGCTCCCTTCCTGTTCACCCTTTATATTGCGGACTTCTCACACAACACAACACACTGCCATCTACACAAGTTCTCTGACGACTCTTCGATTGTTGGCCTCATCTCCAACGGAGATGAAGCTGAGTACAGAGGACTTTATCCAGAACTTCATGGACTGGTACAGTCGGAACTGCCTCCAGATCAACGCGAGGAAAACTAAGGAGCTGGTGGTGGACTGCCGCAGGCAAGGACAGCCCCTCACGACACCAGTAAACATCCAGGGAACAGACATTGAGATGGTGACATCTTACAAGTACCTGAGTGTTCATCTGAACAATAAACTAGACTGGTCACACAATACCGACGCACTCTACAAGAAGGGACAGCGCAGGCTGTTCCTACTGAGGAGGCTCAGGTCTTTTGGTGTACAAGGGGTGCTCCTGAAGACATTCTTCGACATGGTGGTGGCATCAGCCATCACTTTTGGAGTGGTCTGCTGGGGCAATGGCATTACTGCAGCCGATAGGAAGAGACTGAACAAACTGATCAAGAAAGCTAGCTCTGTCCTGGGGCAACGCCTTGACCCAGTGGAGGAGGTAGGAGAGAGAAGGATGGTGGCTAAACTGTCATCTCTGCTGGAGTCCCAGTCCCACCCTATGCAGGACATACTGAACACGCTGAGGAGTTCATTTAGCAGTAGACTACATCATCCTAGGTGCGCGACCGAGAGGTTTCGCAGGTCCTTCCTACCTACGGCTGTCAGACTGTATAACCTAAGCAGGGCTGCTCACAGAGATAGGAAGAAAAAAAAAAGCAAAACGTGACGACCTAATAGTATTGAATGCAAAAGACACAACAGACTTACACAAATGGTCCCCTCCAGTATACAACTAGGACAATATCAGTCGCTATGGAGGGTGACAATATGTATGGGTACATATTCATACCATGTAGGGTAACTAAATAGACGGTTATGCTGTTTATTCCATCTAGCTACAATGCTCCGCACTGTGTATATATATTTATATATTTATGTGTACATATGTATATTCACTGCTCTTATTTTCTTATCTTCTAAATTATTCCTCTGAGTGTTGCTATCCCTGTGCTGTTGCAATCCTGGAATTTCCCCATTGTGGGACTAATAAAGGCTTATCTTATCTTATCTTATCTTATCTTATGATGAGAGCATTCACCCTCTGATTAGATACATAAAGAATGTTTGTTCTTTTTAATGTGCAGCCCTTTGTAATGCTCAACCGAGATTTCAAATCAGGGGCAGATTGTGGCTTTGGATCATAGCCCCAATCCTTGAGCCCGCTGTTGGCTATACAGTCACTCCATGATTCGCAATTACAACCGTAAGTTGTCGTTGTAGCACATATAGCAGTGGTTATACAAATATATTTTTCGCTCCCGACATATGATGCTGCCTCTCTCACTGTACAAGATATTATATCACATAAATCCCCCTGACTAACACAATTGACTCCCTCTGTGCAATGCAAGCGTATCATGGGGCTCACATCATGTTTGGATTGGGTGCCCAAGGCTCGTTTCTGTACACCATGGTAGTGGGGCTGAAGTAAGAGTGGCAGGGCTATTTCACACCCCAACAGGGCTGACAACCAGATTTTCATTTTTTCCTGAGATTTAATCTATACTTTATAATCATATAAGTTTATGAAAGATATGCAACTTATGGATTTTATAACTATTTTAGTAAGTTATAAACATTCTTTTGAATTTCAAAAGTTTTATGAAGTGTATGTTTACTGTATGTTATCATATGTCTTGTTGCATCTTTTTTGCATCTGATTAGAATTTTAGTGTTGTGAAGGTAATGAATCACGGACTTCTGCCAATGTCCGAGTTCCTGGAGGCACTGGACACTTGATACAGTGGAACTTGTGCCAGTACCTACTCAGTTTTGTTTCAGTTTCGTCTAAATAGACACAGAGTGCATGCGATGTTGAGTCGTGAACCTTATATGGGCCAACGAAGCGAGGGGCACTCCAAGTCCTCGTGAAGTTCTTCCTGTAGACGTAGTCACCAGGAGCAATGGTAGGCGGATCAGGTCCTTGGGCTTCTCGAAGGAGATCATCCTGTTGGAGGGGCATAAGAAACTGGACAGCTAAATGCAACTGTTCAACATAATCAGAAAGTTCTTGTTCTTGTAGGTCCAAATCTGGTGTGGATCCTGACTGTAAAACGGCTGTAAAAGGGCAGGGTATCTTTCTGCCCGTCAGCAGGTCATGTGGCGTAAGGCCACTGCATGAAGGGCTCTGTCTGATCAAAAAGAGAGCCAAAGGAAGTGCCTTGACCCAGGTCAAACAAGAGTCTGCACATATCTTGGCCAATGTAGTTTTCAATGTTTGACTCATGCGCTCCACTAAACCTCGAGAATCGGCATGGTAGGAGCATCCGAGAGCCCTGCGAATGCCAAAGTAACTTTTCACCTCGAGTAACTGTTCAGAGGTGAAATGGGTGCCATTATTGGATCTAATCCCTGCTGGCACACCAAATCTGGGAATGAGGTCATAAACTAGCCAGTCAATGACCACTTGAGATGTAGTAACTTTACATGGTTTTGCTTTTACCCAACGGGTAAAGGAGTCCACCGCAACCAACATGTTTCGGTACCCTTGTACTCTATGTTCTGGACCCATTTCTACAAAACCAATCACAACTTCAGCCCAGGGATATGGAGGGACAAGAAAAGCACCCATCCTTAACTTCATGGTTGGTCACGGGTTGTATTCTGTACAAATGGAACAAATATTTACATAATATTTACAAATGTCAGCAAGGTGTGGGTGCCACCAGCTAAATGGCTTCAATAATAGGGTTTGTCATTCACAGTTTCCCTATTTTCTTATTTGAATATTATACTAATCTTGTAGATTGTTCATGGTAAGCTAAGTGGTTTCCTAGGCAAATGCTTGGCACTAATAATTTAGGAACTGCACTTATGTGACATGATTTGATTTACAAAGTGTATTCCATTTCCAATATCTAAGTAAATCATTTCAGCTATTTTAATTCTTGATATTGTTTTAGTTAAAGCAGTATAAACAATATAAATAAAGTGCAATATTTAAATTAGTGTAGGGTAAAGGCTTTGTATACTCAATAAGTGTGTAAATAATTTCTAAACATTTTTACCTTCACTCTTATTTAGTTCAATGAGATCCATGCATAGGTTTTGAAAAAAACAAGTTTATGCAGAGAAGATCAAATTATTTTGCTTTGAGCTCCCTAAAGCATTGTTCCCTTAATTGAGTAAGAAACTGTATTGTCTTTGTAGTGGATTCTAAATTAAGCCCCACAGTAAACATAAATTCATCACAAGTTGGACTTTCCTTAGACATTTGGAACTTTTCTCATAAATTTGCATGGTTTTCTTACTTATCAGTTTACCTTGTTCCTTATAAACGTGATATTTCTTTTACAATAATCTACAGATATTTTCTTAAATATCTGGAAATTTATTGATGTAACTTTTAACTTTTCCTATTGAATGTTGTGATCTCATTACCAAGCGGTTTCATTTATATTTTTCTCTTCATTATTGATCATCTATTGATAATTTTTATGTATTATCTATTTTTCTGAGGATTGCTAATTATTTTTTTTTGATCTCTTGAACTAATTTACTAATTCCATTTAGGAAAAACAATATAGCTGACTGTGCAGATTTGATATGACAGCAGTGATAACTAAGATCAGTTTGTCCAGTTGAACACAGACAGGTTGAATTTGTGTAAATGAATCCTTGTGAAAGGTTGTGTCACACTCCTTCAGTCAATGGAAAGGTGGACATTTTGCCTAATTAGAATTTGGCTTAATTTTGTACAAGGAATGCCTCATTTTATATAATCCTTGGTAAATTATGGGGTGGACTGTAGTCCTGAGGCCCAGCTCGGCCGTGGCCGAGCATCGGGAAAACACATTCCTTATTACTGTCACATTTTTGAAATGTGAAATTGTCACTCCATTATGTGATGAGTGGCATCAGATGTACTCTGCAGTGTGAAGTCATATGAACACTACATTTTTAAAGTCAGAGTCATTTAAATTGTTATGCTTTATGTCATTTGCAATGTCCCTTGTTCTACTTAGCTTCAAAAAATGCTTGTCAACTAAGAGGTCCTTTTTCCCTGTAAAGTGCACTGTTATGCTTCAGTCAAAGAAAAAAAAAGAAAAGTCAGTGACACGTCAAAAATTGAATAAAAATAGCTCAATGTTTTTCATTTTCCAAAAGAAAAAAAAAACTGGAGGGAATGAAAATCACCCACAGAGTAATGGTCAGTGCGAGCGAGCCAACCAGGAGCTGGAGGCTGCGCTCCGCTGCATCATCTCGTTTGTTCCTCGTCCTGGAGTGCATTCCTGCACTGGATTGAGTACGCACACAACGCCACGGTGTCCTCAGCAACGGGAGTGTCTCCATTCAAGGCATCTTTGGGGTATGACCCCCCGCTGTTCCCGGAGGAGGAGAAGGAGGTGGCTGTCCCCTCTGTGCAGGCCCATGCCAAGCGTTGCCGCCAGATCTGGACCATCACCCGCAAAGCTCTCCTCAAGACGGCGGAACGCAATATCCAGGTGGCCAACCGTCATAGGAGACCTGCTCCGGATTATCAGGTGGGTCAGCGGGTTTGGCTATCCACGAAAAATATCAGTGTGTGGGCTGAGAAACACAAGTTGACTAAGCGTTTCATCGGCCCATATGTGATTTCTCGGATCATTAACCCAGTAACTGTGCGCCTAGCTCTCCCCCCTTCCATGCGCATCTGCCCCTCTTTCCATGTCTCCCAGGTGAAGCCCTACATCTCCGACCCCCTGTGTTTGCCCCCCGCGGCGTCCCCCCCCCCCCCGAGGATGATCAATGACCACCCGGCTTGGGGGGTTACTGCCATCTTGGATGTCCGTCGGTGGGGCCGGGGTCTTCAGTATTTGGTGGACTGGGAGGGGTTTGGTCCTGAGCACCGTTCCTGGATTCGCCCAGCGTTGATTTTGGATAAACAACTCATCCGCGATTTCCATCGGGCGCATCCAGGTAAGATTGGGCAGGTGCCTGGAGGCACCTCTAGATGGGGGAGTACTGTCATGGTGGCCGCTGGGCTGTCACCAGCCCCGGCTGCACACACACCTGCCACCAATCACCAGCAGGCCTTAAAAGCCGGCGTCGCTTTTGGCTCAGCACGAAGTCGTCTGCCTTCTTCGCCACGAGACGTGTCACGGATTCATCCTCGAGACAGAGCATCCACGACGCATCCTTGTCAAGCCTTGTCACGTAAGAACCAAGTTATCTTACCTTGTCAAATTATTATCCCCTGTGCACAGGTGGACCCCCCTGGCGACGGACTTGTCTCCCCAAGTAACGGAGCCTCTCCTCCTCCTCCTCGGAACTCCTCCACCTCACCACAGCACCAAGCATCACACTCACCGAGTCACAGTGAGCCGCAGAGCCACCAAGAGTCTCCCAGCGTCACCTGCAAGTAAGCAGTACTTGTTATTACACCTCCGTACTGCGAACAGCACTAATCCACCTGTGCTTGTGTGTTTCCAGGGTTGCCAGGTCGCGGCGGGATTCGCTCAGCTCCAGCGGTTCCTCAGCATCGCACTCACTCACACCTTCACACACATTACACTCTTGATTTAATAAATAATTGTCTAAACGGTCTACTCGTGTCAGTGTCTGTCTCCTGGGTCAAGCAACCATGTCAGTGTGAACATTGAATAGAAATAATGCTTGTCCCTGCTTATGTTCAAGTAAGTAGCTACTGAAATATACTCAGCATCCTTTTTACACTTTTAATTTTCCTTTTTTTCCCGTAGGCATGCAAGTGTACTAGCCCCTGAAATTGTTGCAAATTTGGCACTTGTCATTGACCACAAGACTGTCAGCAGGTTCAGTGTGTCAAGATCAAATGTGTGGGATGGAGCCATCAGAGGATTTCACCGTGGCTCTTATTCAGAGAAAAACAATGTGTTTGTTAAACTTACTGATGATGCTGGCTCATTTGAAGAAGGGTTAGACACTGGCGGTCTTAGACAGGAGTTCCTTACGCTTCTGATGAATGATCTGAAGCATCGCCCAATTTTTGATGGACCTTCAGAAAGCCATTACCTTGTGTACAATTCCACAGGTGGGTTTTCTTATCATTAAATGATGTATTTTAATATGTAGCATCAGGACCGTTTCTAGCTTTTGGGGGCCCTATGCAAAGTTGTGTTAAGACATCCCTATTTGTAATGGAGAGGATTTCAAGTGCTTCAAGATGATAAACTGCTGACAGCAAAAGTGAGTACACCCCGAACTGAAAATGTCCAAATTATGCCCAATTAACCATTTTCCCTTCTCGGTGTCATGTGACTCGTTAGTGTTACATGGTCTCAGGTGTGAATTTGGAGCAGGTGAGTTAAATTTGGTGTTACCACTCTCATATGGTCTCATACTGGTCATTGGAAGTTCAACATGGCACCTCATGGCAAAGAACTCTGAGGGTCTGAAAAAAAAATTGTTGCTCTACATAAAGATGACCTAGGCTATAAGAAGACTGCCAACACCCTGAAACTGAGCTGCAGCATGGTGGCCAAGACCATACAGCGGTTTAACAGGACAGGTTTCACTCAGAACTGGCCTCACCATGGTTGAACAAAGAAGTTGAGTGCGCGTGCTCTGCATCATATCCAGAGGTTTTCTTTTGAAAATAGACGTATGAGTGCTGCCAGCATTGCTGCAGAGGTTGAAAGGGTGGGGGGTCAGCCTGTCAGTGCTCAGACCATATGTGGCACACTGCACCAAATTTGTCTGCATGGCTGTCATCCCAGAAGGAAGCCCCTTTTAAAGATGATGCACAAGAAACCGCAAACGGTTTACTGAAGACAAGCAGATAAGGACATGGATTACTGGAACCATGTACTGTGGTCTGTCTGATGAGACCAAGATAGACTTATTTGGTTCAGATGGTATCAAGCCTGTATGGCTGCAACCAGTTGAGGAGTACAAAGACAAGTATGGCTTGGCTACAGTCAAGCATGGTGGTGAGAATGTCATGGTTTGGGGCTGGATGAGTGCTGCTGGCACTAGGCAGCTACAGTTCATTGAGCGAACCATGAATGCCAACATGTACTGTGACATACTGAAGCAGAGCATGATCGGAAAGGGCAGTATTCCAACATGATAATGACCCCAAACACACCTCCAAGATGACCACTGCCTTGCTAAAGAAACTGAAGGTAAAGGTGATGGACTGGCCAAGCATGTTTCCAGACCTAAACTTTATTGAGCATCTGTGGGGCATCCTCATACAGAAGGTGGAGGAGCGCAAGGTCTCTAACACCATGATATCATCATGTAGGAGTGGAAGAGGATTCCCGTGGCAACCTGTGAAGCTCTAGTGAACTCCATACCCAAGAAAGTTAAGGAAGTGCTGGAAAATAATGGTGGCCACACAAAATACTGACACTTTGGGCACAATTTGGACATTTTCACTTTGGGGTGTACTCACTTTTGTTGTCAGTGGTTTAGACTTTAATGGCTATGTGTTGAGTTATTTTGAGGGGACAGTGAATTTACACTGTTATACAAGCTGTACACTGACTACTTTACATTGTATCAAAGTGTCATATCTTCAGTGTCGTCCCATGAAAAGATATAATAAAACATTTACAAAAATGTGAGAGGTGTACTCACTTTTGTGAGATACTGTATATAAATGTGCAAACAACAACCTAAGATAAAAGCAAAATGCTACATATTACTTATACAAAAATACCATACAAGTTATGTATTTTAATGTGGAAATAATAAAAGCAAATTCAGCAAGAAGAGTGATGTCCAGGGTGGACCCTGCCTCTCGCCCAAAGATGCTGGGATAGGCTCCAGCCCCCCTGCGACCTGAAAAGGATTAAGCAGAAGAAGATGAATTAATGAATGTGACATGATTCTGGACCCAGGGGACAAGACACAGACTCGAGTGAAGTACAATTATCCTTTTATTGCTAACCGTGTCAGTGCGTGAGTGTGTGTATTTACAGTGTATGTTGTGTGCAGTGCAGGACTCGTGCTGGGGGAGAGCAGGACGCCGTGCAGCCTGGCAACCCTATAACGACAAAGCAGAATGTTAGCTCAACCCTCGGGCAAAGAGCGTGATAATGACGACAGCTTACTTTGCAGGTGGTCATACTCGAGCTCAGGTTGGCCTTGAGGGCTGCAGCCAGGGAGACAGCGTCTGACTCTGTGCGGGGTAGTGCACGTGAAGCCCTGTGGTGATGATGGAGGCTGAGCCGCCGCCGGGGAGAGAGGAATCCGCCGCCGGGGAGATCCACCTGTGCACAGGGGAAGACGACTGACAAAGGTGAGTCAATTATTAGCTTACGTGAAGCGAGGAGATGGTCTAGGATTCAGATGATGAGCCAAGACGTGGCTGTTGATGCGAGACGTGTCTTGTGGAGAATGACAGATGGCTCCGTGCTGAATCCTGGACTGGCCTGGCTTTAAAGCCCACTGGCAATTGGCAGCAGGTGTGCGTGCAGCTGTGGTTGATGATGGCCCTGAGGGAGCCATGACAGTACTCCCCCCCCCCCCCCCCCCGAGAGGTGCCTCCTGGCACCTGACCCAGCCTACCCGGGTGCGTCCGGAGGAAGTCCCTGATGAGTTGCTTATCGAGCAAGAATGACAGATGTACCCAGGACCTCCACTCGGGGCCATATCCCTCCCAGTCCACCAAGTACTGCAGGCAGCGACCCCAGCAGCGAATGTCCAGGATGGTATTGACTCTCCAAGCCGGGTCACCATTTATCACTACTGGTGGAGGTGGAGTCTTGGGAGGAGGGCAGAGAGGACTGGAGCAGACGAGCTTCACCTGGGAGACATGAAATGTCGGACAGATGTTAGAATAGAGGGTTAGTATTAATGAAAGCGCTTTGAGTGGTCTTTGTGACTAGAAAAGCGCTATATAAGTGCAGGTTAGTTAGTTAGTTAGTTAGTTAGATGTGGAGAGGGGGGGGGGAGAGCTAGGTGTACAGCCACAGGGTTAACAATGCATGTGATGGGGAAGGGGCCAATGAAGCGCTGGGCCAACTTCCGCTTCTCAGCCTTCAAAATTAATGTTCTGTGTGGATAGCCATACCTGTTGACCCACCTGGTACTGGGGAGCTGGTCTCTTGCGGCAGTTAGCCGTCTTGGTGTTGTGTGCTGCGGTGCGAAGGAGAGCTCTGCAGGTGGTAATCCAGAGCCGGCGACAGTGCCTCACGTGAGCGTGGACAGAAGGCACTGCCACCTCCTTCTCCTCCTCCGGGAACAGTGGGGGGTCATACCGTAAGGAGGCCCTTAAGGGGAACATGCCGATCGCTGAGGAAACTGTCGAGTTATGGGCGTACTCGATCCAGGGGAGATGGCTACTCCACGATGATGGACTGGAGGCGATGACACGGCGCACAGCGGCCTCCAGCTCCTGATTGGCTCGCTCGCACTGCCTGTTGCTCTGCAGGTGGTATCAGGACGACAGGCTCACAGTTGACCCCAGTGCGTTGCAGAACGCCCTGCAGACCTGGGACGTAAATTGGGGCCCACGATCAGAAACGACATTGGTGGGAATCCCGTGGAGGCGTATGACGTGCTGTACTAGCAGATCCACTGTCTCCCATGCTGTAGGCAGCCCCCGGAGAGGGATGAAGTGGGCAGCCTTAGAAAACCGGTCCACAATGGTGAGGACTGTGGTGAAGTGGTTGGAAGGTGGGAGGCCAGTCACAAAATCCAGAGCAATATGGGACCAGGGACGGCTGGGAACCGGCAGTGGCTGAAGGAGCCCGGCCGGCGGAGAAGAGGACGACTTCCCGGTGGCGCACTGAGTGCAGGCGCGGACGTAGGTGGTGACATCCTTCCAAAGCCCAGTTCACCTCTGGAGAAGCTCTACCATGCGGGACACCCCAGAATGGCACGAAAACTTTGAGGCATGAGCCCACTGAATCACCTCACCCCGAGTCGATGTGGGGACGAACAGCCGCCCCGCGGGTCCACCTCCAGAATCGGGCTCAGCCACCTGCACCTTCATGACCCTCTCCCTGATGCCCCACGAGAGGGCGCCAACGACACAGGATGAAGGGAGGATGGTCTGTTCATGGTCCTCAGTCACCTCCGCCGCAAACTGCCTGGAGAGGGCGTCCGGTTTGCCGTTCTTAGCCCCGGGCCGATAGGTAATTGTGAAATTAAAACACCCAAAAAACAGGGACCAACGGGCCTGCCGGGAGTTCAGCCACTTGGCGGTCCTCAGGTACTCTAAGTTCTTGTGGTCGGTCCATACCATGAAAGGCTGAGCAGCCCCCTCCAACCAGTGGTGCCATTCCTCCAGGGCAAGCTTCACCGCCAAGAGCTCTCTGTCGCCGATGTTGTAGTTCATCTCAGCCGGGGACAGGCGGTGTGAGAAGAAAGCGCAGGGGCGGACCACCCCGTCTGCTGGAAAGCGCTGGGAGAGCACTGCCCCCACTCCGGAATCAGACGCGTCCACCTCGGCCAAACACTGGAGGGACGGAACCACCAGCTGTGGTTGATGATGGCCCTGAGGGAGCCATGACAGAATGAATGAGTGATGCCTATGCTGTACTTTGAAAGAAATGCATCTGCATAATACATACATAGCAAGAAACGTCTGTTTGTCAAAAGAAGTTGATAAACTGTGATTCTGCTGCACTACGCATAACAGCTGTCAAGGAAGATGAGTATTTCTTAGCAGGAAGGATGCTTGCCGTGTCTGTTGTACACGGGACACCAGCACCACATTTCCTGTCAAAGAACCTTGTGAACCGCATTGTAGGGAATCCAAATTTTAGCACCACTGGGGAAGATGTTACAGATGAGGAAATAGGGAAAGTTCTGCAACAGGTAGGAAATGTTCTTGACTGAAGGAGTGGATTTACAGCACACGGAGATTACTTTAATAATTCAGAGTAGTATACTCAACAGTCATCAGAAGATTTATGCTTTTGTAAAGGGACAATTTTCACTTATATCAACAGACAGTTAAAAAATAATTTGATCATAGTTTCCAGAGTTGTGAGAAATTATTCCATACTTTTTTTACACAATTATTCTTGGTCTGCACTTGATCATTATCCAATGAGACAAAAAAATGTCTTTTCATCCGTGGACCTAAAATCTGGCAAAGATGTCACTCAAACATCAAAACACTTAAGAGGATGTAGGGGAAATTAGGTGAATTGTGGTAAAATGAAGAATCCTAAACCTCGTAGGGGTATTTTTCAGTCATTGCATTTATTTGCACTAAATGACCACAAGCTACAAAAGCATTCATTTAAAAAAATGTTTTTAACCAATCAGGGATCATGTGTGTTTGTTCTTGAAATTCTTTTTAATAGGTTCAGAAAACAGAATCTGTTGAATCTCTGCAAAAGCTGATTTTCCAAAACAGCACCATGTTCCAAACAGCTGAATGTTTCCCACGTGTGACCACTTCAGAGGAGAAGCATACACTTGTTGAGGAGTACCTCAGATGGTACATTGTACACAGAAACCACATTGTCATTCAAAGGTAATACTTTAAAGAGTCATCTTCTTCTTCCAGCAGCTCCCTTTAGGGGTCTCCACAGCAGATCATCTGTCTCCATCTCACCCTACCCCTTTAATTTTCCTCTGTAACACCAACCCGCACCATGCCCTCCTTCACTACATCCATGAATCTTCTCTGTGGTCTTTCTCTTTTCCTGTTCTCTGGCAGCTCCATCTTCAACATCCTTTGTCCAGTATATCCACTATCCCTCCTCTACACATGTCTAAACCATCTCAGCTTTGCGTCTTTGTCTCCAAACCGCTCAACCTGAGCTGTCCTTCTGATATACTCACTTCTTATCCTGTTCCTGCTAGTCACTCCTAATGAGAATCACCTCCAGCTCTGCCTCCTGTCTTTGTGTCAGTGCTGCAGTCTCCAAACAATACATCACAGCAGGTCTCATTACCATCTTGTAAATTTTCCCTTTTTCTCTAGTTGCTATCCTTCTGTCAGAAATTACTCTTATTCACCCAGCCTGCACTCTCTTCTTCGCCTCTCTTCTGCACCATCTATTACTTTGGATGGTTGAGCCCTGTAATTTGAATATACGTATCTACCTTCACTACCCCTACTCCTTGCATCCTCATCTTTAGACTTGCCTTTCATGTGTATCCTGTCTTGCTTCTACTGACTTTCATTCCTCTTATCTCCAGAGCATACCTCTACCTGCTCCCTACTCTCTCACTACATATCACAATGTCATCTGTGAACATGAAAGTTAAGTTAGGCTAAAGTTTGCAATTATCCATGTCTTAAAGTCTTAAATTTGTTCATACAATGTTAAGGCCTTTATTTAAAAAATTGCAGTTAATCCTTAAATCTGCCTTGCAAAGGTTTTAAATGCTATAGCTATATTTTCTTGCATTTGAAATCCTCATTTAACTTTCAGAATCTGTAGGTTCTGTTTTTGCTTTTTAACACTGCATTAAGTTAAATGAGAGGAATGAACAGAAACATTTTTTTCAAGTAAATTGTCAGGGTTTTTCTGAATTTTTTTACTTAATTTTTATATCATATTTACACCTTTGTTTTACATAAATTTACAACTTCCTTTAAAATTTGTAACTTTTTCATCTAATAAATTTACTTTTTTAGATTTTTTTTTCCTGTTGCAAATTTGTGACTTTTGTTTTAAAAATTGCAATTGTTATCTCATCAGTAAAGCATTTACTACTTAATTATTACTCCTAATAGATTCAAAGATGGAATAGCAAGCCTGCAGTTTCTGTCTGCACTCCAGCAGCATCCCAGTGTGTTGGTTCCTGTCTTGTGCCATTCTCCTAAGAAGTTGACTGCTGCAGACATGGAGACCATGTTCCGACCAGACCTCAGTCCAACACGAAGCAACAGGCGACAGAAAGAGGGCAAAACACTTGGATTTTGGGCTGATTATGTTCTTGAGTGTGAAGGTTTGTCATGCCTTTTTCTGTAACATATTTTATCACACTGTGAAATTCAAGACAAATGCTTTAGTAAATGCAGTATTTTGATAATCCAGAGACACAAAACAATGTACCCACAATGATAACTTATTTTTTCCCTTCCAGAAAAAGTGACTGCTGTATCTCTAGAGGATCTGTTGATTTTTGCCACAGGGCTAGCATCACTTCCACCTGCTGGAATAAGACCACTACCACGCATTGAGTTTTTGGCTGATTCACCATTCCCAATGTCGAACACTTGTGCAAATACACTGAAGCTACCCCTCTGAGAATCATACAGTGACTTTAAGGCAAATATGGACGTTGGGATACAGAATTCTCCAGGCTTTGGATGCTTTTAAAATCACTTTTTTTTTGGGGGGGGGGGGGTTATAAGAAATAAAATGTCACAAAGTGAAAAAGCCTGCCATTTTACCATAAAAAAAGTAGCAAATTTGTAAAGAAAAATGACATTTACGGGCGGAAAAGCTGAAAATGAGATTTTGGAAAAAGTACAATTTAAAAGGAAAAAAAAAACACCCTCCAAAATTTACCAAAAAAAGGGTCAAATTTCTGCAAATACCAAAACATTACTGGCAAAAGTTGCTTTTTGTGAGAGGTAAAAAATTTACAAGAGAGGAAAAAAAAAAAGCCGCAAAGTTGTGAGAAAGTTAAAAGATCTCGGGTCAAATTGTTCAGAAATTGCTGTGGCTCCATTCAGATTTTGACTCTTTGCGCTGTAGAAGTTGTTGACCCCTGCCGCAGGACATGGCGAGTGTGAGATCCTGTGCTGCCCAGAGATCTGTTTTTGGGTGCACTTTAGTCTATCTTGCTGATAATTTTTTTTGTCAAGTGTGTTATGGTTCTAGGCTCTAGCCCCCACATGAGCTGAAAAGGATTAAGCGGTAGAAGATGGATGGAGGGATGTTATGGTTCTAAATTGTTCTTAGGTATGAATGTGAGAGTGAATGGTTGTCTGTCTCTCTGTGTTGGCCCTGCAGTGAACTGGTGATCTGTCCAGGGTAGACCCTGCCTCTCGCCCAAAGATGCTGGGATAGGCTCCAGCCCCACCACAACCCAAAAAGGATTAAGTGGTAGAAGATGGAAGGATGGATGTTATTGACTTTATCACTTAACCCATGTTATTGTTCTTTAAAATAAGGTACAGTTGAAAGGAAACCTTGAAACATAGTTGAAATCAAAATTATTTAACCTTCTTAACATGTGAATGGGTTTGGCCCAAACCCATGTTTGCCGGCAGCTTCCTATGGTAACGTATCGTCACTTCCTGTGTTGCTGGCTGTCTGTGTGGTTTGCTCTGTGGTTAGCTCTCCTCATTCTCCTGAGGATTTTTGCCTTTAATTGTATTTTAATCACTTTTTTCCATCTACCGTTGGCTCTCACTTCTGTTTATCAAGCTTCTTTCACCTGTGTGTGCACTCAGTGTCACCTAATCACCCTTTTTTGCCTTCTGTTCACCTCTCATCTGTGTTTTTGTTAGCTTCGGGTTAGTCACTAACTATGGCTACTAGCTCTCCTTCCCCTCCTCCTCTGGTGTGCTCTCTCTGTCAGATGTTTAGCTACACCTCTGCCTCTTTTAGTGATAATGGTAAATGTAATAAATGTTGTCTTTTTGAGGCGCTCGAGGCAAGGTTGTCTGATTTGGAATCCCGGCTCCGCTGCATTGAAACACCGTCTGCGCCAGTTAATAATGACGGACGCCCCTTAGCTGCAGTGGAGCAACCTAGCATAGGGCGGCGTGCTAGCGGTCCTCCGGTCCTCCTCAGCAGCGAGGAGACTTGGTGGGTGACGGTGAGAAGGGAGCATAGTCGCAAGGCCCCGGTTCACCATCAACCTGTTCATGTTTTTAATTGCTTTTCCCTGCCCAGCGACACACGCGCTGAGGAAAAAATTCTGATCATTGGCTACTCTGTAGTCAGAAACGTGAACCTAGAAACTCCAGCAGCCACAGTCAAATGCATTCCTGGGGCCAGAGCAGGCGACATCGAGTCAAATTTGAAAATGCTGGCTAAAAGTAACTGTAAAAACTCCACAATTGTTTTCCATGCTGGCATTAACAACATCTGACTCGGGCAGTCGGAAGTCACAAAACTTAACGTGGAATCAGTGTGTGACTTTGCAAAAACAATGTCTGCCTTTGTAGTATTCTCTGGGCCCCTCCCTAATCCGACCAGTGATGACGTGTTTAGCCGCGTGTCATCCTTCAACCGCTGGCTGCCTGTGTGGTGTCCTGCAAACAATGTGGGCTACATAGGCAATTGGAGCTCATTTTGGGGAAAACCTGGTCTTATGAGATGAGACAGCGTCCATCCCACTTTGGATGGTGTGTCTCATTTATCTAACAATCTGGCATAATTTTTATCCAAATTTCAAAAACCCTGACAGCTCAGAGTTGGGACCATGAAGCAGAGTCGCAGTCTTACACGCCTGTCTGCAGCTCCTCTTCATCCGTCACCCCTCAACTTAGCCCCTGTCTTTACCATCAGAGAATCATTGTCTGCTCCCTCCAAAGTAAATAAAAATATAATGTATAAGCATCCCAAAATGATTAAACGAAAAAGATGGTAAAACTCAAATTAAACATGAAGCCTCTAAATTGAATGATTTGGCCTCTGTTCCTCCTCACAATTTAAAAATTAAATGTGGTTTGTTAAATATTAGGTCTCTAACTCCCACATCTCTGCTAGTCCACGATCTGTTAATTGATCATCAGATTGATTTAATATCCCTTACAGAGACTTGGTTAGGGCAAGAGGATTATGTTGGTTTAAATGAATCAACTCCCTCTGGTTATTTAAACTGTCAAAATCCCAGAAGTTCTCGTCATGGAGGAGGAGTAGCAACAGTTTACCATTCCAAATTACTAGTTAATGTAAAGCAAAAAACACGTTATAATTCCTTTGAGAGACTGGTCCTCTGTATTGGGCATTTTAACAATTTTAGGCAAAACCCAATTTTATTTTCCATAGTTTATCATCCTCCATCAACGTACTAAGAGTTTTTATCTGAATTTGCCTAATTCTTAGCTGATTTAGTGCTGAAATCAGATAGAATAATTATAGTAGGGGACTTTAAAATACATGTAGATGTAGATGGTGATTGCCTTAATATGGCATTTAATTCAATGAAGAGTTTCAATCTGGGTTTAGAATCCATCATAGTACTGAAACATCTTTAGTGAAGGTCACTAAAGACCTCTCTTTTAGACCCTATTCCTACCAGGTTATTTAAAGAGGTCTTCCCATTTATTGGTAGCTCTATTCTTCAAATAATCAATTCTTCATTAACATTAAGCCATGTACCGCAGGCTTTTAAAACGGCTGCAATTAAACCCTTACTCAAAAAGATAATGCTGGGTCCAGGAGTTTTAGCTAATTATAGACCAATCTCTAATCTGCCTTTCATTTCAAAAATCTTAGAGTTGCTGGTACGTAATTATTTGTCTACTTGCAGGGAAGTGGTTTATTTGAAGAGTTTCAGTCTGGGTTTAGAATCCATCATAGTACTGAAACAGCCTTAGTGAAGGTCAGTAATGACCTCCTTATCGCATCTGATAATGGACTTGTTTCTGTACTTGTCCTTTTAGACCTTAGTGCAGCTTTTGATACTATTGATAATAATATTCTACTTGATAGATTAGAACACTATGTTGGACTTAATGGAACTTTGCTGCAGTGGTTTAGATCTTATTTATCTGAGAGGTTCCACTTTGTTCGTGTCAATAATGAGTTTTCTTTCAACTCAAAGCTCAGTCATGGAGTTCCACAGGGATATGTGATAGGCCCTACTCTTTTTAGTGTATATATGCTTCCGTTAGGCAACATTATTAGAAAGCATTGTATTCATTTTCATTGTTATGCAGATGACACACAATTATACCTGTCAATGAAGCCAGATGATAGTAATCAATTAGCCAAATTAGAAGCCTGTCTTAAGGAAATCAAAGCTTGGATGACTTGTAATTTCCTGCTATTAAATTCAGATAAGACTGAAATCATTCTTGTTGGTCCAAAAACCCTTAGAAATACCTTTCCAGGTCAAACTTTTAGTTTGGATGTGGTTATTCTTTCTCTAAATAGCTCTGTGAGGACCCTTGGAGTTATTTTTGATCAAGATCAGTTTTTCCAATTCACATGTTAAATTTGTTTCTAAGACTGCCTTCTATCATTTGTGTAATATTGCCAAGGCTATGAGCATCTTGTCTGAGTGATGCTGAGAAACTGATCCACGCTTTTGTTAGCTCTAGATGAGATTATTGTAACTCTTTGTTATCTGGTTGTCCTAAAACATCTTTCAAGAGTCTTCAGTTGATCCAAAATGCTGCAGCAAGAGTTTTAACAGGTATTAGAAAGGGAGATCATATCTCTCCGATTCTGGCCTCCCTTCATTGGCTTCCCACAGAGTTTAGAATGAAGTTTAAAATCCTTCTTCTTACTTTCAAAGCTCTAAACAATCAGGCCCATTTTTATTTAAAAGATCTGATACTACCCTATTTTCCTAACAGAGCACTATGCTCCCAAAATGCTGGGTTACTTGTAATACCTAGAATCTCCAAAAGCACAATGGGAGGCAGAGCCTTCAGTTATCAAGGTCCCCTCCTGTGGAACCAGCTGCCAATCTGGATTCGGGAGTCAGACTCCCAAATTTTTAAGAATAGGGTTAAACCCTTCCTTTTTGATATAGCCTACAATTAAGGAGGGATCGTGTGTCTTTTAACCCTCCCTTAGTTATGCTGCTAATAGCTTTAGACAGCCGGGGGACCTCCAGTAATCCACTGGGCTTCACTCCTTTCTTCACTCTCAATGAAATATTTTTGCTGGTCATTAACATCTGTTTGTTCTCTCCCATAGATTGAGTCCCCATTGTGCTGTTTGCTCTCTACATGTCTGTTCTTTTCAACGTCTGAATCCCCCCCCCCCCCCCCAGCCAGTTGCAGCAGATGACTGCCCCTCCCTGAGCCTGGTTCTGCTGGAGGTTTCTTCCTGTTAAAAGTAAAAGAGTTTTTCCTCTCCACCATCACCAAGCGCTTGCTCACAGGGGATCGCCTGATTGCTGGGGTCTTTCTGCAATTGTGGGGTTTTCCCCTACAGTTGAAAGTGCTGTGAGATGACTGTTGTTGTGAAATGGTGCTATATAAATAAAGTTGAATTGAATTGATTGTGAGACTCCGTAGTCCTGTAACTAGAAATTAAATTGCATAACCAAAATTTAGAAAGCCATATTGGATGTGGTTTGTTATGACTTCATTTTAGGAGAAAATTCTAGTATTCTTATACTTGGTGGGTTGGACTATTTTTCAACCGTGTAACTACTACGACAAGTGGGATCAGAATCAGAATCAGAATCAGAATCAGAATCAGAGTCAGCTTTATTGGCCAAGTATGCACAACACATACAAGGAATTTGACTTTGGCTAAAAACTTGCTCTCATTGTTCAGGTGGAGGATTTAAATAAGGATTCAATGACAACAGAGTATGTACAGTAAATTACAGTCTGTCCACGTTTCTATAAAAGGATGCAAATATATACAGGTTCCACTGAGATAGTTGCCATTTTACAAATAAAGTAATCTTATTTTTTATTTTCATATTTAATACAGACACAACATGTGTAAAAATATATGTTATCACTATACGTATTACTGTGCTAAAATACAGTATGTGTCCAGCCTTTATTTCTTCATTTTTTGCTGCCAAGGAGGCTGACATTGCAATTTTTAAAGTGGTCTTGAGCAGTAGTTCTCCAGGCTTTCTTACTGTCCTTTCAGCTTTTCTTGAAGCCAGTGGTGATGTTGAATATTTCAAAGGATGGAAATTAAAAAAAAAAAATACCTGGCCTTCAAGATTGTGCTGCAGTATTTCACATTTGTATACAGTATTAGTCCCTACTTACAGTTCAGCTACTTCCTTAAGGGCAAGGTATAGTTCTGAGACTGAGTCCCAGTCATGGGGCTGCTGGAATCCATTTTGTTCCGCAGCCTGTTGCAGGTAATCCTGAATGACTGGATCACCACATGAATAAAATGTTATCTGTGACTCAGGAAACACACTTAGTAGTCAAAACCAACACCAGCAGATGACCTCTGTTCAGATAAAAGTAAATTTTGCATTTCATTTGGAATCAAAGTCCCAGAGTCTGGAGAAAGAGTGGGAAGGAAAAGAATCCAAGTTGCTTGAGGTTTAGTGTGAAGTTTCCACAGTCAGTGATGATTTGAGGAACCATGTCATCTGCTGGTGTTGGTCCACTGTGTTTTATCAAGACCAAAGTCACCGCAGTCGTATACCAGGAAATTTCAGAGTACTTCATGCTTCCCTCTGCCGACAAGCTTTATGGAGAAGCTGATTTCATTTTCCAGCAGGACTTGGCACCCCCCCGGCACACACACACGCACTGCCAAAAGTATCAAAACCTGGTTTAATGACTATGGCATCACTGTGTTTAATTGCCCAGCAAACTCTCCTGGTCTAAACCCCATAGAGAATCAATGGAGTGTTGTCAAGAAGAAGATGAGAGACACCAGACCCAACAATGCAGACGAGCTGAAGGTCACTATCAAAGCAACCTAGACCTGCATAACACCTCAGCAGTGCCACAGGCTGATCATTTCCATGCCACGCCACATTGATACAGAAATTAATCCAAAAGGAGCCCTGACCAAGTATTCAGTGTGTACATAGACATACCTTTCAGTCGGCCAATATTTCTATTTAAAAACTTAATTTTATGTAATATTCTATTTTTTTGAGAAACTAAATTTGGGGTTTCCATGGGCTGTAAGCCATAATCATCAAAATAAAAATAAATAAACACTTGAAATATACAGTGTCACTCTCTGTGTAATGAATCTATATAATATATGGGTTTCACTTTCTGAAATGAGTGACAAAAAATATTGAACTTTTTCATGATATTCTAATTTGTTGAGATGTACCTGTAAGTGTGTAAATGGAAAAAAATGCTACAGGTCCATTATCAAAAGTGCATTATAGTCAAAGAGGTTTGGAAATACTGATGACAGTGTTATGGATGCCCCTTGCAGGGCATCAATGAGACACTAGAGGCCGACCAGTGAGTTTGCTTGTTTATTAACAAAAGACTAAAATGACAAAATAAACAGCCACGTGGAGAAAAACACGAACACAAACTATGACACAAGAAAACGGACTCAGAATATTAACTATGAACGGGAGCGAGGTCGGAGCCTATGCTGTACGATAAACACTTACAGGAAAAAGGGCGAAGATGAATGACAGGAAAGACGGGAGCCAGGGATTGGGACTCCAGTCGCGTACACGGAGGTGCATGAAGTTGTCTTGTAGGTCGGAACGAGGAGTAAGCCTCAGCTGCCCCCTTAAATGGAGAAACAAAAAACAATCAGGAAAGGGGAAAGTAATTAATGAAATGCCATACAGCTGTCATGGCGCAGCTTGGCTTTGACAGCCGGAAGTCCCACCGTGATGCTGTCAAAATAAGAACCCTGGAGGAGGCCATATGACAAGGCCCGAAATAAGAGAGAACGGGGAAAATACTGGACAACCCGAGCGCAGATGGAATTGGCACTCAGGCCATCACAGTACCCCCCGTTCACAAGGCGCATTCCAGGCATAAACTTAACATCCAAGGCCCCCTCCCCCAACCAGAAGGCTACCAGGACTGACCCAGGGAGGGCAGAGGGGGAAACAGGCCAGGAGAGAGAGAACCAAAAAAAACCCAAACAAACAAAGAATGACAGAACCCCCCCCCCCCCCCACAAGGGACGGGTAACATGGATGAACATAAAATCCGTGGCTTAAACACCAGAGTGACCAAAACTAGACCGCACCTCAGAGAAATACTCAGGTACAAAGGAATGAATAAACAAAAATATATGAAACATACTGCCTGGTAAGGAAACAAGAAAAACAAAATACAGATATACTTCAAAAATCCACAAGTACCATATTGTAACGTTGGGGCCATGTTAAGTGAATTTCCCAGCATGCTTTGCCAGTTTGAAACGTTACTGTGTGCGTTAAATGTGTTATTTCTGAGTTACACTGCTGTGTCATTATAACTGCATTATAATGACCCAGCAGTGTTTAGCAGGATTAGGGCAAGATGTATCTGTGTGTGTAACCATGATTGAAACGGAGGTCTGGGAGAATGACCTCCACTCCACTCTGTAGCACAGAAGCAAGTTGGGGCTGGGGTGTACAAAATAAATCTGGTTGATCACAGCCATCTGCTCCATTTTCTTTGTGTGAACCTTGCAAACGTCACACTGGTGTCAGGAGTGGGCATGGAGCAAATGGAAGCGATCAGAATGGAGATCCAGCAGCTGGAGCAGGCCATTGCTCAGCTGATGATGGATGACGAGACCGTGGCACCACCACCGGGAGCCCGGAGCCGGGACGAACGAAGCGGCGGACCTGACGGGGCCAGCGCACCCCGCCTCCTGTCTTTTTCAAGACAGAGCGGGCAGAACAGAGCAAACGTTCCACCCTTCTCAGGACAGCACGGGCTGGCGACCCCACGGCGATCAAGGGTGGCGATCAATCAGGAAACGACCACCCCACCTGTTCGACAGCGGGCCAAGATTCCCCGTTTCAACGGCGAAGCCACATTAGATGACTACCTGACACAGGTCGAGCTGACTGCTGCGCTGAACGGCTGGTCACCAGAGGAAACCGCCGTACAGGTTGCACTGGCCTTGGAAGGGAAAGCCCTCTGCACGCTCTCTGATCTCCGGCCCGAGGAGCACCACAGCTGGCCAGCACTACAAGGGGCGCTCCAGAGACGATTTGGGAGAATAGCGGACGCTGAGCACGCCCAAGAACAACTGACCCGCCGCCGCCGGAACCACCAGGAGAAACTAGGAGCCTATGCTGCAGACATATGGCTGTTAACCCGGCGCAGCTACCCAGATTTCGCGCCGGAGGCAGTAGAGAAGCTCGCCCTCCGGAGCTTCATCCAAGGTCTCCGCCCGGCCCAGCTCCAGAGCCACGTACGGCTCCACGCCGCGAGTGACTGGAAGACTGCAGTGGCAGAAGCAGAGCGGGCAGAGCCGCTAATAAATCGCACCGCTGAAGCAGCTACGCACAGCCGAAGAACCTACCAGGCTACGATGGAGAGCGAGGGGGAGGAGGAGGAATTACGGCAGACCACGGCGGTGCGTCCACGGAGAAGATGGCCTCGGCGGCGCGAGGAAGGGTGCCTCCGCTGCGGAGAGATGGGACACATCGCGCGATACTGCCCCGCACCCACCCCACAACAAACCGGCCCCTCGCCGGCGTTAAACTAGAGCGAGGTGGCGTGAACGGGGACAGGCCACCTCCAGCAGATGTTTCCCCCGAGGAGCCGGCACCGCGCGTGGGCCGAGTTGGACACTCTCCAGGGATCTATCTAAAGTGCAGCTTGGGGAAGACGTCGATCCGGGCCCTGATTGACACCGGCTCTACAATCTCCTTGGTTCGACCGGGCGTACTGCCGGGCACGAGCAAGACGGCTCCGCGGGGGTGGGAACCCACCGAGCGCTGCGTCACCACAGCTACCGGTGAGCGCACCCGACTGAAGGGGCGGAGAGCGCTCACCCCTCAGCTTAGCCCCTGTCTTCCCCATCAGAGAATCGTTGTCTGCTCCCTCCAAAGTAAATAAAAATATAATGTATAAGCATCCCAAAGTGATAAAGCAAAATATTGGTAAAACTCAAATTAAACATAAAGCCTCTAAATTGAATGATTTGGCCTCTGTTCCTCCTCATAATTTAAAAATTAAATGTGGTTTATTAAATATTAGGTCTCTAACTCCCAAGTCTCTGTTAGTCCATGATCTGTTAATTGATCATCAGATTGATTTAATTTCCCTTACAGAGACTTGGTTAGGACAAGAGGATTATGTTGGTTTAAATGAATCAACTCCCTCTGGTTATTTAAACTGTCAAAATCCCAGAAGTTCTGGTCGTGGAGGAGGAGTAGCATCAATTTACCATTCCAAATTACTAGTTAATGTAAAGCAAAAAACATGTTATAATTCCTTTGAGGGCCTGGTCCTCAGTATTGGGCACTTTAGCAATTCCAGGTTAAACCCAATTTTATTTGCCATAGTTTATCGTCCCCCATCAACCTATTCAGAATTTTTATCCGAATTTCCTGATTTCTTAGCTGATTTAGTGCTGAAATCTGATAGAATAATTATAGTAGGGGACTTTAATATACATGTGGATGTAGATAGTGACTGCCTTAATGTGGCTTTTAATTCAATATTAGACTCGATTGGGTTTTCTCAGAAAGTAGGAAATTCTACTCATTACCTCCACCATACATTGGACCTTGTTCTGACATATGGCATAGAAATAGAAAATCTTGTAGTGTCTCCTCATAACCCTGTACTGTCAGACCATTGTCTGTTAACCTTTGATTTTACTATTTCTGACTATTTGGCTCCAAAAGAAAAATATTATCACAGTAGATGCCTCTCAGATGATGCTGTTTCCAAATTTATGCAGATTGTTTCCTCTATGCCATGTGTCAACACAACGGAAATAAGCTATAGACAGCTTGCTCCTTCTGTAATTGATAACATGGTGGATAGTGTTTCAGCTTCTCTGCATCAGGCTCTAGACTTGGTGGCCCCCTTAAAAAAGAAAAAGTCTAATCAGAGATTTTTAACTCCTTGGTTCAACACAGAAACTCGTAGCTTAAAACAGAAGACTCGTCAATTAGAAAGAAAATGGCGCTCTACTAATTTAGATGAAATCTATTTAGCTTGGAGAAATCATCTTTTAATTTATAAAAAATCTCTTAGAAAAGCTAGAACGAGTTATTACTCTGCATTAATAGAAGAGAACAAGAATAATCCCAGGTTTCTTTTCAGTACTGTAGCCAGGTTGACAAAGAGTCAGGACTCTGTCAATCCTAGCATCCTCTTAGAGCTTACTAGTCAGGACTTTATGAACTTTTTCAATAATAAAATTTCATCCATCAGAGATAAAATCAATCAGATTCTTCCCACAGTTAACTTAAATACTGTAACTACTACAACTCCTTCTATTGATGTCTGTCTTGATGAGTTTACTCCAATCGACCTTTGTGAGTTAGACAAAATAGTTTCCTCATCCAAACCTTCAACTTGTCTTTTAGACCCTATTCCTACCAGGTTATTTAAAGAAGTCTTCCCACTTATTGGTAGCTTTATTCTTCATATAATCAATTCTTCATTAACTTTAGGCCATGTACCGCAGGCTTTTAAAACGGCTGTAATTAAACCCTTACTCAAAAAGCCAACGCTAGATCCAGGAGCTTTAGCTAACTATAGACCAATCTCTAATCTCCCTTTCATTTCAAAAATCTTAGAAAGAGTTGTTGCTACGCAATTATTTGACCACCTGCAGGGAAATGGTTTATTTGAGGAGTTTCAATCTGGGTTTAGAATCCATCATAGCACTGAAACAGCCTTAGCGAAGGTCACTAACGACCTCCTCATTGCATCTGATAATGGACTAGTTTCTGTACTTGTCCTTTTAGATTTTAGTGCAGCTTTTGATACTATTGATCATAATATTCTACTTGATAGATTAGAACACTATGTTGGACTTAATGGAACTTCGTTGCAGTAGTTTAGATCTTATTTATCTGATAGGTTCCAGTTTGTTCATGTAAATGATGAGTTTTCTCTCAGCTCAAAGCTTAGTCATGGAGTTCCACAGGGATCTGTGCTTGGCCCTACTCTTTTTAGTTTATATATGCTTCCGTTAGGCAACATTATTAGAAAGCACTGTATACATTTTCACTGTTATGCAGATGACACACAATTATACCTGTCAATGAAGCCAGATGATACTAATCAATTAGCCAAGTTAGAAGCCTGTCTTAAGGAAATCAAAGTTTGGATGACTTGTAATTTCCTGCTATTAAATTCAGATAAGACTGAAGTCATTCTTGTTGGTCCAAAAAACCTTAGAAATTCCTTTCCAAATCAAACTTTCAGTTTGGATGCAGTTACTCTTTCTCTTAATAGCTCTGTGAGGAACCTTGGAGTTATTTTTGATCAGGATTTGTCCTTCAATTCATATATTAAATTTGTTTCTAAGACTGCCTTCTATCATTTGCGTAATATTGCCAAGATTAGGAGCATCTTGTCTCAGAGTGATGCTGAGAAGCTGATCCACGCTTTTGTTAGCTCGAGATTAGATTATTGTAATTCTTTATTATCAGGCTGTCCTAAAACATCTTTAAAAAGTCTTCAGCTGATCCAAAATGCTGCAGCAAGAGTTTTAACAGGTACTAGAAAGAGAGATCATATCTCTCCGGTTCTGGCCTCCCTTCATTGGCTTCCCATAGAGTTTAGAATTAAGTTTAAAATCCTTCTTCTTACTTACAAAGCTCTAAACAATCAGGCTCCTTTTTATTTAAAAGATCTGATACTACCGTATCATCCTAACAGAGCACTACGCTCCCAAAATGCAGGTTTACTTGTAATACCTAGAATCTCCAAAAGTACAATGGGAGGCAGAGCCTTCAGTTATCAAGCTCCTCTCCTGTGGAATCAGCTGCCAATCTGGATTCGGGAGTCAGACTCGATCTCTGTTTTTAAGAATAGGGCTAAAACCTACCTTTTTGATATAGCCTACAATTAGGGAGGGATCATGTGTTTCTGAACCCTCCCTTAGTTATGCTGCTAATAGGTTTAGTCAGCCGGGGGACCTCCAGTAATGCACTGGGCCTCACTCCTTTCCTCACTCTCTATGAAATATTTTTTTTTTGCTGGTCATTAACATTTGTTTGTTCTCTCCCATAGATTGAGTCCCCATCGTGCTGTTTGCTCTCTACATGTCTGTTCTTTTCTTCTTCTCTGTCCCCTCACCCCCCAGCCAGTCGCAGCAGATGACTGCCCCTCCCTGAGCCTGGTTCTGCTGGAGGTTTCTTCCTGTTAAAAGGGAGTTTTTCCTCTCCACCGTCGCCAAGTGCTTGCTCACAGGGGATCGCCTGATTGCTGGGGTCTTTCTGCAACTGTGGGGGTCCTCCCTACAGTTGATAGTGCTATGAGATGACTGTTGTTGTGAAATGGCGCTATATAAATAAAGTTGAATTGAATTGAATTGAATTGGTGGTGGGGGTGGCCGGTCAGAACATAAGACACCCGTTCTGGCTGGCTGACATCCAAGACCCCTGTATTATTGGACTAGACCTGCTCACAGCCTGGCGTGCCAAGATCGACACCGCCGGACCTTCCCTCCAGTTGGGAAACCGGACCATCACGCTCCACAGCAGAACCCAGAGAAGGGACACTGGGGCACGCACAATCGAGGGATCGCCAAGACAGACCGGACCAGGCAGGCCACCGCGAGGACTGGACACGATGACGTCACCAGCGCGGACAGAGGGAGCACGAGCACACACAGGGACAGCAAGGGGAGGGGCCAACGTGTCAGCAGAGATGCAGCAGGCAGTGGAGGAATTATTTCAGCGGAGCTGCAGCGGGCTGGACCCGGAACAGAGACGCCAGCTGCGGGAGCTATTGGACTATTACGTGGGTGTTTTCGCTGCGAAGGATGAGGAATGCGGCCGGACTGGGTTGGTGCAGCACGAGATCGACACCGGTGAGGCCAGGCCGATTCGACTCCACCCACGCCGGCTGCCCTTTTCAAGGCGGGCAGCTGCGGAACAAAAAGTGCGAGAAATGCTGGAGGCAGATGTTATTGAGCCCTCCAGCAGCCCCTGGGCAGCGCCTGTGGTGCTGGTCAAGAAGAAGGACGGGTCGTGGTGGTTCTGTGTGGATTACCGACGCCTGAACGATGCCACCAGGAAAGATTCCTACCCCCTGCCCCGCATCGATGACGCGCTGGACCACATCGCAGGCTTCAGCTGGTTCAGCTCGCTGGATCTACGCAGCGGCTATTGGCAGGTAGAGCTGTCACCCGAGGCCCGCCAAAAAACAGCCTTCTCCATCGGGCAGGGACTGTACCAGCTTAAAGTGATGCCGTTTGGACTCTGCAATGCTCCGGCCACCTTTGAGCGCTTGATGGAGCGAGTGCTGGCTCACGTGCCCAGGAGCCGCTGCGTTGTTTACCTGGATGACCTGCTGGTGCATGCAGCTGATTTTGACAGTGCCCTGTCAAATCTCCGAGAGGTGCTGGGAGCCATCCAGCAGGCGGGGCTACGGTTACACCCTAGGAAATGCCACCTGTTCCGGCGAGAGACCACCTTTTTGGGCAACGTCGTCAGCGCAGCGGGGGTCGCCACCGACCCGGAAAAAGTGGCAACAGTGAGAGACTGGCCAGTGCCGCGGAACGTTGGAGAACTGAGGAGTTTTCTTGGATTGGCCTCCTATTATAGGAAGTTTGTGAAAGACTTCACCACCATTGCCAGCCCGCTGCATCAGCTGACGCAGAAAGTACGCCCGTTCCAGTGGAGTGACAGCTGTGCTGCTGCTTTCTCCCAGCTTCGCGCAGCGCTCATCAGAGCCCCCGTCCTGCGGTATCCTGACCCGAGCCGCCCTTTCATTGTGGACACGGACGCCAGCAACCAGGGCATCGGGGCGGTGCTATCCCAGGAGGGAGAGCATGGAGATCAGGCAGTCGCTTACTTCAGCCGCACTCTCAGCAGAGCCGAGAGAAATTACTGTGTGACTCGCAGAGAGCTGCTGGCTGTCATTCAAGGACTGCATCATTTCCGCCCGTATGTGTACGGTGGGAGGTTCCAGCTCAGGACGGACCATGCTTCCCTGACCTGGTTGTTAAATTTCAAAGAACCGGATGGACAGTTGGCAAGGTGGCTGGAGGCACTGCAGGATTATAATTTCCAGATTGTGCATCGGGCAGGCCGCCTCCATGCCAACGCTGACGCGCTGTCTCGGCGCCCCTGCGCGACAGAGGAGTGTCGTCACTGTCAACGGGCTGAAGATCGGGACCAAATCGCCCCACGGGCTGCCGCTCTCCGAGCCGCTGCGAGCAGGAATCACGCAGCGATGCACAGCCCCTCCTCAGATGATCAGGCAGTTCTCCCCAGCGATGACGTCACAGAGGTTCTTGGCACGCAGCAGCTGCAGAGCGAGCAGGACAGAGACCCAGTCATTTCGCGGGTTCGGCAGTGGCTGGACGCAGGACAGCGGCCCGCCTGGGAGGTTGTGTCACCGCTGGACCCAGAGACTAAGGCCCTACACTCCCAGTGGGCCAACCTCCGCTGTCATGAGGGCGTGGTGTATCGGCAGTGGCAGACTCCAGCTGGGCAGCGGCACATTTGGCAGCTGCTGGTTCCTCGTCGACTCCGGCCCAAAGTACTCCAGCTGGTTCATGGGGCGGTAGGAGCGGGCCACTTCGGGGTGACAAAGACGCTGCAGCGCCTTCGGGCCCGGTTCTACTGGCCCGGCTGTCATCAGGATGTGGAGCTCCACGTTCATCGCTGCGACACATGCACAGCTCAGAAGGGACCAACTCAGCGATCCCACGCTCCCCTGCAGCAGTACCGGGTGGGAGCACCGATGGAGCGAGTGGGAGTGGACATCCTGGGCCCTTTCCCGACCACGGACCGGGGGAACCGCTACGTGCTGGTCGCAATGGATTATTTCACTAAGTGGCCAGAGGCGTACGCGGTCCCGGATCAGAGCGCCGCTACGACGGCATCAAAGCTGGTGGATGAAATGTTCTGTCGGTTTGGCGCACCGGAGGAGCTGCACAGCGATCAGGGTCGGAACTTCGAGGTGGAGGTCTTCGGAGAGGTCTGCAAACGGCTGGGCATCCGGAAGACCCGGACCACCCCACTGCATCCACAGAGCGACGGCCTGGTCGAACGATTCAACCGGACCCTCACCACCCAGCTCGCTATCCTAGTGGACCAGCGACAGCGAGACTGGGACCTGCACCTGCCTTTTGTTTTGTGGGCGTACCGGACGGCTGCTCAGGAATCTACCCGGTGTACCCCTGCGGCGCTCATGTTTGGACGCGAGCTGCGCACACCGGTGGATTTGGTATTCGGTTGCCCCCCTGAGCCGGAGGTGGAAGGAAAACCTGGATTGGATTATTTTTTTTGTTTGAAAGAACGTCTCCACACGGTGCACGAGCTGGCTCGAGAGGCCCTGGCAGCGGCAGGGGGTCGGCAGAAGCGAGTGTACGACTCCCGCTGCCAGGGGAGGGACTTTGCACCGGGAGATCGAGTCTGGGTTTTCTGCCCTGAGAGGAAGAGAGGACGATCACCGAAGCTGGCGAGCCAGTGGTCGGGGCCATGCGTGGTCCTGGAGAGACTGTCAGATGTGGTGTACAGGGTGAGGCTTAGAAAAAGGGACCGGGTTGTGATCCTTCATCGTGACCGTCTCGCCCCGTATCGGCCATCTGCACAGCTGGTGGATGAACCGGAGCTTCCATCCCAGCCCGATACCCCGACCGAGACCCAGATGGACACTAGGGGGCCTGTACGTGTTGGCCACCGGCGCCGAAGACCGCCCCGACACCTGGATGAGTTTGTATTGGACTTTTAAATTGGACTTTAATTTTTCTGGGGACAGAAACCAGTCCGGGGGGGGGGGCAGTGTAACGTTGGGGCCATGTTAAGTGAATTTCCCAGCATGCTTTGCCAGTTTGAAACGTTACTGTGTGTGTTAAATGTGTTATTTCTGAGTTACACTGCTGTGTCATTATAACTGCATTATAATGACCCAGCAGTGTTTAGCAGGATTAGGGCAAGATGTATCTGTGTGTGTAACCATGATTGAAACGGAGGTCTGGGAGAATGACCTCCACTCCACTCTGTAGCACAGAAGCAAGTTGGGGTTGGGGTGTACAAAATAAATCTGGTTGATCACAGCCATCTGCTCCATTTTCTTTGTGTGAACCTTGCAAACGTCACAATATAAACACTAAGAAAAAAGCCCTCAATAACTGCAGAGTAAGCAAACAAACTATAGATCAAGTACTGTGAGTCCATAATTAACAAACATTTAAATAAGACTCAAAAAGGAAAATTCACTTCCCAAGGTACGTGTAAAAAAAAAAAAATATGTAAAAATAGAAAAATAATCACTGCCAAGCAAAGAGATCCTTCAATTCCCTGAAATATTGGAATGGAGGCCTAATGCTCAAAAACACTGATTTTAAGTATGTCGTTTTGAATGTCTTTAAACAGAAGTGACAATCATCTCCTTCTTTCTGCAACAGCAACGAGGTTTCCAATGCAATTATACCAAAAACACATAGATTATTCTACCAAAATAAGCAGGAAAACACAATAAACTGAGGGCGAGGACATGGCTGAACTTATGTCCCGAAGATCACCAAAACCCAATGACAACGTAAAGCGAGGACATCCAGACCCTAACAACAGGTAGTAAATTTATGAGGAAAAAAAAAAACAACTTCAGAAACGCCGGCAGGTAAAGACCGGAGAGAAAACAAAAGGCAGTTTGGGTGGTCTACCTGCATCCAGATTCCACCTGACTGAGAGGGAAAAAAGCAGTTCGGGCGGCCTACCCAAGTCCCAGACCCGGGAAAAGAGTACCTCAGGCAGCCGGACCAGTTCGCCGAACCAACAAGGCAGTTCTTCAGGCGGACGACCCAGAACGCAGAACCCACGAAACAGTTTTTCAGGCCGACGACACAGAATGCAGAACCCACGAAGCAGTCTTTCGGGCGACCAAATCAGGTCGCCGATCCAACAAGACGGTTCTTCAGGCGGCCATCCCGCATCCTTAGACCACCAGGACTGGAGGGGGAAGCTCGGATACGGCCTCCCTACTGAGAGGGACAGCGGGGGAGAGCTGGCCCGAATGAGGGGAACCTCAACGGTACCCGGTGGGGCAAAAAAGGAGGAAAGAGGAGGAACCAACCCGGTGTCCTGCCAAAGGGAATACACAGCTCCCTCACTGGCCTCAAACCGAACCGGCGCTGCACCCTCAATGGACCCCGATTGGGCCGGTGCTGCGTCCTCGATGGACCCCGATTGAGTCGGTGCAGCACCCACAATGGACCCCGATTGGGCCAGCGAAGCACCCACATCGGACCCCGATTGGGCCAGCGAAGCATCAGGGATAACTTCCGAGCACGAACCTGGAGCCTCCACAACGACGACCGGAGCTGATTCGTCTCCAGTGACCCCTGAGAGAAGGCTCAGAGAAACAAAAAGAACCGGGATCAGGATCACCAGCAGTGGCAGAGCCCAGCAAGATGAGCTCGGATGCAGCGGTCGGCTGCACCCGGCTCATTTCCCAGAGAGACAGGCAAGAATGCTCTAGAACAGAGAATAAGAAGGCAAAATAGATCACTTGCCTGATCTCAGGCTCTACCGCCGTCCAGGACACCGATGATCCAGGTTCAATGATCTGGAGGTCCATTCCTGGTTCCGACTCGACTGCGGCGGGCTCCGCAGCTGGCATGATTGTCATCACAGTCTGGGAACCCCCCGGCGCTGAAGCCCACGCCGACGGCCTGCACGGTGTGGTGGCAGGGGATCCATGACCTGCTGGGTCCGACTGCTCCTCCACGGAGACCCGGGGACGCTTGATCATCGGCACAGGCTCCAAAAGGCAGTCCGCCCTTCTCCTCTGCCCATGATGTGGCTGCAGGGCTGGCACCAGGCTCTCCAGGGCCGCAGGCTTCTCCTTTGTCCGACGGTCTATTCCTGGCACCGGGGGATGCTCAAAGAGAGGGGAAGGAGACACAGAAGAAGCAGGTTCAATATTTATGGCTACAGCAGGTGGAGGTTGCTCAGGGGAGTGTGAACCCCGCGCTCCACCCCCAGGAGTCAGACAAGGCAATTCATTATGTGGAATATGAGAATGAAACAGCACTTGCCTGTTCTCCTGAGGACCGATGGTGACTGCTACAGCAGGCTTGGTTTTCCCCTTTCCCCTATGGATGGTGACAGAGGGCCCCCCAGGAAGATGAAGAGGAGCCACTCTCGCAGGACCAGAGACGGGCGGAGCCAGAGCAGGACTCGTTGAGCTCACAGCAGCTGGAGAGAGCGCCGAGGAGGAGGGAGGAGCAGTCGAGACAGTCCGGGGACGAGGAGCTGATGGAACAGCGGGGACGGATGACCCAGAGGGTGAAGCTGCTGTCTGTCCCTCCCATTGTGACGCAGGGGTAACAGCTGGCTGGGAGGCAGAGTTCTCACGGTGGCCTGGAACAGGATCCGGACGGGGATCTCGCTGAGGCTGATTGCGGGCAGGGTGATGACGTCTGTCGGCAGAGGGCACGGCTAGGTTCAAATTTGTAAAGCGCCGCTGCTGCACAGAAATGGAAGCTAGCAGCTCAGCGTCCTCAGGATAATAAGGTAGTTCAGGATTGACCTCCACCAGTCTAACTGCCGCCACCACATGCTTCAGGATCTGGCTAGGATGAGAGGAAGAGCGTGCTTCAGCCACACGGCCCCGGATGAGTTCAGCTTCCCACTGCGTCTCTTCACGGGGAATCCTGGATGTCCTCTTCCTCCGCTGCAGATGGGAACGGCACTTTGGTGACGCAGACCCCTTGACTGGATGGGTGGCAGGAATTGGATCCCGAGGCGAGGAGTGGGGATGCCTCACCACTGGCTTTGGCTTCAGCTTCCTGCTGCGACTCCTCTCCGGCCCACGGATACTCTCCCAAAGTGGCGTAATTTCGGCCATCCTCTTCCTGACCTCGGCGTGATTAGCGTGACGAGGATTGCGCTTAATTGTCGCCTCTGCAAGGTCCAAGTACCAGTGTAGGCCGCCAGGGGTGACGTCGCTACGAGCTCGGGAGCAGATGCCATCTACCTCAATGAGAAACACGATTAGCTCATAGTCTAAGTCCAAAGAATAGCCTTTTCTCGGCGACGCCATTCCTCGGAACACACTGGCACATGGAGAAAAAAAAAGGGGAGGAACAACAAGCCCAAAACAACCTCATGGTGGCCGGCATCTCGTTTTGGCTGCGACCTACTGTTATGGATACCCCTTGCAGGGCATCAATGAGACACTAGAGGCCGACCAGTGAGTTTGCTTGTTTATTAACAAAAGACTAAAATGACAAAGTAAACAGTCATGTGGGGCAAAAACATGAACACAAACTATGACACAAGATAACGGACTCAGAAGATTAACTATGAACGGGAGTGAGGTCGGAGTCTGCGCTGTACCAAAAACACTTACAAGAAGAAGGGCGAAGATGAATGACAGGAAAAATCGGGAGCCAGGGATTGGGACTCCAGTCACGTACACGGAGGTGCACGAAGTTGTGTTGTAGGTCGCAGCGAGGAGTAAGCCTCAGCTGCTCTCTTAAATGGAGAAACAAAAACCAATCAAGAAAGGGGAAAATAATTAATGAAATACCATAAGGTGTCACGGCATGGCTTGGCTTTGACAGCCAGAAGTCCCGCCGTGACGCTGTCAATATAAGAACCCTGGAGGAGGCCGTATGACAAGGCCCGAAATAAGATAGAACAGGGAAAACACTGGACAACCTGGGCCCGGATGGAATCGGCGCTCAGGCCATCACAGACAGTAAATATATTCTCAAAGACAAATAAACAAATCATATACTAGCATCAAACTGTCGATAACAGCGGAGCTTACTAACCACAGCTTTTAATGGAATCTTAAACCTTGGAACGTAAAATTCAAAATATGGTTTGTGTTTGAGGGACCCACACACAGTGCTGTACCCGAGGCCCAAAATTTGGTGCTATGCCCCTGGTGATGAGTACTATAAGTCTGATGCATTTTCAAAAAAAGTTACTGCCAAAATTATTAACAAATTATGGGTAAAATCCATGATATTATTAATACCGATTGACTAATTTCTCAAACTTAAAACTGATAAAATCATATCCTTTCGAGGTCACAGAATTCCAAAGTATTAATACAAAAAAAAATTACTGTCAAAATTAATAAATGAAAGTCAAACTCCATGAAATAATTCTGTAATTTCCCAGTTTGGGATCTATCTATCTATCTATCTATCTATCTATCTATCTATCTATCTATCTATCTATCCAATAATCAATACTGATTGGTTAATTTCTCAATTTTTACACCTTCATAAAATCATTTCCTTTAGAGTTAAGCTAGTTAATTCCCTTCCACAGCATGTAGGACACCATAGGGTGTATGGGGCGTCGTCTATCTCCGTTTCTCTGACCCTAGGACACACAGCTACTGTAAGTAGTGAAAGCTACAGTGGGGGGTCAGTCCTCTGGTAGCTCTGTGAGTGACTTTCCTTAACCCATTCTATTATGCTGAGCACCAAGCTAGAAGGCAGAAAGTACCATTTTTATATGGTCTTTGGTAAGACCAGGCTGGGATTTGAATGCCGGCTTCCCGCTTGTGGGGTGGATGCTCTACCAACTAGGCCACCACTCCAGTATTTCTTTTAGAGGTCACAGAATAATTCCATTGGATTATTGTTCAGAGTGATGAATGCTATGAGTTTGATGCATTGTCAAAAAAAATTACTGTCAAAATTATTAATAACATAAAGCCAAAATCAATACCATCCATTAAATTTTTAAACTTTACACCCTGATTATATCATTTCCTTTAGAAGTCATAGGATAATTTCAATAGATTATTGTTCAGAGTGATGAGTACTATAAATCTGATGCATTTTCAAATAATTTTACTGTCAGAATCATTAATAAATGGAAGCCAAAATCAATGATATAATCAAAATCGATTGGTTAATTTCTCCATTTTTACACCCTCACAAAATCATTTTCTTATGTGGTCACAGAATAATTTCAATGGATTAGGGTTCACACTGACCAACATTAAGTGTCATGGACTGGGTTGGATTTTCTTCCAACCCAACTCCATGGCGTGTGGCTGTACTTTCACAGTACGGTTTAATGCTTATTTTGTTCAGGCAGCTTTGTGGGAGCCTCTTGGGTCCTCGGCTCCCTGCCTGCTGACAGCCACGCCTTCCTCTCCCTGCCTACACCTGCCAGCTGTCTGTCATTATCATTTGTGTTCTTTCCTTTGTTCACTCACACACGCGCGCGCGCGCACACACACACACACACACACACACATTTCCTCTCATGCACACTCTTGTGCGCGCGCACACACACACACACTCTCACTCACATGCTCACAGACATCCCCTCACACACCCGTATCCACTTACACACACTCACACACTTCCTACACACCGGCAATCATTCACTGATTAGGTGTTGTACTATTTAAGCTCTGGGTTTCCTCTGATGTTTGTTGGAGTATTGTTTGTACTGTGTGTTTGAACAGTGTGTCTGTTTTTCCGCACTGTTCATGCTGTGTGTCTTTGTGTTTCACCAGGGCAAACTGGGATTGACTCGGACTGCTCCAGCCCTGTGAGTATACTTTGCTTCCTTTGCTGCCCAGTCACGTCTGGGGCTCTAAGGTATCCTCTTTGTTTGGTTCAGGATCAGTCACGCCTGATACTTTAAAGTTTTGCTGTTTCATGTTTACTCACCTGTGTGGTGTTGAGTGTCCTGGTAGTCACCCATGTTTGCCCCGAGTTATTTGTCTGTTTTTGGATTGCTTGTTCACCCTTCTGTTAATAAATTCACATAAACATCCTCCTGCACATGGGTTTTCATCTCTACTGCCTCAAAGGCAGGAATTCATGACACAGAGTGTGATGCATTTTCAAATAATTTTACTCTTAAAATTATCAAAAGCCTAAATCCATCAAATAATCAATATAGATTGGTTAATTTCTGCATTTTTTAAACCCTCACACAATAATTTCAATGTAGGTCACAGAATAATTTCAGTGTATTGTAGTTTAGACTGAACTACAATGTGAATATGACGCATTTACAAATTTTATTGGCAACATGAAATTCTAATAAATCCATCCATCTTCTTCCGCTTAATCCTTTTTGGGTCACGGGGGGGGGGGGGGGGTGCTGGAGCCTATCCCAGCATCTTTGGGCTAGAGGCAGGGTACACCCTGGACAGATCGCCAGTCCATCGCAATTACATTCTGAATATATTAATTTTTATTTTTTTTTAGTTTGTGGAGGAATATTATCAGGCGAGATGAAACGAGCTGGAAGGTTGCAGTTTTATTTTCCTCCAACATAAATGAGACGCACTTTGTAGCTCTGTGCACTACAGTGCTCTGCTGTTCCGTACTGTGCTCCTGAGGCATGTATCATCAGCTCTTTTATATGTTATACAAACAGAGAGAATGCATGGCACATTAGCATATTAATATACATATCAGTCAATACATATCATTCGCGTGACCAACTGGCACCCGGACGTCCTCTCCTTAATCCGGGGATGTATAAACAATAGTCCATTGTTCTGGTTGTCCCCCAGGGCCTCTCTGTCCATATGCAAATTGTCCTCTGCTTCCTCCAGACCTGCTGAGTATGAGGAATGTTCCTGTAGATTGTGGTGGGTCACCACAGGGCTCCCCCCAGAATACTCAAAAGGGGCTGTGACCCCCCCCCCCACCCAGTCCTTTGGGCTCCAGCTCCGGGTTCCAGCACGTTGAACGGCCGTGGATCATGGGTGCACAGGGCCGGTGCGTGTCGTGCGTAATGGAACAAGACAGCGATCGGCCGGCTTTAGGGAGTGGGGTGTGGGAAGAGCGCTGTGGAGGAGGAGGAGGAGGAGGAGGGGGGTGGGAGTAAGTGAGTGCTGGCCCGGGACGTCAAAGGTGTCTGGGCCGCACAAAAATTGCGTGTGGATCCGCGATGGTGAGGAACTATCCCGGTCACCCTGGCGGTGATCCGCAGCGGCTGTAAAAAAATTAAGTCTCTGATTCCTCTCGCGGCTCGGCCCAGCGAGGATGTGGGGAAGGCGAACGGCCAGATTCCCCGAGGATGCGTAGCGGCTGTGAAACAACTGCAGCTGTGTGAGGGACTTGGCGGTTTGGCTTTCGGTGCAGACGCAGCAGCCCTAAAGCCATCGGGGACAGTAATCGGCTAGGCTCCCGTTGTGCGCCGTGGCTGAGAAATCCATACAAAGTCCTGTATGCAGGCTTCATGTCTGCTTCAGGTGTGTGAGCAGCCCTGAAGGTTCCGAGGAAGGCAATCGGCCGTGTTTGTCGGGCACGTGCAGCAGCGGAGGATGATGTATCAGTCTGTGGAGCCAGTTCGTCCCTGTGCGTGATGCGCGCTTGGCGCAGTGACCACATAGCTGGCAGTTGCGCTGTCCTCGTAATCCTGCGGTGTATGTGCGGGGCTTCTGTGCATGGGAGGTCTGCTGTCGCGAGCTGAGACAGGGTTGGGGAGCTTGGTGGACATCAACGCAGACGGCAAAACCTTCGTTTTGCTTGTGTCGCCGTTCATGGTGCGTGTCGGTCCCAGCGCTGCCGCTGATCCTCGTGGGTGTGGATGAAGAGGTTGCAGGCGTTCTCTGGTCCTCTGTGTCTACAGCGCAGTGAGAGGGAGCAGACAGTCATTCTCTCTCGTCAGGTCACCAGTGTGGAGGGAAAAGATCAGACAAGGGGCGTACCATGACACGTCAGGTCACCAGTGTGGAGGAATATTATCAGGCAGAGTGCGACGAGCTGGAAGGTTGCAGAGTTTTATTTTCCTCCAACATAAATGAGATGCACTTTGTAGCCCTGTGCGCTACAGTGCTCTGCTGTTCCGTACTGTGCTCCTGAGGCATGTATCGTCAGCTCTTTTATATGTTATACAAACAGAGAAAATGCATGGCATATTAGCATATTGATATACATATCAGTCAATACATATCATTCGCGTGACCAACTGGCACCCGGACGTCCTCTCCTTAATCCGGGGATGTATAAACAATAGTCCATTGTTCTGGATGTGCCCCAGGGGCTCTCTATCCGTATGCAAATTGTCCTCTGCTTCCTCCAGACTTGCTGAGTGTGAGGAATGTTCGTGTAGATTGTGGTGGGTCACCACAAGTTTATCTTTTTCACTTCATTCACACAGTGAGTTTAACTTGAATAGTTTTTATGCCTTGGGGCAAAGCAACATAGGCATACAATTGTGTGTGTGGCTGTCTGTCTCTTACCAGCTTTTCAGCTCACCTGGTCAATGTAAAGTGGAACTTAAGGCTTGTATCATTGTATTGCCATATTTTATCGATATTTTTCTTTGGCAATGTTTCCAGATATGGCTTTGTTTTCAAAATAAACAAATTTAAGGTTCATTCACCTTAGCTCTGTGCATGAAATCTTCACAAAGAACATGTTTGTGCCTTTCCCAGAACTGCAGGTGCTCACATTTAAGTACAAACATGAGCATGTCGGCAAATGCTTCATGCAATGCTGGGCCAAATGTCACATTTGCTGCTTCTTCCATAACGGAATCTATTTGTTATGACCTGAGAGCCGATCTCGTCCGCGCTTGGGCCATGCATCATCTCTGCCGGCTTTGTCAGCAGTGGATTACATTCTGGCTCCCTGGGCTCTTATTGTGACAGTGCTCGGTGGGGCTTCCTGCTGTCAAAACCAATCAGCTATTCTGCATCACCGCTCGTCAGCTGCCGGCTTTATTAGCGGGCGCTGACAGCAGGTTGATGTAGCAGTATCGTCAAACATTCCTGGTCTACGTTCGTGTCAAGGTTTGTGTATGTATTCTTGTTCATGTTCTCAGTTTAGATCGTAGGTGGCTGGGTGTAGCCTTACGATCCCATGCATCCTGTGTAGTGTGTGTTTGCCCACAGTGGCTAGTTTGTGTCTTGTATATAAAACATCATTGCAAAACTCACTGGCGACTTTTGGCGTCTTATGGTGACCCACGAGGGCCACCGCGTGACAGTATACTGCTGCCAGACATCTAAACAGAGACGCCACACTGAGACACCATCCCGGTGAGTGTTTGCTTTAATTGGACAATTGTTCTTCCCTGTCTGGGTAACTGCGTGCTGGGAGAATGCCATCGCGGAGGGGCCATGCTCGGAGTCAGGACTACGAGCTGGCGGAGGCTTTGGACTATGTGGACGAAACGCTCATCGCTGCCTCCCTCCTCGACTATCACAGCGACGTACGCTGGTACCTGGACTGTACTGAGGATGTCCTAAATCATCTCTCCCGCTACGCCGACCACGCTGAAGTTGGTGCGAGGAGGGATGACATCGCCGCACAGCGCGAGATACTCCGTATGGTGGAGGAGGACTACGGCCAGAAGCAGAGGAGGAGGCATCCTAGCTTCCCGCTTTGGGATCCCGTTCCTGTCCCCGATCCTGCCCAGGAGTTCGCACCATCCAGGGGTGAGCCCCGAGAGAACGTGACGTCACCCGGGATTCCCCTGGAGACGCTACATTTGACAGCTGCGTCCATCAGAGACTGTGTAGCAGCTGCTCGCTCTGCCACTCATCCTTCACAGATTATCAAGCACTTGACGGCGGCTGTCAGGTTGGTCGAGAGGAACACCGAGCTGAGTGATTATCCTGAATTCGCTGCCTTGCTCGCCTCCGTTTCTGCACAAGAGCGGCGTTTTCCAGACCTCACCTTCGCCTGGACATCAGCCAGTAGACGTCGGCGCCACGACCGAGGCAAACCTCAGCAGAATCCCCGGCTGGATCCACTGCTGGCAAAGCCCATCAGTGGACCTTCGAGAGCGGCTCCTCCTCGTCCTTCCAGGGGGCCCTCTGTCACCATCCAGCGGGGAAAGGCAGGAACTATGTCCCCTACAGCAGGCACCATCCTCCCTCCGGGAGAAAGGCAAGTACAAGTTCATTCTTTACATGATAATTGCGATCTGCCTTGTCTGACTCCTGGGGGCGGAGTTCGGGGTTCGCAGTCCCCCGAGCTCCTACCACCTGCTGTAGTTGTGATAACCAAACCTGCTGCCTCTGTGTCTCCCTCCGCTGAGCAGTCCACGACGCCAGGCCTATGTCGCCGGACAAGGGGGCTGCGGTTCTGGAGAGCCTGGATCCAGCCCCGCAGCCACACCGTGGACAGAGGAGAAGAGCAGACTGTGGCCTGGAGCCTGTGCCGACGGTGAAGCATCCCCAGGTCTCCTCGTCGAAGCGGTCCGAGCCAGTGGGTGGGTCAAGAGTCCCCTGCCCCCACGCCATACGGGTCATCGGCATGTTCGTCGGCGTCAGAGGAACCTCAGGCTGCGGAAACCATCACGCCAGCTGCGGAGCCCGAAGTAGCTGAGTGGGAGCCTGCAGACGAACGTCTTCGCCCTGAACCTGGATCAACGGAGTCCTGGACGGCAACAGAACCCGAGTGCAGGCAAGTGCTCTCTCTTGTGTCTCTTTCTCCTGTCTTGGAGCACTTTTGCCTGCCTCTCGGGGAGGCGAGTAAGGGGCAGCTGCCTGCTGCGCCTGAGCTCGTCTCGCTGGGCTCTGTCGCTGCCGGTGATGCTGATCCCGGTTCTTCTCTGTCCTCTAAGCTTTGTTGCAGTGTCACCGGCGCGGAGCCAGCTGTGGTCACTGTGTTGGAGGTTCCAGGTTCGGGGCGGAGGTCGTCAGCAGTGCTGCGCCGACCCAGTCGGGGTCCTTCGTGGGTGCTGCTGTGGCCCAATTGGGGTCCGACGTGGGTGGTCCCGAGGCCCAATCGGGGTCCATCCCGGGTGCGCCCGAGGCCCAATCGGGGTCCACCGCAGGTGCTGTTTTGGCCCAATCGGGGTCCGACGTGGGTGCAGCCGGCACCCAATCGGGGTCCAGTGGAGGTACAGCGCTGGTGTGGTCCGAGGATGGTGGAGGAGCTGCAGACCCTTCACCGCCTGACTTAGTATGGGCTCATCTTCACCATCATTCCCCTCTTCAGAGTCATCGCCCCTGCTCATCATTGCCGGGGGCCGTGGGGGTCCTTCTTTGCTCGCCCCGGCTCTCCCATGTTTTGTCCTCGCCAGGGAGGCCACCATGGGCTGTTTTCCCCCGGTTCTGTTGGCTGAGGGATGCGGGTCAGCCGCCCGAGGATCTGCTTCGCCGGTTCGGTGCCTTGGGTCGGCCACCCGACTTGTTGTGTGTATTACTGGGTGATCTGGTTCGGCCACCGGAGGAGTGGACTTTCCGGGCCTGGGACTGTGGTAAGCCGCCCGGTCATGTTCCTCCCCCCCATGACCACCCGTCGGCCGTTGGATGCGGAGAGACCACCTGAACTGTCCCCATGGCGTTTGGTCTCTGCCGGTTGTCATGAACTGTCGGGGTAGAGGTCATTCGTGGTGGTAGTCTGGCCCTGTAATTGTTCTGTTTTTTTTGCTGTCCTGTGTGTATTTGATTTGTGCATTTGGGAGTGGTATTCTTGTTATCGTGCTTTGTATTGTTTTTTTGTTTTTTTCTTGCCTTGTCTTGAGCTTGATTTGTGCTTTAAGGAGTGTTGTATTTTTCTGTTTTCATGCCTGTGTAACTGTGTTTCATGTATTTTGGAGTCGTTTTTTTTTTTTTTCCCTGATTGTCTGTGCCCTAGTTCACGGTCTGTGATTTGATCCTCTCCCGCCGGGCCTGCCTTCCGCCCACCCTGGAGGGGGTGGGGGTGGGGCTTGGATGTCTATGGGCGTTCTGAGCCCGTCCTCGGAGGGAGGGTACTGTTATGACCCGAGCGCCGATCTCGTCCGCGCTCGGGCCATGCATCATCTCTGCCGGCTTTGTCAGCAGTGGATTACATTCTGGTTCCCTGGGCTCTTATTGTGACAGTGCTCGGTGGGGCTTCCTGCTGTCAAAGCCGATCAGCTGTTCTGCATCACCGCTCGTTAGCTGCCGGCTTTATTAGCGGGTGCTGACAGCAGGTTGATGCAGCAGTATCGTCAAACATTCCTGGTCTACGTTCGTGTCAAGGTTCGTGTATGTATTCTTGTTCATGTTCTCGGTTTAGATCGTAAGTGACTGGGTGTAGCCTTAGGATCCCATGCATCCTGTGTAGTGTGTGTTTTCCCACAGCAGCTCATAGTTTGTGTCTTGTGTCTTGTATATAAAACATCATTGCAAAACTCACTGGCGACTTTTGGCGTCTTATGGTGACCCGCGAGGGCCACCGCGTGACACTATTTCTTGATCATTGTCAACAATGCCATGTGCAATGCAGGCAGCCAGATAGGTGTCCATGACCACATCTCCTAACTTTACGGAGGTCTCTGAAAGATGTTGGTCTTGGTAGATGGTACAAAAGCATTCGGAGTGTGTGGAGTGAAAGCAATCATTGGGATTTGTCCATCAGTGTTAGCCATGCGGTCATGGTGGGAACTTAATCTCTTCTTCTGCAATTGAAATTTCTTCTGTGTATGTGAAGTGTGGAAACACATCTGGGTATACAAGATGTTGCATATGTGGAAGAAGAGACATTGCTTAAAAAAGGCAGTCAGTGTAGTGGCAGGTTGCCCTGTGTCCAATAGGTTCTGGGCAGCTCCTTCATCACTGAATGTGATTATCATAATGATGGACTAGTCAGCTCACGTGCAGGAACCACACTAGAGAAAAGCTCACTCGATACAGAAGCAACGTTTGCACAATTTATTAATTTCAAAATGTGGAGTACTGTTAAGGAAAACGTCACTCGCCCCAGGAAGATACAGCCTGTGGGGAGAGACAAAAGTAAATTAATGTGAGGAAGGGAAGTGGAGAGACAAATCTGCCACTTACGTGAGGGGAAAAGAGAGCCCAACAGACCCAGCAGGAATAGACGAACCAGCGGGATGAAGCTGGCTGGGAGTTGGAGAGGAATAGAGCTGGGTGGTGTTTGACAGGGTGGAGATGGGTAGCTGAAGCAGGATGAGGATGATGGAGTAGGTGAGTGCACAACAATCCCCAAAGACACACCGCACTGATGGCAGCAACCTGTGGAGGAGAGAGGAATTTAATACAAATCTTCTGGACATAGAAATGTTAGTCACTTGCTTAAGCTGCAGGCAGTATACCCAACGAGCCAAGGTCGAAGCCTCCGCTTGATGGTCCTTTATATGCTGGCGAGGAAGGAGCTGCATGTGCGTCTAATCACACGGTGCATTGATTACCTGAGGAGTCGGGAAATCCTTAGCAGGAAAGAGGGGGTGTGCGCTCATCTGAACATGAGAGTGCCCCCCCCAAGGGATGCTTCTGGCGGTCCACTGGTTTTCTGAGGGTGGGTCTGGTGGAAGGCCTGGACCATCCCTTTGTCATGGAAAAGAGACTTCATGATCCATGACTGATCTTCAGGGCCGTAGCCCTTCCAGTGAACAAAGTATTGCAGGCCTCAGCCCCTAGCGTCCAAAATTCTCTGGACTGTGTAGTAGTCTGGCCGTCGAGGATCCAAGGAGGAGGTGGCTTGGGGGGGTGGGGCAGAGAGGACTGGCGGGGAGGTGTTTGATCTTTGAGATGTGGAACATCGGATGGATGTGAAGGGTCCATGGGAGCTGTAGGCGGACCATGGTGTCATTAATGATTCTGACGATGGGGAAGGGACCCAAGAAGCGAGGTGATGTTTTGTTTTGTTTTTTTTAGAGTCCGTCTTCAAGGATACTTGGTCTGTATACTTGGGAGCAGGGGTCTGCTTCCAGTCCGCATACAGACGGTTGCGTTCCATAGAGCGGAGGAGGGCAGTTCGGGTGGCTCTCCAGAGTCGGTGGCAGCGGCGTGCGTGAGCCCCCATGGACGGCACAGCAATCTCCCTCTCCACCGTGGTCATGGGGGTGGGTGGGTGTTATCCCATGGAGGCCTTGAAGGGCATGAGACCCATGGCAGTGGAGACAGCAGAGTTATGAGTATACTCCATCCAGGTCAGATGAGTGCTCCGGGTTCCAGGATTGTTGGCTGCTACACATCCCAGGGCCTGCCTGTTGCTCTGTGGATGATAACCAGAAGTGAGGCTGACTGAAGTCTCCAACGATCTGCAGAATAATTTCCAAACCAGTGATGTTAATTGTGGACCTCGGTCAGACACAATATCCAGGGGGATACCATGAAGACGAATGATATAGGTGGTGAGAAGGTTGGTGGTTTGCGATGTGGAGGGAAACTTGGGGAGGGGAACCAAGTGAATCGCTTTGGAAAAGTGGTCGATGGTGAGGATTACCGTATTACCTTGTGACGGGGGAAGTCCCGTGACAAAGTCCAAGGCAATATGGGGCCAAAGTCAACTGGGGATGGGAAGTGGATGAAGCAGACCAGCCAGTGGTGAGGAATTGGTCTTGATGCGAGCACACACGTCTGGCATGCTTTCACATAATCCAAAATATCCCTCCACAGCGTGGGCCACCAGAACACCTGTTTGACAAGGTTGATGGTCACAGACACTCCAGGGTGGCAGGCAAAGTGGCTGAAGTGGCCCCACTTGATGACAATGCTGCGGAGGGTGACTGGGACAAACAGACGACCTTGGGGCACCCCTACTGGTTCGGGTTCCAGGGCTTGGGCCTGTCGGACCCTCTGCTCAATCCCCCAGGTAAGGGCTCTGAGGATGCACGAAGGTGGCAAAATCGGCTGGGAGTGGGACGCAGCGGGTGGGTGGGGGGTTGTGGATGGTCAGAGCAGAACTGTCTGGAGAGAGCGTCCGGTTGATACTACGTGTGCCAGGTCTGTATGTGATGTTGAAATTAAACCTAAGAAGAAATAGGGCCTCGTGGGCCTGCCTGGCATTGAGTCAGTGGGCCGACCAAAAGGTACTCTAAACTTTTGTGGTCGGTCCACACGACTATAGGATCGACCGCTCCCTCCAACCAGTGCCTCCACTCCTTTAAAGCCAGTTTTATTGCTAGCAGCTCCCAGTCCCCTACGTCGTAGTTCCCCTCGGCTGGGGTGAGCTGCCAAGAGAAATACACGCATGGGTGGAGCTTCTGGTCGGAGGTTGAGCACTGTGAGAGAACAACGCCCACCCCCGAGTCTGAAGCATCCACCTCCAGGGTAAACTGGAGGTGGGGGTCGACCTGAGCAAAATAGCCAAGATGGGTGTATTAGAGAACAGGCTTTTTAATTTGGAAAAAGCCTGTTCTGCTTCATAGGAACAGAGAAATGGCACCTTAACGGAGGCCAGCTGTGTGAGAGGCTGTGCTACCCCACTATAGTTCCTGATGAACCTGCGGTAAAAATTTGCAAACCCCAAGAAGCGCTGGAGCTCCTTGCGGGAGTGGGGTGTAGGCCAATCCAGCACAGCCTTCACCTTGGCTGAGGTGGCTCTCAGCTTCCCCGCCGCCACAATGAATCCAAGGAAGGAAGTGGAGCAGGTGGAAAACTCACACTTTTTTGGCCTTCACTAAAAGTTGGTTCTCCAGGAGACATTCTAACACGGCCCTGACATGGACCTTGTGTTCCTCTGGCGTGTGGGGAAAAAATCAAGATGTCATGTAGATAAACAAAAATTAACTGATTGATCATGTTTTGGAGGATGCCATTTATGAGTCGCTGGAAGATGGCAGGAGCATTCATGAGTCCGAAGGGCATAACAAGATACTCAAACTGCCCCAAGTGAGTTTTAAACACAGTCTTCCATTCATCCCCCCCCCCCGAATCCAGACCAAATCATACGCGTTGCGTAGGTCTAATGTAGTTAAAGACTACGGACTGTCGAGGACAGATCGGGCCCAGCTAAGGACTCGGTCCCACAGTAGGAGGGTCATAAAATTAATTTTTGTGATGTCGTCCGGGTACTCCCTGCCCACCTGGAAAATAAAGCCGAACATGGCACTGGAAATCCTTACATTTCCCCACCTCCCCTTCATAGGGGGCTGGTGAGGGAATGTAAGTTGTTTGGCGAACAGTGCAAGAAACAGGGGCGACAGGTGGAGTGGAAGGACCCAAGCGAGACATGTGAGTCAAATGCTCGGCGACCGTGCTCAGCTGCTGCATAACTGTCTCAAGCTGCTGCGTGAGCACGGCTATCTGCCTCTCTGTAGCATCAAGGTGGTGGAGAGCGGAGTGTTCCGCTGATGCAACGCCCGCTGAGCTCACGTTATGGCTGGCTCGTTCTGTCATAATGATAGACTAGTCAGCTCACGTGCAGGAACCACACCAGAGAAAAACTCACTCGACACAGAGAAGCAATGTTTGCACAGTTTATTAACTTCAAAATGCGGAGCACTGTTAGGGAAAACATCACTTGCCCGAGGAGACGCAGCCTGTGGGGAGAGATGAGAGTAAATTGATGTGAGCAAGGAAGGTAGAGAGACAAATCTGCCACTTGCATGAATGGAGCAGAGAGCCCGACAGACCCAGCAGGAATAGACAAACCAACAGGATGAAGCTGGCTGGGAGTAGGAGAGGGATGGAGCTGGGTGGTGTCTGACAGGGTGGAGACAGGTAGCTGAAGTGGGATGAGGATGATGGAGCAGGTGAGTGCACAACAATCCCCGAAGACACACTGCACCGATGGCAGCAACCTGTGAAGGAGAGAGGAATTTAATATAAATCCTCTGGACATAGCAATGTTAGTCACTTGCTTAAGCTGCAGGCAGTATACCCAATGAATATGGGCAGGGTACAATGAAATCTCAAGACTATCAAGGTTTGTAGAGAGAAATGTGCTGCCCGGTGTCAGACAGCTTGATCTCAGTTGCAGGTCATGTGTCTTGCAACAGGATAATGACCCAAAACACACAGCTAAAAACACCCAAGAATGGATAAGAGCGAAACATTGGACTATTGTAAAGTGGCCTTCTATGAGCCCTGATCTAAATTCTATTGAACATCTGTGGAAGGAGCTGAAACATGCCGTCTGGAGAAGGCACCCTTCAAACCTGAGACCACTGGAGCAGTTTGCTCATGAGGAGTGGGCCAAAATACCTGCTGAGAGGTGCAGAAGTCTCACTGACAGTTACATAAATCGTTGATTGCAGTGATTGCCTCCATTAATGCCTCCACATTAATGCCACCTCTGATGGTGGCATTAATGTGTCTGTCAAAAAAAACCCACAATGGTCACAGAAACCCACAATTGTCACAGAAATAACTTGAATCCGACAAAAGTGGTAATAAATAAAAATTCTATGAAAATTAACCAATGAAAATCAGACAATGCTTTTGAATTGTGGTTCAACAGAATTATTTTAAAAAACAAACTCATGAAACAGGCCTGGACAAAAATGATGGTACCCTTAACTTATTATTTTGTTGCACAACCTTTTGAGGCAGTCACTGCAATCAAACGATGACTTGCGACTGAGACCAAGCTGTCTTACACTGGGCAGCACATTTCTCTCTAGAAACTTTGATAGTCTTGAGATTTCATTGTACTCTGCACAGATTCAAGACACCCTGTGCCAGATTCAGCAAAGCAGCCCCACAACATAACAGAACCTCCTCCATGTTTCACAGTAGGAACAGTGTTCTTTTCTTGGTATGCTTCATTTTTGCGTCTGTGAACATAGCGCTGATGTGCCTTGCCAAAAAATTACAGTTTTGTCTCGTCTGTCCATAGGACATTCTCCCAGAAGCTTTGTGGCTTGTCAACATGCAGTCTGGCAAATTCCAGTCTGGCTTTTTTATGATTTGTTTTCAACAGTGGTGTCCTCCTTGGTCTTCTCCCATGAAGTCCACTTTGGCTCAAACAACGACGGATGGTGCGATCTGACACTGATGTACCTGATCTTGGAGTTCACCATGAATGTGTTTAGAGGTTGTTCTGGGCTCTTTTGTTACCATTCATATTATCCGTCTCCTCCTGTGGCCACGTCCAGGGAGGTTGGCTACAGTCCCGTGGATCTTAAATTTCTGAATAATATGTGCAACTGTAGTCACAGGAACATCAAGCTGCTTGGAGATGGTCTTATAGCCTTTACCTTTAACATGCTTGTCTATAATTTTCTTTCTAATCTCCTGAGACAACTCTCCAACTCTCTCCTTTGCTTCCTCTGGTCCATGTTTAGTGTGGTAAACACCATGTCACTGTAGCATCATCTCACTTTGGCTCAGCAATAAGTATTCTTCTGCTTAAAGACATTTTTGTTTCACCCAGGAGTAAGACAAAAAAATGGATTTTCTTCCTCCAGGCCACAGCTGAAATCCCCCTTCTTTTGTTAAAACCAACCTAAGGAATGTCCCCAATGTCCGGCTTCACTTTTATTGCCCCCATAAAACATGCAACAGATCCACAACTCAGTTAATTTCCTTAAACTCTGGACATGCTGGATTTAACCAGTGAACTTTAAAGTACATTATTATAAACTCAATTCTAAACCTTCATTCTTTTCAAAACTATGAAAATGCAGATGGACTCTGATGTCTTTAATGTGGAAAATCAATAATATGTGTGAAATGCATTAATCTGTGATTTTATATATATATGCATGTTAAAAATGTTTAAATGAATGTTTATTCCTGCATGTTGATTTAGAAGCACTGCTTATAAGATACACTAAGGTCAGTTTAGTTATACATAAATGTGTAACAGTATATTCCAATGTATTTAAAGTTGTGTGTATTCCGGTGGACTGATATCACATGTCACCAGTCTTCATAGAACCCTAGCTTCTTCATCCTATTGGTCTCTCACAGACAAGGCCTGTTATTGGACTAAAGGTTCATCGAGCCCGCCCACGAAGGACACTCATTGGCTGAGATCCCGGAAACCCGCGAAGTTCAACAGGACTTATATAAAGGAGAAGGACCCCTACTTCTTCCTCTCTTTTGCTTCAGTCTCTCTTCCCCGGATCGTCTCTTTTGCTTTTCCTCTTTTGCCTCTGTCTCTCTCCCCTTTTCACTGATCGTCTCCATTGTCTACACACAGCAAGGAAGAACAAAGGACTGTCTGAACAAAGACTTGACCACGTGTCGCTTTTCTGAACACAGAGCAGATAACTCGTAATTCGTTTATGTAACTCTGTATTTTTAATGCCTTTTTCTTTTTCTCTTAAATACCTAGGAATTCCTGTTTCTTTGAGCTCAATTCTTAATCGGAGTTAAACTCCAATTTTTATTTATCACTTTTTCTTTGTTAAACTTTCTGTAAAACCACCGTTTGTTTAATTTTAATGTAAACTTTAAGCTTGACTTTATTTTTATAATATTTTTCTTGACCAAGCACCCACCAGAAGCTACTATTTTTATCTAAACTCCGAAAGTTTTTTCTTTTAATTTGAGATCGGATTAGATATCTTTAATTATTCCCGAAGACCTCTGCAGCTGCTTGTCTACCAGGAAGAAAAGACGCAGCTGAGGAATCAACGCGCAACAGTTCATCACACGCTGAAGATGCATCGGCACCATCTGGCTTAGAGCCCAGTTTCAACTGTGGGCCATACGGCCAAGATCCAGCCCCTTCGACCGCTTGAATTTAAAGGTCGAAATGTGGATCCTGAAATATCTGCGGGCAGATATTTACCCTAACATCCACGAAATCTTGGGCTGAGGACGACGCCGAACGAGGAATCACGTGAGCTGCAAAACTTTAATTCATCTGCTGAATTAAACGTTTGAGGTTCGGTAATAATTTGTGTATCTAATCAGATGCAAATTAAGAAGCCCTTAACATAACTCTTCTTTTCATTAAAATTCCGTTTTTATTTTCTTAAGATTAATCCAGGACTTTTTCATATAATTAGTAAACTTTCTCCATAAATTTGCGTTGTTTCCATGATCTGTTAACACAAACTGATAGAAATTGGTTTCTCAGTTAACCCTGGTTCCGAAAATATTGACATTGTTAATCTATCATTTACAAGATTGATTTTATGATTAATGAAATTACTGCAATGTCTGTTAATCATTTTGTTTAATAAATCTGTAAAAATGAGAAGTTGTTGAGAATTTATTTCATTCTGAGTCTGTTTCAAGCCCAGGTATCGAATTCACGGAAAATTTTTGAGACTGGTTATTGATTAATTTATTCAGTAATCAAACAGGTATAAAGTGAAATTAAAGATTAAATTGCTTCTGAAAGATAGAAGCTGGTGCCCCTTACGAGTGTTATTAACTTTTCTGATGTATATGAAATGAGATTTGATCTCAGATTCCAATACATCAATATAAATTAAATAATTCATACCTGATCATATTTATTATTTATTAATATTTCTATTTTACGCTACATCACCAAACAGCACAGTGACTACTTGTCACCCTTTAAATAGGCCGACTGACTGATAAGTTTGTAGACACCTGTGATGTTAATTAGAGGACACATCTTGGTTGACCATGTCTCTATGGTCACATTATTTTCAATCATTTCTAGGGATACCATCATTTATGTCCAGGCCTGTTTCACGAGTTTGTTTTTAAAATAATTCTGTTGAACCACAATTCAAAAGCAGTGTCTGATTTTCATTGGTTAATTTTCATAGAATTTTTATTTATTACCACTTTTGTCAGATTAAAGTTATTTTTGTGACCATTGTGGGTTTTTCTTTCATTAACAGAAGGGTACCAACAATTTTGTCCATGTCTGTATCTACTGTATATTGTTGTAAACTCCCCCTGTAATAATTTTTAATACTTTATTTTAATTATGGGGGGAAAGGATGGGGAAGAAGGAAAGGAAGTGCGTGGAGGCGGAAAGAAAAGGGAGGGGAACAGAAAAAAGATAAACCAACAACTAAAAACAGAAGACAAACTGTTTCTTCCACTGAAGATGTCTCAACACGAGTCTGGTTTCCGCACCTGTTAAAGGAGCAACCCTTGTGCATGTGTGTCTCTGTGTGTATATATGAGAGCACGCACAAAATAAGTGTGCATGTGAGTGGTTTGTCAGGAAACATACAAAGTGGGGGGCCAGTTGCAGCAGCTTTCCCCCAGGGAACAAGCAGGCAAGGCAGCGCCACCAACCCCCACAGGGCACAAACGTCCGAGGTCAGCAAGCTGCAGGAAAGCCAGGAATCTGCCCCCAGAGGGACAAGTGAGGGAGGCTAGGTTGTCAGGCAGCAGGCGCGGAGAGCCCACACCCCCAGCTCCGCCAGCCCCCTCCCCCTCCCCCAGCGGGGCCAACACCCGCCCCCGGGCCCCAGGCCCCAGGATTCCAGCAACCCCACCCCCGGGCCAGAAACCGGCACATGCCCTCTGGCACGAGCCCCCCTAGGCACCCCCACAGCAAGCCTGCTCCCCCCAGCGCCACCGCCGCACACCCCGGGGACCCTGATGCCCAAAGATGCATTTTCCACCCAGAGTAAGGGGGAGGGTGAGAAATAAGACTGGGAGGGAGGTGGACTAAAGGCGAAGCCCCCCCTCGCCCCCCCAGAAGCCAGCTCGCAAAGTGGTTCATGAGGCCACCCACTGGCCCCAAATCCCAACCCAGGGTGACAACTGTCAGTGCGAGCAGCCCAGGACCCACCAGCATCACGCCCCGGCACTCCCAGCACTCCCAGTACCACAAACATGATGGGGCAGCCATACCCATTCCCACTCATCTTACACACACAAACATGGACAACAACAATAGTCACAATGGTGAACAATGGGCCTGACCCACACGGCACCCCACTTGCCAAGTGACACCCCCGAGCTCCCGCGCAAGCCCACCGACCACCCACCCCAGATGCAGACCGACACTGGCAGGCCACCCCACAGCCACCCCGGAGCAGCCTGACGGAAACACGGCCACCAACCCACACCATTGCCCCCCCCAAACTACCCTCGAGCACCAACACATACTCGCTGCCAATGACACTAGGGGCAATGCGACAAAACGCCCCACCCCGCGACACAACAGTAGGGTTGCCGGGACAAGCAGGCACTGAAATGCCAACCCTCATGCCACTAGATGGACTGTCCCTCCCCCGCCACCCAACAAAGTTCTCCTACCCATACACACATCCTCCACCCCCAAGCATCCACCCACGGTAACCACACCCAAACACACACGTACTCCCACCCACCATCACACGTCTACCTACACCCACACACAGCCCCACCTGCCCACTCACAACACACACACCCACTTCCGCACCCACTCATACACAAGCCCCCACTCACACCCACTCTCACACACATACACACACACACATGCACACCCACACCCGCAGACCCCAGTGGATGGGTAGGGTCACCCAGGATGCAGGCATCTGCCCCAGGGTGCTGCCAGGGCCCCAGGGAGAACACGACCCCGCCACGCAAGGACGCACCGGGGCCAACCCGCACCACTGGCGCACACCCAATCCCGGCCCGGTGGGGCGCCAGGGGCCCAGGTCCAGAACCTCCGAGAGGGGAGACCAACCGGCCGGGGGCCACAGACCACCCCCCGGCCCCCCCAACCAACCCCCCACCCCAGGCCAGACACACAGCCACCCTGGAACAGGCCCCCCAGACACTCGCAGTCGGGGCACAGCCAGCCACCAGGGGTGTCAAGAAGAGCAAGCCACCACCCACCACCCGTCAGGTTATAGAATTAATAAGTGGAGACCAGACAGAACTGAATTCTGCCAATTGATTATTTGAGGAGGCTGACATTCTCTCCAGGCTAATATAATCTTATAGTAAGTTATTATAAGTCATGCATAAATTAATTCTTGATTTCCAGTTCATGAGGATAGTTTTCTTTGTGATGCATAAGGTGGTGAGAACCATATGTGACATCCTTGCATCTAAATTTATTTCACTTACATCACCTAATATGCAAAGTGTAGGTGAGGATGGGACACTATACCCGAGCCATGCCGACAAGTCCTCACGTCTTCCGCCAGAACTTTTGAACTGGTGCACAGGACCACATACCATGCATATAGCTATCTGGGACATTGCTGGTGCAGTGAGAGCAGATATTTGTGTGACTTGGGCCCATTTTGAACATCCTTTGTCCTGTGTAATAAATTCTATGTAGAACATTTTACTGTATAAGTTGTAAGTTAGAGTTTTTAGTCATCTTAAAAGTGTTTAAACATATGTGTCCAGAAGCTTTCCTCCTTATTGATACTGTAGATAAGTCTGTCTCCCATTTTTGTATTGGAAGAGATACGGACTGATCCAGTTTTGATAATAGTCCTGTCATGGGCTTGGTTGGACATCTCCAACCCCCTCCATGATTTGTGGCTGTAGTTTCCCTGATCATTGTTTTCCTAATTGTCTGCAGGCAGTTGTTAGGAGCCTCTAGGTCTTGGGCTCCCTGCCAGTCTACAGCCACACCCCTTTCTCCTTGCCAGGCATCCACCAGCTGATTGCCATTATCATTTGTCCTTTTCCCTGTTCATACACCCGCGCACTAACACATGCACACACATAAACATTCATTCTCACTCATTCACGCACTCATGCACCGACTGCCACTGCACACCTGCATCCACGTTTCACTCATTAGTACTCAGGGTATTTAGGAGTGATGGTGTGAGTATTTGGTGTGGCAGCGTAAGTCTACTAAGCTGCAAGTCAATACTAAGACAACACTTGGTCCACTTTCGATGCAGTCTACATTTGATGTCCAGGCTCCCCGTTGTTGGTTTTCCTCTCTTGGACTAGTGGTGTTGTTGTTTCCAGAGCTCAGTTGGGCTCCGACATGCATGTAAGTCTTTCTTTTCTCATTATTGATTATTGCCTTTCCTCTCCACTCCAATCCCTTCTGGGAGCATGTGGGGCATCTCTCCCCCTACCAACGGAGTTGTAGCCGGTCATCTCACCATTATTACTCATTTTGGATTGTTTTCATGGACACTTTGTATGGATGTTTTTCCTGTTCAATAAACATGTTCACGTCACCTGCATTTGGCCTCGTACTAATTCATTTGTGCGCTGCGCAATTACACAGCGTACAGGACAGTACATCGCCACCAAAAGGAAAGAGCCCAGTGGTGAAGTGTGTGTTGTTTTTTCACCTATTCTGTGTGTGTTTGTCCACTCACATGTCTTTTGGAGATGGCGATGGGTCAAGACTAGCCAATGAGCTTGGGATGGGAGTGCTGCTGGGCCCTTATGGATAACGACGGGATAATCTCCTCGGCTAGCGTACACTCTGCACCGGAGGATATCCTCTGGTATGTGGACCTGGCAGAGGAAGAGGTTCGGCAGTGTCCTCAGCTCTTGAAGCATCCCGAGGGAGCTGAGTGGATAGCACTGTTAGCAGCGCTATGATGTGAAAATGGAGAAAGGAGGAGGAAGTTCCCGAAGAAGGCTGGGTTTGTGCCAAAGGAAGGGCACTCCCAGGTTCCTGTTGTTTCCTTGGCTCATCGGAATCCCACTCCTACCCATCCAGTCCCAGCTCCAAAGAGACAACGTCATCCTGTTCCGGATCCCTGGAGGATTAACCCAAACCCTTTTACAGCCTCCTACTCTACACCGAGCCCAGCTTCCACCGCAGTGGACCTTTGCCCACATTTTACCTCCCGGGCAGTCCCGTCTGCCAGATCTCCTTCCACATCCGCTGCGAGGTCTCCGCCCTTGGTGCATCCTCTGACTGTCAAGGAGCATTTGTTTTCTTCACCGGCTGCTCCCACTTCCATGGCCAGAGGGGTGGGCCCCCCACGTTCCTCAAAGGGGCCCAGAATCATCCTCACCACGGAGAAGGATGACACTCCACACACTACAGCAGCAGGCAATATCCAGATCCGAGAGAACAGGCAAGTTTATTTTCATTCCACCTCTTTTAATAGTGAATTGTCTTGCCTGATTCCCGGTAGGAAGACTCAGGGCAAACAGTCCCCTGAGTTCTCTCCTGCTGTTATGAAAATGCTCGCCAGCCCTCTCTCCTGTTCCCTTTGTGTGTACGCGGTGCCAGAGGTGGACCACTGGAACTGGGAGGAGCCAGAGGTCCGGAGGATCCTTCCCCCGCAGCAATGGTGTGCCAGACCCCAGCCACCACGCTGGAGGAATCACCAGCATGGGTCTCGATGGCTGGGGCAACAGAGACTGCAGAGACCAATCACGCCTGCTGCAGGGGCCACCGCAGCATTGTCAGCGCCCGAGCTGAACCTCCAGGAGGCCGAGCCCATGAGAACATTGCCCAGATCTTCGGAGTCTTGGACAGCGGTGGAGCTCGAGCTAAGGCAAGTGCTCTCCTTTGTCTTTCTCCTTTCCATATTGGAGCATTGTTGCCTAGCTCTAGGTGAGCAGAGCTAGCTGCAGCCGCACACTACACCTGAGCTCGGCTCTCCGAGCTCCGCCACTGCCGGCGACCCTGACCCCGCTTGTTCTCTGTCTGAGTCCTCTTCCAGGGTCGCCGGAGAGAGTCCTACATCGCCGGATGAGTCTGAGGATCCAGGCTTGCCGCTGGAGGTCACCAGGGGTCCTGCCTTCCCTGCTGAGGAGCTCGTTGTGGGTGCTCAGCTTCAACCTTGGGTGCCCATGATTGATGATTATTGATGATTACTCATTTTGGACTGTTTTCATGGACACTTTGTATGGAGGTTTTTCCTGTTCAATAAACACGTTCACATCACTTGCGTTTGGGCTTGTACTAATTCATTCATGAGAATCAACTTTTTGTGAAAGCTGAGAAGTGTGAGTTTTCCACCTGCTCCACTTCTTTCCTGGGGTTTACCGTAGCCGGGGGCACATTAAAGGTCAACCCAGAAAAGATTCAGGCGGTAGTAGACTGGGCCACCCCCCAAACCCGGAAGGAGCTTCAACGCTTCCTGGGTTTTGCCAATTTCTACCACTGATTCATTCACGATTATAGCAAGATCGCTCTGTCCCTGACACAGCTCACATTTACCAAGAGCTCGTTCAAGTGGTCAGAGACCACTGAATAGGCTTTTGCTTCACTGAAAGAAAAATTTACCACCGCGCCTATCTTGGCGCAGGTAGACCCCCAAGCTCAGTTCGTGGTCAAGGTGGATGCGTCTGATTTGAGGGTGGGTGCTGTATTCTCACAGCGTTCTGGCTTTGATCAGAAGCTTTACCCGTGTGCGTTTTTCTCCCGGTGACTGTCCCCAGCCAAGAGAAATTACGATGTAGGAGACCACAAACTGCTGGCCATTAAATTGGCACTGGAGGAGTGGAGACACTGGTTGGAGGGAGTTAATCAGCCAGTAATGGTCTGGACTGATCACAAATATTTAGACTATCTCAGATCAGCCAGACGTTTGAATTTCCGGCAGGCTAGGTGGGCCTTGTTCTTTCTCTCCTACAGCCGCTGTCCCACTTCTGGACACCACCCTGCCCTCCTCCTGTATTTTTGGGGCCCTTACCTGGGATATCAAGCAGAGGGTCCGGCAGGCTCAGTCAGTGGAACCTATCCCTGAGGGAGGCCCTCCCAACAAACTGTATGTGCCCTCCTCCCTTCGCAGTGACATAATCCAGTGGGGCCACACAAGTTGTTTCGCCTGTCATCCCAGCATCACTTGCACTATGGAACTAATTCAGAGGGTGTTTTGGTGGCCTTTCCTTAGGTCAGGTGTCAAAGACTGTGTTAAGGCCTGCCACACCTGTGTTGCCAACAAATCTGACTCTTCACCACCAGCCGTTCTCCTCCATCCACTCCCCATCCCTTCCCGTCCCTGGTCTCATATTGCCATTGACTTTGTCTCAGGCCTCCCTCCTTCTCAAAGTAACACTGTCATTTTCACTATCACCGATCGCTTCTCCAAAGCTGTTCATCTGGTTCCCCTTCCTGGTCTCCCCTTTGCTGCAGAGACGGCCAACCTCATGTCTATTCATGGCATCCGACTACAAGGCATCCCTATGGACATTGTCTCAGATCAAGAACCACAGTTTACATCACAGTGTACTTCTGTCAGCCTCACTTCAGGAAATCATCCCCAGAGCAACGGTCAGGTCGAACATGCAAACCAGTCCTTGGAGGCCACCCTGAGGTGTGTGACATCCTGCAACCCATCTACCTGGAGCTCCCACCTGACCTGGGTGGAATATGCACTCAACTCGGCTGTCTTCTCCACTACGGGGCTTACTCCTTTTGAAGCTGCCATGGGATACACACCACCACTCCAACCCATGATGGGGAGGGAGATCGCGGTACCCTCTGTGGAGGCCCACGCACGTCACTGCTGCTGCCTCTGGAGGTCCACTCGGGCGGTTCTTCAACAATCGTCCGAGTGGAACTGCCTGTATGCCAACCGTAGGCGTGTGGCGGCGCCCAAATACTCCTTAGGCCAGAAGGTCTGGTTATCCACAGAGAAGGTACCAATGAAGACTGACTCCCAGAAGCAGTCCCCACACTTTATGGGTCCATTCCCCATCTCCTGGATCATCAATGATATCACCGTCCAGCTGACATTGCCTCCATCTCTCTGTATCCATCCCACCTTCCACGTTTCCCAAATCAAGCCTCTCTCCACCAGCCCCTTGTGCCCTCCTCTGGATCCCCCTTCTCCTCCCCGGATTATTGATGGACAGACCACATACACCATCCAGTGGATTCTGGACGTAAGCCGCCAGGGCTTGTAGTACCTGGTGTACTGAAAGGGGTATGGTCCAGAGGAGAGATCATGGATTCCATGGTCCTTTTTCCATGACAAGGGTATGGTCTGGGCATTCCTCCTTGCACATCCACAGAAACCCGGGGGGTTGCCAGGAGGCGCCTCTAGGGGGGCACTGTCATGATCAGGTGAGCGTGTCTCTTCCCTCCCATCCTGTCTCTGTTTTCCTGGCTCCTGAGTTCATCAAGCGCACCTGCGTGACTACACACCTGCTGCCTGATTCACCAGCTTATTTAAGATCCAGAGTGTGAGGAGTTCTCCGCTGGATCGTTGGGTTTGTGCCGCCATTCAGCAGCAGCTTTTGCTTTTCAGCAAAATTGTTTTTTTTCCATCTGCTGTCTTAACTTTTTATCCTCCTCTTCCCTCAGGTTTGCTGCCGCCTCCAATGGTGCGTCTCCAGGGCTGTGTTTGCTCACTCACCTGAATCATCCTCCTCCTCGACAACGGATTCTCCACCCAGGTCCCCCAGCCACTCCTCCTCCTCACCGGCCATCACCAACTCTTCCTCTTTTCGCCCTGGCTGGAGTCATGGCCGGGCTCTTTGCCAGTACCATAAGACCCATTTCCTCAGCAGTAGTTACCCTGTACTCCTTATCCATTACACAACATAACAAAAATAATTTTCTTTGTAAGTTGTCTGTGTTTTTTCAACTGATTAAAGACAATTTTGCACCGCTGAATCCGAAAATGACATCTGTTTCTCTTGATCGGGTCAGGTTTTTATGTTAAGTTATAAGCAGTTGCACAGTAGTTGTACAGGTGTACTGTAAATTGAATAGTAGACATTGTTAAAGTACATGTAAATTGAATGTTACATCATCATTGTTCAAAATTCAGAGAATTTCAAGAAATAAAAAAGAATTTTGCAACATAAAAAGCGAAAATACCCGTACATGTAAACAAAAATATAAAAAACGTGGCCATAGTTCAAAAAGTTGACCTGATTGAGCAAAACCTATGTGATTTTTGGATTCAGCACATCAAAATTGTCCTAAATCAGCTAAAAAAAAACTTAGACAATGAATTTGGAGTTGACCAGTGTTATTAATGCTTCCTCTTCTCTCCTTTTCTCAAGATCGCATGTGGTTCCAGCGTGTAATTGTTTTCTTGCACGTAGTGTGGCGTTTTGGTTGTAGGTTTCTTTAATTGTGGTGTGTGTGTGTTTATTATTTAAGTTAGCGTGTTTTGTATAGGGTTTGGGTTTTTCATTAAAATGGTGTAAACTTTTCATCTGTGTCTAAGTGTTCTTCCGAAGTGGATGCCCAGCACTTAGGCCTCCTCAAATTATCCAAAATCATGACAGGAGGATCATGCACCTGTGCTGCAGGCAAAGTCCTGTGCATCCACCTTGTTGCCTTGCTGTTTCAGAGTGCCCATTACAGCATGATGCAGGTAAAGGCAGATCCATCAGCTGTAGCCTGCACAAGCACTTTGCGAGCATCAGCCACGGACAAAGGTAATTTAATGCAATGTTTTGTATTAAAAAAAAAAAAAGTTTAATATTTTTGTAAAAAGTCTATGATGTCATGGTTGATGTGTGTATGATTTCAGGGCAATTGTGCAGAACCTGTTCAGAACCTGGTTGTAAGGAAGCCTAAACCATGTATCAAGACCCTGTGTAAATCAACACTGTACCAAGCCCATAAAGGTGGTGGCCATTATTTTTTGTATTGTATTATTGATTAGGGGAGTAATGCGTCACAAAATTTATGGTTTAGAGCCTTCAAGTTTTCAGCATTATTGGTTTAAAAATAATACAAATTTAAATCATTATGATTATTAAATTTTGCCACTCTTCTATGGATCCTGGATGGCAGTGTGTGTGTGGAGGGTATTATCGGTATAGCCCACAGATCAATATTCACCTGTTATACTGCTACTGTCGTTTACAATCGTGAATGAATTAACTTGATTTATTTATTCATTTGTTTACAAGTTTAAACTTGGAAGATAATCAGTGAAGAATTTTTAAAGTTTCTGTTGTACTTACTGTTTCAGGAGCCCTTACTGACCCTTCAGTGTTTGTCCTTGGGGAAAAACTAAAATATCTGACCTCAGCCCCTGCTATCCTCAGTGTTGCCTGACTTTTCTGAACTTTCACTTGTTGATTCAAAGTTTGGACCTGTGCCACGAAGTTCACCTTTGTCATATCAGTGCCCTCCTGTTGCAGCTACAAGTAACAGTGTCCACCAAGATGCTCCTGCATTCCCTCGACTGCCTGTTGAGGACTCTAAATTGTCCACCACCTTAAACTTTGTTCCAAATTGTCATCAGTACTTCCATTTGGACAGCCTCATTGTGACACATGAGATGACACCTTGGATAGAGGAAAGCACCAGAGAGCAGTGTCTATTATGGAAAGAAGTGCCCCAGCCCAGAGTTACAGCCATTAGATTTTATGAGGTTTGTTATGTCCAAGGAGAGTACTCTAGTTAGGCACTGGCAGCAAGAATCTTGGAGTACAACACACTTCTGCAATGAAGAGGCCTTGAACGTGAACCTCAGGTGTTGGAACAATATTCAAAAATCATGAATCTAAATGTATCACCCTGTGGCTTTGTCATACATCCTGATGCTCCATACCTTGGTGCCAGCCCAGATGCAAAAGTGTATGACCCAAATGGAGCTCCTTGTATTGGGCTTGCTGAAGATAAATGTCCAAGCATCTCTAACATTTCAGAGGCAGGGCATGTTAGGGCTGTAAATGGCCAGACAAAACTAAAAAAAAAAAAAACACAAGTACTACGGGCAAGTTCAAGGTCAGTTGGCGGTGACTGGACTGAGCTGTTGTGATTTTATTACAGACAATGAGGAGAACATCACTATTGAAAGAGTCTGTAGGGATGACGAAATGATTGATTCAATTCAATTAAATTCAACTTTATTTATATAGCGCCATTTCACAACAACAGTCATCTCATAGCACTTTCAACTGTAGGGGAAACCCCCACAATTGCAGAAAGACCCCAGCAATAAGGTGATCCCCTGTGAGCAAGTGCTTGGCGACGGTAGAGAGGAAAAACTCCCTTTTAACAGGAAGAAACCTCCAGCAGAACCAGGCTCAGGGAGGGGCAGTCATCTGCTGCAACTGGCTGGGGGAGGGGGATTGAGAAGATGAAAAGAAGAGACATGTAGAGAGCAAACAGCAAGATGGAGACTCAATCTATGGGAGGGAACAAACAGATGTTAATGACCAGCAAAAAAAAAAAAAAAAAAAAAAATCATTGACAGTGAAGAAAGGAGTGAAGCCCAGTGCAATTATTGGAGGTCCCCCGGCTGTCTAAACCTAATAGCAGCATAACTAAGGGAGGGTTCAGAAACACATGATCCCACCCTAATTGTAGGCTATATCAAAAAGGAAGGTTTTAACTCTATTCTTAAAAACAGAGATCAAGTCTGACTCCCGAATCCAGATTGGCAGCTGGTTCCACAAGAGAGGAGCTTGATAACTGAAGGCTCTGCCCCCCATTGTACTTTTGGAGATTTTAGTTATTACAAGTAATCAAGCATTTTGGGAGCGTAGTGCTCTGTTAGGATAATAGGGTAATATCAGATCTTTTAAATAAAAAGGGGTCTGATTGGTTAGAGCTTTGAAAGCGAGAAGAAGGATTTTAAGCTTAATTCTAAACTCTATGGGAAGCCAATGAAGGGAGGTCAGAACTGGAGAGATATGACTTCTCTTTCTAGTACCTGTTAAAACTCTTGCTGCAGCATTTTGGATCAACTGAAGACTTTCTAGAGATGTTTTAGGACAACCTGATAATAGAGTTACAATAATCTAATCTAAAGCTAACAAAAGTGTGGATTAGTTTCTCAGCATCACTCTGAGACAAGATGCTCCTAATCTTGGCAATATTATGCAAATGATAGAAGGCAGTCTTAGAAACAAATTTAATATGTGAATTGAAAAACAGATCTTGATCAAAAATAACTCCAAGGTTCCTCAGAGCTATTAAAAGAAAGAGTAACTGCATCCAAACTAAAAGTTTGATTTGAAAAGGTATTTCTAAGGTTTTTTGGACCAACAAGAATGACTTCAGTCTTATCTGAATTTAATAGCAGGAAATTACAAGTCATCCAAGCTTTGATTTCCTTAAGACAGGCATCTAACTTGGCTAATTGATTACTATCATCTGGCTTCATTGACAGGTATAATTGTGCGTCATCTTCATAACAATGAAAATGTATACAGTGCTTTCTAATAATGTTGCCTAACGGAAGCATATATAAACTAAAAAGAGCAGGGCCTAGCACAGATCCCTGTGGAACTCCATGACTGAGCTTTGAGTTGAAAGAAAACTCATTATTGACATGAAAAAACTGGAACCTATCAGATAAATAAAATCTAAACCACTGCAACGAAGTTCCATTAAGTCCAACATAGGGTTCTAATCTATCAAGTAGAAAATTATGATTAATAGTATCATAAGCTGCACTAAGGTCTAAAAGGACAAGTACAGAAACAAGTCCATTATCAGATGCGATCAGGAGGTCAATTAGTGACCTTCATTAAGGTTGTTTCAGTTCTATGATCGATTCTAAACCCAGATTGAAACTCTTCAAATAAAACATTTCCCTGCAAGTGGTCAAATAATTGTGTAGCAACAACTCTTTCAAAGACTGAAATGAAAGGGAGATTAGAGATTGGTCTATAGTTAGCTAAAACTCCTGGATCCAGCGTTGGCTATTTGAGTAAGGGGTTGATTACAGCAGCTTTAAAAGCATGCGGTACATGGCCTAATGTTAATGAAGAATTGATTATTTGAAGAATAAAGCTACCAATAAATGGGAGGACTTCTTTAAATAACTTGGTAGGAATAGGGTCTAAAAGACAAGTTGAAGGCTTGGATGAGGAAGCTATTTTGTCTAACTCTAAAAGGTCACTTGGAGTAAACTGATTCCAAACAGATGTCAGTTGAAGGAGTTGTAGTAGTTACTGTATTTAAGTTAACAGTGGGAAGAATCTGACTGATTTTATCTCTGATAGATGAAATTTAATTATTGAAAATAGTTCATCAAGTCCTGACTAGTAAGCTCTAAGGGAATGCTAGGATTGACAGACTCCTGACTCTTTGTCAGCCTGGCTACAGTACTGAAAAGAAACCTGGGATTATTCTTGTTCTCTGTTAATGCAGAATAATAACTCATTCTAGCTTTTCTCAGAGATTTTTTTTTTTATAAATTAAAAGATGATTTCTCCAAGCTAAATAGATTTCATCTAAATTAGTGGAGCGCCATTTTCTTTCTAATTGACGAGTCTTCTGTTTTAAGCTACGAGTTTCTGTGTTGAACCAAGGAGTTAGAAATCTTTGATTAGACTTTGTCACGGCTTACCGCGCTCAGGCTTCCGCCTCAGCTGGGCGCACACCTGCGCCTCGTTAGCGCTGAGCTATTTATTCCACCTCGCCCTGAGCATCGGTCTGGAGCCGTCTGTTCCACAATGCGTTCAATCCTCAGCAGGCTCTCCTCTCCAGTCCTGCCATTCATCGCTGCTTCACGTAAGCTGTCATTTCTCTCACCTGTTCTCTCAGCCTTCCCCTGTGCACAGGTGGATTCCCTGGCGGCGGACACCCTCTCCTTCGCCATCCTCATCTCCCACATCTCCACGCTTCGTCGTGTGCGCAGCAGGGCACTGTCTCCCAGGCCTGTAATCCTCACCAACGCCAGCCACCATTCACTCTGCAAGTAGGTACAACTCTACATCATTTCCCCGGGTGGTTTTGCCCAGCTCATTCCCTGTCTGTGTGTCTCCCATCGGGTTGCCTGGCCGCACGGCGTGCTGCTCTGTTCCTGTTTTCATCCTCCACCCACAAACCACTAACATATTACATACACGCATCCAAACACACTTTCCTGGTTAAATAAAGCTATCAGATCCTGAGCCTGCGTGTGTGTTTCCTGGGCTGAGAACTATGTCAGTACGGCTCCAGCAAAGCGGCCCAGCAGACAGCGGGCTCACACGCCGTTTTTCCACCCTCGAGGCTCGGGTGGATATGATAGCTCATCAACAACAGGTAATTTTTAATCAGCTGACTACTATAACTCACCGGTTAGACCGTCTTGACCCCCCGCAGGCATTCCTACCAGCTCATCAAGGCACCTCGGCTTCAGCCGCTTCCACGGCTGGCCAGTCCAGCTCGGGGGCGCCGACCCGGCTCACACCGATTTCAACCCCCGCTCGCTTCAACGGTAAGCTCGGTGGGGCACGGGGGTTTATCTTACAGTATGAGTCGGTGTTCCTGCATGTTCCCGGGGATTTCCCCTCAGACCACAGCCGAATCGGCTACATGGCTAATCTCTTGGAGGGGCGAGCGCTAGCTTGGGCTTACGCCGTCATGTCAAAGCCCAGCTACGCGAACCTCTCCTATGACCGGTTCGTGCAGGATTTTCTTGAGGTGTTTGATCACTCGCGTCGTGACAGCGTCCTCGCCGATCGGCTCCTTAGTCTTCAACAGGGAAGCCGGTCGGCGGCGGATCACGCTGTTGACTTCCGGGTAGCAGTGGAGGAGGTTGGCTGGGGAGAGGCTTCTCTCTGCAGCATTTTCCTCCGTAGCCTCAATTCAGGTCTGCGGGACGAATTGGCCAGTCGGGATCTCCCAGGGCGGCTGTCCGAACTTATTTCCCTAACCATTAGTTTGGACAACAGGCTGCGGGAGCGGGCCGCCGAGCGGAAGTCAGTCGGCCGCTCGCGCGGATCTTCCACCTGCTCTCCTCAGTCTCGCCCCCTGGCATTACCCGCTCCGGAGTCCGTCGATGAGCCAGAGGCCATGTCGATCGGGCGCACCAGGCTCCTTCTAGCGGAGAGACAACGCTGACGGGAACTGGGTCTCTGCATGTATTGCGGAGGCGACCAGCATACCGTGGAGCAGTGCCCGGTCAAGCCAAACGGGCAGGTCTGCAAGTCACTGTAGGGGGCCTCGCGGACTCTAACCGGTCAAATCCCCTCTCTAGTTGCACATTGCCCATCAGATTCTGCCATAACTCCATCGGGCATCTCACCCACGCACTGGTGGATTCAGGGGCAGAGCAAAACTTCATTTCCTAGAGCCTGGCAACCCGTCTGAGTATACCCTGTCAGCCATTGTCAGCCCCTCTTAATCTGGTCACCCTCTCTCGCTCTCCCCTGGGGGTAGTGACGCATCGCACCAAGCCGGTGTCCATCTAAAGCCATGTCTCTTCCTCTTCACCGGCCGTATGACTGTGCCATTAACCTCCGCCCAGGGGCACCCTTACCATCTGGCCGCCTCTACAGCCTTTCAGCTCCTGAACGCGAGGCTATGGATACTTACATCAGGGAGTCGCTCAGTGCTGGGATCATCCGCCCCTCCTCGTCCCCGCTCGGTGCCGGCTTCTTCTTTGTTTCCAAGAAGGATGGGTTCCTTCGCCCGTGCATCAACTTCAGGGCCCTTAATGACATCACGGTAAAGGACCGCTACATCCTGCCTCTAATGGACACTGCCTTCCACTCCCTCCAGGGGGCGACCTGGTTCACAAAGTTAGATCTCCGCAGCGTTTACCACCTCGTCCGGATCCGGGAGGGTGATGAGTGGAAGACGGCCTTTAGGACGCCCAGCGGCCACTTCTAGTACTTAGTGATGCCGTTTGGGCTTACCAATGCTCCTGCCGTCTTCCAACGACTCATCAATGATGTCCTACGAGATTTCCTGGGGGTCTTTTCTTCGTTTACCTGGATGACATACTCATCTTCTCCAGGTCATGGGAAGAGCACCAGGCTCACGTGAGGCAGGTCCTGCAGCGGTTGTTGGAAAATAGGCTCTACATCAAGGTGGAGAAATACGAGTTCTATGCCAAGACCACCTCTTTCCTGGGATTTGTCATCTCTCACAATCAGATTCTCCCCAATCCCGCTAAGGTTAAAGCGGTGGTCGAGTGGCCCACGCCTACCTCCAGGAAACAGGTGCAGCAATTCATCGGCTTCGCTAATTTCTACCGTCGCTTTGTCCCTAACTTCGGCGCCATTGTTACTCCCCTGACCTGCCTCACCTCTTCCAAGGTGCCTTTCCAGTGGTCCGAGGAGGCTGCGACCGCATTCAAGACCCTCAAGACGGAGTTCTCGTCCTCCCGGGTCCTAACCCAGGTTGACCCCTCGCTGCAGTGCCTGGTGGAGGTGGACGCCTCTGACAAGGGGGTGGGGGCGGTGCTCTCCCAGCGTTCACCAGTGGATGTAATTAAGCGGCCCTGCGCCTTCTTCTCCCGACGGTTGTCAGCAGCCGAGCGAAATTATGACGTCGGTGACAGAGAACTTCTTGCTGTCAAGCTCGCGCTGCAGGAGTGGCGTCACTGGTTGGAGGGGGCAACTCAGCCTTTTGTGGTTTGGATGGACCACAAGAACCTTGAGTATTTGAGGTCAGCGCGGCGCCTGAATGCCCGCCAGGCGCGCTGGTCTCTGTTTTTTGCTCGGTTCCAATTTACCATCGCCTACCATCCAGGCTCGAAGAATGGGTTGCCCGACGCTTTGTCTAGACAGTTCGCTCCTGAGGAGTCGGACCACACCATCCTTCCCAGCTCGTGTGTCGTGGGGGCGGTCTCTTGGTCCATCAGGGACAAGATCTGGAAGGCGCAGGAGGTGGAACCGGACCCTGGCGGAGGCCCGGGTGGCAGACTCTTCGTCCCATCAGCTGTTCGGTGGGGGGGGGGGTCATTCACTGGGCCCACACGTCCTAGCTCGCCTGTCTCAGAACTCAGAACTCAGAAAAGATTTATTGCCAAGTACATTAACAGATACTAATAACAGATCACTGAAAACATACGAGGGATTTGACTTGACACAGAAAACGACCTGCATTTCCGGTGACACGGCTGCATCTGAAATGCGCCTGCCAACAGGAGGGTACAGGAAGCATGGGAAATAATACAATAGGAAGGAGCAAAAAAATCATTGATTTCAGAATAGTGGTCATATATGATCAATATTATGATTACAAAGAAAAAAAAAAGCCCTCAATGCCTGTCACCCTGGCGTCTCCCGACTGGTGGACCTCCTACAACACTCTTTTTGGTGTCTGGGTCTCCAAAAGGATGTCGCCAAGTACGTCCGGGCTTGCCCCCAGTGTGCCACTGGTAAATCTCCGAACTCTCCCCCTGCGGGTCTACTCCAGCTCCTGCCGGTCCCGGGCAGCCCTGGTCGCACATCGCCCTCGACTTTGTCACTGGCCTCCCTGTCTCTAACACCTACAACACGGTTTTGACGATTGTGGATCGCTTCTCTAAGGCCGCTCACTTTGTGCCACTTCTGGGTCTCCCTTCGGCACGAGAGACGGCCGATCTCCTCGTCCAACATGTAGTCAGACTGCATGGGATTCCTTTGGACGTTGTATCGGATCGGGGGCCTCAGTTTGTGTCACAAGTGTGGAGGTGCTTCTGTAACGCCCTGGGGGCCACCGTGAGCCTCTCTTCTGGTCATCACCCCCAATCCAACGGACAGTGTGAGCGCACCAATCAGGAGCTGGAGGCTGCCCTGCACTGCGTGACTTCTTCCAACCCATCCTCCTGGAGCTCTTACTTGGCCTGGGTTGAGTACGCCCACAACACGGCCCGGTCATCGGCCACTGGTATGTCCCCCTTCAGGGCGTTGTTGGGGTACGACCCTCCCTTGTTTCCCAAACAGGAGGGTGAGCTGGCTGTTCCTTCCATTCAAGTGCATGTGAGACGCTGCCAGGGCCTGTGGACCAGGGCGTGGGAGGCGCTTTTACGCACGGCGGTGCGCAACAGCACCACGGCCAATCGCCACAGGAGGCCAGCCCCCAGTTACCAGGTGGGTCAACGGGTCTGGTTATCATCACAAGACATCCATCTTAAAAGTGAACTGAAACCACCTTTTTGCGCAAAAAGTAGAATAGCAGATTAATTCCTTATTACCTATTGTATTTTTCAACACATAAAAGAAATTTTTAGGCCGTGCGATGGCCAAGCTATAAGCCGATAAACTTTGGCCTCTGGCTGGCAGTGCCAAACAAACCTGAAGTAGTGCAGACGACGCTGCGTGACGTCACGAGTGTGACCCTTATCAAAACAACAATGGCAGATGATAGCAGTTCCAGCAGTCAAGAACACCAGAGTTTTCAGAGTGAAGAGGCATTCAGGATCGGTGACGAGACAGAGGAGGATGCAGGAGTATCAAGTGAACAGGAAGAGAGCGAGGGAGGCATCGAACCGTACAGATTCGATCCAGAATTTTCGGGGGATTCCGGCACCGACTCAGAGTCAGACCGCAGCAGTGATGGGGAGGAGAGTCGCTTATTGAATACAGAATGGTGAGTCTTTACTTCTCTACTTTGGCATGTTTGGGGTGTCAGGATAAGGAAAATTAACAATAAAAAAGAAAGAAAAAAAACCCATCAGCATTTTTCCAACTTATTATTTATACATAGGGCTAGGACTGTACAATAGCCTGGCTGTGTACACACTTATTTGTACCCTTAGGTAGATTTGGTTTGCAGTCTGGTGACAAGCCACAGGCTGCTGGTCGCTGTGTGCGCGAGCTAAACCTACATGTTTTTGGTATGTGGGAGGAAACCGGAGAAATCCCGGAGTAAACCCACGCAACACGGAGAGAACATGCAAACTCCACACAGCTCACTGTTGGTCGGGGGCTGGGATCGAGCCCACGGTCTCATGATCCCCGCGATCCCCCGGCCGAGGGTAAACTGTGCTGCCACAGTGCTAAACCACTGCACCACCGTGCAGCCCAAAAAAATTGGCATTGAATAGACACATCCGTGGCGTAGGGTTAACACGTGTATTCAGGACAGGTTCCATGACCATGGGCTATGTATTACAATACTTCTACAGACTATAGTGGCAATACACATGAACAGAACTGGCCTCTGCATTTGACTGTGCTATTTATAAATAATATCTATATCTAGAAACACATCGCTTCCCGGTCACTTTTCCTCCCCCTTTCTTTTCTTTCGTCGCCATGACAGCTTTCCTTGGCCACTGAACAGATCTTCCCAGGTGTTGGAAGTGTTTTGTAGTTGACTATCACGACAAAATGCACCAAAAACAACCAGTGTCGACGTGCTTGCAATGGTAAACATGAGGACTGCGTCCCATTCGTGATGTCATGCGGAACTCCGGCTGCACTTCCGGATAATCGGCGGATTCGTAGGATTTTTCAGGGCGGGAAATTTAAAATCGCGATTTTCTCCAAGATTCCGGGATTGGTGGAGGGGGTGCCAATGATAAATTATCTTTATAATTGTATGTACCAGTACCCAGTGCCGTTCAATGCCGTTCACTTCAGTTCACCTTTAAGGCCGAGAAGAGGAAGTTGGCCCCACGGTTCCTTGGCCCCTACACTATCACCAAAATTGTCAACCCGGTGGCTGTGCGTTTGGCCCTCCCCCCTCCTTCTGTGTGTGTCCTACCTTTCATGTGTCCAAGATTAAACCTGTTGTCTCCGATCCAGTCTGTCCTCCTCCTAGGGCGCCGCCCGCTCCCTTGATGATCGACGGTCACCTGGCGTGGGGAGTTGCCTCCATCCTGGACTCCCGGCGTCGAGGTCGTGGGCTGCAGTACTTGGTGGATTGGGAAGGTTACGGCCCAAAGTGGAGATCCTGGGTGCGCTCCTCTTTTGTGCTGGACCGAGACCTCATCACGGTGTTCCACCGAGCCCACCCGGATAAACCAGCGCCAGGAGGTGCTGTTGGGGGGGGGGGGGGGGATACTGTCACAGCTCGCCGCGCTCAGGCTTCCGCCTCAACCACTAACATATTACATACACGCATCCAAACACACTTTCCTGGTTAAATAAAGCTATCAAATCTACCTGAGCCTATGTGTGTGTTTCCTGGGCCGAGAACTATGTCAGACTTTTTCTTTTTTAAAGGGGCCACCATGTCTAGAGTCTGATGCAGAGAAGCTGTAACACTATCTACCATGCTATCAATTACAGAAGGCGCAAGCTGTCTATAGCTTTTTCCTGTTGCGTTGACACATGGCATAGAGGAAACAATGTGCAGAAATTTGGTAACAACATCATCTGAGAGGCATCTACTGTAGTAATATTTTTCTTTAGGAGCCAAATAGTCAGAAATGGTAAAATCAAAGGTTAACAGACAATGGTCTGACAGTACAGGGTTATGAGGAGACACTACCAGATTTTCTATTTCTATGCCATATGTCAGAACAAGGTCCAAAGTATGGTGGAGATAATGGGTAGAATTTCCTACTTTCTGAGAAAACCCCACTGAGTCTGATATTGAATTAAATGCCAAATTAAGGCAATCACTATCTACATCTGCATGTATATTAAAGTCCCCTACTATAATTATTCTATCTGGTTTCAGTATTAAATCAGCGAAGAATTCGGCAAATTCAGATAAAAACTCTGAGTAGGTTGATTGAGGATGATAAACTATGGCAAATAAAACTGGGTTTAGCCTAAAAATGTTAAAATGCCCAATACTGAGGACCAGGCCCTCAAAGGAATTACGTGTTTTTTGCTTTACATTAACTAGTAATTTGGAATGGTAAATTGTTGCTACTCCTCCTCCACGACCAGAACTTTTGGGATTTTGACAGTTTAAATAACCAGAAGGAGTTGATTCATTCAAACCAACATAATCCTCTTGCCCTAACCAAGTCTCTGTAAGGGATATTAAATCAATCTGATGATCAATTAACAGATCATGGACTAGCAGAGACTTGGGAGTTAGAGACCTTAAATTTAACAAACCACATTTAATTTTTTTAATTATGAGGAGGAACAGAGGCCAAAACATTAAATTTAGAAGCTTCATGTTTAATTTGAGTTTTACCAGCTTTTTGTTTAATCACTTTGGGATGCTTATACATAATATTTTTATTTACTTTGGAGAGAGCAGACAGTGATTCTCTGATGGGGAAGAGAGGGGCTAAGTTGAGGGGTGGCGGATGAAGAGGAGCTGCAGAGAGGCGTGTAAGACTGCAACTCTGCTTCCTGGTCCCAACTCTGAGATGTCAAGGTTTTGGAAATTTGGATAAAAATGATGCCAGATTGTTAGATAAATGAGAAGCACCATCCAAAGTGGGATGGACGCTGTCTCGTCTAATAAGACCAGGTTTTCCCCAAAATGAGTTCCAATTGTCAATGTATCCCACTTTGTTTGCAGGACACTACGCAGACAGCCAGCAGTTGAAGGATGACAAACGGCTAAACATGTCCTCACTGGTCAGATTGGGGAGGCGCCCAGAGAATACTACAGAGGCAGACATTGTTTTTGCAAAGTCACACACCAATTCCACGTTAAGTTTTGAGACTTCCTACTGCCGGAGTTGGACGTCGTTAATGCTGGCGTGGATAACAATTGTGGCATATTTACAGTTACTTTTAGCCAGCATTTTCACTAAAAGAGGCAGAGGTGTAGCTAAACATCTGACATAGAGTGCTCACCAGAGGAGGAGAAGAAGGAGAGCTAGTAGCCATAGCTAGTGGCTAACCTGATGCTAGCAAAAACACAGATGAAAGGTGAACAGAAGGCTAAAGAGGGTGATTGGATGACACCAAGTGTGCACACAGGTGAAAGAGGCTTGATAAACAGAAGTGAGCGCTAATGGTAGATGGAAAAAAGTGATTAAAATACAATTAAAGGCAAAATCCTCAGGAGAATGAGGAGAGCAAACCACAGACAGACAGCAACACAGGAAGTGATGATACATAACCACAGGAAGGTCCTTGGACTAATCAATGAAGAGATGAAACAAAAATTAGACGGCTTCTATTTTGGTGCATATATGGATATATATCTCCAGACAGCTAAATGCTAAGGGCCCCGTTACACAACACAAAGATTGTTGATAAATTGAGCCATTTTTTGATATTTGAGATCATTTAAGAGATCCTTGTGTGTTTTGGACTGAGTCAAAACTTTGAGGAGGCCATGGTGACAGTGAAGATCACTGAAGATCAATGAGATATCAAAAATTGGCCAGATCTCTCAATGATCTCAACCACTATGTAAAGGGGGTATAACTGCAAACAAGCAACATTTTAATTCCTGAATGTGTGACTAACTGCATACTTGCACTGAAGAATGCAAATCTGTAAATTATTTGTGTGTATATATTTGTAAATGAAAGGACATCAAGGGAACATTTAACAGTTATATTTCTGTAAATAATTTTTATTTTATTTGATTGATTTTATGTGATTTTTTTTTCTAAACAGTTTTAAAAATAATGAAATGCTTTACTGCTAATACATGACCATTCTTTACAGGAAATAAATTAATTAAATCACCCTTATTCAACTGTACAACCAATCATGTACAGTAGAACAAGATTGTGTTTTACCTATCTACTGTGTTAATCACACACAACCCAAGTGCAGAATCAGAGGGCCGCTGCCATGCAAGGCGCCGCCACACATTTCCCTCCTCCATTCCATTATTGCTGAGCACCAAGCTGGACGGCAGGAAGTTCCACTTTTATATGGTCTTCGGCATGACCCGGCCAGGATTTGAACCCCTGCCTCCCGAGTGTGGGGCGGATGCTCTACCAACTGAGCCACCACTCCGGTAACACAACTAAACATTTAATGAGTTTGTATTAAGAACTATATTTAACATGTGAATAAACTAAAAGATCTGAATAAAATGCATATACTGTAGGCCAACAGCTAAAATTCAGACAACCGTTCAGACTCAAGCTCTAACAAAAGGGTTACAAAGGTACATAACTATAACAATGAGTACTTCAAAAACAAGTTCAAACTTTAAGCTACATAAACGTTTTTACAATTACTATACACACACACACACACACACACACACACACACACACACACACACATATACAGTATGTATATACTGTATGTATATGTATGTATGTTGAATTCAAAATGTTTCTAATGTATTGAAACTAAAATAGCAATTATCACAGATCGTGTATATTATGGCCTATTATGCAGTTTTACCTTTAAATAATCTAACAGATCAGTTGAAAAAAGTCACCTCTTGCAGACCAGCACCTCTATCTGTGTGGAGTACAGGATAAACCCTGGCCTGCACTCAACAGCGCATAATATCAGTCATACTTAACGATCTTCTATATGGCTTCTGTTGAATCATCGTGTATCAAGGTCTTGCCTCATAAATATTTTGAGAAGTAATCTGTTTAGACATTAGGAATAAACATCAAACAATCTGCCAAAACTACTACTAAAATGCCTCTGATAACTGAAGCAGAAACCTGTTTCACATTTTTTTTTTTTTGAGAACCACAATCTGGTGCACAAACATTTGCACACTGCAGCAGCAACAGAAAGCTTTAGTGCTTAATGCCAACGACAGGTTTGAACCACCTAGTAAAACTGGGGTCTGTTTCCCCCATTTATTTCTCAACCTGCTAGTAATGTTGCTTACTTGTTGAGTCTGCCGTGCCTGCATTAGTGCTGTAACGTATACGAACGATTCAATCGAGTATATTAGTTTTTATTTGTGGATGGACTGTACTGAATCACTCACCAGAACTGTAGTGAAAGCCAGGGATCAGCAGCTGAATCATCCCCCAGAGTAGCAAACGAGCCCCGCCTGCTTTGTTCAGCCAACTTTCATGGTAGACAGTTGGAACTCCTGTACAGCATACCTGCTGTACAATGCAGGACTATCAAGTGCAGGGTGAAGTGTGAGGCACCAATTAGACTGCACGGTGCAGTATGGCAGCATAGTTATGAGCAGAAATCAACATTAGAGTGAGTTATTGTACAGTGAAATGGCATGTGGCAGCAAAGATTTCCTGTTCTTCACCGTTTGGCTGTGAAGCTGTAGCAGTCTGCTGGAGAAAGTGCGCCGCTGCCTGCCCAGTGTGTGGTGGAGGGGGTGATCAGGATTATCCATGATGGATCGCAGTTTGTTTGATGTCCTCTCTTCCATAGTCTCAACGGTCTCTGGCTTGAGACCAATCACAGAGCCAGCCCTCTTGATAATCTTGTCAAGTTTGTTGGTGTCACTGACTCTGATACTGCTACCCCAACAGACAGCAGCAAAGAAGATGGCACTGGTGACAACAGCCTAACAGAAAAGCACCAGCATCCTGTTGTACACTGAAGGATCTCAGATTCTTCAGGAAGCAGAGTCTGCTCATCCTCTTCTTGTATGCAGCATTGGTGTTAGATTTCCAGTCCAGTACATTGCTGATTATGACACCCAGGTATTTGTAGTCCTCCACTACCTCCACATCCTTCTCCCTAATCTGCAATAGCTGTGAAGGTGTCCTCTTCTTCCTGAAGTCAATCACTGTCTCTCTGGTCTTGCTGACGTTCAGCGTCAGGTGATTCTGCTTGGTCCACTCCACAAATCTGTCTACCAGTGCCCTGTATGCCCCCTTCTCTCCCCCTCTTTTACACCCAACAACAGGTGAGTCATCAGAGAATTTCTGCAGGTGGCATGACTCTGTGTTGTACTGAAAATCGGTGGTGTATAAGATGAAGAGAAAAGGAGAAAGCACAGTCCCCTGTGGAGCTCCTGTATCACTAACCACCACATCAGACAAGACACTGCCCCATCAGACAAACTGTGGTCTGCCTGTCGGGTAGTCAGTAATCCAGGAGATCACAGAGCTATCAACCCCCATCGCCCACAGCTTCTCACCCAGCAGCAGTGGCTGGATGATGTTCAAGGCACTAGAGAAATCAAAGAATGTGATTCTTACAGCATCTCCTCCACCATCCAGGTGCACATGGGCTCGTTGCAGCAGGTAGATGACAGTGGGTTCAACTCCTAAATGGGGCTGATATGCAAACTGCAGAGGGTCCAGCCACGTCTTCACCTGCGACCTCAGGTGGGCAAAGATCAGTCTGTCCAGGACCTTCATGACATGAGATGTGAGGGCAACTGGTCGATAGTCATTCAGGTCAGATTGAGACGACTTCTTGGGGGCAGGAACCAGGCAGAACATCTTCCACAGCACAAGTACTCTCTCCAGACTCAGGTTCAGGTTGTCCAGATGTTTCAGTACCTGAGCTAGCTGGTTGGCACAGGTTCTCAGGATCCTGGCGGAGATGGCATCAGGGACTGCAGCCTTCCGCTGATGGAGTCACTCCAGCTTTTTCTTAACCTGGTCTATAGTCACAGTGATGTAAGGGGGGGTTGGGCTTTTGCTGGTGTCCCCAGAGGAGGGTGAAGGGGGTCCTGCACAGGAGGGTGAGGGTGGAGGCGTGTGTGGGGTCTGGCTGTGTTGTGGGTGTGACAGACGTTGAGTTAAACCTATTAAAAAACAGATTCAGCTCTGTTGACAGATCGGCTCTCTCAAGGCTCCCCGATGTCTGTCTGTTTCTCCTCTTACACCCAGTGGTTTGTTTCATTTCTAACTAGAAATCCTTCGTATTGCTTTGCTGGAGTTTAGCCTCCAGCTTCCTCCTGTAATTTACACATCCTCAGCGTCTCTCTCAGTTCACGTTACACTCTCCTCAGTTCCTGTCTGTCTCCAGACCTAAAAGCCCTCTTCTTCTTGTTAAGAAGTGTTTTCAGGTCACTGGTGATTCATGGTTTGTTGTTGGGGAAACTGTAGCACGGTCTGAGCTGGCATGGCTGGATTTTCACAGAATCTGATGTATTCTGTGACGCAGTTGATCATATTGTCTATGTCCACCCCATATGGTTCCCTGAGTACGCCCCAGTCCATCGTCTCAAAGCAGTCCTGTAGTCCATGTGTAAGCAGGCTGGCTTTGCACAAGGGAAATGCACTTGTTAACACCCCCTTTCTCAGTTTGACAGGTGCCACGCCCCCTGACCTGACCGTGACCCACATAATTAGGCTGTCAATCAAAAGTGTTTTGAAAACATTACCTTTGACCCATATAATTAGGTTGTCGATCAAAAGTGTTTAGAAAACACGACCCATGACCCCACGTAATTAGGGTGTCAATCAGAAGTGTTCTGAAAATATGACCTTTGATCTGAAACTTCTCATCAGACTGAAAGCTTGTGTTTTTAACCTGTTGACCATATGTGGGTTAGGGTTAGGATGGGTTAATGATGACCAGCTTTGTAGTGTTTCAATTTGCAAAAAACTTACACATCAGTGTCTGTAAAACAATTTAAAAACACAGCAACACCATTGTCTCAGCCAAAACAGATGGGCTCAAAGGTGACTTTTTTTTACTAGAAGCACTTCAAATTGCAAAAAACACACACATCAGAGGCACCATGAAAACAAAAAATCTGACCTCTGTGTTGCGCTATTTTGTCTTAACCTCCGGTTCTTTTATATGAAGGCTAAATGACCAGACAAAGAAGGTGAAATATAGTTCCACTTGTTTTACTAATGCTGAGATATGGTTCAAGGCAGCGCTGGAGCACAGCTCGCACAACAAATCACAAGAGAGTGCTGCTCTCAAAGTGAGCCCTCAAGCTTTTATAAAACTCTGCCGCTCCCTCACGCAGGAGGGAGAGCTCCCCTCACGTGTTTCAGCATTTTTCTTCTATGTGTCAGTTCAGCTGAGGACAGAACTGACTCTAACTGGTTTGGCCATTGACTCATTGGGCGTAATCTAAAGACTGCAGTGTAGCATGAAAAGCAAGCAGAAAGCAAGCAGAAACAGTTTGCACAGCATGATTAACATTTCAGAATAGCAACTTTATAAGAAAAACAAGTGTGTCAAAGAATTTTATCAATGATTTTATCAACAATTCCCCCAATTGAGGTGTCCTTATGGGGCACCTTACTACATCCTCTACGAGCAGTTTATACCTATCCGCGGTTTTTGCATCTCCCCCTGTTGAGATGGGCTCAAACCCATCTCATAACCCTAATCTAATCCTGTGTATTGTGTGCCTCAGTGCTATATGTATCTGATGTCCCCTTCCAGCAGTCACGTGGACCTGCCCCCATCAGGTCGCCATTTCTCCAGTGGAATTCAGGTGTAGTGCAAACATCGTGGATTAATTCAGCTAACATTGCTATGTGTGTAAAATCACTAAAACTTCATTACCTTCTAATACCTAACCCACGCAGATAAACAATCTAAAGCAAATGGAAACCTATGGAGCAGACGCACAGCAAAGCAAATCTAATACCATGTAAGTGTGAATTGTAGACCCTGTTGTAGATTCTAAGTTATCTCTGTTTCGTCTTCCCCGTCTTCATCCAGAGTCAGCCTTGGCACCTCCCCTTGGCCATCCTCACAGTCAGAGAGCAGGTGGGCAGCTTCCTGGATGCCTTGGTATGGTGGAGGATCCTTGCAAAAGGCTGCTGAGATAGTTCTTTCTACAAGTCGTTTTATCAATGGAATACAGCAACATCCACAAAAGACAAAGATCAATACTGCAACAACTATGCTTACAAGTGCCCCTTGAATGATTTTTCCCCATTTGCCAAATATATTATCAAACCAACTACCTACATGATTGTCAATGCCAGACTGAGCTTTTAATTTGTCCAATTAGGCTCTTAGTTTGTTTAGGCTTTTGGTTAATGATCCATTGGGGGCGGTATTGTCAGGGATCACAGTGCAGCAGGAGTCCCGAAACATGCTGCACACGGCCCCCTGTTCAGCTTACAGAAAATTGACTGCCACTCTATTCTGCCATGCCACCAAAGATGTAGCACTGAGTTGTTCATGCACTGTGTTGAAGGCATCACACATGTAATTTGCTAGTCTCTGAATATTGTAATGAATTCCATTTATGCGGTTTACATTATTATTAACTGTGATGGGAAATATGGCACTAAAAATAGGGAAGGATTCAAATCCCACCGCAACCTCATCAACCAGTTTGTACTCATTCAGTATGTTCCTGAATTGTCCTAAGGCATCAATAAACACATGGTCCTGATTGTTCCCTAGTCCTCCTATTAATGTCCGCCTACTCTTTCTAAAGGAGAACCTGTCTAATATCTCATGGAAGTTGGCTTTGAGTATCTCCTCTACATCAATATATAGAGAAGTTGGGGTGAAAAGTGATACCAATGCACAAGTGCCTACCCAAGATTTTGGCAGTAAATTTAGTAGAGTAGGCTTACCACAGTACCACCATACATCTGCTCTAGCCTTTTGTAGCGTACCTGCTTCAGATGTTCCTGTAATGTCAATAGTTTCCGCGCAGGTTGACAACGCGCCAACCTTACAAGCTTTTGGGGATGAATCATAGTTGGTAAAACAAGTGACATTTTGTACTTTACCAGGGGTAAAGATGGGAGGTATAACATTCTTTGATGTAAGAGGATATATTTTATCCCATTCTGAGCAATTACTATTAGGGTATTCGGAGGACATTATATTAAGCATGCAACTTGGTTCTCTTCCAGGGGTTCCAGTGGCATTAATGGAATATTCTAAAGCAGTAGCTACCAGTTGCAATTGGGGCCTGGCTTGCATACAAACTACACAGTTAGTCTGATTTAGATCTACAGCAATCCCTCTGGCATACTCCACCCAAGCATTGCGCGGGCTAAACCCCAGCTCCATCATCAATAAGGTTGTATTATGGAAGTTAGGTTATTTCGCACCTCAGACAGAGACAATGAATACACATGGGAGAACAATGCCCAAGAGGGTGAGGGGGGTTGAATGAAGTGTAGTGTAAATATCAAGCTGTGTATGAGGAAGTGCCTTGAAGGCATCATGACCATCATGACCAAGATGGCGGCGCGTGCACAACGCGAGGCTCAGCGTCTTCTCAGATTTTGTGGATTAGCAGTGTTATTTCTGCTCATTTCGGGTATGTTCGTTCAGAACACCTTCGCTTTCACATCTTACACCCGAAATGAGCTTTTGGACATTGGATTACAAAATAACGATAACGATCTTTTTATCAGCAACTTACGTCTCATCCCTGAGCTCCAGAGAATGCCCGACGCTCGGCAGGCTTCCCGGCCAACCAGAAGTGCTCGCAGGCGGCGTAGAGACCGTAAACAAAGGCGGGGGAAGCGCGGTGGGCTAAGAGCTAAGCTAAAGCTAACACCGTACCGGCTTTCTCTACCCAGTATTTTCCTCGCTAATGTACGGTCACTGGCGAACAAAATGAATGAACTACAGCTTCGGATCACCAACATTAAGAGACTTATGAACTGCAATATCATGATTTTCACGGAAACATGGCTACACAGTGGAATACCCGACAATGCTATTGAGCTAGCCGGCCTACACACGCTCCGGGCAGACAGAGCAGCAGATGACTCCGGTAAGACCAGAGGTGGGGGTGTGTGCATTTATATTAACAAGGCTTGGTGCACGAACTCTGTCACTGTTGAGAGACACTGCTCAGCTAACCTGGAGCTTCTCATGGTTAAATGTAGACCTTTCTATCTGCCACGCGAGTTCACTTGTACCATCATAACAGCCGCTTACATTTCTCCGGATGCTAATGCTAAGCTTGCTATGAAAGAACTGCATACAGCTATTAGCAAACAACAAACTGCACACCCAGAGGCAGCATTTATTGTGGCGGGTGATTTTAACCACTCTAACCTCAAGACAGTGCTTCCTAAATTCTACCAGCATGTCTCCTGTCACACAAGAGGGGACAAAACATTGGACCATGTTTACACCAATATTGTGGGAGCCTACACAGCAACTCCCCTCCCCCACCTAGGTCAGTCTGATCACTTATCCTTGTACTTTACCCCCAAGTATGTACCGCTCATCAACCGGGTGAAGCCATCAGTGAGGACCATCAAAGTGTGGCCAGAGGGGATTGACTCTGTACTCCAGGAGAAGTTTAGGAACACAGACTGGAGTATGTTCACCTCTCAGGCTACCTGTGGCTCCCACATAAACATCGACTCTTACACCCACTCAGTACTGGACCATATCAACACCACTATTGACAGTGTCACCATGGAAAGACAGATCACCATGTACCCAAATCAGAAGCCGTGGATGAACAGAGAAGTGTGGCTTCTGCTAAAGACACGTAACAGTGCCTTTAGATCTGGTGATGCACAGGCCTACAGTTCATCCAGGGCAGATCTGAAGAGGGGCATCAAGAAGGCCAAGCACAGCTACAAGCTGAAGGTGGAGGACCATTTTGGGGACTCTGACCCCCGACGCATGTGGCAGGGCATTCAAGCTATCTCTGATTATAAGCCCAGCAACTCCATACCTGTAGCCATGACTGTGCCCTTTCTCAATGAGCTAAATGACTCCTATGCTCGTTTTGACAAGGACAATAACGAAAAGAACATCAATTTCCCACCCTCTGACGACCTCCACCACCTCACACTCAATTACACCGACGTCCATAACGCACTGAGTCATGTCAACGTACGTAAGGCTGCTGGCCCTGACGGCATTCCTGGGCGTGTGCTGAGGGCATGCGCTGAGCAGCTGGCAGGGGTCTTCACAGACATCTTCAACCTGTCCCTGGCCCAGGCCATGGTACCAGCATGCTTCAAGACCACTTCAATAGTACCAGTGCCAAAACATTCAACACCATCGTGCCTAAATGACTATCGCCCTGTGGCACTGACGCCCATAGTCATGAAGTGCTTTGAGTGACTGGTCTTGGCACAGCTCAAAAAATCCCTGCCCCCTACACTGGACCCTCACCAGTTTGCCTACCGGAGCAACAGGAGTACAGAGGATGCGGTTTCTACAGCGCTGCACTATGTACTCTCACACCTGGATGGCAAGAACACCTACGCAAGAATGCTGTTTGTTGACTTCAGCTCAGCATTCAACACAGTTATCCCCTCCAAGTTGATCACTAAACTTGGGGACCTGGGAATCAGTACCTCCACCTGCAACTGGAACATGGATTTTCTGACCAACAGACCCCAGCATGTTAGGTCAGGCCCCAACCGATCTTCCGTCATCACACTCAACACTGGTGTACCACAGGGCTGTGTGCTCAGCCCATTCCTCCACTCCCTCTTCACCCATGACTGCAGGCCTATGTATGGATCCAATTCCATCATAAAGTTCGCAGATGACACCACGGTGATTGGACTCATCAGGGACAACGATGAGTCAGATTACAGGGCAGAGGTTGAGCACTTGGCTACTTGGTGCGCTGACAATAACCTGCTCCTTAACACCAGCAAAACCAAGGAGCTCATAGTGGACTACAGGAAGGAGAGGGGAGAGACACATGACCCCATCCATATCAATGGCATAGCTGTTGAACGTGTCCCCAGCTTCAAATTCCTGGGGACCCACATCTCGGAGGACCTGTCCTGGTCAGTTAACACCACCAGCCTGATCAAGAAGGCCCATCAGCGCCTCTTCTTCTTGAGGACACTGAAGAAGAACCATCTGTCAACTGACATCCTGGGCAACTTCTACCGCTGCGTGATAGAGAGCACCCTGACCAACTGTGTCACAGTCTGGTATAGGAGCTGCTCTGTCGCTGACCGTAAGGCGCTGCAGCGGGTGGTGAAAACCGCCCAACGCATCACAGGGACTCCACTTCCAGTTATAGAGGACGTCTACACGAAAAGATGTCTGCGCCGGGCACGCAGCATTCTTAGGGACTCCAACCATTCTGCTCATGGACTTTTCCAGCTTCTCCCCTCCAGAAGGCGTTTCAGAAACCTTTGGAGTAGAACCAGCAGGTTTAGGAACAGTTTCTTTCCAACAGCTGTCACGTTATTGAACTTAGTTCCCCGCTGACTCTCTTACCATCATCTCTTACCATCCTCACCTGTACATCACTGCCCATCTAACTTATTGTACATTATTTGCACATAACAGTACTCTTAACTTTCTGCACTGCTGCATATATTTGCATATGTTTGCTTAGATTGCACATACTGTTAATTACCGTATATACTGCACTGCTGTCCTTTGCACTTCTGATTGGATGCTAAACTGTGTTTCGTTACCTTGTATTCATACATGTGTAATGACAATGAAGTTGAATCTAATCTAATCTAATCTAAGCTTGTGAAGGTGACTTGATATACACAGAGGAGTGCTTGCTGTATCCAGTCAGTCCATTCTGAGCTTGTGAGATGTGAGTGTGTAATAAATCGTCTGCAATGAATCTGCCTCTTCATTTACACACTCCACACTGGTGACCCAAGACGTATTATGGAACACGAGGTGAGAACCCCGGAGCCAGCCCGGTCGGGAAGCCCCAGAGATGCAGCAGCCATTCCACAGACAGCCAGGACTGGAACCCCCAGCACCGCGTGTGCGGTTTCAGTCAAGCTACCGGATTTCTGGCAGCACAACCCGCGCTCTTGGTTCCACCACACCGAGGCCCAGTTCGCCCTCCAGGGAGTAACGGCAGACGACACCAAGTTCTACCATGTGGTAGCAGCGCTGGAATCCCGCACAGCCCAGCAGGTAGCGAGCCTGCTTGATCAGCCACCAGCCAGCAGCAAATATGAGGTGCTCAAGGCTGCGCTCACCCAGCGCTACACGCTCTCGGAATGTGAGAGAGCGGAGAGGCTCCTGGCGCAGACCGAGTTAGGAGATGGGTCGGCCATAGACCTGATGGAGAAGATGCTGGCGTTAATGGGCATGGACGACTGGCACTTTCTGTTTGCCCACCTTTTCTTCCGGAACCTTCCAACAGTGGCAAGAGCGGTTCTGGCCAATTCGCCATTGCTGGCCGTGCGTGACTACCATGCACTAGCGCAGGAGGCAGGCCGGATCATCCTCACCACCAACGCAATCACAGTCAATGCGGCAGCGACAGAGCCCAGCGAGATGACCAGAGGAGGTGAGGAGCCACTGACAGTAGCAGCAGCGGGGGCCAAGGAGCGCCAAAGAGACACGCTCTGTTTCTACCACCACCGCTTCGGAGAGAACGTACGCAGATGTGCGCCACCGTGCCAATTCAAGCACTCAGGAAAACGCCGAGGCCGGCGGTCGGTAGCAGCTGCAACCCTCGGTGAAGAGAACAAGCTGCTCTACTTGACGGACGTGCGCTCGAGGAGGCGTTTCCTCATGGACACCGGAGCCCAGAAGAGCTTCATCCTGCCAACCTACGCCGACCGGCTGGCAGGACCTAGCGGCCCCATGATGTTGGCAGCAAACGGCTCGGAAATTAAGACCTTTGGTGAGAGGACACTGATCTTATCTCAACACGGCCGTACATACGAGTGGACTTTTGTTGTATCAGCACTGAATTACCATATCCTGGGGGCTGATTTTCTGTGTGCACATGGTTTACTGGTTGATGTTGCTAACAGGTGCCTGGTTAATGCACTGTCCTTTGACTCTCTCCCCTGTATAGCTCGAGTGACCCAGCCAACAGCACAGGCCAACGTCAAAGCTCCAGGCGGTAAGTTCCACGCACTGCTCACTCAGTTCCCAGCACTCACGGTCCCGACGTTTTCGGCGGCCATCGCTAAACACGGGGTGGAGCACTTTATCACCACCACTGGGCCGCCCGTTTTTGCAAGACCTGGGTGCTTGGACGCAGCTAAACTGGCCATAGCGCGCGAGGAGTTCACCACCCTGGAAAGGTTGGGCATCATCAGGCGTTCGAACAGCCCATGGGCATCCCCACTACACATGGTCCCTAAGTCATGTTTACCTGTGTTTACATGTTTACCTGTGTTTTGGTAGGTGGACAACATCTGGAGCCGCTGAGTGCTTTCCAGAGAGAGAATGACATTAAAGTTTAAGCCTGTATGGAAATTATGAAGCGCAGAATCGCAAGAGATGAAAATTCTTTGCTCTGAGTGATCTGTGCCTATTCAACCTTGAATTCGGCGCCCTGTCTGTTTACATTCCTCCTCGATGAAGATAAGCGGAAGGAACGACTCTGCTAACCCAAACAATCGACACAATTGTTGTTGTTTCAACAGATGGACGCTCAAAGACAGTGCACCATGTGACAACTTACCATCTGCAAGCAAGAGAGAGACTCTGGACTGCTTTAGATCACATGACTATAACATCCATCCACTGCCAGGAGGCGCCCTCTGCTGTTCACTAGCAATTGACACACCTACACTACTGCATTCAACATTACACCACTGATACAATTACTGATATATATTTACAATACACTGACTCTCTCAACTTGCTTTGTCATTGTGTGATCTCTATTGTCTGCTAATTGTGCATTAGAGAGTTTTTTTTCTTGTAATCACAATTTTGGTCATAAAAGGACCTTTATTTTGATTAACAATGCTTTTTTCTCTCTGCCTATTGTGTTTCCCTATCTACCCATCCATCCCCTCCCCCTCTGTACCCCCTACTGTTATGACAGGCGCCTCATGGCTGCCGCGTCATTGGATGCGCCTTCGTGTGCGCCCAGTGTCAAGTCAAATTCCTCGTATGTTTACTTGTTTACTTGTAAATGTGCTTGGCAATAAAGTTCTTTCTGATTCTGATTCTGATTCTGAAGTCTGAGGGATCGTGGCGACCGTGCGGTGATTTCTGCAGGTTGAACAACGCCACAGCACACGACCGCTACCCGATTCCCCACATACAGGATTTTTCCTTCCACCTCGCCGGAGCATGCATTTTTTCCAAAATAGACCTGGTCCGCGGTTACCATCAAGTCCCAGTGCGCGCTGAGGATGTACCCAAAACAGCGGTAATAACTCCGTTCGGTTTATTCGAGTTCCTGCGCATGCCATTTGGGTTAAAAGGCGCGGCACAGACGTTCCAGCGCATGATGGATGCAGTGCTGCGCGATCTCCCGTTCATGTTCATCTACCTGGAGATACCCTGGTAGCCAGTGAGTCCAAAGACGAACACGAAACCCACCTCAGGATGGTTTTCCGGAGGTTGGAGGAGCACGGGTTAATAATCAACTCGGCGAAATGCCAGTTCGGCGTGACGCAGATTGATTTTTGGGGGCACCGCGTCTCTCCGGAAGGAGCGATCCCGCTGCCTGACAAAGTGCGTGCTGTGGCGGATTTCCCACGGCCTCAGACGGTCAGGGCGCTGCAGGAATTTTTGGGGATGGTGAATTTTTATAACCGTTTCCTTCCCCACGCCGCGCAGCTCATGCAACCATTGTACGCCGCACTCAAGAGACAGAAACCCGCGGATAGGGTCGAATGGACCCCGGAGCGAGAGCGGGCGTTCTCGGAGGTAAAAGCAGCCCTGGCAAACGCCGCACTGCTGGTGCATCCAGACCCGGTGGCCCAGATAGCGCTCACCACCGACGCTTCAGACGTGGACATAGGGGCTGTCGTAGAGCAGCGCGTCGCTGGGGCTTGGCAGCCGCTCGCTTTTTTCAGCAGAACTTTGCATGACAGCGAACGTAAATACAGCGTGTTCGACAGGGAGCTGCTGGCTCTCCACCTGGCCATATACCACTTCCAGTTATGGCTGGAAGGGCGCAGCTTCACCGCATTCATGGATCACAAGCCACTAACGTTCACGATGGCCAAGGTTTCAGAACTGTGGTCGGGCTGGCAGCAGAGACAGCTGGCCGCGATCTCAGAGTTTACTACCGATATTCAGCATGTGTCGGGTAAACTGAATGTGGTGGCAGACTGCCTCTCGCGCGCCGTGGTGGCCCCGGTCTACGTGGGGATAGATTATGCAGCCATGGCCGCGAAGCAGATTAGCGATGCAGACGTGCGCGCGCTCCAGTCTGGACCAACAGGGTTAAGGCTGGAGAGCAGGGTGCTGCAAGATGGCGGCCCCCCTTAATCTGCGATGTCCCCACAGGACGCCCGCGTCTGGTGGTCCCGGTCGCGTGGCGCTGCCGCGTGTTTGAGTCGGTTCACACTCTGGCGCACCCAGGAGTGCATGCGTCGGTCAAAATGGTGGGTGAGAAGTTTGTGTGGCCGAGCCTATCAAACAAGTAAAAGAGTGGGCTGCAGCCTGCGTGGCGTGCCAATGAGCCAAGGTACACAGACACACGAAGGCTTCCTTGGAATCATTTCGGGAACGGCTAAGAGGTTCGACCACGTTCCCGTGGACCTCGTGGGCCCCCTTCCGCCATCACAGGGGTGCACGCACCTCCTGACAGTGGTGGACCGCACCATGCACTGGCCAGAAGCAGTCCCGCTGGCCGCAACCACGTCCACGGACATAGCACGCGTTTTTTTGAACAGCATGGGTGGCGCGTTTTGGATTCCCGTCGGACATTACGTCAGACAGGGGCCCTCAATTTGTTTCCGAACTTTGGTCCGCGATGGCCCGCAGCCTGGGTGTTACATTTCATCGCACAACCGCGTACAACCCACAGGCCAACGGGTTATGCAAGCGTTTTCATAGATCACTGAAAGCAGCACTCAGGGCTTCACTGACGGATGCAAATTGGGTGGACAGGTTGCCGTGGGTTTTATTGGGGTTGCGCTCCATGCCAAAAGAGAATCTGGAAGATTCCCCGGCAGAGCTGGGTTTTGCGCAGCCCCTACAGCTGCCTGGGGAATTTCTGCCAGATAATCCCGTGCCAGACAGCTGCCCGTCACAGCTTTTGAAGCATAGCGCGAACACAGGCATGCTGCCGGGCCCTTCCCACCACTGTTTTCTGCGTGTTTTCGTGCCTAAAACTTTGAAGAACGTGGAGTTCGTGTTCGTCAGACACAACGCCCACCGCCCTCCATTGCGCCCACACTATGATGGACCGTTCAGAGTGTTGGAAACAGGGGATAAGCATTTTGTGCTAGACTTGGGGGGTAGACGGGAGAAAATTGGCATAGACAGACTTAAACCCACCTTTGTAGCAGCGGACGAGCAGGTGCTGTTGGCTAAGGCCCCTTGGTGTGGAAGACCCCAACGGAGAGCTCCCCAGGGAAGCGATGCAACAGAGCAGCCACACGGACAGGGCGAAGTTCCTCCCACCCCTCGCCACGGCCCACCCGCAGTCAGACACACTCCCAGCAGCCCCCCACCGGCACAGCAGCACCACGGAGGCAGTAAACCCAAGTTACAGCAGATATGGGAGGAAACTGAAGCCGAAACAGCATGGGGAGTGATATTCTATTGTTCTATCTAAGATGCTGGAGGGGCGGTATGGAAGTTAGGTTATTTCGCACCTCAGACAGAGACAATGAATACACATGGGAGAACAATGCCCAAGAGGGTGAGAGGGGGTTGAATGAAGTGTAGTGTAAATATCAAGCTGTGTATGAGGAAGTGCCTTGAAGCTTGTGAAGGTGACTTGATATATAAAGAGGAGTGCTTGCTGTAACCAGTCAGTCTATTCTGAGCTTGTGAGATGTGAGTGTGTAATAAATCGTCTGCAATGAATCTGCCTCTTCATTTACACACTCCACAGTATAAGACAAATTTCCCACATTAACTTGGTGGACTCTAGGATCAGCTTCAACGGTATCCGCCAGTGAAGATCCATTGACCGAACCCACCCCATATTACTTTTGGACTGTATGACAATAGAAAACAGCCCCCGAGGATACCCGGAAACAAATGCTCCTAATACATACGTACCGTTGTCGGTTAACTTGGGGTCTTTCAGGGTCTTTCAGGGTCTTTCAGCCTTCTCTTGGCTTCTCTTGCTAATCTTTCTGATCATCAGATTGATTTAATTTCCCTTACAGAGACTTGGTTAGGGCAAGAGGATTATGTTGGTTTAAATGAATCAACTCCCTCTGGTTATTTAAACTGTCAAAATCCCAGAAGTTCTGGTCGTGGAGGAGGAGTAGCAACAATTTACCATTCCAAATTACTAGTTAATGTAAAGCAAAAAACATGTTATAATTCCTTTGAGGGCCTGGTCCTCAGTACAATTGCACTTTAGCAATTTTAGGTTAAACCCAATTTTATTTGCCATAGTTTATCGTCCCCCATCAACCTACTCAGAATTTTTATCCGAATTTGCTGATTTCTTAGCTGATATAGTGCTGAAATCTGATAGAATAATTATAGTAGGGGACTTTAATATACATGTGGATGTAGATAGTGACTGCCTTAATGTGGCATTTAATTCAATATTAGACTCGATTGGGTTTTCTCAGAAAGTAGGAAATTCTACTCATTACCTCCACCATACATTGGACCTTGTTCTGACATATGGCATAGAAATAGAAAATCTTGTAGTGTCTCCTCATAACCCTGTACTGTCAGACCATTGTCTGTTAACCTTTGATTTTACTATTTCTGACTATTTGGCTCCTAAAGAAAAATATTATCACAGTAGATGCCTCTCAGATGATGCTGTTTCCAAATTTATGCAGATTGTTTCCTCTATGCCATGTGTCAACACAACGGAAATAAGCTATAGACAGCTTGCTCCTTCTGTAATTGATAACATGGTGGATAGTGTTTCAGCTTCTCTGCATCAGGCTCTAGACTTGGTGGCCCCCTTAAAAAAGAAAAAGTCTAATCAGAGATTTCTAACTCATTGGTTCAACACAGAAACTCGTAGCTTAAAACAGAAGACTCGTCAATTAGAAAGAAAATGGTGCTCTACTAATTTAGATGAAATCTATTTAGCTTGGAGAAATCATCTTTTAATTTATAAAAAATCTCTTAGAAAAGCTAGAACGAGTTATTACTCTGCATTAATAGAAGAGAACAAGAATAATCCCAGGTTTCTTTTCAGTACTGTAGCCAGGTTGACAAAGAGTCAGGACTCTGTCAATCCTAGCATCCCCTTAGAGCTTACTAGTCAGGACTTTATGAACTTTTTCAATAATAAAATTTCATCCATCAGAGATAAAATCAATCAGATTCTTCCCACAGTTAACTTAAATACTGTAACTACTACAACTCCTTCTATTGATGTCTGTCTTGATGAGTTTACTCCAATCGACCTTTGTGAGTTAGACAAAATAGTTTCCTCATCCAAACCTTCAACTTGTCTTTTAGACCCTATTCCTACCAGGTTATTTAAAGAAGTCTTCCCACTTATTGGTAGCTTTATTCTTCATATAATCAATTCTTCATTAACTTTAGGCCATGTACCGCAGGCTTTTAAAACGGCTGTAATTAAACCCTTACTCAAAAAGCCAACGCTAGATCCAGGAGCTTTAGCTAACTATAGACCAATCTCTAATCTCCCTTTCATTTCAAAAATCTTAGAAAGAGTTGTTGCTACGCAATTATTTGACCACCTGCAGGGAAATGGTTTACTTGAAGAGTTTCAATCTGGGTTTAGAATCCATCATAGTACTGAAACAGCCTTAGCGAAGGTCACTAACGACCTCCTCATTGCATCTGATAATGGACTAGTTTCTGTACTTGTCCTTTTAGATCTTAGTGCAGCTTTTGATACCATTGATCATAATATTCTACTTGATAGATTAGAACACTATGTTGGACTTAATGGAACTTCGTTGCAGTGGTTTAGATCTTATTTATCTGATAGGTTCCAGTTTGTTCATGTAAATGATGAGTTTTCTTTCAGCTCAAAGCTTAGTCATGGAGTTCCACAGGGATCTGTGCTAGGCCCTACTCTTTTTAGTTTATATATGATTCCGTTAGGCAACATTATTAGAAAGCACTGTATACATTTTCATTGTTATGCAGATGACACACAATTATACCTGTCAATGAAGCCAGATGATACTAATCAATTAGCCAAGTTAGAAGCCTGTCTTAAGGAAATCAAAGCTTGGATGACTTGTAATTTCCTGCTATTAAATTCAGATAAGACTGAAGTCATTCTTGTTGGTCCAAAAAACCTTAGAAATTCCTTTCCAAATCAAACTTTCAGTTTGGATGCAGTTACTCTTTCTCTTAATAGCTCTGTGAGGAACCTTGGAGTTATTTTTGATCAGGATTTGTCCTTCAATTCACATATTAAATTTGTTTCTAAGACTGCCTTCTATCATTTGCGTAATATTGCCAAGATTAGGAGCATCTTGTCTCAGAGTGATGCTGAGAAGCTGATCCACGCTTTTGTTTGCTCGAGATTAGATTATTGTAATTCTTTATTATCAGGCTGTCCTAAAACATCTTTAAAAAGTCTTCAGCTGAACCAAAATGCTGCAGCAAGAGTTTTAACAGGTACTAGAAAGAGAGATCATATCTCTCCGGTTCTGGCCTCCCTTCATTGGCTTCCCATAGAGTTTAGAATTAAGCTTAAAATCCTTCTTCTCGCTTTCAAAGCTCTAACCAATCAGACCCCTTTTTATTTAAAAGATTTGATACTACCGTATCATCCTAACAGAGCACTACGCTCCCAAAATGCAGGATTACTTGTAATACCTAGAATCTCCAAAAGTACAATGGGAGGCAGAGCCTTCAGTTATCAAGCTCCTCTCCTGTGGAATCAGCTGCCAATCTGGATTCGGGAGTCAGACTCGATCTCTGTTTTTAAGAATAGGGCTAAAACCTACCTTTTTGATATAGCCTACAATTAGGGTGGGATCATGTGTTTCTGAACCCTCCCTTAGTTATGCTGCTAATAGGTTTAGTCAGCCGGGGGGCCTCCAGTAATGCACTGGGCCTCACTCCTTTCCTCACTCTCTATGAAATATTTTTTTTTGCCGGTCATTAGCATTTGTTTGTTCTCTCCCATAGATTGAGTCCCCATCGTGCTGTTTGCTCTCTACATGTCTGTTCTTTTCTTCTTCTCTATCCTCTCACACCCCAGCCAGTCGCAGCAGATGAATGCCCCTCCCTGAGCCTGGTTCTGCTGGAGGTTTCTTCCTGTTAAAAGGGAGTTTTTCCTCTCCACCGTCGCCAAGTGCTTGCTCACAGGGGATCGCCTGATTGCTGGGGTCTTTCTGCAACTGAGGGGGTCCCCCCTACAGTTGATAGTGCTATGAGATGACTGTTGTTGTGAAATGGCGCTATAATAAATAAAGCTGAATTGAATTGAATTGAATTGATCCAGCAACACCTTATCCATCACAGACGGACACGGATCGCCCAAATGTTGTCCTGAGCTGGCAGACGAAGCCACTGTTTTTAGCAGGATACGTTACAGCAGAGACCAGCTGTTAGCACTTAACCAGACCAAGATGCTAGCGCAAGACTTGAACATACCGGGTGAAATAAGACAGAAACAACATGGATGCTGTGCTGGAGCAAGACAGCAGGCGAGAAATATAAGGTACAGACCAGTCCTTCAATCCGTTATTATGGGGAATATACGATCGCTACTCAACAAGACAGATGAGCTAGCGGCTATGGCTCATTACCAGAGCGCCTTCAGAGAGATTAGCATGATGTTGTTTACTGAGACGTGGCTAACAGAACTAGCAACAGATGCTAACATCGAACTGGAGGGTTTCCACTCAATACGGGCAGACCGGACACCAGTCAGCGGGAAGGCAAGGGGCGGAGAAGTGATAATGTATGTCAATAACAGCTGGTACAGACCGGGACATATCACGGTTAAACAACAACACTGCAACAAAGACACTGAGTTGCTAGCTGTTAGCATGTGGCCTACCTATCTCCCGAGGGAATACTCACACGTGATCTGCATTGTTATTAATGCAAATCTGACAGCGAACGCGGGGACAGCGCGTGACGCCATTCATTCAGTAACTGGCAGGCTGCTGACAGAACACCCAGATCTTCTTCTCCTCATCTCTGATGATTTCAACTATATTTCACTGTCCCACATTCTGCCCACATTCACCCAGTATGTCACATGCCACACTAGAGGCAATAAAAAACCCTGGACTTATGCTATGCAAACACTAAGGAGGCGTACACCTCATCACCACTCCCCCCACTCGGGAGATCGGATCACAACTTGGTTCATCTCCTGCCTGTGTACAAACACCTTGTACACAGACAACCTCCAATCATGTGCACGGTGAAGTTATGGTCTGAGGAGGCAGTGGATGCGCTAAAAGACCATTTTGAAACCACTGCCTGGGAGCAGCTCTGTGATCCACATGGTGAGGATATCGATGGCCTCGCTCACACCATCACGAACTACATCAACTTCTGTGTGGACAACACCGTACCCACCAAGACCATACAGTGTTGCTCGAACAACAAACCCTGGATTAACCCTGAGATTAAAACACTTCTGAGAGAGAAGAAGAGGATCTTCAGGTTGGGGAACAGGGAGATGCTGAAGTCCGTACAGAGGGAGCTGAGGAGGAAGATCAGAGAAGGCAAGGAAAGCTTCAGGAAGAAGATGGAGGACAAACTGCAACAGAGCGACATCAGCGGGGTCTGGAGAAACCTTAAAACCATCTCTGGGCTCCAGAATACCTCCTCCCAGGCCACGGGGGGGGGGGGGGGGCAGGGAGTGGGCAAACAATCTGAACCTGTTTTTTAACAGGTTTGACCAACCGCCCTCCCCCCCGACTGCACACCAACCACTGCTGCCTCGAAAGTCATTGAGACCTGCTGTCCACAATCCACTCCACCAACTCCCCCCACTCCCAGCACACAGCCCCCCAACCTGACCCTCACTAAGAGCCAGGTGAGGACGGAGCTAAGGAAGTCAAGGCGAGGAAGGCCTCGGGACCGAACAGCATCAGCGCGAAGCTCCTCAAATCCTGCACAGACCAGCTGTGTGGGATTGTGGAGTACATCTTCAACCTGAGCCTGAAGCTGGGGAGGGTACCACAGTTGTGGAAAACATCTTGTGCGGTACCTGTACCAAAGACTTCCCACCCCAAAGACCTGAACAGCTACAGACCAGTGGCCCTGACATCTCACATGATGAAGACTCTGGAGAGAGTGCTCCTTGCTCACCTCCACCCCCTGGTGGGACCAGCAATGGATCAACTCCAGTTCACCTACCAGCATGGCATTGGGGTGGAGGATGCAGTGATCGTCCTCCTTCACTGTTCCCTGTCCCATCTGGAGAAGACCGGGAACGTGGTAGGGTCATGTTCTTTGACTTCTCCAGTGCTTTCAACACCATCCAACCGATGATCCTGAAGGACAAGCTGCTGTGCGCAGGGGTGGACCAGCACCTGTCATCTTGGATCCTGGACTACCTCACTAACCAGCCGCAGTTTGTGAGAACCCAGGATTGTGTGTCCGACATGATCATCAGTAGCACGGGGGCCCCCCAGGGAACGGTTTTGGCTCCCTTCCTGTTCACCCTTTATACTGCGGACTTCTCACACAACACAATACACTGCCATCTTCACAAGTTCTCTGACGACTCTGCGATCGTTGGCCTCATCTCCAATGGAGATGAAGCTGAGTACAGAGGACTTATCCAGAATTTCATGGACTGGTGCCGTCGGAACTGCCTCCAGATCAACGCGAGGAAAACTAAGGAGCTGGTGGTGGACTGCCGCAGGCATGGGCAGCCCCTCACAGTACCAGTAAATATACAGGGAACAGACATCGAGATGGTGACATCCTATAAGTACCTGGGTATTCATCTGAACAATAAACTAGACTGGTCACACAATACTGATGCACTCTACAAGAAGGGACAGCGCAGGCTGTTCCTGCTGAGGAGACTCAGGTCTTTTGGTGTACAAGGGGCGCTGCTGAAGTCATTCTATGACACGGTGGTGGCATCAGCCATCACTTTTGGAGTGGTCTGCTGGGGCAGTGGCATTACTGCAGCCGATAGGAAGAGACTGAACAAACTGATTAAGAAAGCTAGCTCTGTCCTGGGGCAGCGCCTTGATCCGATGGAGGAGATAGGAGAGAGAAGGACGGTGGCTAAACTGTCATCTCTGCTGGAGTCCGAGTTCCACCCTATGCAGGACATACTGAATGCACTGAGGAGCTCATTTAGCAGCAGACTACATCATCCCAGGTGCACAACCGAGAGGTTTCGTAGGTCCTTCCTACCAACGGCTGTCAGACTGTACAACCTAAGCAGGGCTGCTCGCAGAGATAGCAAAAAGACGTAACAAACTAATAGTTTTTTGAATGCAAAAGATGCAATAGACTTACACAATGGTCCCCTCCGGCATACAACTAGGAACATACCGGTCGCTATGGAGGGTGAGAATATGTATGGGCACATAATCATACCATGTAGGATAACTAAGTAGACGGTTATGCTGTTTCATTCCATCTAGCAACAATGCTCTGCACTGTGTGTGTTTATATATTTACATATTTATTCCATCTAGCTACAATGCTCAGCACTGGGTGTGTTTATATATTTATATATCTACATATTATTCCATCTAGCTACATTGCTCCGCACTGTGTGTGTTTATATACTTGCATATTTATTCCACCTAGCTGCAATGCTCCGTACTGTGGGTGTTTATATATTTACATATTTATTCCATCTAGCTACAATGCTCTGCACTGTGTGTTCATATATTCATATATTTATTCCATCCAGCTACAATGCTCTGCACTGTGTGTCTGTGTGTGTGTGTGTATATATATATATATTTTATAGGAATACGTACATATGTATATTAGCTGCTCTTGCTTGCTTGTTTTTTTCTTGCCTTCTGATTGTTGCTCTGAGTGTTGCTATCCCTGTGCTGTTGCAATCCTGGAATTTCCCCGTTGTGGGACTAATAAAGGCTTATCTTATCTTATCTTATCTTATATTATGATTACAAGAAAAAAAGCCCTCAATGCACAGTTAGCAGACAAGAATGTACACAAGGACACAAAGAGAGCAGTGAGTGAGTGATCTTTTTCATCAGTTTTTGAGTCAGTGTGGGTGTAGTGTTGAGTGTAGGTGTTTGTATCAGTTAAGAACAACAAAGTCTCTTTGGCAGGAGATGTTTTGTCTTAGCTGCTGGCATTTGTCCTTGAGCCATGCAGCTGACTGTCCGTGGAGTCAATGCAGCTCAAATGTTTTGAAAACAAAAAACTGCAGATAATCTGGAGGACTTGTGTGAGGGGGTCAGATTAGTCGAATAGTACTGATCCCAGAGAAAGAAACTTTATATCCTCTTACAGATTCAGTACTTAATCCTTCAGTGCTGGACGTTGAATCCTTCATGGATGGCTCTCAGCGTGATCATGATGTAATCCATTTTCCTAGACAGTTCTCCATTTGCTGCTGTCAGAGTCCTCTCCATTTTTTCAATTTGATGGTTATGCCTCGCCTGGCCAGCATTTTGATAGGCTATGTCCATCTTCATCAATTTACGGTACACCAGGACAATCCCAGATCCAATCAGAACGATCCCGATGACCATTACTACGAAGACGTACAAATCTTCGACATCTTCGATGGAAAGATCAGACAGGCACAAGAGTTTCCAATTACTTGTGTCCCTCAAATAGCCCGCAGCAGCCGTTCGTGCGGGGCAAACAACCTCCCCCGGGGCACTTTTCCTCGTTGAAAAAATAGTGTCAATTGCGTTCAAAGCCCAGCTTATTAAATCCATAATTTCGTTCGATAATCAGCAGTAGAGACACGCAGACAGATGATAGCAAGCTGGGATCCAGTTAGTTAGAGGAGGAAGGATATAAGTCAGAGCTGGAGAGAAGAAAAAAGCGTCTGCTCTCTTTGGGAGGCGGAAGTGAGTGAGACTTTTTTGCTCACAGAGATAGCAAAAAAAAAAAACGTGACGGCCTAATAGTATTGAATGCAAAAGACAAAACAGACTTACACAAATGGTCCCCTCCAGTATACAACTAGGACAATATCAGTCGCTATGGAGGGTGACAATTTGTATGGGTACATATTCATACCATGTAGGGTAACTAAATAGACGGTTATGCTGTTTATTCCATCTAGCTACAATGCTCCGCACGGTGTATATATATTTATATATTTAAGTGTACATATGTATATTCACTGCTCTTATTTTCTTATCTTCTAAATTTTTGCTCTGAGTGTTGCTATCCCTGTGCTGTTGCAATCCTGGAATTTCCCCATTGGGGGACTAATAAAGGCTTATCTTATCTTATCTTATGATGAGAGCATTCACCCTCCGATTAGATACATAAAGAATGTTTGTTCTATTTAACGTGTGGCCCTTTATGAAAGTTTATGAAAGATATGCAACTTAGGGATTTTATAACTATTTTAGTAAGTTATAAACGTTCTTTTGAATTTCAAAAGTTTTATGAAGTGTATGTTTACTGTATGTTATCATATGTCTTGTTGCATCTTTTTTGCATCTGATTAGAATTTTAGTGTTATGAAGGTCATGAATCATGGACTTCTGCCAATGTCCGAGTTCCTGGAGGCACTGGACACTTGATACAGTGGGACTTGTGCCAGTACCTACTCAGTTTTGTTTCAGTTTTGTCTAAATAGACACAGAGTGCATGCGATGTTGAGTCATGAACCTTAATGGGCCAATGAAGCGAGGGGCACTCCAAGTCCTCGTAAAGTTCTTCCTGTAGACGTAGTCACCAGGAGCGATGGTAGGTGGATCAGGTCCTTGGGATTCTCGAAGGAGATCATCCTGTTGGAGGGGCGTAAGAAACTGGACAGCTAAATGCAACTGTTCAACATAATCAGAAAGTTCTTGTTCTTGTAGGTCCAAATCTGGTGTGGATCCTGACTGTAAATCGGCTGTCAAAGGGCAGGGTATCTTTTTGCCCGTAAGCAGGTCATGTGGCGTAAGGCCACTGCATGAAGGGCTCTGTCTGATCGAAAAGAGAGCCAAAGGAAGTGCCTTGACCCAGGTCAAACCAGAGTCTGCACATATCTTGGCCAATGTAGTTTTCAATGTTTGACTCATGCGCTCCACTAAACCTTGAGAATCGGCATGGTAGGAGCATCCGAGAGCCCTGCGAATGCCAAAGTAACTTTTCACCTCGAGTAACTGTTCAGAGGTGAAGTGGGTGCCATTATTGGATCTAATCCCTGCTGGCACACCAAATCTGGGAATGAGGTCATAAACTAGCCAGTCAATGACCACTTGAGATGTAGTAACTTTACATGGTTTTGCTTTTACCCAATGGGTAAAGGAGTCCACCGCAATCAACATGTTTCGGTACCCTTGTACTCTATGTTCTGGACCCATATCTACAAAATCAATCACAACTTCAGCCCAGGGATATGGAGAGACAGGAAAAGCACCCATCCCTAACTTCATGGTTGGTCGCGGGTTGTATTCTGTACAAATGGAACAAATATTTACATAATATTTACAAATGTCAGCAAGGTGTGGGTGCCACCAGCTAAATGGCTTCAATAATAGGGTTTGTCATTCACAGTTTCCCTATTTTCTTATTTGAATATTATACTAATCTTGTAGATTGTTGATGGTAAGCTAAGTGGTTTCCTAGGTAAATGCTTGATACTAATAATTTAGGAACTGCACTTAAATGTGACATGATTTGATTTACAAAGTGTATTCCATTTCCAATATCTAAGTAAATCATTTCAGCTATTTTAATTCTTGATATTGTTTTCGTTAAAGCAGTATAAACAATATAAATAAACTGCAGTATTTAAATTAGTGTAAGCCTTCGTATATTCAATAAGTGTGTAAATAATTTCTAAACATTTTTACCTTCACTCTTATTTAGTTCAATGAGATCCATGCAAAGGTTTTGAAAAAACCAAGTTTATGCAGGGAAGATCAAATTATTTTGCTTTGAGCTCCCTAAAGCATTGTTCCCTTAATTGAGTAAAAATCTGTATTGTCTTTGTAGTGGATTCTAAATTAAGTCCCACAGTAAACATAAATTCATCACAAGTTGGACTTTCCTTAGACATTTGGAACTTTTCTCATAAATTTGCATGGTTTTCTTACTTATCAGTTTACCTTGTTCCTTATAAACATGATATTTCTTTTACAATAATCTACAGATATTTTCTTAAATATCTGGAAATTTATTGATATAACTTTTAACTTTTCCTATTGAATGTTGTGATTTCATTACCAAGCGGTTTCATTTATATTTTTCTCTTCATAATTGATCATCTATTGATAATTTTTATGTATTATCTATTTTTCTGAGGATTGCTAATTATTTTTTTGCTAATTAATTTCTTTGGTACCCCCTTTTGATGCATGGAGACGCACAGGGTATTTGCTTGATGGGTAGTGTCTGTTTACTAGAAGGAAGCGTGTTAGCACTTTTATGTGTTACACACAGGTAATTTAGATGAAAATCTGTGAGTAGTACAGCTTCTTCAAAAAGAGGTTTCAATAACCATGGTTTCTTTTGTGACATCTCTTGAACTAATTTACAAATTCCATTTAGGAAAAACAATATAGCTGACTGTGCAGATTTGATATGTCAGCATTGATAACTAAGATCAGTCTGTCCAGTTGAACACAGACAGGTTGAATTTGTGTAAGTGAATCCTTGTGAAAGGTTGTGTCACACTCCTTCAGTCAATGGAAAGGTGGACATTTTGCCTAATTAGAATTTGGCTTAATTTTGTACAAGGAATGCCTCATTTTATATAATCCTTGGTAAATTATGGGGTGGTCTGTAGTCCCGAGGCCCAGCTCGGCCGTGGCCGAGCATCGGGAAAACACATTCCTTATTACTGTCACATTTTTGAAATGTGAAATTGTCACACCATTATGTGGTGAGTGGCATCAGATGTATTCTGCAGTGTGAAGTCATATGAACACTACATTTTTAAAGTCAGAGTCGTTTAACTTGTTATGCTTTATGTCATTTGCAATGTCACTTGTTCTACTTAGCTTCAAAAAATGCTTGTCAACTAAGAGGTCCTTTTTCCCCGTAAAGTGCACTGTTATGCTTCAGTCAAAGAAAAAAAAAGAAAAGTCAGTGACACGTCAAAAATTGAATAAAAATAGCTCAATGTTTTTCATTTTCCAAAGGAAAAAAAAACTGGATGGAATGAAAATATTGGCTTTAATAATATGTAAATAGTTCATCACGTACATAACAATAGAGTGAAAACCCACAAAGTTAGACTGAAAGAAAAATTAAAACCCCAAAACTTTGCAAAAATACCCATATATAGATTGTTTGTTTTTTTTTCCCCCCTTTTCCCTTTTACCAAGTTTTTACACACAAATCAGTAGCTACACAACCTTTTCTGTATTTTTTCCCCAAGTTCTCTCTCTGTCTGTTTCTTTCACTCAAGGACACACAGATAGATAAACACATTGCCGTAAAAACAACACCAGTCCACTGTTTTTGCTCAAAGCTACTATTTTCTTATAATTTTAAACACTTCTCAAAAGGATAACTAATCAATTCTTTTTTGCTAAAAAATCACAAACAACAATTTTACAACCTGCTTCTTCCACCTCCGTGGAGAACTCACTTTTTTTTTCTTCCACACCGGAGCAGATTACACAGAAACAAAACAACGCAGACTGCAGTACCTTTCATCTAAAACTCACAAAATAAAATATTTCAATGGTCACATTACCCCCCCCCCCCTTGTGTGCCTAAAGCCCAAAGTAAGACCTCCTCCCCCGGCATCTTGCAATAGCTCACCGTAGCGGGGGAAGTCCCATGGGCGATAATGCAGACCTGGTAAGGTTTTATGTTGTGTTAATGCCAATCTATCTTGTATAATGATCTTTGCCTCGTGTTTCTTGCTCTTCCTAAGGAGACCAGCCTTTTCCTCCTCTTTGGTCACCTATTCTTGTTGCTTGTGCAATCTATTTATATACGCGGCTTTGAGTGCTTTGTTTGGTAGGGGATCCCCTAAATGACCAAATATTCCATCTCTTTGCAACCATTTTACCCAGGTTTTAAATTGTTTGTGATCCTCTTCCAATTTTTTTGTGGCGCACTGTAGCATTTAACACTTCATCTATTTGTTTCATTGCATATCCCAGAGTACCCAGAGGGTAATCAGAGCTGTGTTTCTCATTGTCCATTTTATCGTTGTCTGATTCGGTTGCCATTTAGTCCAACCAGTTTAAGTGCTATAGTCTAATGTTAATATTGTATAACATAGAATGAGATTATTATTATTATGATCTTATTTATCTCCACTTCTTCACAACAATAACTTCTCCACAATTTAAAACTCTCTGAGGTAAGACCAACTCTATTTTAGAGATGCCTTCGTTGCAATTCTCTAGGAGTTAAAACCTTTTGGTCTGAGCTAATTATGCTAGGGGTGCCAACTCTACTTTTAGGAATTAAGCAATAATTCCAAGGGGTTAAAACCTTTTGTCTCTTCCCCCTTTGTCTAAATCTTTTCTCAGCACACTCTACTCCCAGTGTCTATGTGTGATCATCTAAATTTGTGCAGGATATTTTTGCTAACATTAAGTTTTGGAATAGAAGAAAGTTTTTGGCCTGCCACTCCTTTAAAACACCAGGGGGTAGTAGTACAGTACAGTTTATCAGTGCATCTCAGGACATTAGAATATCATAATTTATCTGAGTTTATCTTACTCAGAAACTCTCTCCTCTATATAGTTCTCATTTGTAAAATGCTCACTACAAATCCTAGCATTGCAGCTAACTGGAGGTTTTTTGTTTTTTTTTTGTTACTTATTTGTACCCGTAGGTAGACTTGGTTTGCAGTCTGGTGACAAGCCACCGGCTGCTGGTCGCTGCGTGCGCGAGCGCCCTAAACCTACATGTTTTTGGTATGCGGGAGGAAACCGGAGAAATCCCGGAGTAAACCCACGCAACACGGGGAGAACATGCAAACTCCACACAGCTCACTGTTGGCCGGGGGCTGGGATCGAACCCACGATCTCATGATCCCCGCTATCCCCCGACCGAGGGTAAAACTGTGCTGCCACAGTGCTAAACCACTGCGCCACCGTGCAGCCCGGGTTGACCCGTTTGAGTGCAGCTAGCCACCCACGAAGAACAGCTGTCTATTTCAGTGGCAATGAATAAAAATGGACAGTCTTTCTCTCATTTTGAAGCCTGTATAATTTATTGCTGCAGCCAGGTGCAAGGCAAAAATGATCCCCCTTCTGTCAATTCTTCCTTTTGTTTTCCTTTTTCTCCATCGAGCTTCTGACAAGCTAAGTGTAAGTGATAATCTAATGTAGGCATTCCTGACCAACCAACCTGGTGACATCGCCGTCGAGGCTAGGGCAATATGGTGCTAACAATAGAATTTTGATGACTTATTGTTTGGATCCAGTTGCACGTACAGTGTTATACCTTTAATAGATTATTAGTGTATGGGTCCAGGTTTTGAATAGTGATTGAAACCTGTAGCGTTTTATGTCCTCTTTAAATGTTCGGTTAGTATTTGGTTAAACAACAAACATGTCCAAACGGGAAACAAAATGCCAAAATTATTAAATTAAATTTTAATGAATATACACTACTCACAAAAAGTTAGGGACATTCGGCTTTCGGGTGAAATTTGAGGATGCACCTAAAATGCACTATAACCAGTACAGGTGAACTTAATTTGACTTTATCTAACCTTTTGAATGCACATGTCCAACTGTTCAATGTTTCAGTAGTTTTTGTGTAATTTGCTGTTCTCTATCAAGGTGCTTAACAGCAAAATTCACAACAGGTAAAACAGCAGCCTTGTGTGTAGCACAATGGAATGTACGCACTCTGTTGGACAGAACAACATCACAGCGCCCAGAATGACAGACCGCACTTGTGGCCCTGGAAATGAACAGGTACAATGTAGACATAGACATAGCAGTCACTTAGTGAAACAAGATTGCCTGGATATGACAGCTTGGAAGACCATGGGTACATCTTCTTTTGGAGTGGGAGATCAACTCAAGAAAGGAGAAAAGCAGGAGTGGACTTTGCAGTCAGAAAGGAGATAGCAGCAATGCTTGATTAAGAACCGGTGCCAATCAGTAACAGAATAATGACAATGAGACTCCCATTACAGCGGAAGATGTATGCCACACTCATCAGTGTATATGCCCCAACAATGACCAACACAGAGGAGGTGAAGGAAGAGTTCTACAGTGATTTATGTAAGACTATCATGCATGTGCCGACTGATGACAGGCTGATACTCGTTGGAGATTTTAATGCCAGAGTTGGTTCGGACACTGAGAAATAGAAAGGAGTGCTAGGCAGTCATGGAGTAGGCAAGTGCAATGCTAATGGAGAACTTCTACTTGCACTATGTTCAGAGTACAACCTTGTGATAACCAACACTCTATTTAAGCACAAGGACACACACAAGAAGACATGGATGCACCCAAGATCCAAGCACTGGCACTTATTAGACTACATCATAGTCAGGCAGAGAGACATAAGGGATGTATTGGACACCAGAGCAATGAGAGGCGCGGACTGTGGTACTGATCATGTTATGCTGAGATCTAGATTAAGGATTTGCAGACGAAAACATCACTGCAGGACGGGTGCAAAGCCACCACGGAAGCTTAACACTAGTGCACTAAAAGGCCAAAAGAAGCAGGAAGAACTTACACAGGAAATGGATGAAAACTTGAAAAACTGGAACAGCAACAACTCAGAGAATGACATAGAAGAGAAATGGGCAACACTGAAGGATAAGGTGTATCAGACTGTGAGTGATATATTAGGCCACCCTGAGAGGACACATCAAGATTGGCTTGATGAGCATGATGAACACCTGAAAAAACTACTAGAAGTGAGGAATACAGCTAGCCAGGAAAACCTACAGTGTAACACAAGGTCGAAGAAGAAGAAATACTCAAAGGCTCAGAGTGAGCTACAGAAGTATACCAAAGAGATGAGGTCCAACTGGTGGGATGAAAACACGGAGGAACTTCAAACTACAGCAGACAGGAAGGACATGAAAACATTCTTCACAGGTTTGAGAGAAATCTACAGCCCTAAACCAAGAGGACTGATCCAACTAAAGGCTGTGGATAGTGAAACGGTTTTGCAGGAGAAAGACAAGATCCTGGATAGATTTGCAGAACACTTTGACCAACTACTAAACAACCCTGGAGATCTCACTGAAGAGGCTAAAGAAGCTCTAGTGCAGCGACCAGCTGTATCAAGTCTGGATGAACCAGCAAATTTTGATGAACTAACGGCAGCTATCAGGACAACACAGGATGGTAAAGCTCCAGGAAGGGATGGAATTCCAGCAGTAGTGTGGAAATTTTGTGGTGTATTCAGCAGATCAACTGCCTGCACAAGCTCATCCAAGAGATATGGGATACCCAGAAAGTACCTCAAGACTGGAAGGATGCAAGTATTGTGCCTTTGTTCAAGAAAGGTGACAGGAAAGATTGTGGAAATTACCGAGGTATATCACTGCTAGCTACTGTTGGTAAGATTCTCTTACGTGTACTACTGAACAGACTCAATGAACACATCTTGCAGAATGTACTACCGGAAACCCAGTGCAGCTTTAGAAGTGGAAGAAGCACAATGGACATGATTTTCTGCTTGAAATAGGTTCAAGAAAAGTGTATTGAACAGAACATGCCGCTTTATGTAGTCTTCATAGACTTCAGTAAAGCCTTCAACACTGTTTCACGACAAGGACTTTGGCAGGAACTCAAGAAATATGGCTGTACAGAGAAGTTTGTCAGCCTGATCGAGGCACTCCATACAGGTATGCAAGCAAACGTGGCAATGAGTGGTTCAGTATCTAAAGACTTTTCAGTAAGCAACGGGGTGAAACAAGGGTGTGTGCTGGCACCTACGCTCTTCTCGCTATATCTGGCAGCCATGCTTGAAGTGGCCTTCAAAGACACTTCAGAAGGAGTATACATTCAAACAAGGAAAGAAGCAGACTTGTTCAATGTGGCACAATATAAAGCCAAGAGAAAGACATCGATAAAGGTAGTAAGAGAAATGCTCTTTGCTGACGACAGTGCTCTAGTTGCACACAGTGTGGAAGATATGCAATCTTTAGTGGAGAAATTTGCAAGAGCAGCTAGCCAATTCAGCCTCCAAATCAACATCAAGAAGACGAGTACCTTTATCAATCACCAAATTTCCAATTATCAATATCACTACCAGAAGAGATCAGCATTGGTACAGAGCCACTAGTCAAGCGCAAGACTTTCAAGTATCTTGGGAGTACGGTTTCAGAAAATGCTAGGTTGGAGGATGAACTATCTCTCAGAATGGGAAGAGCGAGCACTGTGTTTGGAAGCTTGAGGGAGAGACCGTGGAGCAATCAAGATGTGTCTATCCATGTGAAATGCAAAGTGTACAGAGCGACAGTACTGGCTACTCTATTGCACGGTGCTGAAACTTGAACTGTCTACAGAGTGCAGGTGAAGAAACTCCACGCATACATGATGAGACACCTTCGAGCCATAATGAACATCTCATGGAAAGACAAAATAACCAACATAGAAGTGTTGAAACAAGCTGGTCTACCATCAGTGGAGGACATGCTAATACAGATGAACCTGAGATGGCTCGGACATGTTGAGAGGATGGACCACCAGCGTATCCTTCGGCAGTTACTCTACTCACAGTTATGCGAGAGCAAACGCAATCAGAGTAGACCAAGGCTCAGATTTAAAGACACTGTAAAAAGAAACTTGAAGAAGTTGGATATAGACAGGAGTTCCTGGCAGAGGAAGGCTAAGGACAGAGATGTGTGGAGGAATCTGATAAGACCTAAATGAAACAGTCATTGTCGCCCACGACAGACTGCTATGATGATAATGATGATGATGATGATGAGTGTGCCTTATTTTTCCATAGTCATTATGCAGACTGATACCTATCCACACAGCAACTTAAAGGAGGTGAATATTTATGCAATCATTTATCTAACATTAGGGTTTAAAAAAACTTATTTTGTTTCATTTTTAAAAAAAATTCTTGTCAAGTAAGTCAGATTATATAAGCCATGATTCCATGTATTAAAAGAAAAGCATTGAGCTTGCTAATTAATACTTTTTATAGACTCTGTGCATACAAAGTTTTTAACATTTTTCTGACTCAGAACAACAAAGCTATATTGTTCAATATGTGGACATGCTGTTGTAGCATCATCTCACTTTGGCTCATCAATAAGAATTATTCTTCAGCTTAAAGACTTAAAGACATTATTTCACCCAGGAAAAGGACAGCCAGGAACTGCTCTTTTACCCCAGGCCACAGCTGAACTCACATCCCTTTGTTCATCTTAAGACAACTTAAAGGAAGTTCCCTGTAGCCGCCATTTTAGGGAAGGGACCCTGGACTCCCCAAGTGATATCATTGGGTTTCCTCTTCCTGGAGTGCACATGAAAACTGCCTCCATCTTGTGGTGAAACATAGGGACTGCATCTTTTATTTAAACCCTTAATCTTTAAAGCTGATTTATAACCAAATTAAGTCTTCAAAGTAACTTCAAAGCAATCCATATTATTCGGAATAGACTAAATTTAAACCAAATTCAAAGTTTTATGCCAAGAACAAATGGTAATAGACTTGTTGGCTGATGAAAGATTCTCAGTGGTGAGACCCCCCTCACTGCATAAATATACCAACAGCAGGAACATATTAAAACATCCCTATTGTATTTAATCACTTATGTAACCACATATTGAAATATTTTAAGTTAAAAGCAAACATATTTACACATTTTTAAAAAAAAGTGCAAACTTTGAAGCTATATTTGTGTTTATTTTGCAGTTTTTAAATGTGACATTGTATGATTCGTTTCCTACAGAAACCCAGTTTTAGCTTAAGGATTCTAATGCTGATGTTTACTCAAGAGTAATCTTAAAGTAGGATTAAACATGTGCATTTTAACAAATTTACAGATTCACTGAATATTTCAATCAATCAATCAAAGACTTTATTCCAGACTCAAGGTCCATCAAAAAAAAAGTAAAAAACAAGACAGTTGAAACAATCAAAAAGTTACAAAAAAACACTAAGACACAACTGCTAAGAGAAGTACAAAGACAGTACAGACTTTAAAAAGACTTAAAAAGACAACTGTACCAGTGCCTTCTAAACTGTGACTGACAGCGAATAGAACTGAGCTTAATGCTAGACATGACTTGAATGATTTCATTTCTAGATGCATCAAGCCGACAGATGAATTTATACATAAGATTCCTTATTACTGCGTGCAGAGTATTTACACGTGATGAGACAAATAACTCGGAAGCACTGCACCATCGAGGCTTTTTAAGTAAAATTCTTAAGGCATCATTGTAAGCAACCTGTAATTTCTGCATACTTTGTTTCCTATAATTTATCCATAAATGAGCAGTGTATAAAGGTGTACAATAGGTTTTAAAAAGAACCAGTTTCACCTCATCTGAACAAAAACCAAACCTGCGTGCAAGAATATTTGCTTGCATGTAGATTTTGCAGCGTTGTCTGAAAATATCATCATCATCAGTCATTCTATCATTAATAAAATGTCCCAGCTATTTAATTTTATCCCTGACAATTAATTCCCTGCCTGCCAATTCAAAGGCAGGGAATTTCATTAACAAATCTTCTTTAGTGCAGCAAATCAGCACACAGCTCTTATTTGTATTATATTTTATGTCATTTTCCTCTCCATAAGCACTACACACTCTTAATAACTCCTGAAGACCAGCACTACTTGGACTGAGAATAACTAGATCATCAGCATACATAAAATGATTCACCAACTTATTCCCTATTAAACACCCAGTTTTACAGGCATTCAGTTGCTTTGACAATTCATCCATGTAAAGATTAAATAGAATAGGGGATAATATACTGCCCTGTCTGACACCACTGCTCACACCAAATGGGGATGAATGACTCTTCCCCCATTTCACCAGCATCTTCTGATGTGCGTACCAGTAAATCAGGATATGTACTAAGTACTTGGGAACCCCCCTGTCAATCATTTTCCTAAACAATATCCTGTGATTGACACGATCAAACGCCTTGGAGGCATCAATAAAACACAGAAAAACTGAAGAATTTTGATTTCTGTACTTATTTATAATTTCTTTTAAAGCATATATGCACAGATCTGTTCCATGATGGGGTTTGAATCCAAATTGATGATCAGTAGATTTGATGAATACATTTAATTTTTCAAACATGATTTTTTCCAGTACTTTAGATATTATATTGGCTATAGCTATGGGCCTGTAATTATCCAGGCTACACAGCTTACCAGCTTTATCTTTAATGACTGGTACCAACACAACAGACAATAAAGATTCTGGTAACATCCCATGAATCATGAAGCTGGTGAAACAGATTGCAAGAAGAGGAGCGGACTTCCAGTTATGGCGGCCACATGAGAAGGACACGTATCACTCTGCTATGCTCCTAGAGAAAAAAAAATGGCAAATAACTCTCTCATTTGGGACAGAACCTATCCCAGCGTTTGGGCGAGGATATGTCGGTGAAGCCTAAGGCTGGAAAATCAGGTAGAGGAAAAAGCGAACCGCCGAAACAGTCCAAATTAAAGGACTTTCACGTCTGTGACGCAGCAGATAAAGCTCCATATATGGCGGAGGAAGCTAGCAGCAGTGCGGTGACTGCAGGAAACGGCACAGGTGCAGTGCTTGCTGCCATTAGCTCAATGAGAGCAGACTTTTCTGCTAAATTTGATGGGATTATGGCAGCGTTGGAAGGAATGAGAAAAGAATTGGGTGACTGTGTAGAGCGAATGGCGCAGGTGGAGCTTCGTGTTTCCAGTGCTGAGGATGACGTCGCAGGCCTTCAATTAAAGGTGCGCACTTTGGAAAAAAAAAAAAACTTCTGGAAGATAATGTCCTGGACTTGGAGTCCCGGTCGAGACGGAACAACTTGAGGCTGATGGGTCTACCTGAGGGAACCGAGGGTCGGGACCCATGTTCCTTTTTGGAAAAGTGGATTCCGGAGGTGCTGGGCAGCGCGGAGCTGCAATCATCAGTCGTTCTAGAAAGTGCACACCGAATTGGCCCACCGAGAGATAAGGGACCACCGAGGACGCTTATTATGAAGTTCCTCAGCAACAGAGACAGGATGAAGATCTCCAACGCTGCGCGAGCCAAAGGAGACCACCAGGACCAGCAGGTGCGGTTCTACCCAGATTTGGCCACAGGAATCCAACAATTGAGGAAGCAGTTTGACCCCATACGTAAAGAGCTGCGCAACCTTGGGATTCGTCATGGTGTAATTCACCCTGCGAGACTGTTGACCACGTATGGGGGCAGAACGCACATCTTCAAGACCCCAGAGGAGGCGCAGGAGTTCATCAAGAAGATCCAAGAAGAGACTGGTGGGAGCTAAGCATGAACAAAATATAAGGTAGAATATTTAAGCATTTGCACAGGCATCTGACTGATTTGAAGCAAATAGCAAGTTTACAAAATATAGATTGTATTATATATTTAAAAAAAAAAACCTCTATGATGTACAAAGTTGCTAAAAATTTTGGAGTTAAGTTGGAAAACTACAGAAGAGAGTTAATGTTACGTCATTAAAAGCAGTAGAGTTAGGGTGATTGGGAGGATGAAGAAGGAGTGGCTTTGGCTGTTCCTCGTGGGTGTGGAGCGGTCGATGGCTATATCGGGAGACGGAATTTTTCTTTTGATTTTGGGGGGATCACCACAAATGTGGGAAGGGGGAATTTGTTTGTGTGTAGTTTGTAGGATGAATGTTCAACCACTCATGTTTTTGCTTCTCTGTATGAGCATGTTTACACTGCAAGGTAATCCCAAACTCCCTATTGATCATAAACCAAAGCGTTAATCTTAATTTAACTTCATGGAATTGCAGAGGTCTACAAAATTTAAAAAAAACTTAAACAAGTTATGAATAAAATAAAAGACATGGGTTCAAAAATTGTGTTTTTACAAGAAACTCATCTAATAGAGGAGGATGTAAAAAGAATTAGGAGTAGATGGCAAGGAAGTGTTTTCACCTCATCATTTTCATCCCGAGCCAGGGGAGTTATGATTCTCATACATAAATCAGTCCCATTTCAAGTGAAAAATGTAATTCGAGACAAATTTGGAAGATATTTAATCATTCAAGGATCTTTGCTATAAGAAAATATAAATCTGGTGAACTTATATGGTCCCAATATAGATGATCAAAAGTTCTTTGCTAATTTATTTCTTATCTTATCATCACTTACAGGGCAACATATAATAGCAGGGGATTTTAATTGTACATTGAATCCCGGTATAGATAGATCAACAGGACTGGACTGTACGCACAATGGATGTAGGATGATCATTAATCATTTTATGAAAGAATTGAGATTGCTAGATATATGGAGAGAAATGAAACCACAAGTTAAAGCCTACTCTTGTTATTCTAATACCTACAAGACATTCTCACGTATTGATTATTTTTTGATCTCCACAGAATTAAGGTCCAAGATTCAAAACTGCTTTTATGATAAGATTGTGATCTCTGATCATGCACCCTGCTGTCTAATATATGTAGATAAGAAATTGATAAAGGAACCAGGTAGGTGGCAATTTCAGCATAAATGGCTTCAGGATGAGGAATTTGTTAAGTACATAGGAAAACAGATAGATGAGTTCTTTGATATCAATACTACACAAACATCAGCATGTGTAAAGCGGGAGGCTTTCAAAGCTTTTATTAGGGGACATATTATTAGTTATACAGGTTCAAAATCTAAGAAGACTCGAGAGGAGAGAGTCCAATTGGAACATAAAATAAAAATTCTTCAAGAAAAAGTGTATGCAGGAAGTGATCCAAGGTTGGAGAATGAATTACTGATTTTGAGAGCTGAATATGACAAAAAATCAGCGAATAGAGCTGCCTCGAGTCTTCTAAGATTGAAACAATCTTTTTATGAACAAGGTGAAAAATCAGGAAAATTATTGGCATGGCAGATTAAACAATTAGAATTTAAAACACCAATTACCAGTATTATAAGTAAAGGACAGGTAGTTATAGATCCTTTAGAAATTAATAGACCCTTTAGAGATTACTATGAAAAATTATATGATACCAAAAATAAATCTGACTTAACAAAACTAAATGGGTTTTTGAACGGACTATCTATACCGTGTATTACAAATGAAAACAGGGAGATACTGGAGTCTAAAATTAGTCAAGAAGAAGTTGGGCTAGCCATTGATAATATGAAATCAGGAAAAAGTGCAGGACCAGATGGTCTTCCAGTTGACCTTTATAAAAAAATTAAGAATAAATTAATAAAACCTTTTTTGGAAATGGTTTTAGAAGCATTTCAAAATAGTAATTTACCATCATACATGAATAATGCCTTAATTATACTGTTGCCAAAACCAGGTAAACTCTCTAATAAATGTGAAAATATGAGACCAATAAGCCTATTAAATGCCGACCTTAAGATAATCTGTAAAATTTTAGCAAGACGAATACAAGAAATTTTACCAAATATTATTAATTGAGATCAGAATGGCTTTATAAAGGGAAGACAAGGCTTCCATAATGTAAGAAGACTATTTAATATTATTTATTCTAATAAAGAAGCACCGGATACAGCTCTCCTATCATTGGACGCCGAAAAGGCCTTTGATAGAGTTGAATGGCCCTTTCTTTTTGAAGTCTTACAAAGGTTTGGACTTGGAAATAATTTCATAAAATGGGTTCAGATAATATACAATAATGCTACAGCAGAAATCCTAACAAATAACAATATTTCAAAATCAATAAAAATCAATAGAGGATGTCGACAAGGCTGTCCACTTTCACCTTTACTGTTTACTATGGCAATTGAACCTTTAGTGATGGCGGTACGTTTACATTCACAAATATATGGAATTAAAGTTGGACCAACAGAACATAAAATCTCCCTGTATGCCGATGACATAATATTGTTTATGTCGAATCTTAAAAAATCAATTCCGACCTTCTTGAATTTAATAAAGAATTTTGGGGAAATATCAGGATATAAAATAAATAAAACTAAATCTTCAATATTAATGCTAAATGAGACCCAGAGAAATCACCCAACTTCTGAGGTAAATCAGTTCAACGTTGTAAATCAGTTTAAATATTTAGGAATCCAAATTGTGCCTAAGCTAGAATCAGTCGCCAGTGTCAACTATGAAGCCTTAATGACAGACATTAATGAGTTACTTCAGAGATGGATGTCACTACCAATGTCGACGATCGGGAGAATCAATATACTTAAAAGTAATATCTTACCTAAAATACTTTATTTATTTCAATACATTCCCTTACCACCACCTTTAGATCTATTCTCAAGATTTAAAAAAAAGTTAGTGGAATTTATATGGAACAACAGGAGGGCTAGATTACGTCTGTCCTTATTATATTTACCATTTGATCGTGGAGGTCTGAAATGTCCAAACTTTATGTTGTATTATTGGTCGGCAAAACTGAGGTCTATGACATATTATTTTTCATCAAATGATCTCCCTCACTGGACTGAAATGGAATCATACAATTTACCTTTACCTCTTCCCATATTCATATACTCAGATTCGGCAAAAAAATTACAAAAACAAGTTAAAAATCCATTTGTAAAGCATATGATCAAAATATGGTGTGAAACTAAAAACTATTTAAAAGAACCACACTTATTGTCACAATTTAGCCCAATATGGGGTAATCAATATTTTAAACCAGGGGGAGCGGATGCTGTATTTAAAGTATGGAATTTAAAAGGGATTCAAAAGATTCAAGATTTATATCTGTCACGTTCAGATAACATAACTGGAGTGGTGGCTCAGTTGGTAGAGCATCCGCCCCACACCCGGGAGGCAGGGGTTCAAATCCCGGCCGGGTCATGCCAAAGACCATATAAAAGTGGAACTTCCTGCCATCCAGCTTGGTACTCAGCAATAAATGGAATAGAGGAAGGAACTCTGTGGCGGCGCCTTGCATGGCAGCGGCCCTCTGATTCTGCACTTGGGGTGTGTGTGATTTACACTGTAGATAGGTAAAACACAATCTCGTTCTGCTGTACATGATTGGTTGTACGGTTGAATGACAATAAGGGTGATTAATAATGTCTTTTGAAGAGCTGAGGATCAAATTCAATCTAAATAGAACACATTTTTTTAAATATCTTCAACTTAGGAACTTTATTCAATCAAATCAAAATAAAGCTCTCACTCGACCTATTTATTCATCCTTGGAAAAAATGTTGATGAAAGATAGTAAAAGAAAGGGTATTATTTCAGAGTTTTATAACTCATTGACACTATCCTCAAGTGAAAACTCACAGAAAAGATTAAACTACTGGAAAGAAGATCTGCAAACTGAAATTTCAGAAGAACAATGGGAATTGGTTTGTACAGAAGCTCAAACCAAATCAATAAATGTACGTCTTAAACTGATACATTTTAAATGGTTAATGCGGATGTATGTTACACCGGTGGAGTTAAATAGATATAACAAAAACATACCAGATACGTGCACAAAATGCATGGAAAGTAAAGGAACCCTATTTCATTGTGTATGGGAATGTAGAATAATTAGAATGTTTTGGGAAGAGGTGAGGGTAACAATTGAAAAAATAATTTCAAAACAAATCATATTGAATCCTAAACTGTTTTTGTTGGGTCTGTACCCAGAAAAGCATAACTTTAATAAAAGTGAAAGAACATTCATAGACCTCAGTTTGCTTAATGCCAAAAAATGTATTGCACTACTGTGGAAAAAGACTCACAGACCAGATGTGACTCAGTGGTTAAGACAGATGTTAACAAACCTTCCACTAGAAAGAATAACATATATACTGAAATCAAAGGAAATTGTGTTTGAGAATATATGGAGACCTTTTATTGATTATGTAAAGAATTTAAACATAACTTTTGAAGAAGAAGGTGAATGATGTGTGTGGACCTTGTAAATTCCAAACTGGTGAATATAATATGTATACTTATGTAATGGATTGCCTAGACTAAACAGAGGAGCATTGTTGAAGACTTGATTTTGTTGGTGGTTGTTGGTGTTTTTAGTGTATTTTTTTTGTAGTACTTTAGTGTTAGTGTTTGATTGTTTGTGTCATGTTTGTTAAAAAAAAGGTTCAATAAAGATATTGTGGAGAAAAAAAAGAAGAGGAGCAATTCTTGAGCTAGCATATTTAAGATGCTCAGCAGAAATACAGTCTAAACCACTAGCTTTGTTATCTGATAGCTCTCTAATGGCTTTGGTCACTGCATGAGTGTCAATCAGGAGCGAATCGTCCCTTTCTACTTTCCCTACCTTATAAGTTTCATCCTTAGTTTAATTAAATAATGAATAAAAATGCTGCCGCCATAGATCCACAATATTTTCTGTACCTGAAATGCCTTCCAAGGTACAGGGCAAAGACGTTTTACTGTTACTAATCCGTCTAAGCTCCTTCCAAAAATCTGTGACATTCTTATCTAACAATTTCTTGGCCAAGGAATTACTTCTCATTAGCTGCTCATTTTTTAGAAATATGACGAATAGCATACTTAAACTTTGCATTTGTACATTTCTTCATCTCAAATTCTGGCCCTTGTCTGGGTCTCCCAGCCACCACCCATGCTTTATATGCTTCCCGAGCTTCAGAATAAGGCACAGCTACGGCCTCATTCCAGCCAGGTCTAACATTATGTGTTTTACGTATTTTCTTATAATAAGGCTTACTGTCCTTATACAGGGAGTTAACTATAGCATTGTACAAACTACAAAGGTCTTTCTTATGCTCAACAATGCTACAGTTCACATCGCTGCACATTACAGCATCTCTAGGAAGACATATTTTACTCAACGATTTATCTGTACGAACACAATATTCCACAATTTCTTCCTCAGAGAGAGTGTCCCAGTCTAATTTTCCCACCTCATCCTGACTGACATTTTGACAAAGTGCAGGTAAAATTTTATGTTATTTTATTTATAAAAAAAAATTGTTTTCCTCTTTCTCAAATTTAGGAAACCACATTAAGCAATTAACACTTAAGAGAAGCTAGGTGTTATTTAAACTCATTGTGTCATTTCTTGGTTCATGTTTTCTCCACAGGAAAAGAAAACATTTAACCAACTCGGATAATTTTAAAATTTTTCCCAGGATTTAAAAGAGAAAAGTCAAAAGGGTGCAAACATTGATTATTCTGTAAATAAACAATTTTATAGATAACAATTAAACAAATCACTACTAGCATTAATCCTAAGAAATCCTTGGGTACCAAATATCCAAAGCAATTCACTTGTTTCTAATTTGTAAATATTTAAAACCTTTAAAGCTTCAAATGAAAATAGGCTTTCCAAATAAAACCAAAGGGAAGCCTTAACTTTAAAAGAAAGTGAAAACTCATAACCTTAAATCTTTAAAGAATTTATCCCCTTTTGTTTTTGTATTTCTTTTTGTAAATAAAATCCTCACTTTCAAAGTGACATTCATAGAAATTCCAAAGCTAGTTACTGATGAAAAATTCCAATACTAGACTTTGTAACTCAAAGTAAAGAAGTCAATCCACACGATTTACTTTGAAAATCAAAGTAAAGAAGTAATTCCACACAATTTAAATTCCCGTTTTGTTTTGTGAAACACAAATTCAACCCAATTTCAATTCAACTTTATTTATCAACATACAGTTTCAACAAACAAATTAATTGAAGCATCTCTACATTTCTAAATAATTTCAAAATTCTACTACCCATCTTGCAAGCCTACAAGTTAGAACAAATTCTTAAGGAACTTTCAATTATCACGGTTGTAAAATAAAACCTCAAGGTTTACCCATGTCTAACAAATTAACAAAAATCAACAAGTTGAATTTTTTTTTTTTTTTTGCTAAGCTAAATCACAATAATGGTAAAACATGACGAGTCAACAGACAATCGACCAATTGACCTTCAAGCAACATTAGAAGGATTTACTTCTGATTTAATTTCTGCCTTCACAACACGGGTCAAGGAAACACAGCCCGAAGATTTGAAGCAAATCACTGAAGAACTTTTGGAAGACCATACTGAAAAGCCACCAGAAGGAAAGGACCCCACCAGTGTGTTAGGTAAGTTCGCGCTAGCATTAGTCGCGGGATTAAAGGTAGCCGAGAACGAGCTAACAAATCAACAAACAAAAATCCTATCTCTCCAGGAAGAGAACAGCAAAACTCAAGATCAACTTGATGAAGCGTTACAAGATTTGGACCGTGCAGAGTCAGAAAATAAATGGTTGATGCATGACAATGACGTGCTTCACCAAGGCAACAATGAACTTGAAGATGCCCTTCAAGACACAAAGAAGGAACTCAGAGGAGTTGAAGGTCAACTTGAAAATGTGAAGAATGACTACAAGGAATGTCAACTGCTCCTAAAGGAAGCACATGAACACTGGGACATCCGCCACGCTCCCTTGCCCGATTCCCGTTTCGAGTATGGACGACCGCGTGAGCAGCGTGTGTGTGCCCCTTCAGACTGCGACCTTGACAAGATTGCACGAAATGTCACAAAATTTGATCCGGGACCCTACAGGTTCCCCTAACGCCAAAGTCTATTTACAGGACATCGATTACTACCTGTGTAAATATCCTGATGCTACGATTGACAATCGCATCTATCTGATCAAATTAACATCTAACAGGTCAGTATCAAAATTCATAGACAGATAGCCGGCAAACATCAAAGCAGACTACATGTTGCTCTGCGAAGCCATTGAAAAGGAGTTCTCTGATGACTGCCAACAGACAGGGCTAACCACAGCCCTAGCCGTGAAGCAAGGACGCTCAGAGCCAACACAGGCCTACTACCAGCGACTCCTACTTGCATATTTCGGATCTCAAAATACACCAGGGATGGAAAAAGACCACAATTTCAAAACCCTCTTCATCCAAAACCTCCATCCCACTGTGAGTCATTACCTTGGAGTTACAGCTAACCCAAGGTCAAACTCAATAAGTCAGCTGAGAGAGTTTGCACACTATGCGTTCCAAAAACAGCAACAAAGTCACAACAAGCACACTGAGCCTGCCACAGTTGGAAGAAGCTTCTCACTCTACCCTACCTCTTACACCGCGAGTACATAAACAGCTGAAACATTTTTCCAGCCGACCTCATCAAGGTCAAAACCAAACTAGGTCCTCTGGATATCACTTAGGACCAACTTTGAGAAAACCTGACTACCGTCGTAGACCATATCCACGGGATAGTATTAGTATAGGATAGTATAGGGTTAGTATTAATGAAAGCGCTTTGAGTGGTCTTTGTGACTAGAAAAGCGCTATATAAGTGCAGGTTAGTTAGTTAGTTAGTAGTTAGTTAGATAGGTCATAAGAACATGGTACGGACTACCATGATGACAGATACCGATACGAAGACACGCGTAACCGCAACAAATGGTCTCCGTCTCATCAAAAAAAGCTCAGAAGCAGAGACCTATCACAAACCTTGGAACGAAGAAGAAACTCCTACTCTCAGTAGAGAAGATACTGAAATTGTCAAACACCTCCTAGCAGAGATTCAAAGCAACAAAGAAAATAGAACTGCTAACATCCTAGCTATATCAGCTATGACAACTCAAAACAATCGTTCCAAACGAAGAAAACGCAAGAAGAAAATCTCTTATGCAAATGACGAAGGACCAAAGGACTCAACGCAGTCCAGTGCTGTTATGGCAGCCCAACCACAGGTCACAGAGCACTCCTCTAACAACATTTCACAACTCTGTGTCGAACCACCGGTTCCACAATTTCTATGCGATTTAAACGAGGGGGGGTGGCACGTAAATTCTACCTTCCACTGACCCTTGAAGACGTGATGTGTCAGGACGCTGTTTTAGACACTGCCGCTGACATCACTCTCATGTCACACACCCTTTTTGACAAACTACGGGTAGCCGCTAACCGCGCTCAAAAACATTTAAAACTGAAACCCTGTTCCTTAGCCATGCGACCTCATGCGCTAACTAAAACAACCCTGTTGGGCATATCACTACTAAACATGTCCATTGGACCCATGACCTTGGCATATCCAGTCTATGTGTCCAAGCTTGACGCCCTTCCATTGCTCGTTGGCAAAGACCTACTGAACCGTTTTGTGCCACTGATTGATTTCAAGAACTTTACACTATGGGCTCAAACGCAACACCCTCACCCATTTGACCCAAACAGGACAACTGAATCACAGTGCTCTGTTCTGAACACTTTGGACACCCCAAGTCTCACACAACTAGCACTGTTACAACAACTGCAACCGATTGAAAGCGACCACAAAGACCAAGGTGAGTATTGTCCTCAAGAAGTCAAAAGTCACCTTCAAATACATGGTCAAGCCAAAAATGCAAATGACCTTGGAAACTCAATGGCCGAGCAGAAAGCTCCAAATGTCCCCCTTGAAACCCTTGATACCCATGATTCAATGATGTTGTCACATTTTGAAACCCACCCACCCACCCATGAGGCCTGCATGGTCACAAGAGCCACACCAACCGGCTCTCTAGACCCTCCAAAATCTCAAGTTTTTGCGACAGTGTCCCCGACTTTTCCAAATGCTAAGCGCACATTCACTCAAGCTTGTAACCAAATGATCCATAAAACTGTCAAACACCGATTGGATAAAACGGTATATGAACTTCCCGGGTCTAAAACCTTTGACATACCAAAACTGAAACCACTTCATGCGACACAACTTTCTCTGCAGCTATGCAATGGCACTCCTGTTCCTGCTTCCGACGAACAATCATCACCACCGCTCAAAGTTCCTCGAAACCAGAGGGGGGTGATGACTGCCAACACCCATAACATTTCAGCTGCAGAACACAAAAGCATCAAAACGACATACAACGCTCCCAAGGCTGTATTTCAAAAACATTTGGACTGATTCCCCAAACGACACAAAGCATACAATGACCAAAAACTCTCGCATGACAAACTGCAAAGGGGGGGACAAGATCTTCCACCCCACATTTGTACCACAAACACCAGAAATCAATTTACAGGAAAGGAAAATCACTCCTAAATCCCTGCCCGAGTGGATGAGTCCACACATTGTCAACAAACTTTGGCCACTCAAGTGCCAAACCAAGGACCCCATTTTCAAATGGGCTCACCAAAGTCAGAGTAAACTTTACCAAAACCCCATGGGACTTGTCGGGTACAACACTGTCAAAGTAAGTCCATAAATAAGATTAAAATTAAGCCTACGTCCAAGAAATAACTGTTAGCTAACTACTAGCCCAGGTATACTCGGTCAAATTTCTCCAAACAATCAGCTAACTGCATCAAAACATCCAAAAAGGAAAGGGTAAATTAAAACCAAAGTATCCCTTAAACATATTTTCAAAGGCCTCTGTAAAATCTAATAAATTTCAATCAACTTACTATTCTCAAATAGTACACACAAACCATTCAACACCATTAGTTTGAGCTAACAACATCAAAATTTCCACTAAAGGTGAAAAACAATCTAAGGTTTAGAGTTCAATCTCTACCAGAAATTGTTCCACCTCTGAGAATAATTTTCACTCACCAATCAGGTATCTAAAGAAAAATCAACCAGAAGATTAAGATCCAAAATCACTCACTTTTCTGTTTGCCAGGATGATGGCCTTCCTGTTTTTCAGTTTAGCCATCTGCCTAGCAATCACACCCACTGTTACCCAGTCAGAACTGGGCCAAGTCAAGACAAAAAGTCAACCATCCTCAGGTGGATTCTCAATAACAGCCTCATCGTTAGAGCTTCTTGTTAGCCTTAGCACGCCCACTGTTAACTCGGTCAACACCGCTAAACCGAAATGCCAGTTTGCCAAACTACAAACCATCACCAAAATTTTGCAAGACACTGTGTTGGTTTTGAATGCTTGCTCCGAAGCTTCAGTCAAACTCAAAAAAGGTCTTCAACTCTTTGCTCTTTGTGTTAAAGGTTGACTATGCTCACACACCGCCAATGTCTATGTTACTCTCAGAAGTAGCTAGAAACATTAGCTTTTCAGTTAACACTTTAGCAATGAACATGCTATCACATCATCTTATCCTTTTCACAGTAAATCCAGATTTACTTTTCGTTGCCATTCAAAGAAAGTTGATGACATCCCACGTCCACTCAGTTTTTCTGAATCAAAACCTCAAACACCCTATGATTTGGACATCTGTGGAACCATGGTTTAGTCTAGCTAAACCAATTCAATTTGAACCTCCTTGAGTTACCTCAATATTAATTAGTCTAAGCCTCTACCTCAAATATGAGCGAGAATTTTTGTAATTTTTCTTTTTACCTGGAATCCTAAGATTTTTGAATACATGCATGCGTATATACAAATACGTATATATTCTTTACACTCTATTTATTTTTATGCCCATTTAAACTACCTTTGAAATTTGAATAGTTACTTTTCAGCCAATCCAAAACATTTATCTTAAGTATGTCAAAACCCACATATTTCTAGTTCACATCTTTGTATCCAGAATTTTTAAGTCTTTACAGGCATATACAGAATTTTAGCATATCCTAGACAAGTACACAATGTTTATATTTTGTCATATCCAAATTATTTTTTTGAAAATTTCTAGAAGTTTTTCAGAAAACCAAATTTAAGGATCTACACTTTTGAATAGATACTGTTTACAAGCTTAAGACTTATGGACATCAGAACCTTTAGTTCAGCATTTGGATCAAGAATCGCCAATTGGAATTTGATGACTAGAATTGGTATCGACGCTCAATAAAACTCACTATCAATAACAAAAGGGGGGACTGTAGCATCATATCACTTTGGCTCATCAATAAGAATTATTCTTCAGCTTAAAGACATTGTTTCACCCAGGAAAAGGACAGCTAGGAACTGCTCTTTTACCCCAGGCCACAGCTGAACTTACATTGTTTTGTTAAAACCAGTCTAAGGAATTCACCCTAATGCACTTCTTTTTGAAGTTATGGCCCAATAAACAGTGGAGATATAGAACAGAACACTGGAGTACCTCATGGCCTACAAAGATCCACAGCTCAACATTGCCCTCTACTGGCAACTCCGGGACATGCTGGAGTTAACCAGTGAAGCTTTTAATTACATCTGTGTTAACTTACTTCTCAACCTCTTCCTCTTTTTCCAGGACACCAGGAAAAGCAAATGGACTCTGATGTTTAATCTGGACAATCAATGGGTTTGAAATACAGTGATCCCTCACTTATCGCGGTTAATGGGTTCCAGAACCGACCGCGAAAAGTGAAAAACCGCGAAGTAGCATCACCCCTAATGACGTCACCCATAAATAATACGTACGTTCATTCTCTCACTCTCTCTCTCATATGATACGTGTGTGTGTGTAAGTGTACATATATACATAGATGTAAATAAAGTGTACATAAATATGTTTTTAGAACTCTTTTATTCTTATAACAAGATACGTAACTCAAGATGAAGATGATTTACTGCACAGGTTAATGAGAGCTTTACTGCTCCTCAGGTGCTAGAGGCACAGGATCGTCGAGGGAAGCTGCAGGAGGCGGCATAGTGGCTCTACGGGAAGACTATTTTGCACAAAATGGCACAAGAGAACAGCAAAAAGTTCCACGCGGCAAGACTAAGCAACACGAGCGATAAAGAGCAATGAATGCGGTCTTCCTTCGCTGAGTGGGTGCTCGGCAGGGAGAGAAGCTGGGTAAAACGTCTCGGCCAATCAGCTTGCGGGGTGAAACGTCTCGGCCAATCAGCTTGCGAGATTCCCGAGCCGAGCCAACACGAGAACAGCGAACAGAGAGGTGGATTTTGAGTTGTGCGGCTCTCCGTGTTGATACCTGATGTTCTAATGTAGTCTACCTGCCTTCTGCTAGCGCCCGCCAATTATTTCTCAATTTTGAATTTTTGATGAATATTTTTGAAAAATCCGCGATGCACTGAGGGCGCGAAAGGTGAAGCGCGAAGTAGCGAGGGATCACTGTATATTAATCCGTGATTTTAGATATGTGCATGTTAAAATGTTTACATGAATGTTTATTCCTGCATGTTGATTTATAAGGATTGATTATAAGTTGCATGAATCATTAAGGTTAGCTTAGTTTTATATACAAGGGTATGGCTTTTTATATACAAGGGTAAGGCTTAATACTGGATGTTCCAGTATTAAGATGTGTGTATAAGATTTGCCAAAAAAGTTTCTCAAATCATGTGACCTATCGCAGCCAATCCTTGCTTGACAACACCTCTCTCTAGGTTCAGACGAAAGACTGTTTGCTCATTGGACTAAAGTTCATAAAACCCGCCCACAAAGGAAGCCTATTGGCTGGGAGCTCCTGTCAATCACAGAGGCCCTCAAAAATTCTCTGCAGATAAAAGGGAGCTGCATCATCACTTCATTCGCTTTACGCTCTTACTTCTTTTGTCCTTCATGCTGTTCACGTCTCGTCTACACAGCAGAGAACTTTTAGGAGAACAAAGAAGCCTTCTCCCACGTATTTCTTTTCTACGATCACAGAGCCTGAAGTATCATGTTTTTTTTGTAACCTCTTTGTATCTTAATGTTTCTTTAAATGCCTAGGAATTAATTCTTTTCTTGAGCTCAATTCTAATTAGGAGTTAAAAACTCCAATCCTAGACGTCTTTATTTTTATAACTTTTCCTCTTAAACTTTCTGTAAAACCACCATTTTAATTTTAATTTTAATCTTGACTTTATTTTTATACATTTTTATTGACCATTCCCACACCAGAAGTTCTTTTATCTAAAGTCCGAAACTCTTGATTTGCTATTGGATTGGATATTTTTAATTATTCTCTAATTTCTCTGGGAAGCCGCTTGCCAACGAAGAGGAAGAAGGATGCACAGCCTCTTTACCAAGCACTGAAGAAACTATCATTGCCATCTTTGTTCGACCTAAGCTCCAACCGTGAGTCATACAGTCAAAATCCAGCCTTGTTGACCGTTTGACTATAAAGGTCGAGCTGTGGAGCCTGAAATATCTGCGAGCAAATATTCCCCCTTAACATCCACAAAAGCTTCACAAGGACGATGGAAGAATTCTTCAACTTCAACCATCACGCCAGTCACGTGAGCCATATTCTGCTTCATCTGCAGAGTTAAACATTTGACATTTGAGAATAATTTGAGATCAAAATCAGATGCAAATTAAAGAGCCATGAACATAACCTTTCTCTTCATTAAAATTCTGTTTTTATTTTCTTAAAGCGTAATCCAGAACTTTTCATATAATTAGTTTAATTTTCCCCATAAATTTGAGTTGTTTTCCATAATCTGTTAACTTCAAACTGATCTAAATTTAGCTCACATTTTAACCCTGGTTCTGCAAACGTTCAGTGTTAATCTATCATTTGCAAGTTTAATTTTATGGTTAATGAAATCATTGGAATGTCTTTTAATCATAATTTAATTTAATAAATATGTAAAAATGAGAGAAGCTGTTGAGAATTTATTTCATTCTCAGTCTGGTCAAAGTCCCCAGTATCGAAGTCACTGAAATTTTGAGACTGATTGTTAATTAATCTATTGAAGGATTAAACAGGTATAAAGTAAAGTTATAAATATTAAAATTGCTCCTTCAGAAAGGAGCTGGTGCCCCTTCACGAGTGTATATTAATTTTTCCTGTGTATGAACCGAGAACTCATCTCAGGTTCCAATACATTAATATAAATTAAATATTTTTTATACCGGATCATAATTATTAATCACCATATTGTTACACTGTAAAATTTTAGTAAACTTTTTCTCTTTATCAACTCAGCAACTATTTTATATCAGAAAAATCTCAGTTAACCCCTACATACTGTTCAGGTTAAATTGAACCTGTTTTGACATTTAACAGCAGTTCAAAATGCCCTAAATGACATTCTTTTAGCCTGAAATTTTAATGACTTTTGACAAGAAAACTTTTTTTTTTTAATTTTATACTTCTTTACAGTTTTTGTACACTGAGGCTGTTTTGGGTAAAGTTTGACCTGTATCTACTGAGATGGATTTTAGATATATCAGTGTGGGTCGAATCAAAGAAAACTGTGGCTACAGGTAATCTTGAAACTGAAACTGTACAGGTCATATTTGTTTGTATTTTTTATGGAACAGTGGAAACAGATTTAAAGAGGGGTCTTGACACTGTCACGGGAAGTGTTTGTGTTCCCCTACATTTGCCCAGGTTCTAGCAGATACAGATAGCTGCTGGTCTTTGAAGGGATATGGGGGAATCTCAAACCAGTGAAATAACAAAGCAGCCGAGGAGTGATCACATACAGCATGGACATAAACAGAAATAGAAACAGAAGTCATCTAAAAGTCAGAGGGTGACTTGACACAAACATATAAGCTCTGCCACCTGCAAGCATAAGCACCTGTAATTTGAAGGTCCTTATGAGTCCTTGTATGTAAAAGCGACACCAACTTCCCTACACAGCAGCTTCATTAACATTGGTGAGGGCAGTGCAGTGATCTGACCCTGCCCTTGATCTAAAAGTTACACAAGAATCCAAAACAAAGGGACAGAAGAGAAGGAGACGCAACTTCTGCCCTACAAAGAAGGACTGCAAAATGGGACAACCTGCTGCAAATGTGGGAAACACATGTGCAGGTTCCACACACACCACTGCTTTCAATTCAGAGACTAGTTTGAAATAAACATTTTATTATTTGTTTTGTTTTCTAAGTGGTAATTGTTAGATTAATATTGATAATTATGATTTCTTAAGATATAGCAGTAAGGGCAGCATTTCATGGTTGCAATGGTTAAATATGGTTATATTTTAAATTCCACCCCCCCACCCCCCACCCCCACTGAGTACCTCAAGGCCCTGGATGTTGTAGGGCTGTCATGGTTGACACGCCTCTGCAACATTGCGTGGAGGTCGGGGGCAGTGCCTTTGGCATGGCAAAAAGGGTGATGATTCCTCTCCAAAAAAAGGGACCGGAGGGTGTGCTCCAACTTTAGAGGGATCACACTCCTCAGCCTCCCTGGGAAGGTCTATGCCAAGGTACTGGAGAGGAGACTCCGGCCGTTGGTCGAACCTCGGATTCAGGAGGAGCAATGTAGTTTTCGTCCTGGCTGCGGCACATCGGACCAGCTCTTTACCCTCTCGAGAATCCTCAAGGGTCCATGGATGTTTGCCCAACCAGTTTATATGTGTTTTGTGGACTTGGAGAAGGTATTCGACTGCGCCCCTCGTGGTTTTTTGTGGGGGGTGCTTCGGGAGTATGGGGTATTGGGCTTGTTGTTACGAGCTATTCGGTCTCTTTATGGCCGTTGTGAGAGCTTGGTTCGTATTGCCAACACTTGGTTGGACTCATTCCCAGTGAGAGTTGGACTCCGCCAGGGCTGCCCTTTGTCACTGACCCTGTTCATAATCTTTATGGACAGGATTTCGAGGCACAGCCAGGGAACGGAGGGTGCCATGCTTAGTGACCACAGGATCTCATCTCTGTTGTTTGCAGATGATGTTGTCCTGCTGGCTTCATCCAGCAATGACCTACAGGTCTTACTGGGACGGTTTGCCACTGAGTGTGAAACGGCTAGGATGAGAATCAATACCTCCAAGTCCGAGTCCATGGTCCTCAGCTGGAAAAAGGTGGATTGCCCTCTCTGGGTTGTGGACAAGCTCCTGCCCCAAGTAGAGGAGTTTAAATATATTGGGGTCTTATTCACGAGTGAGGGGAGAATGGAGCGAGAGATTGACAGACAGATCGGAGCAGCATCTACAGTGATGCGGACATGGTACCAGTCTGTTGTGGTGAAGAGGGAGCTGAGCTCTAAGGCAAAGCTGTTGATTTAACAGTCAATCTACGTTCCTACCCTCACCTATGGTCATGAGCTTTGGGTAATGACCGAAAGAACGAGATTGCGGATACAAGTGGCTGAAACGAGCTTTCGTCATAGGATTGCTGGACTCACCCTCAGAGATAGAGTGAGGAGCGCATTCATCCGGGAGAGGCTCAGAGTAGAACTGCTGCTCCTCCACATTGAAAGGAGCTAGTTGAGGTGGTATGGGCATCTGATTAGGATGCCGTCTGGACGCCTTCCACTTGAGGTGTTTCGGGCACGTCCCTCTGGGGGGAGACCCCGGGGCAGACCCAGGATTCGCTTCAGAGACTATGTCTCCCAGCTGGTCTGGGAACGCCTTGGTATCCTCTCTGAAGAGCTGGAGCAGGTGGCCGGGGAGAGGGAAGTCTGGGCTTCTCTGCTTGAACTGCTGCCTCCATGACCCGGATGTCTGGAGAAGTGGTAGAAGATGGATGGATGAATGGATGGATGTATTTTAAATTCCAACAGTTCCAAAATGTTCATGCCATTTTCGAATTCAACAAAATATATTTAAATCATAATGGCTTTTATGTTTTTAAGTCTTATATAAAACAGGGCATGGTACTGTTTGATGTGTTTTTTTCTCCAAAATTGAATGTTGTAAAACTTGAAAAAATACACTGTCCTTGATGTCTGTTTAGAAAATTATTTTTAATATAAATGTGAAACGTTAGTTAGTTAGTTAGTTAGGGCAATGGACTTAAAGATAGCGTAAGCTAGTAAATTGTCCATATCCAGACTTTGTCTCCATTCTCTATCAAGGGCATTATTAAAACCATTACAAAGGTCATTAACTAATAAATGATGTGTTTGTAGGTTTTTACTGTCTGAAATGAGTCTACTGGTCACCTAATTGTCCAAAAATTTTCAAAACATTCAATTCTGAAAAAAAAAAAAAAAAACAGCCTTTATCTCCTTTCTTTTCTTTCAGAAACGTTTTTGACTTTTTTGTGGAAATCGTTAACATCACGTTAAGAAAAACCCAACCTACCACCGTCCTTGAGACCAGCCCACTGCTCTATTATTGGCCCACCTAGCTATCTGTCATGTATATGGATGTGAGCTATTAGCCCCCAAGCTAACACTTGTAATAGGAAGCTCAAACTGAGCCTGGCTTATATTGTTATTTTCTTCAGATCTTAGTCACCCTAATAGCCATCCCTGTTACCACCTGGTTCACCAATCCGAGATCCATTATGTACCACATGTTGCTCCAGCCCAAAGACACAGGTGATTGCCCAAAGATGCAGGGTAGCACATCTCAATAAATAGCACAGAATTAGTGACATGCAAGAGTCTGTGAGTTTGAGCCCCAACTTGGATGTCCTTTGGGTCAAATTTTATTTTCTATAAAAAAAAACTAAGTATTCAGAGTAATGTGATGTTGTAAATTGAGTGCACTGCAAGGCAGTAGACTAATTTAAGACATTTATCATTACATTCAAATGTAATGGCTTTTGCTAGAAAGATTTTTTTCATGTAAATTTGTACCTTTTTTCATAAATTTGCAGCTTTTCATGTAAATTTGAGAGCCTTTTTTTTCCTGTATATTTGCTATTCTCAAGAGCCAGCAAAGCTGCTGAGAGCCGCTTCGTGACGGGACATCCCCCAGCTGGCTGTGGGAGAGGAGCAGAATACCACGGAGCAAGACATTGCCCAAACTGAAAGAGCAGCTAGAAGCTACTCAGCTAATGGCTAACTGATGTAAGACAGAGGGTGGAGTTGAACAGCTGAAGTCTGTTTCTTAAAGTGACAGGCGTTGAATCAGAGCACTTGAAGAAAATCAAGAAAAATAAAAAAACAAATTTGCCTCAATAATTTAAAAAAAATAAAGAAAATATGAACAAAATATGTCACAAACACTTCATTAAGACATGCGTGAGCTGTTATAATGTGTAAAAAGTGCAGTCAATGACCCCTTTAAGTGAGCTCCTACCACATGAGGAGGTAATCTGGTCCAATGGTCAATGACGCGTTGTGTGAAAAAATACTTCCTAACCTGGAGTCTAACTTGAGGTTTGTAAATCTTCCGTGAGAGGCCCTTTAGGTGTGTTACTTGTGTAGGTATGAAAAAACTTGCTCTTGACATTCTCCATTTTATTCATGATCTTGAATACTTGTATTAGATCACCCCAAAGTCTTCTCTGTTCTAGTGACATTAAATTCAAACTGATCAATCTTTGTGTGTATGGAAGGTGTCTAATGTTTCTGACTAGTGTTGTTGCTCTTCTCTGTATATTCTCTAATAGCTCAATGTCTTTTTTGAGATATGGATTCCATGCTTGAGCGACCTATTCTAAATGTGCCCTGACATATGATCGGTACAATATGTGAAATTTTTCTGCATGGCTGGGAAGGAAACTGATCCACTACTCACATTTAAGGTAGACCAACCTGTTTCTGTCAGATTGAAATCCCCCATCAGTACGTAGTGTGAACAGTCTCTCCCCTGATCCTCGAGAGGTTTATCATTTCCAGTAATTTTTAGTTATTATGTCCTTCCGAGTAAGGGCTTCTATACCAGCATCCAATGAGTGCCTGGGTGTTGTGGTCAAAATTTACTGATGCCCATACTGCATTATCATATCTAAGGTCCTGCAGTTCCTGGCATGGGTTAGGTTTCAAAGAGGTATCAATGTACAGTAATACCCCACCTCCTCTTTGGTGTCTTCAGTCATCTAGAAAAAGGACATATCTCGGAATGTGCATCTGACCATCTAGCCTTGCGTGTCCTCATTGCACGAAGTTTCAGTTATTCCAAATATAGCTGGCCTATATGTGTCAACAAGGTTCTGCGGTTCACATATCTTATTCATGATGCTCTGTGCATTTGTGTAGTAGCAGTTAATACCATGCAATCCAACAATAAGCACTGTTGCCAGGTTTCATGAGAGAAACAAGCAACCAGCTCTATGAAAACCAGTCCAAAAACGCCCAACAGGCAACCCACCACATTGTGTAAAAGACAGGCTGCTTCATAACATGTATAGATTTATTTTTGTTTGCAGTGAAGTGACTGTAAACACAGAAACATTGAATGACGGAATTTTACAAACGCCAATTAAAGGAATATGCATGGAGTCATGTGAAAAAATTAGTACACCCAGTATAAGCCTATTTTTTTAAAACATATTTGGACATATGGATATTTAATATCAGTGTTAAAAATACTGTGAGATTCATGTAATACAACTAAACAATTAAAAATGAATTATTTTTTTTCAAATTTTCTGTAAAATGTAATTCTAAACAAATAGTGAGGAATAAATTAGGGCACCCCCCCAACTTTTTTAGGACACCCCCACATTCATTCCCATTTAAAATGGCTAAAATAAATGTTAAAAAATGCAAATAAAAACAAAAACAAGGTTAGATATAGATACGTGAACATTTCTTAATAAAGAACTGACTATTTAATGGGGTGTCCTAAGTTTTTCACATGACTGTATGCATTCAGCATAAGCAACAGCAAATTTATAGTAAACAGTCAACATAAAAACTTTGAATAAATGAAAATTTTAAACTCTGATCAAAAGAAAAGACATGTACATTCTGCTTAAGTAACAGCCTAAACACGAATACAGTTAATGATATGGGATAATGGGAGTTGTTGTCCACTAGTCGGTTAAACAAAAACTAAATAATACCACAGCCGACAACTTTACATGGAAAATTATCATTTAAACTGACAAACATCATATGTGTAACTCGTGGCAAAATTTGATCAGGATCAAAAGATAATTTTACTCTTGCCATTCATTTCAGTGGAGATTTTTTTTTTTTCGATGTAAGGTCCCATATGCACTGATCTGTATTAAAAAAAAAAACAAAAAAACAAACTGGGTTGCTCATGCCCCATTAGTGAGTACAGAGCTGAGTGGAGTTGGGTGGGTGGGCCACTGATCTCTATAGAAAAAGTGGATGGATCAATAGCCGCCAGAAGTGAAGCCCCTGGCTGGCCACCTTTACCTCAATAACTTTACCAAAAATTAACAAATTTTGAACTTCCTGGTATGGAGACACAGCTTATAATCTTGTGCAACCAGTGAACGATAGAAATCGAGTTGACATTATGTTTAGCCTCCGTCAATTTGGATGTACTTGTGTTTTGGGAGTACCAATACGGCAGCCAGGTGGCTTCACTTCAGGTGGCCAATGAGCCGTCTAGTTTTTCTATAGAGATCAGTGGGACGGGCACGGTAACCAGGAAATGGGTGTGTGGATGGGTCCTGTAAATTATGGAACGTAAACAAACTAACTATCACACTCGTTTTTTGTGGGGAACTGGGAGAGCTGTCACATAGACAGCAAAGCAAGCCCAAATAAGCAACTACACATTGAAAAACAAGCCCAAAAACCTGCAACCCATGACTGACGAGATTTGCAGGCGACTTTAGAGAAAGACAAGCCCAAAGTCGCTTATAATAAGCAGACTTGGCAACAATGACGATAAGCTGTGCTGTGCAGTTTGATATAGTGTTCAACTGAGTTGTACTGTCTGAAGTAATATGTGTAGAAAAATTTCTTTCATGGGACTTAAACATTCCTCATCTCCCTTCAAGCTGCCTGAGATCCTGATCCTCATCTGCTAATGATCTGGGTACTGCTGTGCCCACTGCTCTCCTTATCTTCTTAATAATCTTCCATTTCTTATAACTAAATTTGTTTCCCCTGCATTCTCTCATCTCCTTTTTTCTTTCGTCAGCTTCCTATCTCTCTCTTTCTGCTGGTGTTGAGGACTGTTCAGAGTCTCTCCAAGGGGATAAAGTTTGCGTTCAGTCGACTGAGTTTGCATACACTACAATATTCAGAGTTGTTTTTGAGCGACCGCAGCTACTGTTCAGCAGCTGCATTTCATGCATGCAGTGAAAATAATCTGCAGTTCACACGCCCGTACTGTCGGCAGCAGCCAAGAGCCACTAAACATTTTAACAGCTGCAATCAAAACACAAAAGAACAGCTTTGTGGCGGAGTTTTTTTTTTTTTAACTTTTAGTAATCTGTGGATTAAATGTCTTAGTATATATTTACCATAAAGTGAGTGAAACAATTTTCCCCAGTCACAAACCACACCTGTAGCAGCTGCTGTCACAAATTAATCTCACAGCAGCTATGGAGAAACACAAAGCAATGAAACAGGTAAGAATATAATTTACTGTTTTGGTGTTCTGGGTGAAAAATTGACAGACAACCCACTTCATCGTAGAAGAATGCACAACATTTATTTTGAGGATACGTGAAAAACATGTTTTAATAGCAAAACACATGCACATCTGTTTACCATCACCAGTAATCGGTCGCCAGTTAATACAGCAGCATCACCGCTGTGACCTTTTGTTTGCATTTGGCCCAAATGAATCTGTCCTGCAGATACTTCCATTTCTGTTTACAGACAGATTTGTCCTGGTCAACTCTAGATGCTATTTAATGCCATGAATTCGCTGTTTTGTAATCCCGTAGAGATGAGTTGTAGAGATGGGGGTAGCTGCGAACATCTTTCAATTAAATGCTGCTCAAAACTAGCATCCATATTGCTTGGTCTGTCAAAGTGTCAAAGTACTTCTTCGTCTTCTCCCTGTTTTTGTCGGGTTGCTCAATACTTCCCCTTCCTGGATGGCAGGAATTTTCTTGCACATGCACAGTTCACTCCGACCACTGCATTCTTGTACGCGCAGTCACTTTTTTGGGCCTGCATGTGCTTGGTCAGCGCTCACCCTCTGCGTAGGGTTTGCATCCAAATGCATCCATTGCGCTCGCTCGTGTACCGGCACATTTTTTGCCACTATGAATTGGTCTTTAGATCTGGAATGACAAACACTTTTTTGAAGATGTCATCCCTGCCCATCCTCAACTGAGATGCCTTTCTTAAAGCTTGTGGTCTCAAACTGTCATCTGATGTAATCATCTTAATTAATCTAGGCTTTCTTACATGTTAACATTTTTTTCCTAATCTGACAATTTTGTCAATTACTACATTTTCAATCTTGAGTTCATCCTTCAACAGTTTGCTACACCAATCCTTATCTGCAGCGATTCTGTCTTCAGCTGCTGCTGCTGCATTTAACTCATGGATGTTATGGACAACCAGGTTCCTCAATCCTTTCTGTCTCTCTTGCCTTTCATCCACATATTCCTCTAGAAACAATCATTTCCTCTAAATCGTGCTCATTCCACATAGTTCCAGTGGCTCTTTCATTAGTTAGTTTTCTGACTTCCTCCTCCCCCTTTGTCATTCTAATTTTCATTTCATTCTGCTCCTTTCTGACTGTGTGCATGAGTTTAAATGGCATGTCTTCCTAGTCATTACATGCATCACAAAACCATCTACAGTTACCCGAAGATTTTTGTACGTACTCATATAACTCTTCATCCATTCCTTTACACTCTGCATGTTCCCAGCCTTGACACCATGAACACTGGACTGCTTTAAGATAAGATAAGATAAGATAAGCCTTTATTAGTCCCACAATGGGGAAATTCCAGGATTGCAACAGCACAGGGATAGCAACACTCAGAGCAACAATCAGAAAGCAAGAAAAAACAAGAGCAGCTAGTATACATATGTACATATTACGATATATATATATATATATATATATATATATATATATATATATATATATATATATATAGACACACAGTGCAGAGCATTGTGGTTGGTGGATGTGCAACAGAAAGTCTAAGCTCTCTCTCCGCGGATGCGGCGGGCCAGCTGGATGTCTTTGGGCATGATGGTGACCCTCTTGGCATGGATGGCGCACAGGTTGGTGTCCTCAAAGAGACTCACCAGGTAGGCCTCGCTGGCCTCCTGCAGAGCCATGACGGCGGAGCTCTGGAAGCGCAGGTCGGTCTTGAAGTCCTGAACGATCTCCCTCACCAGGTGCTGGAAGGGCAGCTTACGGATGAGCAGCTCCATGGATTTCTGGTAGCGACGGATCTCTCTCAGAGCCACGGTACCGGGCCTGTAATGGTGAGGCTTCTTCACTCCGCCGGTGGCCGGAGCACTTTTCCGAGCAGCCTTGGTGGCCAGCTGTTTCCTGGGGGCTTTTCTTCCAGTAGATTTACGGGCGGTCTGCTTGGTTCTTGCCATCGCTCTTTATTATTCTGTCTTATATTTCTTGCACACCGCCTAAACTCCAGCCCGGCACCCGCGTCGTTTTCGCTACAGTTCTCCCGGTATGTCGAGTTTCTCTGTTAGCACCGGGTGGCGGTTGAGTGCTAGCTAGCTCTCCCCTACTGTATCGTCTCCTGCTGTAAACAGTGGCTCCGTCCGCCGACTCGGGAGACCTTTGGGGCGATCTGTGTGTCCGTGATATGTATAGAGTGAAAGGTGTAGAAAGAAGAAGGAAGATTAAAAAAAAAAAGGCAGTTGCAAAAGGCAGCCAACTCATGTGGCGCTGGAACTGGAAACCGGAAGTTTATTATCCCCATTTTCTACATTATTATTGCATAATTTGCACTTCTCTTGACCACTAATGATGTTTTTGCAGTGATCTATCAATCAATCAAATCAATCAATAGTTCACTGCTAATAAATTATCTATTCACCTTTGAAAAACAAAATGTGTAATATTTGGAAACCACAGATTACATAATCACAGAAAAATTAAAATAAACCATGTTGAAATTGACACAGTTTTGGAAACCAAGTTCCTAGGGGTCATTGTTGATAAACTAAACTGGAAATTACACATAAATTATGTCAGAACTAAAATGTCTAAATCCATTGCTGTACTGTATAAAGTTAAGGATCTCCTGTGTCAGAAATCTCTTTGCATTTTATATAATTCACTGATAGTTCCTTATATGACATACTGTGTGGAGATATGGGAAAGCACGTACAAAATAAACACAAACTTAATCTTTTTACTACAGAAAAAAGTTACACGCATTATATCAAAGAAAAATTACCGTGAACCAACAAATCCAATATTCATTCAATTACATACTCTTAAATTTAGAGATCTAGTAGATTATAATCCAATTCAAATCATGTACAAAGCAAATAATAACCAATTACCTGTTAATATTCAGAGACTGATTAAAAAAAGGGAAAGCAAATATGAGCTAAGAGGTAACTCTGTTTTTAATAAACCAAAGATTAGAACAAATACAAATATCATTGCATGTCTGTCACTGGAGTTAAACTGTGGAACTGTTGTTCTGAAAATATTAAAACATGTTCGACTCTGAAGCAATTCAAAAAATTGTACAAAGATGAGAAAATCTCTCAGTATCTCACTGTAAAATGTGAGGACATAAATTTGTAATAACTTAAAAGTTTTTTTTTATATTTATTCTATTTTATTTTTTTTGTTGATTTTGGGTATGACTTAAATTTTTATGTTATTGATTTTAAAATTTTAACGGGGTAGGCACTATATAATCACCTGCTTCAGCCTACACCCTTTTGGTTGTTCTTTTGTGTTCTACATATTTTGTTGTTCTTGTTGTATGTATGTTCATTACCGAATAAATTCATTCATTCATTCATTCATTCATCTCCTCCATTTTGAAATTTCTGAGAGCTGGTCCTGTCCCTCGTTTGTATTTTTCCTCTCTGCCCTCCTCTTCCTCTTGTCCTGACATTTCTTGTGAGAGCTGTAACTCGCTTTCCGTGTTTTAATCCAGTTACTCCCCACGATACCAATGTCAAGCACCCAAACCTCTGAAACCAATGTCTGTAAGAAACTCCCCGCTGAGACTGTTCAGTGATATGGTGCAGGAATGCTGTCATACCAGGCCTGTACACGCCTTCAGCCAACAATCCCAACTACCCACTCCCTGCCTGGTCTACCAGCACAAGCGTTCCTTTGCTGCATAATGCTGTGTCGGTGTTAGCTGTGGCTAGCTGTAGCGTTAGCTCTGACGCTAGTTAGCTCCAGGCAAAGCAGTTCCCAAATCCACATAAAACTACATTTATTTTATTTTTTTTAAAAATGTGGGTCTCTGTTCAAAAGATGTTTATTCAAATGGATATCAGGACTCAACAAAATTTTCAATGCTGATTAAAAAGACTAAATAAATGAATCAAACTTAAGGACAGTAGCATAAATCTTCTGTACAATAATCAAATAGCAACATTGAAACCAAAAATGTATGATTTTGATACCAATATTTTTTGTCATGCTGAGACAATGTATTTTTGTAACATAAGTAGATATTTTCTCTGCAGTTGGGATGATAAGTGATGCAATGTTCTGAAGTGAAACCCAAGCAATAATGAAATATGAATTAGAAACAGAGATAGATTACAAAAAAATCTAATGTTTTTTCTTTCATGTTCATTGGTATACATTTGTAAAGTGTCAGTGGACAAGTTTCTAAGTTTTCCTCTCTAATTAATTATGAATCTTTAATCATTTTGATAATTGTTAATATCAGTAATGTGCCCAATAAACACAAAGCTGAAACTGGAAAAAAAAACAATGACTATTGCTTCGTTGATAGTAACCATGACAGCACCACCACAGAGAACGCAGTGATGAGACTGGCAGTGTGGCTGGCTCCATTTGATGCTGTGAATAAAGGAGAAATAAAATATATACATATAAGAATAGATAATTATGCTTTGAATCAAGTAGGGTTCAAATGTTACTTACTTGTCGCTGGTGCAGCTGTAGTTGTACTTGTAGCAGCCATGGTTGTCGCTGGTGCAGCTGTAGTTGTACTTGCAGCAGCCATGGTTGTCGCTGGTGCAGCTGTAGTTGTACTTGCAGCAGTTGTAGTTGTACTTGCAGCAGTCATGGTTGTCGCTGGTGCAGCTGTAGTTGTACTTGCAGCAGCCATGGTTGTCGCTGGTGCAGCTGTAGTTGTACTTGCAGCAGTTGTAGTTGTATTTGCAACAGCCATGGTTGTCACTGGTGCAATTGTAGTTGTAGTTCCAACTGTGGATATGGTTAGGGCACTTGTGGTTGGTGCATATCATAAAATATAATTATGCTTTTTAATCCAGTAGTGTTATTTGTTACTTACTCGCATCTTGGACCATGATGCTGCCTGCATCAATGTCAAAGCCAGTAATATTTGAGGATCCATTAATTAACGCACTTCTAATCTCACCATCAGATGGAACAGAATTGTTGCTGAACGTTACCTCATAGTCGGTGAGAACTGATCCTGGTCTGTAAAAGCAGACACCAAAGTGCTTTTTTAATACCCAATTTAAGACCGCTGTTAAAAGAATGTAACAATTAAACAAAATATGTTTGAAAAAGTACCTGAATCCAGTTATTCTCAAACTCACAACTATGAATATTCGGAAGATAAATAGAATCTGCAAAAACACACACACACGGTAACATAGTTCAATGCAAAACAGCAACTCTGTCTCTTCTCCTAACTTTTTGAACAATTCTGCAGTCCAGACTTGTCTCCCATTGAAAATGTGTGGCACATTATGAAGCACAAAATATGACAAGACCCCAGATTGTTGAGCAAATGAAGTCATACATCAAGCAAGAATGGGAAAGAATTCCACCTACAAAGCTTCAGCAATAAGTGTCCTTAGTTTCAAAACGCTGATTGAGATTTGTTAAATGAAAGGGTGATGTAACATAGTGGTAAACATGTCCCTGTCCCAGCTTTTGAGGAACATGTTGCAGGCATCAAATTAAAAATGAGTGAATATTTCAATAATTCAATAAAACAAGAATATTTCAATTAAACAAGAAAGTTTACCAGTTTGAATGGTAAATATCTTGAATATAGGTTGCAAGGAATTATAAAATCATTGTATTTTGTTTTTATTTACATTTTACATTACATCCCAATTTCACTGGAATTGGGTTTGTAAATGGATTTTTGAATTAGTTACTGAATATTTAATATCATTGAAAATATGGAAAAGTGAGGAAACACGAGAAAAATATTGTCTGCCAAAGTACTGGCAGAAATCTAGTGATGCATGAACATGTTTAGAGATGTCCATCTCTCAATTTTTCATGTTGCATCCAAAAAGAAAGAAAAATTAAGAAACAAGCATACGAATGCCAGAAACCCCATTAATGTTCATCACATTTAATGAGATGGGATTATGCATAAACTCAAATAAGTTCAAAACATCAATTACATTTGCAGTGTTAGGTGTTGTCGAGTGAAGACTGTCTTGTAAAGCTTTTGGAAAGTAAGTAACACATCCATAGTGGGCATTTAAAGATTTTTAATTGTGACATGCTCCTTTATCAGTGATGAAGGCACAAACATTGTTTTGAATGGTGTCACTCACCTGTGTTCTCATTAATTGGGAAAGCCTTATGAAACCAGGGGAATTTTGATCATTCAAATCGGGTGTGAACACTAGAGTGTTTGATCGAAGGACAAGCAATTTTATCACGACAATAGTTGTAGGAGCCGCTGTGGTTGTTGTCGGAGCAGCTGTGGTTGTTGTAGGAGCCGCTGTGGTTGTTGTACGAGCAGGTGTGGTTGTTGTCGGAGCCGCTGCGGTTGTTGTCGGTGCAGCTGTTGTTGTTGGCAGAGCAGCTGTGGTTGTTGTAGGAGCCGCTGTGGTTGTTGTACGAGCAGGTGTGGTTGTTGTCGGAGCCGCTGTGGTTGTTGTCGGTGCAGCTGTTGTTGTTGGCAGAGCAGCTGTGGTTGTTGTCGGAGCCGCTGTGGTTGTTGTCGGAGCCGCTGTGGTTGTTGTCGGAGCCGTTGTGGTTGTTGAAGGAGCCACTGTGGTTGTTGTCGGAGCCGCTGTGGTTGTTGTAGGAGCCACTGTGGTTGTTGTCGGAGCCGTTGTGGTGGTTGTTGGAGCAGCTGTGGTGGTTGTTGGAGCCGCTGTGGTTGTTGTAGGAGCCGCTGTGGTTGTTGTAGGAGCCGCTGTGGTTGTTGTCGGAGCTGCTGTGGTTGTTGTAGGAGTCGCGGTGGTTGTTGTTGGAGCCGCTGTGGTTGTTGTCGGTGCAGCTGTGGTGGTTGTCGGAGCCGCTGTGGTGGTTGTCGGAGCCGCTGTGGTTGTTGTCGGAGCCGCTGTGGTTGTTGTCGGAGCCGCCGTGGTTGTTGTCGGAGCCGCTGTGGTGGTTGTCACAGCCGCTGTGGTTGTTGTCGGAGCCGTTGTGGTTGTTGAAGGAGCCACTGTGGTTGTTGTCGGAGCCGCTGTGGTTGTTGTCGGAGCTGCAGTGGTCGTTGTCTGAGCCCCTGTGGTTGTTGTCGGAGCTGCTGTGGTGGTTGTAGGAGCCGCTGTGGTTGTTGTCGGAGCCGCTGTGGTGGTTGTCGGAGCCGCTGTGGTGGTTGTCGGAGCCGCTGTGGTGGTTGTCGGAGCTATTGTGGTTGTTGTCGGAGCTGCTGTGGTTGTTGTAGGAGTCACGGTGGTTGTTGTTGGAGCTGCTGTGGTGGTTGTAGGGGCCGCTGTGGTTGTTGTCGGAGCCGCCGTGGTTGTTGTCGGAGCTGCTGTTGTTGTTGTCGGAGCCGCTGTGGTGGTTGTTGGAGCTGCTGTTGTTGTTGTAGGAGCCGCTGTGGTGGTTGTTGGAGCTGCTGTGGTTGTTGTAGGAGTCGCAGTGGTTGTTGTTGGAGCCGCTGTGGTTGTTGTCGGAGCCGCTGTGGTTGTTGTCGGAGCCGCTGTGGTGGTTGTCGGAGCTGCTGTGGTTGTTGTTGGAGCTGCTGTGGTTGTTGTAGGAATCACGGTGGTTGTTATCGGTGCAGCTGTTGTTGTTGGTGGAGCCGCTGTGGTGGTTGTCGGTGCAGCTGTGGTTGTTGTAGGAGCCACTGTGGTTGTTGTCGGAGCCGCTGTGGTGGTTGTCGGAGCTGCTGTGGTTGTTGTTGGAGCTGCTGTGGTTGTTGTAGAAATCACGGTGGTTATCGGTGCAGCTGTTGTTGTAGGTGGAGCTGCTGTGGTGGTTGTCGGTGCAGCTGTGGTTGTTGTAGGAGCCACTGTGGTTGTTGTCGGAGCAGCTGTGGTTGTTGTCACAGCCGCTGTGGTTGTTGTCGGAGCCGCTGTGGTGGTTGTTGGAGCCGCTGTGGTTGTTGTTGGAGCTGCTGTTGTTGTTGTAGGAGCTGCTCTTGTTGTTGTCGGAGCCGCTGTGGTTGTTGTTGGAGCCGCTGTTGTTGTTGTAGGAGCCGCTGTGGTGGTTGTTGGAGCTGCTGTGGTTGTTGTTGGAGCCGCTGTGGTTGTTGTTGGAGCCGCTGTGGTTGTTGTCGGAGCCGCTGTGGTGGTTGTCGGAGCTGCTGTGGTTGTTGTTGGAGCTGCTGTGGTTGTTGTAGGAGTCACGGTGGTTGTTATCGGTGCAGCTGTTGTTGTTGGTGGAGCCGCTGTGGTGGTTGTCGGTGCAGCTGTGGTTGTTGTAGGAGCCACTGTGGTTGTTGTCGGAGCCGTTGTGGTGGTTGTTGGAGCCGCTGTGGTGGTTGTTGGAGCAGCTGTGGTGGTTGTTGGAGCCGCTGTGGTTGTTGTAGGAGCCGCTGTGGTTGTTGTAGGAGCCGTTGTGGTTGTTGTCGGTGCAGCTGTGGTTGTTGTCGGAGCTGCTGTGGTTGTTGTAGGAGTCGCGGTGGTTGTTGTTGGAGCCGCTGTGGTTGTTGTTGGAGCTGCTGTTGTTGTTGTAGGAGCTGCTCTTGTTGTTGTCGGAGCCGCTGTGGTTGTTGTTGGAGCCGCTGTTGTTGTTGTAGGAGCCGCTGTGGTGGTTGTTGGAGCTGCTGTGGTTGTTGTTGGAGCCGCTGTGGTTGTTGTTGGAGCCGCTGTGGTTGTTGTCGGAGCCGCTGTGGTGGTTGTCGGAGCTGCTGTGGTTGTTGTTGGAGCTGCTGTGGTTGTTGTAGGAGTCACGGTGGTTGTTATCGGTGCAGCTGTTGTTGTTGGTGGAGCCGCTGTGGTGGTTGTCGGTGCAGCTGTGGTTGTTGTAGGAGCCACTGTGGTTGTTGTCGGAGCCGTTGTGGTGGTTGTTGGAGCAGCTGTGGTGGTTGTTGGAGCCGCTGTGGTTGTTGTAGGAGCCGCTGTGGTTGTTGTAGGAGCCGCTGTGGTTGTTGTCGGAGCTGCTGTGGTTGTTGTAGGAGTCGCGGTGGTTGTTGTTGGAGCCGCTGTGGTTGTTGTCGGTGCAGCTGTGGTGGTTGTCGGAGCCGCTGTGGTGGTTGTCGGAGCCGCTGTGGTTGTTGTCGGAGCCGCTGTGGTGGTTGTCGGAGCCGCTGTGGTTGTTGTCGGTGCAGCTGTGGTTGTTGTCGGAGCTGTCGTGGTTGTTGTCGGAGCCGCTGTGGTGGTTGTAGGAGCCGCTGTGGTTGTTGTCGGAGCCGCTGTGGTTGTTGTCGGAGCCGCCGTGGTTGTTGTCGGAGCCGCTGTGGTGGTTGTCACAGCCGCTGTGGTTGTTGTCGGAGCCGCTGTGGTGGTTGTTGGAGCTGCTGTGGTGGTTGTTGGAGCCGCTGTGGTGGTTGTTGGAGCCGCTGTGGTTGTTGTTGGAGCTGCTGTTGTTGTTGTCGGAGCCGCTGTGGTTGTTGTTGGAGCCGCTGTTGTTGTTGTAGGAGCCGCTGTGGTGGTTGTTGGAGCTGCTGTGGTTGTTGTAGGAGTCACAGTGGTTGTTGTTGGAGCCGCTGTGGTTGTTGTCGGAGCCGCTGTGGTTGTTGTCGGAGCCGCTGTGGTTGTTGTCGGAGCCGCTGTGGTGGTTGTTGGAGCCGCTGTGGTTGTTGTTGGAGCTGCTGTTGTTGTTGTAGGAGCTGCTCTTGTTGTTGTCGGAGCCGCTGTGGTTGTTGTTGGAGCCGCTGTTGTTGTTGTAGGAGCCGCTGTGGTGGTTGTTGGAGCTGCTGTGGTTGTTGTTGGAGCCGCTGTGGTTGTTGTTGGAGCTGCTGTGGTTGTTGTCGGAGCCGCTGTGGTGGTTGTCGGAGCTGCTGTGGTTGTTGTTGGAGCTGCTGTGGTTGTTGTAGGAGTCACGGTGGTTGTTATCGGTGCAGCTGTTGTTGTTGGTGGAGCCGCTGTGGTGGTTGTCGGTGCAGCTGTGGTTGTTGTAGGAGCCACTGTGGTTGTTGTCGGAGCCGTTGTGGTGGTTGTTGGAGCCGCTGTGGTGGTTGTTGGAGCCGCTGTGGTGGTTGTTGGAGCAGCTGTGGTGGTTGTTGGAGCCGCTGTGGTTGTTGTAGGAGCCGCTGTGGTTGTTGTAGGAGCCGCTGTGGTTGTTGTCGGTGCAGCTGTGGTTGTTGTCGGAGCTGCTGTGGTTGTTGTAGGAGTCGCGGTGGTTGTTGTTGGAGCCGCTGTGGTTGTTGTCGGTGCAGCTGTGGTGGTTGTCGGAGCCGCTGTGGTGGTTGTCGGAGCCGCTGTGGTGGTTGTCGGAGCCGCTGTGGTTGTTGTCGGAGCCGCTGTGGTGGTTGTCGGAGCCGCTGTGGTTGTTGTCGGTGCAGCTGTGGTTGTTGTCGGAGCTGTCGTGGTTGTTGTCGGAGCCGCTGTGGTGGTTGTAGGAGCCGCTGTGGTTGTTGTCGGAGCCGCTGTGGTTGTTGTCGGAGCCGCCGTGGTTGTTGTCGGAGCCGCTGTGGTGGTTGTCACAGCCGCTGTGGTTGTTGTCGGAGCCGCTGTGGTGGTTGTTGGAGCTGCTGTGGTGGTTGTTGGAGCCGCTGTGGTGGTTGTTGGAGCCGCTGTGGTTGTTGTTGGAGCTGCTGTTGTTGTTGTCGGAGCCGCTGTGGTTGTTGTTGGAGCCGCTGTTGTTGTTGTAGGAGCCGCTGTGGTGGTTGTTGGAGCTGCTGTGGTTGTTGTAGGAGTCACAGTGGTTGTTGTTGGAGCCGCTGTGGTTGTTGTCGGAGCCGCTGTGGTGGTTGTCGGAGCATCTGTGGTTGTTGTTGGAGCTGCTGTGGTTGTTGTAGGAGTCACGGTGGTTGTTATCGGTGTAGCTGTTGTTGTTGGTGGAGCCGCTGTGGTGGTTGTCGGTGCAGCTGTGGTTGTTGTAGGAGCCACTGTGGTTGTTGTCGGTGCCGCTGTGGTTGTTGTCACAGACGCTGTGGTTGTTGTCGGAGCCGCTGTGGTGGTTGTTGGAGCCGCTGTGGTTGTTGTAGGAGCCGCTGTGGTTGTTGTCGGTGCAGCTGTGGTTGTTGTCGGAGCTGCTGTTGTTGTTGTAGGAGTCGCGGTGGTTGTTGTTGGAGCCGCTGTGGTTGTTGTCGGTGCAGCTGTGGTTGTTGTCGGAGCTGCTGTGGTTGTTGTAGGAGCCACTGTGGTGGTTGTTGGAGCTGCTGTGGTTGTTGTAGGAGTCACGGTGGTTGTTGTTGGAGCCGGTGTGGTTGTTGTCGGAGCAGCTGTGGTTGTTGTCGGAGCCGCTGTGGTTGTTGTTGGAGCTGTCGTGGTTGTTGTTGGAGCTGTCGTGGTGGTTGTAGGAGCCGCTGTGGTTGTTGTCGGAGCCGCTGTGGTTGTTGTCGGAGCCGCCGTGGTTGTTGTCGGAGCCGCTGTGGTGGTTGTCACAGCCGCTGTGGTTGTTGTAGGAGCCGCGGTGGTGGTTGTTGGAGCTGCTGTGGTTGTTGTCGGAGCTGCCGTGGTTGTTGTTGGTGCAGCCGTGGTTGTTGTCGGTGCAGCCGTGGTTGTTGTCGGTGCAGCTGTGGTTGTTGTAGGAGCAGCTGTGGTTGTTGTAGGAGCAGCTGTGGTTGTTGTCGGTGCCGCTGTGGTTGTTGTAGGAGTCGCTGTGGTTGTTGTCGGAGCCGCTGTGGTTGTTGTCGGTGCAGCTGTGGGTGTTGTAGGAGCCGCTGTGGTTGTTGTAGGAGTCGCCGTGGTTGTTGTCGGAGCTGTCGTAGTTGTTGTAGGAGCTGCTGTGGTGGTTGTCACAGCCGCTGTGGTTGTTGTCGGAGCCGCTGTGGTTGTTGTCGGAGCCGCTGTGGTGGTTGTCACAGCCGCTGTGGTTGTTGTTGGAGCCACTGTGGTGGTTGTTGGAGCCGCTGTGGTTGTTGTAGGAGCCACTGTGGTTGTTGTCGGTGCAGCTGTGGTTGTTGTCGGAGCTGCTGTGGTTGTTGTAGGAGTCACGGTGGTTGTTGTTGGAGCCGGTGTGGTTGTTGTCGGTGCAGCTGTGGTTGTTGTTGGAGCTGCTGTGGTTGTTGTCGGAGCTGCTGTGGTTGTTGTCGGAGCTGCTGTGGTTGTTGTCGGAGCTGCTGTGGTTGTTGTAGGAGTCACGGTGGTTGTTGTTGGAGCCGGTGTGGTTGTTGTCGGAGCTGCCGTGGTTGTTGTCGGTGCAGCCGTGGTTGTTGTCGGTGCAGCTGTGGTTGTAGGAGCCGCTGTGGTTGTTGTCGGAGCCACCGTTGTTGTTGTCGGAGCCGCCGTGGTTGTTGTTGGTGCAGCTGTGGTTGTTGTAGGAGCCGCTGTGGTTGTTGTAGGAGCCGCTGTGGTTGTTGTAGGAGTCGCTGTTGTTGTTGTAGGTGCCGCTGTGGTTGTTGTCGGAGCCGCTGTGGTGGTTGTCGGAGCCATTGTGGTTGTTGTCGGAGCTGCTGTGGTTGTTGTAGGAGCCGCTGTGGTGGTTGTTGGAGCTGCTGTGGTTGTTGTAGGAGTCACGGTGGTTGTTGTTGGAGCCGGTGTGGTTGTTGTCGGAGCAGCTGTGGTTGTTGTCGGAGCCGCTGTTGTTGTTGTCGGAGCTGTCGTGGTTGTTGTCGGAGCCGCTGTGGTTGTTGTCGGAGCCGCCGTGGTTGTTGTTGGTGCAGCCGTGGTTGTTGTCGGTGCAGCTGTGGTTGTAGTTGGTGCAGCTGTGGTTATTGTAGGAGCCGCTGTGGTTGTTGTAGGAGTCGCTGTGGTTGTTGTAGGAGCAGCTGTGGTTGTTGTCGGTGCCGCTGTAGTTGTTGTAGGAGTCCCTGTGGTTGTTGTAGGAGCAGCTGTGGTTGTTGTCGGTGCCGCTGTGGTGGTTGTAGGAGCCGCTGTGGTGGTTGTAGGAGCCGCTGTGGTTGTAGGAGCCGCTGTGGTTGTTGTCGGAGCCGCCGTTGTTGTTGTCGGAGCTGCCGTGGTTGTTGTTGGTGCAGCTGTGGTTGTTGTTGGTGCAGCTGTGGTTGTTGTTGGTGCAGCTGTGGTTGTTGTCAGTGCAGCTGTGGTTGTTGTTGGTGCAGCTGTGGTTGTTGTAGGAGCAGCTGTGGTTGTTGTAGGAGCAGCTGTGGTTGTTGTAGGAGCAGCTGTGGTTGTTGTCGGTGCCGCTGTGGTTGTTGTAGGAGTCGCTGTGGTTGTTGTCGGAGTCGCTGTGGTTGTTGTCGGAGCCGCCGTGGTGGTTGTCGGAGCCGCTGTGGTTGTTGTCGGAGCTGTCGTAGTTGTTGTAGGAGCCGCTGTAGTGGTTGTAGGAGCCACTGTGGTGGTTGTAGGAGCCGCTGTGGTTGTTGTCGGAGCCGCCGTGGTTGTTGTCGGAGCCGCCGTGGTTGTTGTCGGAGCCGCCGTGGTTGTTGTCGGAGCCGCCGTGGTGGTTGTAGGAGCCACCGTGGTTGTTGTTGGAGCCGCTGTGGTTGTTGTCGGAGCCGTTGTGGTTGTTGTCGGAGCCATTGTGGTTGTTGTCGGAGCCATTGTGGTTGTTGTCGGAGCCGCTGTGGTGGTTGTAGGAGCCACTGTGGTTGCTGTCGGAGCCGCCGTGGTTGTTATCGGAGCTGCTGTGGTGGTTGTAGGAGCAGTTGTGGCTGTGGATGTTTGAGCTGTTGCTGGTTGTAAACATATTTGGGAAAACATTTTAAATTCAACAATTTAAACTTTATATCTTTGTCTCATTTAAAATACATGTATGATGTTCATACAATAAGGATTTCTTTTACCGTGCTTCACAGCCTTCCTTAATTTCTCGTTATATTGCTAACATATATGCGTATATTTTTTCGGCAAAAAAGGTCACATTTTATCCTATTGAATTAAATTCCCTCCAAAGTTTCCAGTTTTTTTTTGTTTTTTTTTTGTATATGTACAGTGTTTATTTTAGTGGTGACAGTTACTGCCTGGTTAAGGCAACACCTCACTTAACGTCAACAAACGAACGAGTGTTCATTTCAAACACTGTCTCTAATTTACTCTATTTAGGGAATGTTCCGTAACTACAGAACATGTAAGGAGGGCACTTGAGACTGACAGCAGGCAAGACAGGTAGCAGGACATCTGTGCCCTGACAGATATTTTCACTGTCTGGGGATTAGGACCTGTACTTATATAGCACTTTTTCACATCTCAAAGACCACTCAAAGCACTTCAGGTTCAGGTTCAGGTTACTTTATTTGTACCCGTAGGTAGATTTGTTTTGCAGTCTGGTGACATCCATATTTACAAGCCACTAATTACATTCAACATAGACACAAACACAGGCACACATCTTACAAAATAGGTAAATATAAAATATGTACAATATAATTTTTATAGCTTGTTCAACTCTTTGACAGCAGCAGGGACAAAGCTGTTTTTATAGCGCTGGGTTCTACCTTTTGGGACAGCAAACCTCCTTCTGGAGGGAAGAAGCTGAAAGTTGCAGTGCAAAGGGTGGGAGTCATCATTTAAAATCGAGTCGGCCATCCTCTGTACTTGTCTGGTGTACAGGGATGTCAGGCTCAGCTGTGACTCACCAAGCAAACGACTGGACCATCTAACTACCTGATCCAAGGATTTCCTCTGTTTCAGTTTTATCTGACCAAACCATGACATTAAAGAAAAGGATAAACAGATTCAATAAAAGCCCGATAAAACATAGTCATTATGGTTCGGTCAATTTGGAAGCGTGCAAGTTTCCTCAAACAATGCAAATTTTGCTGACCCTTTTTGCACACCCTTTCACAGTTCACTTCAAAGATTAATTTACTATCAATAATCGTCCCAAGATATTTGTACGATTGTACACATTCGGTGGTCTGGCCTTTTAGTATGGTGACTTTGTGCCTGGGAGTTTTCCTCCTAAAGTCAATAATCATATCTTTCGTTTTTGTTGTATTCAGCTGCAGGTAGGAATCCTCACACCAGTGAACAAAGTCATCAACTACTGGGCCGTGGCCACGCTCACCATCCTGGAGGAGACTGACAATGACTGAGTCATCAGCATACTTTATAATGTGTCTGTTGTCATGTCTGCTCCGACACATGTTTGTGTACAGGATGAAGAGTAGTGGTGACAACACACACCCCTGAGGAGAGCCAGTAGAAGAGCACTTTAGGTCAGACAATGTGCCATTGACCCTTACTCTCTGCGTCCTGTTGGTTAAGAAATCCAGAATCCAACCCACCAGATTATTGCTCAAATCAAATTGTTGCAGGAGCCTTTCAACTAAAATATGAGGTTGGATTGTATTAAAGGCAGAAGAAAAGTCCACAAATAAAAGCCTGGCGTGTGTCCCATTAAAATCCAGATGTTTGAAAAGCATGTTAAAGAGAGTGACAGTGGCATCCTCCACTCCTCTGTGAGGCCTATAGGCAAACTGCAGAGGATCCAATGCATGTTCAGTCTGCCTTAGGACCTCACATCTGACCAGTTTTTCAAAAATTTTCATTAAAATTGAAGTCAAAGCAATTGGTCTAAAGTCATTTACTGTTTTAGGACAGCTGGATTTTGGAACGGGAACAACCATGGCATCTTTCCAGATCTTAGGCACATGTCGTGTCTGTAAGGACTTATTGAAAATGTAATGAAATATAGGACTCAGTTCATGTGCACAGGACTTTACCAGGCGCCCACATATATTATCAGGGCCCTGACTTTTGTTCTCTTTTACAGCGCAGAACTCCCTTTTAACATCCTGCATCTCAATATTAAAGTGCTGGTTGTCTTTGAGTTTCTGTTTCAAATCTTGGATTTCTGTGCTAAAATCAAAGGAGTCAAAACGACCATAAAAACAATTAAGAGCATTAGCCAGCTCTGTGTCTGAACTAAAACCATCTAAAAACACACGATTACTGCGCTCTGTGCTCTGAAGGCCTGCAATAGTTTTCATACTGGCCCAGGCCGAACCAAGTTTATTTGCTGCCATCTTGCTTTCCAACTCTGATTTATAATTCTGTTTTGCTCTTAAAATTTCGGCCTTCAGCTCCTTAGTGGCAACCTGTAGCTCAGAAACAGACCCCTGTTTAAAGGCAAGTGCTTTCCTCTGTAAGCAGGATTTAACTGATTTAGTAACCCATGGTTTGTTGTTGGGATATATTTTGACACGTTTACGTGGAACAATCTTATTTTGACAGTAAGCCGTGTATGAGCATGTGAGCTCAGCTAGAGAGTCCAAATCATCCCCGCAGGCCATTATGAACATCTTCCAGTCTGTACAGTCAAAGCATTCCTGGAGGCTGTGCTCTGAATCTTCTGTCCACACATCTATGTCTCTCGTCTCCACCTTGCCTCTTCTGAGAGCAGTTTTATATGTGGGCAGCAAATGAACACAGTTGTGATCTGAGGATCCTAAGGGAGGAAGGGGGAGTGATTTACAGACCCTCTCTATGGATCCATAGCACAGGTCCAATGTCTTTTTTCGCCTGGTTGGGCAGGAGACATACTGATGAAAGTTTTTAAGTGTCTTCTTTAAAGAAACATGGTTAAAATCCCCAAGAATGAAGTTTGGCGCCTCTGGAGAAATTGACTGCAGCCACTGCACCACATCAGAGATGGTGCTGGAGGCGGAGTCAGCGTCTGCCCTCGGATGAATGTACACAACTGTGATGAAAAGTTGGGGAAACTCACGAGGCAAATAAAAGGGGCGTAGTGACACAGACAGCAGCTCCACATCAGGTGTACAGATGCGCTCTCTGACCGTGACAGATGTGCAGTACTGCTTATTAATGTATAAACATACACCGCCCCCCTGACGCTTCCCCGTTACCTCTTCCTGCCGATCCGAGCGCAGCGGGGCTCCAAAGCCGTCAATCCACAGGTCTGCGTCTCGATCATGCGCAGTAAGCCAAGATTCAGTGAAAGCCATGACGCAGCAGTTCTTAAAATCCTTCTGGTAACGTACATTGCCTTGAATTTCCTCCACCTTGTTTCTCACAGACTGTGCATTCCCAAAAATGATCGAAGGAAGAGGAATGTTACCAAACTGACGTCTCCTAAGGCGCAATTTCACACCTCCACGTCTTCCACGCTTCCTTCTGCCGTCTCTCTTTTCACCGCTGTGTCCGTCTCTCAAAATAAAGTCAGGCAGTTGAAGTTTGGGCTCAATCACAGACACTGCATCAGCTGTGTTAAAGCGTAGCAACACGTCCCTGGAATATTGTATTCTGCCCGCTATTCTCCTCGCCATGGAGCCGAACGCATTTACCTCAGAGACAAAGAGCCACAGCACAGATAGCAGCAGTGTGAGAGAGGAGAGGAAATCCATGATGTAGATACCAGGGAGCTCTTCGCCATATATTCCACAAACGCTCCAGGGCAGAAACGACACAGAGGATTTTCTAAAAGCGTAAAAAAGTACAAAAAACACACACACGCACACATGCACTATATCACCAGCTGCTGGTCGCTGCGTGCGCATGCGCCCATCACTCATGAACCCTCTATTGTAAGACCCTATAGGAGGCAGGTACAGCTGGGAAAATAAGTATTTAATATGTCAACATTTTTCTCATGAAACATATTTACGATGGAGCCACTGACCTGAGATTTTTTACCAGATATCAGAAACAACCCAAATATTCTATTCAATAAAAGAAATCAAGGCAACTTTGTTCACAAAACAAGTTATATTTAATAAAGTGGAATGACACAGCGACTAAGTACTGAACATGCTTGGTGAAATTCATTTAATATTTAGTAACTTTGTTGGTAATAAGTTTCCAGAAGCCTCCTGTATGGAGAAACTAGGCGCAGGCATTGCTCTGCAGTGATTTTAGCCCATTCTTCCACACAGACCTTCTTCAAATCTCGAAGCTAAGAAATTACACTATTTCGGTGGAATCCTGCTTCTATTTTATACTTCTCATGTGCACCGTCACTTTGCTTGCTGATGTTTAGTTTTTCAACTAAAAGGGAAATTGTGTCTGTTGTGACACTTGAGGTCCATTGTTTTGTGTTCAGCTGCTTAAAAACAGCAGATGTTTACTATAGGAGTAAAGATGGACACTGAATTGTGTCATTATTGTAAGTAATGTTACAGTGATGTCATTATGCCCCGCCATTCTGTTGTTTGCATATGCAATATTTGTGGAGTACTTGTGAGGATTTTCTGGAGAATTCCATTCTGCATATTTTTTGTCATTTTCAACATGTTGAGAGCTTTAACAAAACTGCAGGTGAAGAAAGCAAGCATATTTGTCCACTACCATGTTAATAAGAGTATGAGAAACTTGAAAAATTACCAATTTAAGGTACATTGTATTTTTTTTAAAATATGTGACTAATGCATGATTGTTCACAATTAACTAGCAATTTCTGAAGCTTGATTGTGATTTAAATTTTTAATCGTCCTTCACCACTAATTTATTTATTTTTATTTTATTTTTTTGTCTGTAATCAAGAGGAGTCACCTTAAACCACCATGATGGAAGAATATTTTATAAGACTTTTCATTGGTTTTTGTTCATCTTTTGGCTTGCCATGATTTTAAATGCACAGAAGTCTGGTAGTAAATTAACCATTTCCTTAACCTTACTTTAAACATGAAAGACAAATCATTAAATCATGCTGCTATATGGTAGACTATAAATTATTTTACAACTGATTATAACCAGATGCACTAAATAATAATAATAATAACTAGAATGCACTCCACCAAGATACAGACCCATGCCATTTGCAGCCCTAGATTTAAAGAATCTGTCACATTTAAAAACACAGCTGGAATCAGTGCCTAAATCTCCTTCTTGTACTTCCTTCTGATGTGAAAAAAAAATGTGCTCTTGTTTTTATTTTATTTTGAAGCACCTATGGGCCAAAATGGATTTTTACCTTTGATGACACTGTGACCTCGACATTTGATCTTTTGACCCTAAAAGTATAGTCACAGATGCTAGACCCAAATTCAACCTGTGTACTAAGCTTGGTGGCTGTAGACTCATTCCCTCTTGAGTTGGAGCACAGACATAGCTGGATAGCCGACCTGCCACAGAAGGACCGACTGCTCTACCCATGCACACATGAGTAATAATAATAATTATTAATGTTGACTTTTTTAACACATTATGCATTTTAATTGCATAAGAATTTTGCATCCATTTGTATTCAGGAGATTTTACCTAACAGAGTGCTTTCCACGTTTCAGTCAAACAAATGAATTATAAAAAAATAACAATTATGAATTAACAATTATTAATTTGGTTTCTCATTCATATAGCATGTGTTAATTAACCTCTTAAGCCTAAGGTCCCATATGAGGTTTTCCTCCCCTAAACAAGAAAACTGAAAATATTAACAACGGTCTCAAATGGTCAATAATTTTGACTTTTAAATGATTCTTTTCTCCAGGTTTGATGTGAGCATTACATGAGGATTACATTTTAACTCATTAAATTGTCTTGACAATGGGTACAATTATCCCAACTCTAAACAATCTGAGCATATAAAACTATGAGCGTATCGATTCAAATCATATTACTTGAAGCAAATATATGTCACATCATCTTTTTGATTGCAGAGCAGTCCTATACCAGGGACACACAATGTGTGACTGTATCAAGAGCATCTGGCAACCTGCTCCACAACAGATACAGACAAATGAGAAACTGTGCAAGAACAGATCACCTTAGTGTAAAACAAACAAAATGTTTTCAACTTCTGGGGATTTTATTTTTGGAAAATGTTGAACACAGCCTTTTTTTCCCTTTATTGTAGAGGATACAAAAAATGACTGTATACTTTATTGATCCCCAGAGGAAAGTTCAGGGCATCCAAAGTACGGTGCCAATCCCTTGACCATTCACACCTAGGGCCACTTTGGAGTCTCCAATTAAGCCAACTTGCATGTTTTTGGCCTGTGGGAAGAAACCTGGAATAAGCCCACGCAGACCATGCAAATTCCACACAGAAGGGTCACTGATGGTCAAGGGGTGGGATTGATCCCACGATGGTCAAGGGTGGAATCATTCCTGTGAACTTACCGTGCTACCACTGTGCCGCCCATTCGGTTGTGTTCAATGGGACTCTTTCCAATGCAATACAGTCTATGGGATTGTCTTGAAATTGTAAAACTCTTTTCTCATCAAATTGTTTGCAGACTGAGCTTTAATGTTGATCTTTTACTATCATCGGAAATTTGGTTTTCTTGAAATTTCCCCTCTACAAAGGAGTTTCTTTCTGCAACATATTGGACAATTAAAATGCTGTCCCATATGTGACCACTCAAAATACATAAGGATTGAAGCTGTAATTTTAGATTTTGATCTGGTTCTAAAGGACAACTCTGTGTTACAGTCATATCCATTTCACTGCTGTTGGATCACCACAAAGAATCCTCATTTGGACTAGAACTGGCCCAGTAGTGGCTCAATTTTTTTTAATGTGTTTTTGCTGGCATTGGCTTGTTGTGTCCAAGGACACCAGCCTAAATCCAGAAATTATGAAGGCTCTGGGCAAAATGATTTTTGCTACCTGGATTATAGACCATCGTAAGATTACAATAAAGTATTCAGAATACAGAATTCTGCTTCTTTTTTTATGAGCATATATTGACTTTTTTCATATATAGTATATATGAATATTAGGACAACCTGTATAAGCCTTTTTTTGACATATTTGGACATAATGCTATTTCACTGATTTAATATCAATGTTAAAAATACTCGGCGATTAATGTAATACAACTAAATGATCAAAAAAGAATTAAAGCCTTTCCTTTTTTCAAATTTTCTGTAAAATATAATTCTAAACAAACAGTGAGGAATAAATTAGGATATCCCCTATCTTTTTTAGGACACCCCCACATTCATTCCCACTTAAAATGGCTAAAGTTAAAAAATGCAACTAAAAACAAAAACAAGGTTAGACATAGATATGTGAACATTTCTTAATAAAGAACTGAATATATAATGGGGTGTCCTAATTTTTTTCACATGACTGTGTATATACACTACCGTTCAAAAGTTTGGGGTCACTTAGAAATTTCCTTATTTTTGAAAGAAAAGCACTTTTTTTCAATGAAGATAACTTTAAACTAATCAGAAATACACTCTATATATTGCTAATGTGGTCAATGACTATTATAGCTGCAAATGTCTGGTTTTTGGTGCAATATCTACATAGGTGTATAGAGGCCCATTTCCAGCAACTATCACTCCAGTGTTCTAATGTGTTTGCTCATTGCGTCAGAGGGCTAATGGATGATTAGAAAACCCTTGTGCAATCATGTTAGGTCTGCAATGCTGGAATTGATGCAAATGGAGGATTATTTGACGAAAGCAAAGTTTGAAGGAAAAAAAAATATTTCAAATACAAATCATTATTTCTAACCTTGTCAATGTCTTGACTATATTTTCTATTCATTTTACAACTCATGGTGGTAAATAAGTGTGACTTTTCATGGAAAACACAAAATAATTGTCTGGGTGACCCCAAACTTTTGAACGGTAGTGTATATATATAAAATAAAGAAAGCTGGCTTCGAATAACTCACTGTACCTGTGAGAACCAAGAAAAGTGATATTATCCATCCAGCATCCATTCTGCCTTCCTTTGAATCTGTAAAACAAACATTTTATCCACAGGAGAAGCATCTCATGGGCTTTTGTATTATACCTGCCCGACTGAAATCATTACTTTTACCATGATAACAATGTTTACTCTATGTACATACACAATGCTAAAGGAAGTAGTCTTAACTGTCAAAATCCAAGGAAAATTTACTTGCTTTGTCTGATTTTATTGTTATTTGTATAAAACATCTAAATTTATTGATTTTTTTAAAATACTTTTTTAATCAAGGGCTACTTTGACTGATGGTATTTTTGTAATCATCTTACATTTGATAACTGAACTACAGTTAAAACAGAAAAAAAAAAAGAAAAGAAAAAAGAAAAAGGCAGAACAAAAAACAGCGGGGCTTAGCGATATCTTTCTTTTAAAATTATTTTTTTAAATATGCCAACATGGTCTAGTGACTAAATTCAAACATGATAGTGTTTTAATCATACATCTTTGAGAGTTTTTGTTATGATAAAAGACAAAAACACCAAAAACCAAAATACTTACATTTTTTTTTTTTTTGCATTAATGAAATGCTCTGATGTACTTACCAAACGTAGAACACAAAAAAAAAAAATCCCAAATTCCAGAAGTTATCGATGATTTTTAATATAATCTACATATATGGTGAGCAGTGCAAATCTTTCACACTCTGTGACTGATCACAACTGTTCTGGTCTTTATATATACTGATCCAGACAAACAGAAAGTGACGTGTGTAAATAATTATGTTGCACATCAGATTCTTGGATTCATTTTGTGGCTACACCCCTTCTTTTGAAATGTGGAATGCTCAAGTGATGCTGGCCCTCAAGCATGATAAACTAAGGAATGCCACAAGACTAGAGGGTAATTACAACCTTCTCAGCTGTTTATAGTTTGCCAGTCAAAGCTCAAAGGCAGCAATCACTGAACGAGTGCTGATGTGCTTGCTTACGCCATTGCTTACACCTGCTTTCTACAGGCATGCAGAAATTCTCGCTTATACTTGGTTTCTACGGGCATCCACAGGTATGCACTAGTCAAATAAACACAACAACAAAAATAGAAAAGGTTAAATGCTTTAAGGCTTTAGGGTTACAGTATAAGTCTTCACTTTGTTTTAAAGTTAGAACTGGCTTGGTTCTATTTGTTAAAGCTTATCTTCATTTAAAGCCTTTCAATGTTTTAATATTTACAAGTTAGGAAACAAATTAACTGTCTTTGCGTATTGTCACTAAGGCTTCCTTAGGATTAAAGTTAATGATTATTTAAAAAGAGAAGAAGAGAAAGAAAAAAAAATGTTTTACAGACTACTCAAAGTTTTCACCTTTTTTGACTTATTTCAAATCCTGGTGAGAAATAGTGAGTTGGTTAAATGTTTTCCTTCTCCTGGAGAGGAAACATGAATCAAAAGCAACACTGACTGTAAATAAGCTAAAGCTTTCAAGTGTTAATTGCTGGATGTGGTTTCCTAATTTTGGAGAATTTTGGTTAAATATTTAGTAAATCACTAAATCCTTTACCAACATGCACAGGATTAACATTAACTTGAGTTTAAATGAACATTGTCATTTATTTGAGTTCCGAAGTTGAATGGCTTCCTGTGAAAGAAATCGCACAAAGTGATCTTTAAAACAAAACACATATATATAGCTTCAAAAGTTTGCAGACTTTTAGCGTAAGATGTGTGAATATATGCTTTTAACTAAAAAGATTAAAATATGTGGTTAACATATGTGAGTAAATACAAAGTCTATGCTTCTATGCCCTTTCACTGTGTATATATGCAGTCAAAAGCTCTTCCACCAATGAGAACAAACTTCAAACCCACAAGTTTCCTTTTCCTTTTGGTTCTTGGGATAAAACTTTGAATTGGGTTTAAATTTAGATTGTTCCGGATAATTCGGATTGATTTAAAGTCAATTTGGAAGCTCTGTTTGATTATAAATCAGCTTAATAGATTTGCTCTGCTTTAATCCGAGTGTACATTCATGCAAGAAATGCAACTCCTATAGTTGACCACACGATGGAGGCCGTTGTCTCTGCCCTCCCAGGGGGAGGAGACACTGGTGACGTCACTCTGGGCGGGTCGACCGGTCTCACTCAAAATGGCGGCTAGAGAGACTCCCTCTTAGCGCCTTCAAAATGGCGTCTGCACGCTTACTCTGCTCATGCGCAGTTTTTCGTGCACGCCTTTCGGTCACGCGCGCGACTGTGCGCGTTCACGTGACACGTGATGCGGGCGCGAGTCTCAGCGACAACGCCACGCCTTGCTTTTCAAAATGAGAGTTTAATCTCCAACTTTCACAAATAATGTAACCCCTTTAATTCCGGGTATAGTTTAGTGCTACTTTCCCCAGCGGTTTATTCAGTGACCAGATCAAACCACGTCCAGCTTAATCTGACGTCACCACGCTTGGGTAATTAAATTACAGAACTGGCCAGTTTAATTACTCCTTTCGGGACAATCGCCGGAAGGTTAAACTGGCGAGAGACAGGACGGTTTTCTTCATGTTTCTGTCACTCTGGGCCTCTATGTTTCTTAATCCAGCATATAATAATACTGCTTAAACTTTGCATGCATCAAAAACTGTTGACTTTAGTGGGTGAATCACTCACCCCCCTTTTCAGCTATCAGCCTCCTCAGTGGGAGGTTAGGTAAACAAACACAGCAGACACACACAGGCAGGAGGAGAGATGCAGGCCTCAGTCTCTCAAACAAACACACAGACTCGCCAAATAGTGGATCAATATTTGCAGGAAAAAAATTATGATTTCAATGAATTTTCTTTTTGCATATACGTTTCCCAATTACAGAGGCCTCACAGCGGGGAACCATTAAGCTATAGGATGAATTGCCTATAAAAATATTTGTCATAAGGTACAGGAATTATTTATTTTATTTAATAGTGGGTGTGAAAGGGGGCGGAGTTGAACCATCACTTCTACACCTGCTAAATTAAATAAAAGCACTCGTAAAAGGGGCACCAGTCCTGATGGACAATTATATTAACTTTAATTTTAATTAACTTTGTACCTTAAATTACTTAATGAATCAGTCTCAAAGTTTCAGTGAGTTTTTGTCCTGCCGTGATTAGGAAACCTGTATATGCAAAAGGAAAACACTTTCAACTGCTCTCATTCACTCTTTTATTAAAATCATTCAGGTTACATGTCATGGCGTTCAAATGATGAATAAACAGATTCAGATGATAACAGCGTAATATATCACATCAACTGATATTGGGTTCCTGAACATAAAATCCAGCTTTACACCTCTGCAGAACCAAGGAGAACTAGACTTATGTTTCAACGGTAAATGAGGCTGGAATGTTTTAACAAAACAACGCAATTTTATGGGGAAAATTCATAAGCTAATTATCTAAAAATGACTCCTGAATTAATCTACAAAAATTTTAAGGACAGTTACTTAAAAATGACTAAAAGTTTTCCTTCAGTTTACAGTTCCGTCCTGCGGCTGAGAGACTAATTGAGCCCTGAAATATGGGCCATATTCAATTGTAATTTAATTGTTAGGACATCACGTTTTAACCCAGGAAATAGGAGAAATAAAAGTTTCACTCACACACGGCCGTAGGTCCAAGTTTCCGCGGGTCGGTACCGCTGGGTTTTGAAGTTAGGACGTCGGAGGAAGCTGCTGCAAGATGCCTCCTCACAGCCGTGGAAGTGTAAACTCAGCTGGGGGCTCTCCAGACAATGGCAGTAGTGGGTGGTCTGTCACAGAGCGGCGTGAAAAGTCCTTTGAAAAAGAGTCCAAATTTGGGGTCTCTTGTAGCGGGATCGACCCAAAGACTGAAGGAAAATCTTCTCAGTCTCTGTTCACTTTAAACTAGGCAAATTAAAGGTCCACTTTAATGGCGTGAAAAGTCATGAAGAAAAAAAAAATGTTCGAAAAACATTTACTAGGATAAGAATGGCTTCTGAGGTGAAGGAAAAAGTTTGAGAATTTGATTCTCTAAAAGGGACGAGCTCTAAAGAAAAAATGGTTTCTCCTCAGTTTCCAGAATATAAGAAAAGTCTTGACAAACACACAGAGAATAAAATAAAACTTCACAGGGCCTTGAAACGGTGGAATAAAATCTTCTTCTGAGATCTAGATTACTATTCTGCTTCTTTAATCTTAATTTAGTTCCTAATCTTTCTCAAAATCTCTTTCTTTCTTCTTTCTGTGTTTCTAATTCTTAATTCTATTACCGCTTTGCTGTTCTAATCTTCCTGCCTGTTATTTGTCTACCCTTTTTCTTCTTTTCTGATCTCTTTTTCTAACTAAACTCAAATCTAACTCCTCTCTTTTAAAGTTACCTCGCCGGGTCGTAAAACTAATGATGTAGTCGCAAGACTGACCAATCGGCTTTTTCAGAAGCAGTTTGAAATGGCTGCTATCCAATGTGAGAACACTTCTTTGTTTGAGAGCAGCCAATCAAATGAAGACACTACCCCATGAAATTTCAGAGGGAAAATCAACACTCAGTCAGTTCTTATGAAACAAATGCTCAATATAAAATCTAACTAAATTAAATGACTTGGCTAATATTTTGGTGATCATGCATTTATATCACTACTCCAATATGTGTTTGAATAACACTCATGAATATAACATTTCTTATACATAATTATAATACATGCATTCACATTTAGATCAACTTGCAGCAAAACATGCAGCAAACCATGGTTGGTGATAAAAGAGGGATGATTTTCAGTGTCCTTAGGATCCAGAGGATAAGCTGAAAGAAACTTAATATTTAGAACAAATTAAAAGTCATCCTACATACTGAAAACACATTCCGTAGGTATCCGCTAGGAGGTACTGTTGAGCTGTAGATGATTTCCTTTAGTATCTGGGCGAAGGTACCTGGACAGCATAGGCTATAAACCCGTCAGATTAAGTGGTTTATGACTCTTTTAAAAACATTGGTTTCCTGTGAAAAGGTACGTTATCAAATGCAGTGTTCACGTTGAGAGGTCTGGTCTCCTGAGTTTTATGTTCCTTTGAGCCTTTAAAAGCAAATCCTGATCCTTACAATCTCTGCAAGAGGCAACTGTTTACATTGGGGTCCTGGGAAAGCAAGCATCTTTGGTCAGGCCTGGACGAAGCCTGCATGAGTCGACATAAAAGCCAGTGATATTCCTGAAAAGGCAGAAAGGTGATATTCCTGTGTAATGAATAAAATGAAATTCCTGTAAACTGGAGAGAAGTGATCTTCTGTCTCGGCTGTGAGGAGACGATGATGCTACACCTTCTTGCTTTGTTTCTTACATGTCTGAACTTTCTGAATTTCAAAATTAATCTTATCCCTCAAAGCAGTAATCACTTCAACAGAAAATGAACCCCCCGAAGGAAATCCACTCTTACAGATCCATTTTCCCAAAAACTCAACACTGTCAGGACCATAATCACTGGTTTCAGTTTTGGCATCAGTTTTGGCATCCCCGTGTGTGTCAAGGTGAACAAAATGTTATATCCCTACCCCGTAACTTGACAGACGTCATATACAACTAAACAATCAGTCCTGCCGTGAAGTTAACCCACCAGACTTCATAGAAACGGACCTGCCGCAGGAAAATATCCTGTCGGACCTCACAGATATACATAGGCCAACAAAAGGTGAGATAAAAGACTGATTTAATTTAACTATAACATGTATCACAGAAAAAAATACATATATATATATCTAAATTTCACTTACAGAGGAGCCTCTGGAGGCTGTGTTCTTTGAGAATCCAGTGCTGCTCCCCTCCTCCCACCGAGTCCCCGTCACTAACTCGCGTGGAATGGATCAGACGAAATTTGTGTCTGAGGGGATCAGTCCACGGCAGAAGAAATCAGGATTGCGGTCTAGGATCCTACTTTCTGACACCAAGATGTTAAGAAAATTTTATTTGCCTTTTCTCCCTGGGTCCTGAAAAAATTAACATCAGAGATCTGCAAATCTGGATAGCCTTTATTTTCTCTGCATGCAGAGGGAGAGGAGAGGCTGCTGATAATGAGTCTCACAGCAAAGCACTCCTCTCCTCCTCTCAAGGTCACAAAACACACTCCTTTATACAGTTCTGCAAGGTGCTTACATCATTGCTTTATGTGATAACATATCAAACAGTGTATAACTTTATCATGCAAGCAGTCCTTGGGCTGCACATAATTAGAAAGACAGTAGTTCAGTTTCTTAAAATTACACCCCAATAGGGTCTGCAAAGCCTCAGCAGTGACATATCACAATTTCTGGCATAGAAACAGAATAAAGCATCACATCAACAGTAATATTAATACATTTCCACTTCAGAGTCCTCCAGAGACCAGCAATATGTCACTCAGACAAACAAAAAGAACTTTATTAAAATCTCAGCTGCATTAACCTGTTTTTTCCAGAGACAGACAATAAAGACTTCCCTCATCCACAAATGCAGGAAAGCAAACCTTGTCTGTGACTCATACTGTTTGGTGTTATTGTTTATCAAAATGCATGTGTATGCTTTTCCACATTATGACTTCTTATAGAATAGACCAGTGTTAATTTTGAAAGCAATTTTTTTAATTTAGTTGCCTAAAATGTTATTTCATTTTAGTCATAATTTAGTTATCTAAGCCATTTTAGTTTTAGTCTGGACTAGGCCATAAAAATGCATATTTAGATGGGGTCTAGTAGTTCATCTCAGAAGTTTCATTTGTTCTTGACAGAAATATAAAACTAATCAAAGTAAGGTCATGTCTTTTCTCTGTCATAAGAAAACTCACATTTGTGCAACTGGGTACAGAGTGTGGATAAAGTTGCTCTAGTGATCTGCTCGCTGAGAGCAGGAGCTGGTGTGTGCTGCTGGCTGCCTCTTTGTTCATCGCCCCATAGAGCTTGCTTTTTGTCCGTTTCCTCCTCCAGAGACTGGCTGCAAAATCAGAATCAGAATCCTTTATTAACATTATACAACAGTACAACAAAATTATGTGCAGTCCCTGTCATGATTCTGGGTTTCGCTGTTCCAAACCCAGTTCTGACTTATTGTTATGTTTTGTCCAATTTTCCTTCTGGCGCGTCAGAGAGCTGTTTGGGTCCTTCGCTCTCTGAAAGCTTGGGCATGCCTCCCCCCTCTTGTCAGTGCCATCAGCTGTTTCACATTATGGGCCCCCCCCCCACACACACACACACTCTCTCCATTCACTCCCACTTAGACGCTCATACACGCACTCTTACACACCGGGTTCAATCAGGTTCAGCCCACGCTTCCTTGCACCGACAATCTCTTCCCTTATTAGCTCAGAAGTATTTATTCGCTACGTTTGTGGAAAGAGATTGTCGGAGCATTCACCTCCATATGTGGCAGCGAGTTCTTCACATATTGGTGTTCACTACCGTCTTGTCACCCAGCCAGTCACTTTAAGTCCGGTTAATCCCTTGGTGTTATGTTAAATTTATGTACATACAGTGGTGTGAAAAAGTTTTTCCCCTCTTCTTAATTTTTCTCTCTTTTTTTTTTTGAATGTTTGTACACTTAAATGTTTCAGATCAGCAAACAAATTTAAATATTAGACAAAGATAAAGTAAACACAAAATGCAGTTTTTAAATGAAGGTGTTAATTATTAAGGGTAAAAAAATGTAAAACTACATGGCCCTGTGTGGAAAAAGTGACTCCCCCCCACCCCACTGGTTAAAACATAAATTAACTGTAGTTTATCACATCTTTGGAAAGCTGAGTTCAATTTCTCCAGCCACACCCAAGCCTGATTACTGCCACACCTGTTCTCAATCAAGAAATACCTTAAACAGGACCTGCCTGACAAAGTCAAGTAGACAAAAGATCCTCAAAACCTAGACATAATGGTGCAATCCATAGAAATTCAGGAACAAATGAGAAACAAAGTAATTGAGATCTATCAGTCTGGAAAAGGTTATAAAGCCATTTCTAAAGCTTTGAGACTTCAGCAAACCACAGTGACAGCCATTATCCACAAATGGCGAAAACATGGAACAGTGGTGAACCTTCCCAGGAGTGGCTGGCCGACCAAAATTACTCCAAGAGCACGGCGACAACTCATCCAAGAGGTCACAAAAGACCCCATAACAACATCCAAAGAACTGCAGTTGCCACTTGCCACAGTTAAGGCCAGTGTTGATGACTCCACCATAAGAAAGAGACTGGGCAAAAATGGCCTGCATGGCAGAGTTCCAAGATGAAAACTACTGCTGAGCAAAAAGAACATAAAGACTATTCTCAGTTTTGCCAGGAAACATCTTGATGATCCCCAAGACTTTGGGGAAAATACTCTGTAGACTGACAAGACAAAAGCTGAAGTTTTAGGAAGGCGTGTGTCCCATTACGTCCGGCATAAAAGTAACAGCATTTTAGAAAAGGAACATAAAGCCAACAGTAAAATATGGTGGTGGTAGTGTGATGGTCTGGGGCTGTTGGGCTTCTTCAGGACCTGGAAGACTTGCTGTGGTAAAAGGAACCATGAATTCTGCTGCCCACCAAAAAATCCTGAAGGAGGATGTCCGGCCCTCTGTTTGTGACCTCAATCTGATGCGCACTTGGGTTCTGCAGCAGGACAATAATCCAAAACACACCAGCAAGTCCACCTCTGAATAGCTTAAGAAAAACAAAATGAAGACTTTGGAGTGGCCTAGTCAAAGTCCTGATCTGAATCTGGTTGAGGTGCTGTGGCATGACCTTAGAAAGGCAGTTCATGTTTGAAAACCCTCCAATGTGGCTGAATTACAACAATTCTGCAAAGATGAGTGGGCCAAAATTCCTCCACAGCACTGTAAAAGACTCATTGATTCTATGACACGGTGGTGGCATCAGCCATCACTTTTGACGTGGTCTGCTGGGGCAGTGGCATTACGGCAGCCGATTGGAAGAGACTGAACAAACTGATCAAGAAAGCTAGCTCTGTCCTGGGGCAGCTCCTTGACCCTTTGGAGGAGATGGGAGAGAGAAGGATGGTGGTTAAACTGTCATCTCTGCTGGAGTCCGAGTTCCACCCTATGAGGGCATACTGAATGCACTGAGGAGCTCATTTAGCAGCAGACTACATCAGCCTAGGTGCACAACCGAGAGGTTTTGCAGGTCTTTCCTACCAACGGCTGTCAGACTGTACACCCTAAGCAGGGCTGCTCGCAGAGATAGCAAAAAGACGTGACAACCTAATAGTTTTGAATGCAAAAAACGCAATAGACTTATACAATGGTCCCCTCCGGCATACAACTAGGAAAATACCGGTCGCTATGGAGGGTGAGAATATGTATGGGCACATAATCATACCATGTAGGATAACTAAGTAGACGGTTGTGCTGTTTCATCCCATCTAGCAACAATGCTCCACACTGTGTGTTTATATATTTACATATTTATTCCATCTAGCTACAATGCTCCGCACTGTGTGTTTATATATCTACATATTATTCCATCTAGCTACAATGCTCCGCACTGTGTGTTTATATACTCATATATTTATTCCATCCAGCTACAATGCTCCGCACTGTGTCTATATATATATATATATATACAGTATATATATATATATATATACAGTATATATATATATATATATATATATATATATACAGTATACAGTATATATATATATTTTTTTTTTTTTTTATTTTTTTTTTATCTGTACATATGTATACTTGCTGCTCTTGTTTTGTTTTTTTTTTCTCTTGCCTTCTGATTGTTACTCTGAGTGTTGCTATCCCTGTGCTGTAGCAATCCTGGAATTTCCCAATTGTGGGACTAATAAAGGCTTATCTTATCTTATCTTATCTTATCATTGTCAGTCATTGCAAACGCTTGATTGCAGTTGTTGCTGCTAAGGGTGGCCCAACTAGTTATTAGGTTTAGGGGCCAATTACTTTTTCACACAGAGCCATGTAGATTTAGATTTTTTTTTCCCTTGAGAATAAATACATTCATTTAAAAACTGTGTTTTGTGTTTGCTTTTCTGCGGGGTGGACTTACTTCTGTGCGGGGCACCGGAGAGGAGCAGCGTGGAGGTGTCCCGGGCAGCGAGACAACCACCGTGGGAGCCAAGTACGCCAGAGGACCAGAGGGCCAGCTAGCTGGAGAGGAACGTGGCTGCGACACCTGTTCACCAGGACAAGCAGCCAGAGAGGCGTGGTGGTGATATCTGGAATGTGGACCACTTGTTTGGGGACTTCTCCTGCATATTCCATGTTTCAAGAACCGGATGTTTTTCTGTGAGAGAGACGTTTCAGCTCTGTGGCGTTCGGCTGGGCCGAGGCGGATTGGTGAAGGACGACGCTAGCTGGGACGACGCTAGCTGCCGAGGGAGCCTTGGTTTCACCGGCGGATTCAGCTGTTAGGTGGTGACGCCGGTTGGTGACTTTCACTAGCCATCACTGGCCATCGGGAGCACTTTGGCCTCACAGTCGGGTGACACCTATAATTGAGACGGTGGGCCAGCTGGTGGCCTCCACTAGCCATCGGACGTGCTTCGCTTCCTGTATTAGACAACAGGTGAGCCAGCCTTTGATCCCAATCAGTCTAGTCAGTATGCCTCCAAAAAGGAATCAGGTAAATGGAGAGGAGTTGGAGAAGATCAAACTCTAATTAAATTTCATGACTGAAGAAATATCCAAGATAGCAAAACAACACACTTTGCTTATTGGCCTTATGGACCAAGTGGGTGAATTAAAGGCTGAAGTCATGGAAAAAGACAAGAAAATTAATTTCTTAGAAAGACGTGTGAATGAATTAGAACAGTATACAAGAATGGATGATGTCATTGTGAGCGGTCTTAACACCAGACACCGCTCCTATGCACGTGTGACAGCTGGAGTTGATAACCAGGATGGGGGGGATGAGACATTGGCAGAATCACACACTCTGGAGCAGCAGGTGTTAACTTTTTTCGACTATTTCGGCTTGCCACACGTTACCTACAAAAGACAGCAAAGGAAAACCAGCGATCATCATCCGATTTGTCAGTAGGAAAGCAAAAACTGATCTTCTGCGACAAGCAAAAAAACTGAGAGGAACGGCTGTCTATATAAACGAACATTTGACAAAAAAGAACTCTGAAATAGCTAGACAAGCCAGGGCTCTCAGAAAACAGGGGAAAATATAATCGACATGGACAAAGAACTGTAAAGTGTGGATAAAACTGCTTGGCATTCCAGAAGAAGCTAAATTAATAATGATTAGAGAAACGGAGGAATTAGACAATTTAAACCTAAGCCCTGATGCAAGAATAACAGTGCAGTAAGATCATGAGTGGAGATGTTTGTGTTCTTTGTCCTTTTTTCCTTTTGGTGTACATTGTTGACATAATTTATGATTAGTACTTTAACCAATCATCCTTCCTCATTCAATAATGAAAGTGTATTAGGGCAAATTAAAGCTGGAATCCTTGTCAATACTGAACAGCAACCACAAGACATTTTAGGAGATATTGACTCAGACAATAACTATTTTAATCATATTAATAATAAGTGTGTTTATTATGATGAACAACAATTAAATGGAATTATGAATTTGGATCAGACATTGACAATAATACATACAGTTAGGCCCAGAAATATTTGGACAGTGACACAATCTTCATGATTTGGGCTCTGCATGCCACTACATTGGATTTGAAATGAAACAACTACAACGGAATTGAAGTGCAGACTTTAAGGTTTAATTCAAGGGGTTGAACAAAAATATATGATTAAACATGTAGGAATTGTAGCTATTTTTATACAAACGCTCCTCATTTCAGGGGCTCAAAAGTAATTGGACAAATAAACATAACCCTAAGTAAAATGTTACTTTTCAATATTTTGTTGAGAATCCTTTGCAGGCAATGACTGCCTGAAGTCTGGAACCCATGGACATCACCAAACGCTGGGTTTCCTCCTTTGCGATGCTTTGCCAGGCCTTTACTTCAGCTGTCTTCAGTTGTTGCTTGTTTGTGGGTCTTTCTGCCTTAAGTTTTGTCTTGACCAAGTGAAATGCATGCTCAATTGGGTTGAGATCTGGTGATTGACTCGGCCATTGCAGAATATTCCACTTCGTTGCTTTAAAAAACTCCTGGGTTGCTTTTGCAGTATGTTTTGGATCATTGGTGAAGCGCCGTCCAATCAACTTTGCTGCATTTGGCTGAATCTGAGCAGAAAGTATATCCCTATACACTTCAGAATTCATCTGGCTGCTTCTGTCTTTTGTCACATCATCAATAAACACAAGTGACCCAGTGCCATTGGAAGCCATGCATGCCCATGCCATCACACTGCCTCCACCATGTTTTACAGAAGATGTAGTGCTTTGGATCATGAGCTGTTCCAATTCTTCTCCAAACTTTCTTCTTCCCATCATTCTGGTACAGGTTGATCTTAGTCTCATCTTTCCAAAGAATGCTGCTCCAGAACTGGGCTGGCTTCTTCAGGTGTTTTTTGGCAAAGTCAATTCTGGCCTTTCTATTTTTGAGGCTGATTCATGGTTTGCACCTTGTGGTGAATCCTTTGTATTTACTCTCATGAAGTCTTCTCTTTATGGTAGACTTAGATACTGATACACCTACTTCCTGGAGAGTGTTCTTCACTTGACTGGATATTGTGAAGGGTTGTTCTTCACCATGGAAAGGATTCTGTGATCATCCACCACTGTTGTCTTCCGTGGACGTCCAGGCCTTTTTGAGTTCCCAAGCTCACCAGTGCACTCTTTTTTTCTCAGAATGTACCAAACTGTTGATTTGGCCACTCCTAACATTTCTGCTATCTCTCTGATGGATTTCTTCTTTTTTTTCAGCCTCAGGATGGTCTGTTTCACCTCCATTGAGAGCTCCTTTGACCGCATGTTGTGTGTTCACAGCAACAGCTTCCAAATGCAAACGCCACACCTGGAATCAACTCCAGACCTTTTAACTGCTTAACTGATGACAGGTTAACAAGGGAAGAGCCCATGCAGCCTTGTTATTTTTTTTTTGCAGCCTTCTGAGTCAATTGTCCAATTACTTTTGGTCCCTTGAAAAAGAGGCGGATACGTATTAAAGAGCTGTAATTCCTAAACCCTTGCTCCAATTTGGATATGAATACTCTCAAATTACAGCTGAGAGTCTGCACTTTAAGCCCATATTGATTATATAATTGTATCCTGAATATGTTTTCGTAAACAGCTAAAATAACAAAACTTGTGTCACTGTCCAAATATTTTTGGGCCTAACTGTATTAATAGTAGGAGTCTCTATGCAAACTTTGATAGTATTAAGGAGTTTTTAAATCAATTTAACACACCATTTAGGATTATTGCAATAAGTGAAACATGGATTAATGAAGAAAAAGATGTAAATTTTGAACTATATGGATATGAGATGTACACACAAAATACGAAATGTAAAAGTGGTGGTGGAGTAGCACTGTATGTTGATAGAAAATTAAAAAGTAAAAAAGTGGACAGCATGACATCAACAGTGAATGAAAGTATGGGATGTTTAACAATTGAGATTATGATGGAAAATAGAAAAAACATAATAGTAAGTTGTATATATAGAGCACCAGGATCTGATATTGAAAATTTTAGAAATGGGATGGAAAAGATGTATGCAAAAATAAGACAAAAAGATATCTTTATTTGTGGTAACTTTAATATAGATCTAATGAAAACAAAACAACAAAAACCAACTGAAGATTTCTTAGATACAATGTATAGCTTAACCTTATTTCCAAAGATTGCAAAACCTATGAGAATAACGACACACTGTGCTACCCTGATAGACAACATTTTTACCAATGTTATTGAATATAATATGGTGAGTGATATACTAATAAATGATATTAGTGACCACCTGCCTGTATTTGTTTCTTTAGATGTTAATTATGGGGCTAATGAGAGTAAGAATAATAATAAACCATGTAAAAAGATTATCTATAAAAGAATATGAACAGAAGATAGAATCAATGATTTAAAAAAAAAAGACTTAATGTTACAGAATTGGGATGTTGTCTATAGAGAGAAAAAAAAGTGGACTTGGCATATGATAAATTTATTGATATATTTAAATCATATGACAAAAACTGTCCAATTAAAGAAATTAATAAAAAAAAAAACGTATATACAAAAATTGCCCGTGGTTAACCAAGTGGCTACAAAATGCTTGTAAAAAGAAAAATTATCTCTATAAAAAATTCATTAAATTAAGAACCAAAGAATCTGAAAAAGATATAAAACATACAAAAATAAATTAACTGAAATAATACGAACTAGTAAAAAAATATACTGTAGGAAAATGCTAAATGAAAATAAAAATAATACTAGAAAAGCACTCATAGAGCGCATACCTCCGCCAAGGCTCCTTCTGTTTGTCATGGATCACCTCCAAAATGTAATGACTTTGTGTGTAGGCCTACAGCCACTTGTGGTGAAAATTGCATCAAAGTCTGTCCATCAGTTTTGGAGTATTGTTGCTAACACACTGTGAGAAGATAAGAGTCTTGGCTGAGGTATGCATTCTCAGATCATCACCAAAATGTAATGGGTTCCTCTCTAGGCCAAGAACCACCTCTGGTGAAAATTTCATCCAAATCCATCCAGTAGTTTTTGTGTAATCCTGCTGCACAAATACAAACAAAGCCCTTGGTGGAGGTATGCACTCTCAGATCATCACCAAAATCTAATCATCTGTAGGATATCCCATTTCTGACAATCTCTAAAAATTTCATGAAAATCCGTCCATAACTTTTTGAGTTATCTTGCTAACAAACAAACAGACAGACAAACAGACAGACAAACCAACGCTGATGAAAACATAGCCTCCTTGGGGGAGGTAATAAAAGGAGTCTGGGATATATTAAATAAATAAAGGAAAAATGTAACTAAGAAAATTATATATCCAGAGTATTTTACTGATAATTGTGGTGATATTTATGATAAGAATATGGTAGTAAATAAAATGAATAAATTTTTTGTAAATGTTGGACCAGAGTTGGCAGCAAAAATTCCAAACCAAGGAGGAGACACCGTGAGTGAGACATTGATTGGAAATAACCCTCGGTCAATCTTTCTTACAGCGGTGGATGAACTAGAGGTAAAATCTGTTGTTGAAAAGTGTAAAAATAAATTATCTACTGATCGTGATGGTATTGATATCGCACTAGTGAAAAGAACTGTTGATGGCATATTAAAACCATTCACATATATTTGTAATCTATCATTTCAAACTGGCTCATTCCCACAGAAAATGAAAATAGCAAAAGTAATACCATTATTCAAGGAAGGAAATAACCACCAATACACAAACTACAGACCAGTATCGCTTCTCCCACAATTTTCAAAGATTCTGAAAAAACCCCTAATACCATACATTTGCAGTTTATTAAAAAAAATGACTCTGAATTGGGTTACAAGTTATCTATCTGAGAGACAACAGTTTGTGAAGATGGGAGAATATCCCGTCTGGGTGTAAGGGAATTGCCTGTGGGAACCCCCAGGGGTCAGTATTGGGCCCAAATTATTTAACATATATATAAATGATATATTCCAAGTTTCTAAATCATTAAAAATAATATTATTTGCTGATAATACTAATATATTTTAATCTGGAAATAATTATAATCAACTAATCCATACTCTAAATAATGAATTAAATAAGCTTAAAAATGGATGGATTGTAATAAATTATCATTAAATATAGATAAAACTAAGGTAATGATATTTGGTAATTGTAAAAATAAAGAAGATATACATATTCATATAGATAATGTGATTATTGAAAAAGTTAAGGAGATCAAGTTTTTGGGTGTAATACTAGATGATAAAATTAGCTGGAAACAACACGTCAGATACATACAAAACAAAGTTTCAAAAAATATTTCAATTATAAATAAAATTAAGCAGGTCCTAGATTACAAATCACTTCATATCTTGTATTGCTCATTAGTACTTCCATGCTTGACCTATTGTATAGAGGTCTGGGGTAACAATTATAAAAGTAAACTTAATTCATTGCTAATATTACAAAAAAGGGCAGTCCGTGTTATACACAAAGTCGGATATCTCGAACATACTAATTTATTGTTTTTACATTCAAAGTTATTGAAATTATGGGATCTGGTTCATTATTATACACCACAATTAATGTTTAAAGTCAGTAAAAACCTTTTGCCCCACAATATACAAAATCTTTTCAGTGAGAGAGAAGGGAAATATAATTTACGGGGGAACACAAAATTTAAAATGCACTTAGTAAGATCTACTAGTCCACCAAGGTGTCCGCCTTTGACTGCCACCTAATCCACATAGCACCGGACTCCCATGATCCCTCCTGCAGGTGGTGAGCCCACTGGAGGGCGGACCCATGTAACTCCTTGGGGCTGAGCCCGGCTGGGTCCCATGGGTCGAAACCCGGCCACCAGACGCTAGCCTTCGAGCCCCTCCCCCAGGCCTGGCTCCAGGGTGGGGCCCCGTTAACCCCGTACCAGGCGGGGCACACTGAATCCTTGATATAGAATTTATCATGAGAGTCTGTTGGATCGTTCTTAGTCTGGCCCTTCACCCAGGACCAGTTTGTCTTGGGAGACCCTATCAGAGGCAAATTGCCCCGGACAACATAGCTTCTGGGATCACTGGGGCACGAAAACCCCACCACCACGATAAGGTGACGATCCATGAGGGGTATCGTCCTTACCAGTCCTTAACCTCAGCCCCCCTATCACAGGGGCTGAGGTCGCCAAGGTGGTTAAAAATCTCCTTGGTGGCCAAGCCCCGGGGGTGGACGAGATTCGCCCTGAGTGCCTCAAGGTCCTGGATGTTGTTGGGCTGTCATGGTTGACACGCCTCTGCAACATTGCGTCGAGGTCGGGGGCAGTGCCTTTGGCATGGCAAACCAGGGTGGTGGTTCCTCTTTTCAAAAAAGGGGACCGGAGGGTGTGCTCCAACTTTAGAGGGATCACACTCCTCAGCCTCCCTGGGAAAGTCTATGCCAAGGGACTGGAGAGGAGAGTCCGGCCGTTGGTCGAACCTCGGATTCAAGAGGAGCAATGTGGTTTTCGTCCTGGCCATGGCACATCGGACCAGCTCTTTACCCTCTCGAGAATTCTTGAGGGTTTGTGGGAGTTTGCCCAACCAGTTTACATGTGTGTTGTGGACTTGGAGAAGGCATTTCACCGTGTCCCTCGTGGTTTTTTGTGGGGGGTGCTTTGGAAGTATGGACTATCAGGCTTGTTGTTACGAGCTATTCGGTCTCTGTACGACCGTTGTAAGAGTTTGGTTCATATTGCCAACACTCGGTCGGAGTCATTCCCAGTGAGAGTTGGACTCCGCCAGGGTTGCCCTTTGTCACCGATCCTGTTCATAATTTTTATGGACAGGATTTCTAGGCGCAGCCAGGGAATGGAGGGTGTCATGCTTGGTGATCACAGGATCTCATCTCTGCTGTTTGCAGATGATGTTGTCCTGTTGGCTTCATCCAGCAATGACCTACAGCTCTTGCTGGGACGGTTTGCCACTGAGTGTGAAGCGGCTGGGATGAGAATCAGCACCTCCAAGTCCGAGTCCATGGTCCTCAGCCGGAAAAAGGTGGATTTTCCTCTCTGGGTTGGGGACAGGCTCCTGCCCCAAGTGGAGGAGTTTAAGTATCTTGGGGTCTTATTCACGAGTGAGGGGAAAATGGAGCGAGAGATTGACAGACAGATTGGAGCAGCATCTGCAGTGATGCGGACGTTGTACCGGTCTGTTGTGGTGAAGAGGGAGCTGAGTTCTAAGGCAAAGCTGTCGATTTACCAGTCAATCTACGTTCCTACTCTCACCTATGGTCACAAGCTTTGCGTAATGACCCAAAGAACGAGATCGCGGATACAAGCGGTTGAAATGAGCTTTCTCCGTAGGATTGCTGGACTCACCCTCAGAGATAGGGTGAGGGGCTCAGTCATCCGGGAGAGGCTCAGAGTAGAACCGCTGTTCCTCCACATTGAAAAGAGTGAGTTGAGGTGGTATGGGCATCTGATTAGGATGCCTCCTGGACACCTCCCACTTGAGGTGTTTCAGGCATGTCCCACTGGGAGGAGACCCCGGGGCAGACCCAGGACTCGGTGGAGAGACTATGTCTCCCAGCTGGTCTGGGAACGCCTTGGTATCCTCTCTGTATTGCTGGAGCAGGTGGCTGGGGAGAGGGAAGTCTGGGCTTCTTTGCTTGAACTGCTGCCTCCACGACCCGGACCTCCGGAAAAGTGGTAGAAGATGGATGGATGGATGGATGGATGGATGGAAGATCTACTAGGAAGGGTTTTTGTGTGTCTGTGTGTGGGGTAAAATTGTGGAATGGGTTGGGGGAGAAAAACACAGGCAATGTCCAAACATCCATATATTTAAATCAACATATAAAGAAATGATTTTTGAGCAGTATGAAAATGAAGGGCAGTGATGTTACAATGTGTCTTCAGTGAGGGAAGGTTGTTGTTGTGTGTGTTATTGTGTTATGGTGATTGTGATGGTGATGGTGTTGTCTGTTTTTGTGTTGAACATGCCAGAAGTGTTTTGTAACCCTTGCCTTATGTTAATTAGGTAAAAGTAGTTCTTAAATGTAGACCAGTTGCTAGGTTCATAAGGATTACAATAGGAAATAAAATAAGTGTGGAATAAAATAGCTGGAGGCAAGAAATGAGCAATGATGGCTGTTATTTTTAAAGATAAAGAAAACAAAATAAAAGCCATTTACAAATACACAGTAATAACAACGGCCGCCATGAAATAAAACCCCAAAAATGTCCTACTGAGCTCAGTGTTTGTTTGTCTTTTTTTAGTCGTTTGACCAGTCAAGATATCTTTTATTTCAAAGTTCAGGTTTCTTTTCCTTTTTTAAAGTGGCAGTTTAAATTGTTACCACTTTGATTTTTGTGCACTGGAGAGAGGAAGGATGTTCTTCAATCGAGATCTTGGTTCAGGCTCGCCATCTCCGTCCGGAGAGAATCCAGGATCCAGAAGTTTCTTAATCGGCAACAAAAAACCTAGCCTGCACAACAATAATGGTATTACTGTATACAGCTAAAGTAATGCATTTTTCAATCTCTTCTGAAACAGGAAAACAAAAGTTGGATAATGAGGATCACGCTTCCTCTTTTCAAAATAAACATTTTTTTTCAAAATAAAATCACACAAATGCATTAACGCAAATGAAATGTGAGAACAAGGGTCATTTTCTCAGTTGGGTTACACCCTCCCGCTCTAAATATCATGCACATCTCGTTGCATGTGTAACCAAGACTGTCCATCGTTAGTATGTAGAAACTCTGAGAAGGATGTACTCAAACCTTGAAAAAGGGACTTAACAACAGTTACTAGAGGATTTCCTAAATCAGGATACTCGAGTCTTTTTGGAAGTTGTCTGATTCTTTCAGATTGCCGCATTGGTTGAGTTGTAATGGGATCATTATTGTCCATTTCATCAGGTAAATCATTTGATTGGTGTTCTTGTTCCTCGACTGAATTGTCAGAAGGTTCTTCTAGTATTGTTACTGTTTCATTTTCCACAGGTTTATCATTTTCAGTATTGTCTTCATCCAATATGTTTTCCACAAGGTTGTCAATTTCAGTATTGTCTCCATCCGGTATCATTTCAACAGGTGAATCATAGAAAAGTTCAATCTCATTTGCATTATGCTCCATATCCGGTTCTGCATTGGCAGTGGTTTCAGGTAAGTCACTATCAGATGAGTTTGTCATTTCCGGTGTTTGCAAAGGTTTTGGATACTCATGTACAGTAGTAAATCTGGTTATCTCCTCACATGGGGAATCCTCAACCCACAGAATCAAAAATTCATTTTCAATTTCAGTTAACTCTTCGTGATCATTGTTCTCTGTAACAGTTGTTTGGCGTGTCTTAGGACGGTAAATAGGCTCTGGCTCAGGTGTTTCCGCTGTGGCAACAGGGAGGAAACTGCAGGGAAGCAAAAGGTCTCTGTGTAAAGTTCTTGAGGGACCTTGCTTTGACTCGGGTTTAACCGTGTAAACGGGTAAATTACCTGCACGTTTGACTACCACATGAATGTTGGCCTCCCATTTATCAGCAAGCTTATTTTTTCCACGCAGTCTCACATTTCTAACTAAAACCCTATCCCCAGGTTCAAGTTCAGAAACAGTGATTTTGCGGTCAAACCTGGCCTTGTTCTTGTCTGCAATCTTTTGTGCATTTTGTGAAGCTAACTTGTAGCTTTTTTTGAGCCTTTTCTTGAGATTTTCAACGTCTTGCAAGTGAGTAACTTTCTGATCTTTGTTGAGAGGAAGTCTGAACGCGAGATCAACTGCCAATCTGGGTTTTCTACCAAACATTAATTCGTAGGGAGTAAACCCGGTTACATCACTGCGTGTGCAGTTGTATGCATGTACTAACGGCATAACATAGTCTTTCCAGTGGGACTTTTGTTTGGACTCAAGCGTTCCTAACATACTCAGTAGTGTTCGGTTGAATCTTTCAGTGGGGTTACCCCTGGGGTGGTATGGGGTTGTTCTTATTTTCTTTTTGCCTAAGATCTCACAAAGGTCTTTTATTAGTTTTTCCTCAAAATCAGGACCCTGATCACTGTGCAGGCGCTCAGGTATACCGTAGTGGATGATGAATTGGTCCCACAGGTACCTGGCAACCGTTTTGGACCTTTGATTTGAGGTAGGCAACGAAAGGGCAAATTTAGTAAAATGATGTCATTATGAGAATATTGCTGGTATTGCTACTGTCTGGTTCCAGACTGAGAAAGTCCATGCAGACTAGCTCTAAAGGTCGTGTGGTGGTTATGCTGACCAGGCTAGCCGCTTTTTCAGGAGGACTCTTTCTTCGCATGCACCGATCACATGTTTTTACTTTTTGCTCGACATCTGTTGCCATACGTGGCCAATAGAATCGTGTTCTGACCAGATCAAGGGTTCTGTCAATACCTAAGTGGCCCATATCATTGTGCAAACTTTGGAGTATGGGAGTTCTGAGTTCCTCAGAAAGAACGAGCTGGTGGGTCACTTGGTCTCCATTTTGTCTTTTCTGTACAACACTTAATTGTACATCTCCAATTTATTGAGTTCTCTGAGTAAAAGAGGGAGATCTGGGAGTTCTTTTCTAGCAGTCAGTGGGGGTGTTTGGCCATGTTCGATTTGTTCAATAACTTGTCTGATTGTCGAGTCCGCTCTTTGTTTGTCTTTGATTTCTGTTTGAGACAAGGCAGGGATAATTGGTAAGCCATTGTGTTGCTCCAAAACATACAGGTCTGGGATAGATAGATAGATAGATAGATAGATAGATAGATAGATAGATAGATAGATAGACAGATAGACAGATAGATAGATTTGTTTATTTGACAGGGACAGTGCAATAAACATAGACAATTAATCAATGACAATCAATCTGATGTGTTGCACAGAGTGTATAGCTATTAGCTAATTTGCAACTCTTGTCCCTGGATGGGCTTTAGAAAGGAGAAACAAGTAAAAAGAAAAAAGGAAAGAAAAGGAATACACAATAACCACATACATCAATGGAAAAAAAAATAAATACATTATAAATACACAATTATAAATATTATAAATATTATAAATACACAAATATAACAACCTGACACACATTTGCCTATTTCAGGCCTCCCTCCCTTCGTCACTCACTATAAACAAACACATTCATTCCTTCCCTTCATTCACTCTCACCCTGCAGACAATCATTTCATACATGGGTACATTCTTGTTTATTTTTCAGCCAGTTTTTAACCTTTTTAGTGAATGTTTTAAAGTCCGTTATTATTTTAGTTTCATTTGGCATTGTGTTCCAGATGTGACTGCCCTTTATAGAGAAAGCTGTTTGTCCAAATGTGGTTCTGCGGTGGAATATTTTACAGTTATTGTTAACAGAACTCCTGGTGGCTCTGCTGCTGTCCTGTCTTTGGATGAAACCAGCAAGTGGTTCAGGTGCTGATTTATGGAAACATTTGAAAGTTAATTTCAGTAAACAGAGGTCAATGAAACTCTCAAAACTCAATAGGTTGTATTTTTTTAAAATATTACAGTGATGCCACCTAATGGGCTTTTTGTCCAAGATTTTTAGGGTTTGATTATATAATGAACCTATATGTCTTATTGTGGAAGGGGCTGCTTGAGCCCAGACTGTCAAACAGTATGATATATGAGAAAAAACCATAGAATGCATATACAGTACAGCAGGTTCGTAAGGTATGTAATATCTAATTAATTTAAAGCAGTTCAGATTTTTTTTTACTGTTTTTGAAATTTTCTTTATATGAAGATTAAATTTGAGTTGAGGATCTAGTACAACGCCAAGGTATTTGAATTCTGTAACTAAACTGATGTCATGATCATGTATATTAACTTTAAAACATTGCAGGTTATATTTTTTGATTGAAAAGCACATTGAAACTGTTTTCTGAAGGTTCAGCAATAGATGGTTCTGGGGGAGCCACTCTTGGACATCAACCATACTTGTAGACAGTACATCTGCAGCCTGTGCTGGAGTCTGGGCAGCTGTGTAAATAACTGCATCATCTGCATAAAGTTGGCATGTTGCAGCAGAGCAGTGTAGCGGCAAGTCATTAATAAAAATGCTTAAAAGTAAAGGACCAAGAATGGACCCTTGTGGGATACCCATACGGTTGTTTAAAAGTGAGGATTTATCCTGGTGAACTTTTACACACTGTTCTCTATTCTGGACATAAGATGCAAACCAGTCTAATGTGTCTGGAGAGAAGTTAAAAGATACCATTTTGGATAAAAGTAAACTGTGGTTTACAGTATCGGAAGCCTTTTTGAGATCTAGAAAAACAGCTCCTACCACATTACCCCTGTCCAAGGACTGTTTGACATTTTCAATAAGGCAACAATTTGCTGTTTCTGTTGAGTATCCTGGTCTAAAACCAAATTGATGTGGATGAAGAAGTTGACTGTCTTGTAAGTAGTCTATCAGCTGTGTAGCTACAACTTTTTCAAGAACCTTAGACAGGACTGGTAAAATAGAGATTGGACGGTAATTGCATATATCGTCTTTACTGCCTGATTTATGAACTGGTATGACGACAGCTTTTTTCCAGCCAGATGGAAATGTACTAGACCTAATGGAGAGATTAATGAGATGAGTCAGTGGTTTGATTAATATTTTGCTTTGCGTTTTGAGAAAGGAGGTCCTCATGTTGTAGATATCATTAGTTTTTGAGTTTGACAGTGTTTTGACAATACCAGCAATTAACTCCTCATTTACCTCATCGATGTGAAAAGAATCTGTTGGAAGTATTGAATTTGTGTTGTTGAGCACATTTGGCGGCACAAAGTTTTTTGTTAAGTCTTCCACAGAGCCCACAAAATATGAATTAAATTCATTTGCCAATGTAGCCTTGTCACTGATGGTCTTGCCATTGATTCTAAGTTCCTTTACCCCCTTCTGAACATTTTTTTTATTAGTTAAGTTATTTAAATGCCTCCATAGGGAACTGTTGTTACCCTTTGCATGATCTATCAGTTTATTGTAATAAGATACTTTTGATTTTCGCAGCTCTTGTACCACTTTATTTCTTAAACTTTTGTACACAAGGTGATCATTTTGCAGTTTAGAGGTTAATGATGTTTTCAATGCAGAGTCTCGCCTCTTCATAAGTTTTCTTATTTCATTATTTAACCATGGTAGGTTAATCTTCTGTTGTCTACTTTTAATTTGCTTTGTAAATTTTTCTATGGACTTAGTAATTGTTGCAGTTATAAAATTACAACAATCATCTACTTCATATATAGACATGAGCTGCTCCCAATTTTGATTCTCTAAGTAATGTTCAAAATCCTCATTTTTTGATTTGGGAATAATAAAATTTGATTTGTCAATATCGACTCCTCCAAAATACTGTAGTCGCTTTTTAGTGAGTTTTCTGACAGCAAGAACCATGTTATGATCTGAGAGACCAGTTACAAGATTATAGGTTCTGGTTATTTGTTCTGGTTCTGGTTCTGATCGCGTCAGCTGAGATGGTAAGTGACTCTACAAGTGTAACACCACTATCCTGACTGTCATCACGGATTTTAACAAGGTGGTTTTGACAGATGGCTTGGACAGCTTCACCATTTTCAAGCTCTGTGGTGTCACTGTCAGCTAGGTGACTCTCTACAAAGCGGCTTACATGCTCCTGCTCTTTCCTGGACTGGACATCATTAACGAGTTCACCATGAGGACGTCTAGACAACCCATCTGCGTCTAGGTTTTGCTTGCCTGCTCTATACTGTAACTTAAAGTTGTAGTTAGACAAAGCTGCAAGCCACCTGTAGCTTGTGGCGTCTAATTTAGCAGAGGTCAATATGTATGTGAGTGGGTTACTATCTGTAACTACCGTGAACTGACCACCATACAAAAAATTGTGAAACTTTTCAGTTACTGACCATTTTAGAGCTAAAAACTCTAACTTGTGAACTGGATAACGCACTTCACTCCTTGATTACCCACGACTGGCAAAAGCTATGGCCCTAAGCTGACCGTCCTGCTCCTGATAGAGTGCTGCACCTAAGCCGGTGGTACTGGCATCGGTATGGAGTACGTAAGGCAGCTTCGGGTCTGCAAAGCCTAAGATAGGGGCTGATGTTAACTTTTCGATGATGGAGTCGAAAGCTTTTTGACAGTCTGTGGTCCATCGACTCTCAAATGACAGTTTGGGATCAAGGTAGGTTTGGTCGGTGACTCTGGATTTTGACCTTTTGTTGAGTGGCGGGTAACCACGTGTGAGGTCATTAAGATGGCATACTATGGACGAGTACCCTTCAATGAAGCATCTGTAGTACCCTGAGAACCCTAAAAAGGATCTCAGTTCCTTGAGATTCTTAGGCCGTGGCCAGGTCTTAAGGGCCTGAATCTTTTCGGGATTTGTCTCAACACCGCTTTCGGAGATTACATGACCTAGGTACCGGACTGTTGTTTGAAAAAATTTACATTTTTCCTGCGATAACTTTAGCCCATACTCTTTAAGACGATGGAGTACCCGCATGAGTCGCCGTTTGTGTTCTTCCAAACTATTTGAAAAGATGATAAGATCATCTAGAAAGACTAGCACCTCATGTAAGTTCATGTCACCGACGCAGTGCTCCATGAGCCGCTGAAAAGTGCTTGGGGCATTGGTTATGCCCTGCGGCATGCGGTTGAACTCCCAGAATCCAAGTGGTGTTACAAAAGTGGTCTTTTCTTTGTCTGCTTCCTCTACCTCAATCTGGTAATATCCAGACTTAAGATCGAGGACTGTAAACCACTTGGATCCTGTGAGCGCCGAGAACGTCTCCTCTAGATTTGGAAGAGCGTAAGAGTCTTTTCTTGTTTGCAAATTGAGTTTGCGAAAGTCTATACATAGACGCACATCACTGTTTCGCTTCCTCACCACGACAATGGGGGACGAGTAGGGACACTGGGACTCTCTTATCACACCTGCAGCGAGTAGCTCTTGAAGGTGTTTACGCACTGCCTCAAGGTCTTGAGGGTGTATAGGGCGTGGACGGTGCTTAAAGGGAGTCGGATCATGAAGATTGATGGAGTGTTTCACTTTGCTCGTACACCCAAAGTCCAAATCATGGAAAGCGAATACTTCCGGGATGTCATTTAGTTGTTTGATTATTCGCTCTTTCCACTCCTGTGGGATCGGTGAGTCACCAAAGTTGAAACTCAGTTGTGTCTTGTTTGTGGTCGACTCATTTGCACTGATGACATTGTGCTGGGACAGGATACAATGGAAAGCTCCAAGTTCTGCGATGACACAAGTGGACAGAATTGTGACATCTTGCTCTGTTTTGTTTGTAATCATTACAGGCACTTTGTGTGGAGCTCGGGAAGAAAGTGTTATCAGGCAAGTTTTAACACAAAGGCCACCAGGCAAGGAAGACTGAGAGGGGTGTTCAACTATAGCACAGGTGTCAGAAGTACAGTGAACGTTGGCAGACCCCTCTAAAACTACAGTTTTACCTGCTGGAACTACAGCTGGAGCTCCTGACAAGGTAACTAATCCAATGTTCCCATCTGTGTTCTTTGTATGTCTTAGTTCGAGAGTTTTCAACAGTGTCCTAAAACCGTAAGGACTAGGTAAGTAATCAGGAGTCTTGATGTCTAAATACTTTTCATAAAGAACATCAAGTGTTTTTGTTCCCACTAACACTGGTGTCTGACTATTAGGAATGGCATCTGGAACAACGAGAGCTAAGGTTGGTATGTCAATCTCTGTGTATAAGAAGTCTTTTGGAAAGGTAATACACATCTCTATATAACCTAAATAGGGGACGGGCTGACCCGCAGCGCCCTCTACTTCTAAAAGGTAATAGAGTGGTATAAGGTTTTGATCGGGAAAGTTCTGTTTGTAAAATGACTCGGTGACTGTAGTCACTTGTGACCCTGAGCCAAGAAGACAATGCACATTAACATCAGAAATGCTAACTACATCTGTGCATTTGGAGCCAACTAACCCTTTTGGTAGACTATACTTAGGTGGGTTAGTAACAGACTGCTTAAGATTAGCGCGTTGCTTGTACTTAGTGGGACATGATTGTCTGGCTACAGTCCCCATTTGCCCCATAATAGAGACTGTTCTTAGTTTAACTGGTCTTTATTAGCTGCGGGATTTTCAGACTCCCATCTCTTTTGTTTCTATTTAAACAGCTTATGCTTTTCGGTAACTAAAGCTGGGTTTGGTTCATTTTCGCAGTTTGGCTTGATGTGGCCATCCTCTCCACATTGGAAACAGTACCACGGTTTGGGTGGGGTACTTTGAGTTTTGACCGTTTGTTCTGTGGGTTCCTTTGTCACTTTATTCGGCTTTCGTTTCTCTTTTGGCTTTGTACTGGGTGTACTTTTTGAGTTTTGAGCTTTTGGTTTTGCAGTTAGTTTTACTAGTTGAGTTTGAATTTCTGCAACTTGTTCTGAGAGTTCTTGAATTGAGTTTAACATGATATTGTTCTCATTTTCACCTGAACTGCATTGCACAGTTTGCACGTGGGATGTCACTTTTTGTTTTGAACTGCTCAAATGTTGTCTCATTCGCAAGTTTTTGGCAGCATTTTGGTCTTCTTCAGTACGTAGCAAGAGAAGCCAATCAGGAAAAGTTGGGGGATTTGTTTGTTTTTGTTTTAACTGGAGTGCAGTTAAAAGGGAATCATCCCAACAACCTCGACAAAACTGTGTGACAAGCAGCCTGTCAAAATCCTGGCTTGAAGCACCACCACGCTTTACAGTGTGAGTCAAAGCTACTTGAAGACGTTGTAGGTATGACGAGGGTTTCTCACCTGTGTTTTGGAAGGTGTCAAGAAACTTGGCGTAAAGCTCTCCGCCATCTTGAACTGTACCATAAGCAGAATCTAACAGCTGAAGGTATTCTGATGGTGAGCTGTTGGGGTTCAAGTGCTTGACTACATCAGCTGCTGGGGGTAAAAGAGACTCAATGATCTTTTGGGATTGTTGCAGTTTGGACATAGCAGGATCAGTCAAGATTAATTCTACACTGGAGCGCCAAGTATCATAATCTGGCTCATAAGCTGGTCGGAGGTCTTTGCCAGAAAAAGCTCTGAGCTTTTGTGAAAACGGCTGCACGGAAAAATCTTCCCTTTTTACAGTGTGCTCAACTACCACACGTTACACTTCTGCGGGTGCGGAAATGGTGGGCATACTTTGAGCTGGGGTGCTCGCAGTGTGATTTGACTGGTTAGTTGGTTGTGCACTTTGAATACTGGGCTCAGCTGCAGAAGGCTGAGGTTGAGGTTCATCCAAGGAAGCTTCAGGTAAGTTATCAGGTAACTTAACTTGCTCTGATTGATCATTTTCAGGTTCTTGGATTGACTCAGAAATCTGTGACATCCTGTCTTTCAGGACATCTGCAAAATCTCTGCAACTCATCTTCGCTAGGTTTTTAATGTCAGTGAGATATGACTTGGTTGTATCGTTCCCTACACGGTGCGTGTAAACACTGGCAAGAGATTGTATCATATAGCTAGCTCCACTATCAGATACATGGGTACATGGCAATGGGTCAAGAGCTTCAACAGCAATAGCTGAGTTATACTCAAAAATAGCACTCTGGGAAAACCTGCTACTTTTATGACTCTTGAAATCGATCCATACCGTTTCAAAAACTCAGTCACTTCATCAAGTTACTCATCTCCAGCGATTTCACTCACTATCACTGCATTTGGAACTTTCACAGATTCACGCTCAACAATATCCATTTTGGGCACGTTATAAGCTTGAAATAACGTAAGGGAAAGAAGAAAAAGGCTCTGGCTGGCTCGCCACAGCTTATTGTAACCCTTGCCTTACGTTAATTAGGTAAAAGTAATTCTTAAGTGTAGACCAGTTGCTAGGTTCGTAAGGATTACAATAGGAAATAAAATAAGTGTGAAATAAAATAGCTGGAGGCAAGAAATGAGCAATGATGGCTGTTATTTTTAAAGATAAAGAAAACAAAATAAAAACTAGAAAAGCACTCGGAGAGCGCAGACCTCCGCCAAGCGCCACAGTTCCCCCCATACAGTGTGTAACATCATAAATATTAATCCTACATTTATTTTGTCTAACTTTATAGATTCCTTGACCATGAAAAAAATGCCATTCGCAAGTGGCATATATTAGCTATACTGTGATGCTTGTTTTGTTTTTGTTTTTTTTGTTTTTGTTTTTTTTTTCCAGACGGTGATCCGGATCACCACCAAAATCTAATCATCTGTAGGATACCCCATTTCTGACAATCTCTGAAAATTTCATGAAAATCCGTCCATAACTTTTTGAGTTATCTTGCTAACAAACAAACAAACAAACAGACAAACAAATGCTGATGAAAACATAACCTCCTTGGCGGAGGTAACAATTTACAAATACACAGTAATAACAATGGCGGGCATGAAATAAAACCCCAAAAATGTCCTACTGAGCTCAATGTTTGTTTGTCTTTTTTTAGTCGTTTGACCAGTCAAGATATCTTTTATTTCAAAGTTCAGGTTTCTTTTCCTTTTTTAAAGCAGCAGTTTAAATTGTTACCACTTTGATTTTTGTGCAATACCCCATTTCTGACAATCTCTGAAAATTTCATGAAAATCCGTCCATAACTTTTTGAGTTATCTTGAGAGAGGAAGGATGTTCTTCAATCGAGATCTTGGTTCAGGTCTTGGTTCAGGCTCGCCATCTCCGTCGGGAGAGAATCCAGGATCCAGAAGTTTATTAATCGGCAACAAAAAACCTAGCCTGCACAGCAATAATGGTATTATTGTATAAAGCTAAAGTAATGCATTTTTCAATCTCTTCTCATATATCACTATAGCTTAGTGTTTAAATTCTTCTTTCATATTATCATTGTTACAATCCAGTAATATAGTAATATCTTACATTTTACATCTTACATGCATGTTTTTTTAATCCCTTGCACTCTGGTCAATTTCCCTAAAAACGCCAAAAAATAACGTACCCAAAGTAAATCAAAAGCTGTTCTTCAACCCTTTGCAGCATCTTCATGGGGTTGGTCTCATTTAAAAGAAAATACTTTGAATTTTTTGGCAAAACAGTCATAATCTTTCTAAGTGCTCCGGCCACTGAGTAACAGTCATCTAAACATACTGAACTTGAAGAAAATAAATTTCGCCTGGGTGTTTTTTTGGATACAAATGCTTGCAAATAACACACAGCTGTCAGATCCGGGCTGGAAAATACAACAGAAATGTAGAACCAAGTGTTATCCAGCTGAGGTCAAAATTTTGTAACAATACCAGAAAAAATGAATATATTACACAGCTTTCTTCACAGGTTGTTCCCAGGCGTTTTTGAACTGTGCCAAATTGTGCCAAATGGCACAGTTTGGAAAAACGTCTGTAACTTTTGAATGATTCAATATAGAAGCTTGATGTTGGGCTCTAATGAAAGGTGACACTCAGGGCTGTGTGTGTGTGTGTGGGGGGGGGGGTTGTTTATTCATTCATGAATGAATGAATGAACAAACAAGCCCCCACACACAAAGAAGCATGCCACATAAAAAATGTGTGGCTTTTTTTTTACAAGAAAAAATAACCTACAGTGCAATAAAAATTATACTAAAATATCTGTAATGTAGAAGATAACAACTCCCACCCACCCCCCCACTACAGAGGACGGACATAGCACAGTTGTACTACTACGCATAGTTGTACTAAAATATCTGCAATAATATCTGCAATCCGCTACAGAAGAGTAGCGGGGGGAAGGGTCACCGTCACCGTCACCGTCACCGGGGGTCACCGTCCGGACACGAACCGTGTCCAGTCCGTGCGCCGCACAGTTGTAATTTATCGATTGGTCAAAAGTCATTTTTGATTACAATTTTCAGGGATAAAGAATAATTTAGATTATAACACTTACCTGTCCACAACAGCAGTGTCGCTGGCGAACTTCTCTTCCTCATTGTCAGACGAACATAACGCTGGTCTGCTTGTTATGGACTCGTGGTTCTGGTCACGTGACCCGGTCAAACCATAATTCCATTATTGCAGTTTTGCGCTTCCATGATTGCTGTTTTGGCGAACGATTTTTCAAAACAAATAAGAACAGTAGTAAGAAAAAAAGACTGGCGAACGCGTGTGTGTCACTCAGCTGCTAAAACAAAACAGATTTTGCAAGGGAGGCACGCTTTCAAACTACTGTGCTTCAATTGGCTCGCTGTATTCGCAGCCGTTGGTAGGCGGGTCCTTCTTGCTAGGTTTTCAGTCATTGGTTCTTCAAGGTTTCAGAAACCCAATTCAAGGCTCTTATTAGTCGAATGAGAGGTCAATCACATCTAAACCAATCAAAGCACTCCTTTGGCTTTCTGTTCGCGGCTGTGTCTGTAGTGGAAGAACGGAAAGGCAGGGTTTTTTTTCTTCAGTGCGCCCTAGGACTAGAAAGTGTGCGTACTAGGGCGCCCTCGTGCACTCTAGGATGCAGAGATGTGTCCACCCGCGGTACACCGAAGTGCAAGAGGTTAACTCAAAATCTCTCTTGTAGTACATGAAATACTTTTTTTAACTCATGTAACCAAATAAATTAATTTCTCTTTTTATCTCTACATTATTTAACCACTTGCGCTCCATTGTTCCGCGGGCGGGCAAGTCTCTGCATCCTAGGACGCACGAGGGCGCTGCGCCCTCGTGTGCACTCGGACGCATAGTCCAGATTGTGGTGATGTAGGTGGTGTTGGCGTCCAAGCGCCACTGAAAAAAAAAGCTGCAGACACAGCCGCGAACAGATTAGTTCATCTGATTGACCTCTCATTCGACTAAAAAGAGCCTTGAATTGGGTTTCTGAAACCTTGAAGAGCCAATGAATGAAAACCTAGGAAGGAGGACCCGCCTACTGTGAATGCAGGAGCCAATTGAAGCACAGAAATTAAGGCTGGGTGAAGAGAGACTTACTGCTGCAGCAGATGAAAACAAAGGATGCTGGACGAATCTGCTACAGACCCCGCAGCATGGAGACCACCCACAAGTGGGACCTGCACTCATTCCAGCAGAATAGACGTTTAAGATTCTCTTCCGTCATCATAGACCAACGGAGGCCGACGACAAAGGTTGTAAATCATTCACCAAAACCGCAATATTGGAATTATGTTTTGATCGGGATCCACGAGCGGACCAGCGTCGCGTTCGTCTGACAATGGGGAAGAGAAGTTCGCCAGGACTCTGCTGCTGTGAAGAGGTAAGGTGTTATAAGCTAAATGATTATTTATCCCTGAAAACTGTAATCCAAAAATGACTTTTGACCGATAGGTAAATTACAACTGTACGGCGCACGCACTTCGTACTTCGTGTCCCGCAATAAACGGTTCATTTGCCGTGTTCGGACCGTGAACGCCCCCCCCCAGCTGCAGAAGAGGAGCGGGGGGGGCGTTCACCGTCCGAACGCCCCCAGTCCGCGGGGGGAAGCCGCGCTGACTGCGCAGCGGTCGTCACATAGACATATGAGTCTATTCCTTCATGTAGCGATGGCCGTCCTCTGTAGCGAGGGGGGGGACAACCACCACCCCCACACACACACACAGTAGCGAGGGGGGGGGGGGGCCGCTGTGACAGCGTTGCTGTGGAAACATGCAACGAGTGTAATCCGTCATGTAGCGAGGGCCGAACTCCGTCCTTGGTAGCGGGGGGGGGACGACCCCCCCCACACACACACTGACACAGCCCTGAGTGTGGCCTTTCATTAGAGCCTAAAATGAAGATTCTACATTGAATTATTCAAAAGTTACAGACGTTTTTCCAAACTGTGCCATTTGGCACAATTTGGCACAGTTCAAAAACGCCTGGGAACAGCCTGAGAACAAAGCTGTGTAAAATATTCATTTTTTGTGGTATTGTCACCAAATTTGGATCTCAGCTTGATAACACTTGGTTCTACATTTCTGTTGTGTTTTCCAGCCGGATCGGACAGCTGTGTGTTATTTGCAAGCATTTGTATCCAAAAAAACACCGTGTCCAAATTTATTTTCTTCAAGTTCAGTATGTTTAGATGACTGTAACTCAGTGGCCGGAGCACGTAGAGAGATTATGTTTTTTTTTGCCAAAAAATTCAAAGTGTTTTCTTTTAAACGAGACCAACCCCATGAAGATTCTGCAAAGGGTTGAATAACAGCTTTCGATTTACTTTGGGCCCGTTATTTTTTGGCATTTTTAGGAAAATTGCCCGGAGTGCAAGGGGTTAACCATGAAATTATGATTAATATTTTTAACCAATTAAATTATTGACTTTTTAACCATTTCTTTGTAAATCATGAAATGAAATACAATTAATTTATCACATGACAAGGGAATATACTGTCCCATTACTTCTAATATTCCCTTTTAAAATCAGTAAAACCCTGTCTGAGCTACTGGGTTTAGCAAAACCTATGAATTTACATAGAAAACCAACAAAAATGTGCTTTTAACATAGAACTAAACATTACATTCGACCAGAAATAGTGCAAAAAGAACTAAAAGTACTTCATTATACTGTTGTGAACTGAAATCACATTTGGAAAAACCATACAGAAAACAAAAAAATAGCCTTTTCCATTGCTTTTAAACAGATAAGATCCACTCGTGATTAGCATTAGCATAACGCTAACATTAGCATGATGCTAGCATGCTTTCTTTAGCACGCACTTGGTTTTCACTCACCAAGATGAGGTATCAGTGTGAAAACAGCAAGGGACACAGCCACACGGCCTCTCAAGCTCGTGCTCCCATCAACTTAGGACAATAAATGTTTCAAATTAGCATCTGGACAGTGTTTAGATTTATTTATAACACTTTTCTACATTAAACTCACCAAGATGACCCATAGGTTTTTACACGGACCGTCTACAGCCTCTTTCGTTCATTCTCAGAGTGCAAAAAAAACTGAAAAACTGTTACGTGACTCATTGCTCTGCTCGGAAGGCAGGACTAATATCGCTCTTAAATAAAAAGGTCAAGATCACCCAACGTGACCATGAAACTGGAAAACAAAAGTTGGATAACGAGGATCACGCTTCCTCTTTTCAAAATAAATGTATTTTCAAAATAAAATCACACAAATGCATTAACGCAAATGAAATGTGAGAACAAGGGTCATTTTCTCAGCTGGGTTACAGTTTGTTTATTGTTGTTGCAATATTGTTGGATGTTGGTGTTGTTGTCAATATAGACTGTCGTTGTTGTGTCATTTCTGTTGTATAATTTGAATATGGGGTGTATTATGATGAATGTGGTTGTGGGATGAATGATGATTAAGAGTGATACTGTAATTTGTTGGGTATTTAAAAGGGATGGGACTATATAAGCGTTGGCTTCTTCCCACTCCTTTCAAACATTTTTTTTTTTGGCTTGTTTTTTGCTTTGTTTTAAATTCTTTTTTTTTTACCAGAATGTTCAAACAAATAAAATCAGTCAATCAAAATCAACTTTTGTTATCTTTGTCTACTATTTAAATTTGTTTGATGATCTGAAACATAAGTTTGACAAACATACAAAAAAAAGAGAAATCAGGAAGGGGGCAAACACTATTTCACACCATTGTATGTCTGTATAAATTAGCTGCACATGTTGTTTAATAGTGCAAAGGCCCTGGGGTATGTGCTATTTTTCAGTCTATTTGTCTTTGCTTTTATTGCCTTGTAAAGCCTGCCTGAGGGTAACAACTGGAACAGGTAATGTGCTGGGTGGGATGTGTCCTTCAGGATTCTCAGAGTTTTTCTGCGACAGCGGGATTTGTACAGCTCCTCTAAGGAAAGGAGAGCACAGCCAATGATCTTTTGTGCTGTGTTGATGATCCTCTGGAGAGCTGTCTTTTCCTGGACAGTGCAGCTAGCAAAACGCACCAAAATACAGTAAGTCACTACACTTTTGACAGAACATCTCTTGAAGGACACCAGCAACTCCATAGCTAGGGCGTTGTTTTTTAAACCCTTAAGAAGTGGAGTCACTGTTGTGCCTTCTTGATCAGCGCCATGGTGTTGGTTTTCCAGGTTAAGTCGTCATCTATGTACAGTCCTAAGCACTTGAAGTCAGAGACCCTGTTCACCCGGTCTCCGCTGATGTATAAGGGCTGAGGGTTGGCTCTGTTTTTCCTGGAATCCACTATTATTTCTTTTGTTTTGGCGGTATTGAGGACCAAATTGTTATTTCTGCACCATGATGTTAATTTTTCCACCTCAATCCTGTATGCAGTCTCATCTTCCCCTGTGATGAGCCCAACCACTGTCGTGTCATCTGCAAATCTCAGGATGGAGTTGCTTGGGTGGGTGGAGATTTAGTCATGAGTGTATAGGGTATAAAGTAGAGGATCCAGCACACATCTCTGTGGGGAGCCGGTGTTGAGGTTCAGTGCTGGGGAAAGGTGTGGCCCTACTTTAACTCTCTGTGTGCGGTTGCTGACAAAGTTTTTTATTCAGAGGCAGATGGATCGTGAGAGGCTGAGGTTATTTAATTTATTTATCAAAATGTTGGGGATAATTGTGTTAAATGCAGAGCTGAAATCATTGAAGACGAGCCTGACATAACAGTTCTTCTGTTCCAGATGGGTCAGGGTTTTGTGGAAGGTTGTGATTATGGCATCTTCTGTCAATCTGTTGTTCCTGTATGCAAACTGGTAAGGGTCGAATGTAGATGGAAATCCTTGAGTGATATGGTTCCTGACCAATTTCTCAAAACACTTCATAATAACTGGAGTGAGAGCAACTGGCTGGAAGTCATTTAGGCTAGGCATTTTTGGGACAGGGATAATGACTGGGGACTCCAGGCAGGGTGGAACAGTGGCCTTGGCTAAGGACAGGTTGAAATTTTTTCTAAAAATCTCTGTAAGCTGGTCTGCGCAGTCTTTCAGCACCCTACCAGTGATGCCGTCAGGTCCTGCTGCTTTCCTGGACTTTACTGCCCTTAGCATGCATCGCGCATTGTCCTCCATCACCATGAAGTTGTGCCTGGTGTTGGCTAGAAGATGAGGTGCAGCCACTCCTGATGTTTCCTGTTCAAAGCGGGTGAAGAAGCAGTTCAATTCCTCCGCTAGCGCTGCATTATCCTCCACAGCATTGGATCTGGGTTTGTAGTGGGTGATGTTTTGGACCCCACGCCACACCGGCCTCGTGTTGTTACTGTGGAGGTGATCCTCAATGTTATTCTTATCGTCCAGCTTTGCCTGTCTGATACCCCTTTTCAGATTTGCCCTGGCTTCACTGTACAGCTCCACATCTCGGGACCTGAATGTGGCGTCTTTGTTCCTCAACAGCGTCCTGACCTCTCTAGTCATCCAGAGTTTCTGGTTGGCATACAACTGGATGCACTTTTCGACAGTGACGATGTCTGTACAGTACTTGATGTAAGAGAGTACAGATGCAGTGTACTCTTCGAGGTCCTGAGATTCGAAAATATTCCAGTTTGTTTTTTCAAAACAATCCTGCAGCTGTGAAGAGACACCATTATTCTAATAGTTTTTAAGGTGAGGGAGGACTCTCTTCTTGCAAGGGGTGTAGACTGGTAGCATAAACAGGGAAATGTGGCCTGACTGGCCCAGGTGAGGTGATGGTATAGCCTTATATCCCTGTTTAATGTTGGAGTAGACTTAATCCAGGAGTCTGTTGGCGCGTGCGGCACATGTCATATGCTGGCATAATTTGGGAAACACTACTTTTAAGTCTACATGATTAAAGTCCTCCACTATCATATGTGCTGCCTCAGGATATCTGTTCAGCTGAGTGCTAATGACACTACGTAGGAGGCTAAGAGCCGCGTTAGCTTTAACATCAGGGGCTATGTACACTACCGTGATCAGAACAACTGATGAAAATTAACGAGGGAGAGAAAAGGGTCTACATTTAACTGTTAGGTACTCTAAATCAGGTGAGCAGTGACTGTCTATTGACTTAGTGTCTTTAGCCCATTTTACAGTAATGCAGACGCAAAGGCTCCCACCTCGTTGTTTCAGTGAATTCCAGTTTCTGTCTTGGCGGTGTAGAATGCAACTGGTTACGAACTCGCCGTGGACGATGTTGGGATCTGGTGTGGGCCCAGTACAGGAGAAGCCACAGATGGTCTCCACCGCAGACAACAGAGTACAATCTCTGCTCCAGATATGAATAATAAAATAAAATATATTAATTCAACTTATGAAAAAGCTGAATAATAAAATAAAATGAAATGTCAGAGAAAATTCTTCACAACAATATGTAACTGAGCAAAGTGTCTTTTTTTCCTTTGCTTAGCAGAACTCACATTATCAAGTGATCAAGTTTATCCACATGGGCAGAAATGTTTCAGTTTTCCACACATAGTTAATGCTTGGCAGTCTAATAATTGACAGAAGTGCAATTTGTCACTTATTTTTGTTTTTTCTATGTGGCTACATTCTATTAGTTCTTAATTTGGTGAGCCACTCTGTCATAATGATAGAATGGTCAGCTCACGTGCAGGTGCCAAACCAGAGAAACTACATTACACAGAGAAGCTAAGATTAAACAATTTATTAATCCAAAAGTCAGCAGAGTTAGGAAAAAACATGTCACTCGCCAGAGGAAAAGTAAGCCTGTGGAGAGGAGACGAGAATTGGTAAACAGGAGGAGAGAGATACAGAAAAGTGTAAAACAAATTTCCACTTACGGGAGTTAAGTGGAGAGCCCGGCAGAGAACCTCAGTAGAAACAGACGAACCAGCGGGATGAGGCTGGCAGGTAGTAGGGTAGGAGAGGGGCTGGGGATGATGTCTGACCAGGTGGAGACAGGTAGCTGAGGCGGAGATGAGAATGATGGGGCAGGTGAGCGCACAACAATCCCCGGAGAAGCACAGCATGGATGGCAGCAACCTGAAAGGAGAGAGAACGGGAGAGGAATTAATTTTTGCTTCCTTGGTTTAAGTGTTAGAGGCACTTGCTTGCTGCAGGCAGTATACCCAACGAGCAAGCACTGAAGCATTCACATGAGTCCTTATATGTGCTAGCAAGGCAGAGGCAGCAGGTGCATCCACTCACTCAGGTGTAGTGATTACCTGCAGAGTCACGGAATCTCTAACAGGAAGGAGGGAGCGTGCACTCACCTGAACATGACGGGAGGTCTCTGCATTTTTCTTCACAACACTTGGACTAACCACAGTCGTATTATTAACACTTACCGTTCTCCTGATCTAGAGGCAATATCAGTTTTATGTCGGCCTTTTTAATCTTCCGAGAGAGCTGACAGTGGTTATTATAACAGTGATCTATATTTCTCCTGATGCAAATACTAAAGCAGCCCTTAGTCATTTGTACAGTGTTATAAATAAACAGCAGCAGGCATATCCCAAGAGTGTTCACATCATAGCTGGTGATTTTAATCAAGCATGCTTGAAAACTGTGCTGCCTAATTTCACACAGTATATGAAATGTGCCACCAGGGGAAAGAATTGTCTTGATCGGGTGTATTTGAACCCGAAGCATGCTTACAGAGCTGTTCCGTGTCCACATCTTGGCCTGTCAGACCATCTATCATTGCTCCTCATCCCAGCATACACCCCCCTCAGGAGAACTGCTAGACCTACTATAAAGAACATCACAACATGGCCTGAGGGAGCTCTCTCTCAGCTGCAGGACTGTTTTTCAAACACTCTATGGGATTTATTCAAGAATGAGGATCTGGAAATGTACACACAGACTGTATTATGCTACATCACCTACTGTATCAATCAGGTGACTGTGGAAAAACGCATTAGGGTTTTTCCTAACCAGAAGCCTTGGATGACAAAAGAAGTCCAGGCACTCCTCAGAGCCCGTGATACAGCCTTCAGGTCAGGGGATACAGATCTGTATAGCACCGCATGGGCTAATCTGAAGAAAGGCATTAAGGAGACTAAACAGGCCTATAAGAGGAAAGTTGAAGACCATTTTTCTGATAATGATTCGAGACAAGTATGGCAAGGCTTTCACCATATCACAAACTATAAGGGCAGCAGCATCATTTCCAGTGACATCAGCGCCTCACTGGCAGAAGAACTGAACTGCTTTTTCGCACGGTATGAGGCAAATACACCTCGCCTGGACCCACTGACGTTATTGAATGCCAGCTCTGATGTGCATACCCTGCAGGATCATGAGGTGAGACAGACACTGAAAGCAGTTCACCCAAGAAAGGCTACTGGTCCCGATGGAGTGCCAGGAAAGGTGCTCAGAGCATGTGCAGATCATCTATGCTCTATTTTGACAGACATTTTTAATTTGTCTCTCAAGGCAGCCGTTGTTCCACAGTGTTTAAAATCTGCAGTCATTATTCCTGTGCCAAAAAAAACACATTATCAGCAGTCTGAATGACTATCGACCAGTAGCATTTAACACCCATTATTATGAAGTGCTTTGAGAAAATGGTATTGAAACATCTTTTGCCTAGTATCCTCCCAGACTTTGATCGGTACCAGTTTGCCTACAGGCGGAGCAGATCCACTGAAGATGCTATTGCTATAGCTCTCCACTCGGCATTCAGCCATTTAGAAGACAAGGGGAGCTATGTAAGAATGTTGTTTGTGGACTACAGCTTGGCATTTAACACAATTATTCCCAACATTCTCATCACCAGATTGCTTCAGCTTGGTCTGCCTACTCACACTTGCAGCTGGATTAAGGACTTCCTAACAAACTGAAGACAGACTGTTAGACTCGGACCCTATTCCTCCTCTACAGTTATGCTTAACACAGGCTCGCCACAGCACTGTGTTGAGCCCCACTTTGTATTCATTGTACACATATGACTGCATACCTGTTCATCCCACAAACATTATAGTGAAGTTTGCAGATGACACAACAGCAGTAGGGCTCATATCAAGAGGAGATGAGTCTGCATACAGAGATGAGGTCCAGAAACTGGTGAGATGGTACTCAGATAATAATCTGCTATTGAACACAAAAAAAAAACAAAAACAAAAGAACTCATTATTGATTTTAGGAAGCATAGCAGTGAGCCACCTCCTCTATATACAGTACAGGCAAGGAGTGTGTGAAGAGGGTGGAGGCTTTTAAGTTTCTGGGTGTTCATATTTCTCACAACCTTACTTGGGCACTTAACACCATAACTACGATAAAAAAGGCTCAACAACGTCTACACTTTCTGAGGCTCCTCAGGAGGAATGGCCTGAATGCACAGTTGCTGGTTTTATTTTATCGCTCTGCTATTGAGAGCATTTTGTCATATGGCATCACGGTTTGGTATGAGGGCTGTTCAGCCGCAGACCGCAAAGCCTCCCAGAGAGTGATCGAGACTGCGCAAAAAATCACTGGCTGTTCTCTCCCTTCTCTGGAAGAGATTTTCAGGTCTCGGTACCTCAACAGAGCCACTGCCATTATTAAAGACTGCACTCATCCAGGCCATGAATTCTTTCACTTGCTCCCCTCAGGAAAGCGGTACAGATCCCATAAAACCTGGACTACCAGGTTTAATCATAGTTTTTTCCCAGCAGCAGTACATATTTTGAACAGATTTATGTAACACCTACAGACTGCTGATATTATTTTACGTTATTTTAGGTTATTTTGTGGCAATAACCCTGTGCGTAAAAGCTGGTCTTATATATTTTTCGCTCAGTATGTTTTTATTATTGCTATGTACACATTGTATTCAACTTTTAGGTATTATTGTTTTAAGCATTATTTATTGTTGTAATTATGAGAATGTTAAATGCATAAGTGAACTGTGAGTGTGATAGTTTGTTTTTAGGGAGCAGTATCTCAATTTCGTTGCATTGTTTATTAGCAATGGAATGACAATAAAGGCACTTTGACATTGCACTTTGACTTTGACTTTGATGACACACTCGCTCTTATTTTGAAAGGTTGCAAGACCAGATAAGAGGTCTTATTTTATCAAATCAAATCAAATCAACTTTTATTGTCATATTGCTGTACATACAACTGTAGTGCAGGCAAGATGAAATTGTGTTTCTCTCGGCATCCATATAAGTAAAAGAACAAGATTTAAGACACACTCACACATATCTTCAAACCCCCCCCCACTCCACCACATCCATTCACACATCCCTGAGACATACTTGAAAACACTAACTAACTATAATACACAAATAATGTACATAATGTCCGTAGGTGCGGTAGTGTATATCAGAGATTCCGGATCAGCTGTTCAGCATCCTAACAGTTTGTGGAAAGAAGCTGTTGATCAGTCTGGTGGTTCTGCCTCTGATGCTTCAGAATCGTTTGCCAGATGGCAGAAGTTCAAAGTGTTTATGCAGAGGGTGAGAGCGGTCCTTGGCAATGTTTAGTGCCCTGCTCCTACAACGGTTCTGAAAAAGTTCTTGGACAGAGGAGAGGGAGACTCCAATTACCCTCTCAGCTCCCTTAACTATCCTCTGCAGGGCTTTTTTGTCTGACATACTGCAGCTGGAGTACCATGTAGCAATGCAGTCGTCGGCCTCCGTCGGTCTATGATGACCATGGAAGAGAATCCTAAACGTCTACTCTGCTGGAACAGCACCGCCTGTGGCTGAACAGGCCGATGCGCGAATGACAGTCCCTGTCACACAGGTCACACTTGTGGGTGGTCTCCGTGCTGCTGGGTCTGTGGCGGTTCTTCCTGCGGGTCCTTTTTTCATCTGCTGCAGCAGTCAGTCTCTCTTCACCCGCCTTGAGCTGTCTGGTCAGGGTGCCTCTCCATTTGGAGCAGTCCGTTGCAAGGTCCTCCCAGCGCTCTGTGTTGATATCCAGGGCCTTCATGTCTCTCTTGCAGACATCTCTAAAGCGCAGCTGTGGGCGGCGAACGTCTCTCCTGCCAGTTGCCAGTTCTCCATAGAGGACGTCTTTGGGGATTCTGCCATCCTCCATACGGTGAACGTGGCCTAGCCAGCGGAGCCTGCGCTGCCTGAGTAGAGTGAACATGGAGGGAAGGCCGGCGCGGGACAGAACTTCTGTGTTGGGCACTTTGTCCTGCCAGGATATGTCCAGGATGTGGCGAATGCAGCGCAAGTGGAAGGAGTTCAGTCTCTTTTCCTGCCGGGCGTATGTTGTCCACGTCTCACTCCCATACAGCAGTGTGCTGATGACGCAGGCGTTGTACACTGCCATCTTCGTCTTGACAGAGAGTTTGGGATTCTCCCACACTCATGTGGTGAGGCGAGCGAGTGTGAAGGCTGATTTTCCAATCCTCTTGTTGATCTCTGTATCAAGGGAGAGGTTGTTGCTGATCGTGGACCCCAGGTACGTGAACTGATTCACGACCTCCAGCTTGTAGTCATCAATGGTGATGGTTGGTGGTGCTTCCGTGCCTTGCGCCAAGACGTTAGTCTTCTTCAGGCTGATGGTAAGCCCGAAGTCCTTGCATGCCTGGGAGAAGCGGTCCATCAGGGTCTGAAGCTCCTGCTGTGTGTGGGTTGCGACTGCAGCGTCGTCTGCGAACAGCATGTCTCTGATTAGAGCCTCGCGTACTTTGGTTCTGGCTTTCAGGCGGGCGAGGTTGAAAAGCCTGCCATCAGATCTTGTGTGCAGGTAGATTCCCTCTGTTGCTGTGCTGAAGGCATGCCTCAGGAGCATAGCAAAGAAAATCCCAAAGAGGGTTGGCGCAAGTACACAGCCCTGTTTCACTCCGCTGCGTATGTTGAATGGCTCTGAGACGTTGCCATCGTGCTGCACTATCCCCTGCATGTTGGTGTGAAACGATTCGATGAGGCTTTGCAACTTTGGTGGGCATCCTATCTTTGGCAGGATCTTGAAAAGGCCCTCTCTGCTGACCAGATCGAACGCTTTGGTGAGGTCGATGATGAGCAATGCAGTACGTCAGAACATTCTCCACCACACCTCTGTAGAAGGTCCTGAGGATGCAGACGGGGAGAGAGGCCTGTTTGAGTTTCCTCAAGAAGTGCAGTATCTGCTGGGCCCGCTTCCTGATCGCCAAGGAATTCTTGCTCCAGGTCAGGTCCTGCAGATCTGCACTCCGAGGAACTTGATGTTCTCCACTCTCTCCACTAAACAGCCACCGATGCTGAGGGGGACGTGTTCAGGCTGTGACCGCTGGAAGTCGATAATCATCTCCTTCATTTTGTCCATGTTGAGCACCAGATTGTTCTCCCTGCACCAGCCCTCCAGGTCTCTCACTTCTTCCCTGTACATTGATTCCTCATCCCTCTGAATAAGTCCCACCACCGTGGTGTCGTCTGCAAACTTAATAATCTGGTTCCCCTCGTGTCTGGATACACAGTCATGTGTTAGAAGTGTAAACAACAGTGGACTGAGTACGCAGCCTTGAGGGGATCCGGTGCTCAGCGTGACAGAGTTGGAGATGTTGTTTCCAACCCGGACAGACTGAGGTCTCTCAGTCAGGAAATCCAGGATCCAGAGACATGTGGCGGTGTTCAGACAAAGAAGGAGTAATTTCTCCATCAGTCTCTGGGGAATAATGGTGTTGAATGCTGAACTGAAATCAATGTACAGGAGTCTGGTGTAGGTGTCTTTCTGATCCAGGTGGGTGATGACAGAGTGCAGAGTGGTGACTATAGCATCCTCCGTGGAAGCTGTTTGAACGATATGCAAACTGGAGCGGGTCGTGTGATGCAGGGAGGCAGGCTGTAATGTGTGGTTTGACAAGCCGTTCGAAACACTTCATCACAATTGATGTCAGTGCAACAGGACACTAGTCATTCAGACAGGACACAACTGGTTTCTTTGCCACCAGTACTATGATAGAGGTCTTGAAGCATCTGGGAACGATGGCCTGACTCAGGGAGATGTTATAAATGTAAGTCAGTACATCCGCCAACTCGCTCGCGCAGTCTCGGAGCACATGTCCCGGGATGTTGCCCGGACCTGCAGCTTTATGTGGGTTGACTCTGGTTAGGGTCCTCCGTGTGTCCGCTGTGCTGATGGTAAAAGCTGGTCTGACCGATGGTGGGGATGGGCCAGCCCTCCCTCTGATTGTCGAGTTTGATGCTTCAAAATGTGCAAAGAAGTCGTTGAGCCTGTCTGGAAGCGAAGCATCATCATCATCGACCCCCTGCCTAGACTTATAGCCCGTCAGTGTCCGAGCTCCCTGCCACATCTGCTTGGTGTTCCTAGTGTCACAGAGGTGTTCCTGGATTTTCTCCACATAGGCACGCTTCGCCATCTTAATTCCCTTTGAGAGTGCAGACCTGGCTGAGCGGAGGGCGATCCTGTCATTCGCTCTGAAGGCTGCATCTCTGGCTGAAAGCAGCGAGCACACCTCTGCGGTCATCCAGGGCTTATGGTTCCCCCACATAGTGATGGTCTTCACTGTAGTGACATCCTCTGTGCACTTCGCAATGTAGCTGGTGACCGTTTCAGCATACTCCTCCACATCTGTCTTGTCTTCCTGGGAGGCTGCTATTTTGAAGACCTCCCAGTCTGTGTGGAGAAAACAGTCTTTCAGTGCAGCGGTTGCACTCTCTGGCCAAATCCTGATTTGTTTCACTACTGGCCTGCTGCGCTTCAATAAAGGTTTGTAGGCAGGCACCAGCATCACGGATATGTGGTCAGAAAGGTGGGGGCGAGGTGTTGCCTTATATGCATCTGTGTTTGTGTACACTAAGTCCAACATATTCTCTCCTCTGGTCTTAAAGTCTACACATTGTTTAAACTTGGGGAGCACAGTCTTTAAGCTGGTGTGGTTAAAATCCCCCGCAACCACCACAAAGCTGTCGGGATGTGAAGTGAAGTTCCCAAACCAGATACCGTAGTTCAATGGTGAGGTGCGTACTCTGCTTAGAACACGAGATGATGCCTTCAACTCAGGAGACTAGCAGGCTTATAAAGAAGCACGCCAGTCCATGCAAAGGGGCCACAACCAATGAGTGGCAAGGGAGGGTTTGATGCCCTAACAGTGATGACCTAGAGGAGCACCCCTATGGTCAACCAATGAAACTACAGAAAATTGGATCATTAAATACCCCAAAATCAGAAAATAAAACAGTGAAAAAGAAAAAAAAACCCTCACCATGAGTGTGGGTTAACAGGCAAAGCAGTAAGCGTTGAGATCCAGTGCTACCAAGCCACCAGTGAGCGGAGAGGGAGGGTTTGATGCCCAAACCTAGGGGTGTCCAATCATGTGCCATGAAGGACCAAGACCCTGCAGGTTTTCTCTTCTATCCAGTTTCGTCACCAGGTGTTTTCACTTCTCAGCAATCAGTGGGAAGAAATTCAATGGAATCTGCTGTTGAAGACACTGTTTGGAGGTAAAGCCTGCAGGGTCTTGGCCCCCCATGGCACATGATTGGGCATCCCTGCTCTAGCCAATGGTGGTCTAGAGGCAGGTTAACCAACAAGTCCATTGGAGGGTAAAGGTTAAGTAGCAAAAACAGTGGAGCACTGATCCAGAGGTCTTCACCCAAATTGCGGATAGACTGAAGTGAGCAAAAAGTAAGCCTTCAAATGCACGTCCACATGCAACTCCTTTCCTTCCTCAACCAATCCTAACAAGGCAATAATAAGATAAGATAAGATAAGCCTTTATTAGTCCCACAAATTCCAGGATTGCAACAGCACAGGGTTAGCAACACTCAGAGCAACAATCAGAAGGCAAGAAAAAAAACAAGAGCAGCGAGTATACATATGTACATATAAACATAAATATATAGGCACACGATGTGGAGCATTACAGCTAGATGGAATAAATATATAGATATATAAACACAGTGCGGAGCATTGTAGCTAGATGGAATAAATATGTAAATATATAAACACACACACAGTGTGGAGCGTTGTAGCTAGATGGAATAAATATATAAATATATAAACACAAAGTGCGGAGCATTGCAGCTAGATGGAACAAACATGCAAATATATAAACACACACAGTGCAGAGCATTGTCGCTAGATGGAATAAATATATAAATATACAAACACACACAGTGCGGAGCATTGCAGCTAGATGGAATGAAACAGCATAACCATCTACTTAATTATCCTACATGGTATGATTATGTACCCATACATATTGTCACTCTCCGTAGCTACCGGTATTTTCCTAGTTGTATACCGGAGGGGACCATTGTGTAAGTCTATTGCGTCTTTTGCATTCAATACTATTAGGTTGTCACGTCTTTTTGCTGTCTCAGCAAGCAGCCCTGCTTAGGTTATACAGTCTGACAGCCGTTGGTAGGAAGGACCTGCGAAACCTCTTGGTTGTGCACCTAGGATGATGTATTCTGCTGCTAAATGAGCTCCTTAGTGCATTCAGTGTGTCCTGCATAGGGTGGCACTCGGACTCCAGCAGAGATGACAGTTTAGCCACCATCCTTCTCTCTCCCATCTCCTCCACTGGGTCAAGGCGCTGCCCCAGCTAGCTAGCTAGCTAGCTTTCTTGATCAGTTTGTTCAGTCTCTTCCTATTGGCTGCTGTAATGCCACTGCCCCAGCAGACCTCTCCAAAAGTGATGGCTGATGCCACCACCGTGTCGTAGAATGTCTTCAGCAGCGCCCCTTGTACACCAAAAGACCTGAGTCTCCTCAGTAGGAACAGCCTGCGTTGTCTCTTCTTGTAGAGTGTGTCAGTATTGTGTGACCAGTCTAGTTTATTGTTCAGATGAACACCCAGGTACTTGTAGGATGTCACCATCTCAATGTCTGTTCCCTGGATGTTTACTGGTGCTGTGAGGGGTTGTCCTTGCCTGCGCAGTCCACCACCAGCTCCTTAGTTTTCCTCGCGTTGATCTGGAGGCAGTTCCGATGGCACCAGTCCACAAAGTCCTGGATAAGCCCTCTGTAGTCAGCTTCATCTCCGTTGGAGATGAGGCCAACGATCGCAGAGTCGTAAGAGAACTTCTGTAGATGGCAGTATGTTGTGTTGTGTGAGAAGTCCGCAGTATAAAGGGTGAACAGGAAGGGAGCCAAAACCATTCCCTGTGGGGCCCCCGTGCTACCGATGATTGTGTCGGACACACAGTCCCGGGTTCTCACAAACTGTGGCCGGTTTGTGAGGTAGTCCAGGATCCATGATGACAGGTGCTGGTCCACCCCTGCGCACAGCAGCTTGTCCTTCAGGATCATCGGTTGGATGGTGTTGAAAGCACTGGAGAAGTCAAAGAACATGATCCTCACTGTATTCCCGGGCTTCTCCAGGTGGGACAGAGAATGGTGAAGGAGGAAGATGACTGCATCCTCCACCCCAATACCATGCTGGTAGGCGAAATGAAGTGGATCCATCGCTGGTCCCACCAGGGGACGGAGGTGAGCAAGGAGCAGTCTCTCCAGGGTCTTCATCATGTGGGACGTCAGGGCCACTGGTCTGTAGCTGTTCAGATCTTTGGGGTGGGAAGTCTTTGGTACAGGTACCACACAAGATGTTTTCCACAACTGTGGTACCCTCCCCAGCTTCAGGCTCAGGTTGAAGATGTACTCCACAATCCCACACAGCTGGTCTGCACAGGACTTGAGAAGCTTTGCACTGATGCCGTCCGGTCCCGAGGCCTTCCTCGCCTTGATCTTCCTCAGCTCCGTCCTCACCTGGGTCTTAGTGAGGGTCAGGTTGGGGGGCTGTGTGTTGGGAGTGGGGGGGTGATGGTGGAGTGGGGAGTGGGCAGCAGGACTTGATGTCTTCAGTGGCAGCAGTGGTTGTTGTGCAGTCGGGGGGGAAGGCGGTTGGTCAAACCTATTCAAAAAACAGATTCAGATTGTTCGCCCACTCCCTGCCCTCTGTGGCCTGGGGGGAGGTATTCTGGAGCCCAGAGATGGTTTTAAGGTTTCTCCAGACCCCGCTGATGTCGCTCTGTTGCAGCTTGTCCTCCATCTTCTTCCTGAAGCTGTCCTTCCCTTCTCTGATCTTTCTCCTCAGCTCCCTCTGTACGGACTTCAGCATCTCCCTGTTCCCCGACCTGAAGATCCTCTTCTTCTCTCTCAGAAGTGTTTTTATCTCAGGGTTGATCCAGGGTTTGTTGTTTGAGCAACACCGTGTGGTCTTGGTGGGAACGGTGTTGTCCACACAGAAGCTGATGTAGTCCGTGATGGTGTGAGTGAGGCCATCGATGTCCTCACCATGTGGATCGCAGAGCTGCTCCCAGGCGGTGGTTTCAAAACAGCCCTTTAGAGTGTCCATAGCCTCCTCAGACCATAACTTCACTGTGCGCATGGCCGGAGGTTGTCTGTGCACTAGGGGTTTGTACACCGGCCGGAGATGAACCAAGTTGTGATCCGATCTCCCGAGTGGGGGGATAATGACAAACTATGCCAAAAAATGTTTATTATCTCTCTTTCTAGTACCTGTTAAAACTTTTGCGACAGCATTTTGCATCAGCTGAAGACTTTTTAGAGATTTTTTTAGGACAGCATGATAATAAATTCAATTCAATTCAACTTTTTCTATATAGCGTCATTTCACAACAATAGTCATCTCATAGCACTTTCAAATGTAGGGGAAACCCCCACAATTGCAGAAAGACCCCAGCGATCAGGCGATCCCCTGTGAGCAAGCGCTTGGTGACAATGGAGAGGAAAAACTCCCTTTTAACAGGAAGAAACCTCTAGCAGAACCAGGCTCAGGGAGAGGCAGTCATCTGCTGCGACTGGCTGGGGGGTGAGGGGATAGAGAAGATGAAAAGAACAGACATATAGAGAGCAAACATTAAAGGAGTGAAGCCAAGTACATTATTGGAGGTCCCCCGGCAGTCTAAAGGGCCTTTTCCATTAGCCCCGCTTAGCCCAACACGGGACAGCTCAGCACGCTTTGTAAATCTTTCCACTAGCCCCAACACGGTTTTCCCCGCTCAACGGCAGGGTACAACCGTGCTGAGTCGTGCCGTGTTGTGACGTCAAAAGACTGGTCGCCGCTGATTGGTCAGGTCGTAACGTCACGAAAGCGACCGTCTTCTGATGAATCTACACACGACCGCCATTTGCAATATTTCACAGACTAACTCGGTCACAGAGTAAATACGATATTAATACAGACAGCGTTGTAGGTTTTGCGGAAATCTACACCGTGGTCCAACAAAGAGGTGCAGAATTTTCTCTGCTTGGTGGCAGATCCACAGTGAGGAGTGACCCGGACCGATACAGATTGCAGCCCAGCATATAGAACCGGACTACGGACAAGCTGAAGACGAACGTGAGAGAACCATCGATGGTGAGTGATTTGTAATAATGTGCATCTGTTCGCTTATTTATCCTGTTGATGTTAAGCTCACTTTTTTTGAGCCATACAGCGCTGTTCTGTGCTGGCTAACGAGTGTTAGCTAATGAATGTTAGCTAGTAGCTAGCTAGTACCAACTGCTGATTCACGCTTGTTTTCTCCTAAATATTCGCTTGTGAGAGCAAAACGATGAAATATGTTAATCCTGGTTAAAGTCCAGGTTTGTGTTTTGTATTGCACTTTGGTGCTGAGCATTAAATTGTGTGCAATTTAATGCTAGAATGTGTTTCCACATGCCAGGGGTTAGCCTCCCTGTTTATAATGTGATACTGGTGAAATGGACCACAGGAGCCGAAATCTCGTCATATTAAAATTGCTTTTTCAAACCAGTGATTTATAAAGTCATTCATATAATTTTCTAAAGCGTCAGAATAGACCCACACACCTATTCTGTGGATCCTGCAGTGCTTGTCAGGGAAACGAAGCATTTTTGTCACATCCCACCACTGACTTTCACAGGTGTATTTCCCTAATACAGGTACATCTCCAAAAATTAGAATGTCATGAAAAACTTCAATATTTTTTGTCACTCATTTCAGAAAGAGAAATCCGTATATTATATAGATTCATTCCACAGACAGTGGTATATTTCAAGCGTTTATTTATTTTAATTTTGATGATTATGGCTTACAGCCCCTGAAAACCCCAAATTCAATTTGGCAAAAAATTAGAATATTACATAAAATTAACTTTAAAAAAATAGTTTTTAAATATAAATGTTGGCCGCTGAGGTGTTGGTTAATATGGGCTGTAGCCGTAATCATCAATATTAAAATAAAAACTTGCAATATATCACTGTCCCTGTAATGAATCTATATATGGGTTTCACTTTCTGAAATGAATGAAAAAAATATTGAATTTTTTCATGTCCAAAGTCCAAAGTCCCGCACGTCCGCTTCTCCGGTGGTCGAACTAGGTAGGTATTCTAATTTTTGAGATGTGCCTGTATATGTGTTGAACTTGCTTGAAACTAACCACCATCCATTTCTGTCGTTCATCTAGGCAAGAGGAAATCAACCGCCCCACAACCTACCTTGCCACTGTGGAAAGAACTGAAATCCTTTGCTTTTATAGGTAAAGTATGCAAGATATTATATATTATATATTATATATTATTGGATGCATTATAGGTAATGCATCCAAGATGGCGCCCACAGCGGTCGACATGGTGCTTCGCTGCGCTCTTTGTTTGTTTTTGTTTGTCAATCGTGTGTCTGCTTGCACTTATACCCGTGAAGAACTTCTAAATATCAGGACTTTCACCCCCACGGACCTCCTCCCAGTTTTTCTAGCCCCTGCCGCCGATCTGGTTTATTGTTTGGCTCGGAAAGTGAGACGGCGGAAGAGAGGTAGACGAGCGGGCGCTCTCGTGCGGCTTCGCAGGAGAGGCTCGCGAACGGCGCTGCCTGGCATATTTCTGTCCAATACCAACTCTCTCTCTAACAAGGTAGATGAACTGAGACTGCTGATGCGTTTTAAGGACCTCGCCTCCTCAGCTGTCCTCTGCTTTACTGAGACCTGGCTCCGGGAAAATATACCGGACAGCGCGCTGCGCCTCGACGGCTTTCAGCTCTTCCGTGCTGATCGTGACACAGAGCTTTCCGGCAAGACCACAGGAGGCGGAGTCTGCTTCTACATCAACTGCAGCTGGTGCTCTGATGTAACGGTAATTTCCAAACACTGTTCTCCTGCCTTGGAATTTCTTGTTATCAATTGCAAGCCCTTCTATTCCCCGCGGGAGTTTGCTTCTTTTATAATGATCGCTGTGTACGCCCCTCCCGACGCGGACACGCGCGAAGCTCAGCGCGTGCTCGCGGATCACATTCAACACACAGAGCGGAGTTTTCCAGACTCGCTGATTATTGTGGCTGGCGACTTTAATCAGTGCAATCTGAGCCACGATCTCCCCCGCTACAAACAGTTTATTAAATGCCCCACCAGAGGATTAAACACACTGGATCACTGTTACACCACAGTGAAAGACGCATATCGCGCTGTCCCTCGAGCTGCGCTGGGATTATCTGATCACGTGATGGTTCACCTCATTCCCACATACAGACAGAGATTGAAGCTCACTAAACCTGTTGTGAGCACTACGAAGATACGGACCAGTGATGCTGAGGAGAAGCTGGAAACGTGCATGGAAATATCTGACTGGGGCATGCTTAAAGGAGCCACGCATGATCTGGATGAGCACACGGACACTGTGAACTCATATATCCACTTTTGTGAAGGGAACATTCTTCCATCACGCACCAGGGTGAGTTACTCTAATGACAAACCCTGGTTCACAGCTAAGCTCAGACAGATCAGGAAGGAGAAGGAAGCAGCGCTGAAAAGTGGAGACAGGGACTGCTACAGGGAGGTTAAATACCGGTTTAACAGAGAGCTGAAGAGGGCTAAATCTCTATACTCAGAGAGACTCCAGCAGCAGTTCACTGCTAATGATTCGGCTTCCGTGTGGAGAGGACTGAGGCAAATCACCAACTATCGACCTAAGGCTCCTAAAGGTCAGGATGACAAAGCCCTTTGTCAAAGACTGTCCCAACACTATGCCCGTTTTGACACCTCGTCATCTGTGTCCAACTCCCCCCCTCCCTCCAGCTCCACAGCCTCCACATTCCCTACTTCATTTAAGGCACCCCCCCTCCTCCCCCCCCTCCCCCCCTCCCCTTATCATCAGTGAGCAGGATGTGCTCAAACAGTTCTCCAGACTGAACCCGCGCAAGGCCCCCGGCCCAGACGGCGTGTCTCCCTCCACCCTGAGACTCTGTGCGAAACAGCTGGCTCCTGTATTCACAGACATTTTTAACACCTCCCTTAAGTTATGCCACGTGCCGTCCTGCCTCAAATCCTCCACCATCATCCCTGTCCCCAAGAAGCCACGGATCACTGGACTTAATGACTACAGACCTGTAGCGCTCACCTCTGTAGTCATGAAGTCCTTTGAGCGCCTGGTCCTGTCCCACCTCAAGTCCATCACCACCCCTCTCCTGGACCCGCTGCAGTTTGCCTACCGAGCCAACAAGTCTGTAGACGATGCAGTCAACCTGGCCCTCCACTCCATCCTGCAGCACCTGGACTCCCTGGGAACCTACGCCAGGATCCTGTTTGTGGACTTCAGCTCCGCATTCAACACCATCCGCCCCGCTCTGCTCCGGGACAAGCTGTCCCTGCTCAACGTGCCTGACTCCCTCTGCAGGTGGATCATCGACTTCCTGACGGACCGGAGGCAGCATGTGCGGCTGGGAAAGACTGTCTCAGACTATACTAGCATCAGCACCGGATCACCCCAGGGCTGTGTACTTTCCCCCCTACTCTTCTCCCTTTACACCAACTCCTGCACCTCCAGCCACCAGTCTGTCAAGTTGATCAAGTTTGCGGACGACACCACCCTCATCGGGCTCATCTCCAACGGCAACGAGTCCGCCTACAGGAGAGAGGTGGCCCAGCTGGCGTCCTGGTGCAGCAATAACAACCTGCAGCTGAACGCGCTGAAGACAGTGGAGATGATTGTAGACTTCAGGAAAGTCACTACTCCTCTGCCCCCCCTCACCCTCTCAGTCTCTCCCATCACCACTGCTGATTCCTTCCGCTTCCTAGGCACTACCATCACCAGGGACCTCAAATGGGAGCTGACCATCAGCTCACTCATCAAAAAAGCCCAGCAGAGGATGTTCTTCCTGCGGCAGCTGAGGAAGCTCAAGCTACCCACCAAGATGTTAGTGCAGTTCTACACAGCCATCATCGAGTCCATCCTCACCACCTCCATAACCGTGTGGTACGCAGGAGCCACTGCCAGGGACAGACTAAGGCTGCAGCGCGTCGTGCGCACTGCTGAGAAGGTGATCGGCTGCAAGCTCCCATCTCTCCAGGATCTGTACATCTCCAGGACCCGGAGGCGTGCTGGCCGGATCATAGCCGATCCCTCACACCCTGGTCACGTACTGTTTGCCCCCCTCCCCTCTGGTAGAAGACTTCGGTCCATCCAGACTAAAACCTCCCGTCACATGAACAGCTTCTTCCCCTCTGCCATTAGACTGCTGAACACTAAGTGACTTATTGACTCTCGTGCACCATGTACAGCAGCTCAACCAGACTCATGTCAATCATCACTGTTTTCTTCCTGCATTACCGACTGCACTATATAGTTCTCCACAGTATCTGCTGCTGGCTAATATATATTTTAACTGTTGACCAGTATCACTTAATCTTATCCTACACTTTATTACATGTATAGTTTATTTCTCTTATCCTATCATGTTTAATGTTGCAGCATTGTACCGAGACAAATTCCTAGTTTGTGTACTACATGAACAATGGCAATAAACCTGATTCTGATTCTGATTCTGATTCTGAAAGTGTCAAAACCAAAGTAGCACAATTTCCACTTAATATAAAAGGGACTGAACTGAGATTTATTTGATTGTGTGAATATGACACATCAACTGTAAAATAAACCGATTGTTAATGTATTTATTTTTTTGTCAGATCAGTTGTGTGATCCTTTGTGAGTTATGTTCATAACTGTATGTTTTGGCGAATGTGAGATGTTCAGTCGCCAATATAATTTACTTTATATGTGTAGTTTATAGTCTATCATCAATAAACTCATGCAGTAACAGGACACATTACAAATATTCAAGACCCATTGTAGTGCTTCCTTTTATATTTTAGCAATGCAAGTACAAAACACCGCCCACACATGAAGCCAGGGCAACAAGAGACACTTTTACAGACAAGACAAACTTTTATTGTTAAAAACTTCATATTTTGACTGAGCAACTCCATACTCGGTGATGCACACCTTCAGTTAAAGTACTATATTCCATTCAAGTGAATGTATTAATTCATTCTGATTGCTGAGGCAACAGTAAAAACAGATGATTTTAAATGTAACACAGCCCTTGTAAAATCTACCGAAGCGCAGCTACATGAAAATTGTGGTTAAATACAACAACAAAGTACTTTGTTGTCACATTCAAATTGTAATCCCTCCTGTTTTGTTTTTCTTTTGAATTCTTGGATGAAATATGGGTGGGCAATATAAGCTGCAACTTCAGCCATCACCCATTTCAGATAACCTATGTTGAACTGTATAATCAGAGGAGTTATTGTTTAATTTGACCTTGTTAGATTTTTTTTCCCCTTTGTTATATTATTCTATTTTCTTTTAATCTTTACTTTTAATCAATCCGAAATAAAGATTCATTCATTAATTCACATTCCACCACTGGCTTTTAGCAACAAGTGTATTTCACAAATATGTTTTAAACTTGCTTTAATTAACCACCAACCATTTGTCTTTTGTCTAGGCAAGAGGGAAACTGTCCACCCCAACTGGACCTTGCCTCACTATTTACAGAGATGCAGGCTGAAGATCTGCTGAACCAGAACCAGTACAAGGGGCCGATCCAGTTGCTTCTCAGTGAGGCAGCGTGGCTGCCGTGTGTGACCATTCCAGTTTTTTTTTTTACAGTTTGAATTTTGCACATTCTGAATAATCTGGAATTTGCTGCTGATTGTAATAAACAATTTAGTGACTTATGTGTTTGCATCATGATTTTCTATTTTGTCTGTTAAGACACCGGTGGGAAAAGAGTCAACTGTAGAAAGGATTTATCGGTGACCTTGAAAATAATGGCTCATTTTTAAGAAAAAAGTAACCAAAACCATTATTTTATTAACTGAAGACTGTATTGTTGGATGTGCCAGTGCAGAAGACCCTGCATACTTTAGTGACAGTACCAGTATATGGAGGAATTCTGGGTCATATTAGCATCTGCTCTTCATCATAATGGGTTTGAGCAGGGGTGTCTAATCATGTGCCATGGAGGGCCAGGACCCTGCAGGCTTTACCTCCAACCAGTGTCTTCAACAGCAGATTCCACTGAACTTCTTCCACTGACTGATCAGTGAGAACACCTGCTGAAGAGACTGGGTAGAAGAGAGAACCTGCAGGGTCTTGGCCCCCCACGACACATGATTGGAAGCCCCCGGACTAGGTTTAATGGGATTTAACATTTTAACACAAACTGCTTTATGGTTCATAATTCTGTTGACAGACGTACACCAAACCAAAAGTGATTTCTCAAACTGCTGGATTATTCTTAGCTTTTCCAGTCTTTCAGTATTTAATTTATGCCACATGGTGGTAACCTTCACATATAAAAAAAGAGACATCTCCAAAAACTTCAGAGGTTTATTGTCAGTGCAATTCCCAGTGCAATACTACATGAATGCATGTCTAGAACATTGTTGATGCAGAGAATATATATTTCTACAGTACATGTATCTAGTAAATCAAGTATTTTCCATGTAACCTTGTGACTGCATTATTTTAATTGCTTTTAATCCTAGATCAAGTTTGTTTTGGCCTAAAATGCATGATAACTGTCAAATATATCTTATTATACCTAACTCAGTACTGTTTACTTTTTGAATATATATTTTGTGGCTAATATAGTTATTAACATGGCGATCAAGTTGTGTCAGCTGATAATTTTTTTCAATGACACCACCTCAGACTCTGCAGCTGGAGCAGGTACGTCCATGATGTCTCAACAGTCTCTCCATGATTTTCATGCAGATCAGAGCAATTTGTTGTACAGAAAATAAACGTTTCTACAGACATTCTTAAGCTCTATAACCACTGATCGTTTGTGAAGCTGTGCTGACATCAGTGACAGGCTGATGACATCCGTGACAGGCTGTGCTGAACGCCCAGACCGAATGAAGCGGTAATTTCCCCACAACAGAGCCATCTGAAACACACACAGCGTACATATTTTAGTACCTAACAGCGATAACTTGCAGACATTAAAGTGTAGTACGACGTACTTATAGCAAACTAGCATTAGCAACATTAGCTTACCGTCATATATGACCTAGTTTGTATCCTCACGCCTTTGGCTCTCCCAGAAGCTGCAGAACTATTCCAGAGTGTTTCATCTCGCTGCCTGTACCCTTGTCTGGCGGTCCTTTTTGGCATTTACGGTGAAAAAAGCCACAGACCGAGGAGTCGCCTTGTACAGCTGTATGTGTTATGTTTTGCTTGGGTCGCGTGTTCTACGTCACGGGAGTGTGGCGCCACCTCAGTGTTATAGAAATCCCAACCACCCCAGCTTAACATGGTTAAAATGGAGACAAAAGCGAGCCGAAACGTGTCAAAGTGAATTGAGATGTGCTGAGGTGTGCTGGGCTAGTGGAAAAGTGCCTTAAATCTATTAGCAGCAGAACTAAGGGAGGGTTAAGAGACACATGATCACTCCCTAATCGTAGGCTATATCGAAAAGGAAGGTTTTTACCCTATTCTTAAAAACAGAGCTCGAGTCTGACTCCCGAATCCAGATTGGTAACTGGTTCCACAGGAAAGGAGCTTGATAACTGAAGGCTCTGCCTCCCATTGTACTTTTGGAGATTCTAGGTATTACAAGTAATCCAGCATTTTGGGAGCGTAATTGTTATGACCCGAGCGCCGGTTCTGATCGCGCTCGGGCTAAGTTATTTCTCGCTGCCGGCCTTGACAGCTGCGGGCTGTATTCTGGCCTCACCGGGCTCTTATTGTGAAAGTGCTCGGTGGGGCTTCCGCCTGTCAACGGCCGGTCAGCTGATTGTCATTACCGTCGTTAGTGCTTCGCCCTTTTAAGCCCGGCACTGACGACGGTAAGAGGGCAGGATTATTGGTCTACATTCTGTCAACGTCTCGTCTCGTTTGTCTTGTCAAGTCTGGGTCTATGCCTCGTCATGTTAGAGAGTGCCGTAGACCTTCATGTCAGGTTTTTTTTTTTTTTTTTTTTTTTGTTACTTATTTGTACCCGTAGGTAGACTTGGTTTGCAGTCTGGTGACAAGCCACCGGCTACTGGTCGCTGCGTGCGCGAGCGCCCTAAACCTACATGTTTTTTTGGTGTGCGGGAGGAAACCGGAGAAATCCCGGAGTAAACCCGCGCAACACGGGGAGAACATGCAAACTCCACACAGCTCACTGTTGGTCGGGGGCTGGGATCGAACCCACGATCTCATGATCCCCGCGGTCCCCCGGCCGAGGGTAAAACTGTGCTGCCACAGTGCTAAACCACTGCGCCACCGTGCAGCCCAGGTTTGTCTTCATAGTTTTGTCACAGTTAGCTCGTAGCGGCTGGGTTAGCCCTACGAGCCCAAGTCTCGTTCTGATCATAGTTTTGTCACAGTTAGCTCGTGGCGGCTGGGTTAGCCCTATGAGCCCAAGTCTCGTTCATGTGTGTATTTGCCCTAAGGGGTTCATAGTTGTGTTTTGTCACGTCTGAAAATAAATAACATTTTAGCCAAACTCTCTGGTGAACTCTGTGGCGTCTCTTGGTGATCCGCGAGGATTACCACATGACAGTATACTCCTGCCAGGTCGCCTAAACGGAGGCGCCGCATCGAGACGCCGTTTCACCGGGAGTTTGTGCCATAACTGGACTGTTGTTTCTTCTTGTTCAGGTGTCAACATCTGGGAGAATGCTGTCATCCAGGGGCCGCGGTCGGCGCCTGGACAAGGAGCTAGCGTGCGCGCTGGAACACGCCGATGGGGCGCTCCTCGCCGCTACATTCGACGACACCTCCAGTTACATGCGTTGGCATCTGGGCATCGCTGAGGAGTATCTGGACAGCCTTCCCCTCGACTACGACGATCATCTGGAGGTAATATCGAGGTGGGAGGAACTCGCCGCTCAGCGCGTGGTTCTTCGTGGGCTGGAGGAGGAAGAGAGCGGGAAGCAGAGGAGGAGGCATCCTCGCTCCCCGCGTTGGTGTCCCGGTCCCGTCCCGGAGCAGGTTCAGGAGTATGCGCCGTCTGGAGGCCGACGAGGACGTCGGCATAACGGCGCGGGCAACCCTCAGCGGAATCCCCGGCTGGACTCGCTGCTGGCGTATCCCATCAGCGAATCTCCGAGAGCGGCCCCACCTCGTTTTCCCAGGGGGCCCTCTGTCGCCATCCAGCGGGGAGAAGGAGGAACGACGTCCCCCACAGCGGGAACCATCTCTGCCCCAGGAGGAAGGCAAGTGCTCGTTTGTTTGTCACATCTTAATAATGATCTGCCTTGTCTGACTCCTGGGGGCGGAGTTTGGGGTTCGCAGCCCCCCGAGCTCCCTCCACCTGCTGTGGATGAAATTATTAAACCTACTGCCTCTGTGTTCTCCCCCATTGAGCGGTCCGCGACGCCAGGCCAGCGTCGCCGGACGAAGAGGGCCCCTGCAGTGCTGGATAGCCTGCATCCGGCCCTGCAGTCACGTCTTGGACGGAGGAGAGGAGCGGACTGCGGCCCGGAGCCTGAGCCGACGAAGAAGCGTCCCCGGGTCTCCTCGCCGGAGCGGTCCGAGCCAGTGGGTCAAGGGTTCCCTGCCTCCACGCCATATGGGTCGTCGGTGTGGACAACAGCGTGGGAGGAACCCGAGGCTGCTGATGACATCGTGCCAGCTGCGGAGCCCGACGCAGCTGAGTCCGAGTCAGCTGACGAGAGTCACCCTGAACCCGGATTGTCGGAGTCCTGGGCGGCAACGGAACCCGAGTGCAGGCAAGTGCTCCCTCTTATGTCTCTGTCCTCTTTTGTTGAGCATTTTTGCCTGCCTCTCGGGGAGACGAGTGAGGAGCAGCCATCTGCTGCGCCCGAGCTCGTCTCGCTGGGTTCCGTTGCTACCGTTGATGCTGATCCCGGTTTTCCTGTCCCCGAGCTTTGTTTAATGTCGCCGGCGGGGAACGGGTCGGTGTCACCGAGGTGGAGGTCCCAGGTTCGGGGGTGGAGTTCGTCAGCGGAGCTGCACCGGAGGCCCAATCGGGTCCCACCGCAGGGGCAGTTTCGGCCCAATCGGGGTCTGACGTGGGTTCGTCGGAGGCCCAATCGGGGTCCACCGCGGATGCGGTTCTGGCCCAATCGGGGCCCAACGTGGGTGCAGCTGGGACCCAATCTGGGTCCAGCGGTGATGCAGCGCGAGCATGGTCCATTGGCGGAGGAGGAGCTGCAGACCCTTCTTCGCGGAGCGGATTCTTGGATCATCCTGCTCATCAATCCCCTCAGAATCACCGCCCCTTTTCATCATCGCCGGGGGCCATGGGCGTCCCTGTTCACTCGCCCCGGTTCTCCCGAGTTTTGTTCTCGTCAGGGAGGCCACTGCAGGTTGTTGATGCCCTGGACTGGTGGCTGAGGGACACGGGTTGGCCGCCGGAGGGACTGTTTCGCCGGTTCGGCGCCTCGGTTCGGCCACCCGACCTGTTATGTGTGCCCTGGGGCTACCTAGTTCGACCACCGGAGAAGCGGACGTGCGGGACTTTGGACTCTGGTGAGCCGCCTGGTCCGCCTCCGTTGACCATTGGTCGACATAAACTGTCGGGGGGTGGTAGTGGTCCCTGGGTGTGTCTCAGTATTTGTGCTTTTTTTTTTTGTCCTGGTTATTTTGTATCTAGTGCTCATGCCTTGCAGTAGCCCTGCTGGCTTATGTATAGTCTGGGTAGAGCGTGTGGTGCTCTGGTTTTTTTTCTTGTTTCGTGTATAGTTTGATATGAGCGAGTAGTGCTCTGTTTTGTTTTTTTTTTTGTTTCATGTAGTCTGGTATGAGCGTGTAATGCTCTGTTTCTGTTTTGTATAGTTTGATATGAGCGAGTAGTGCTCTGTTTTTTTTGCTTCATGTAGTCTGGTATGAGCGTGTAATGCTCTGTTTCTGTTTTGTATAGTCTGGTATGAGCGAGTAATGCTCTGTTTTTTGTTTTTTCATGTGTAGTCTGGTATGAGCGAGTAATGCTCTGTTTTTTGTTTTTTCATGTATAGTCTGGTATGAGCGAGTGTGCTCTATTCTTGCATTTAATTTTCTGAACCTGTAGTCCTGGTTTTTGTTTTCCCTTGTACATTTTTTCTTGTTAGTCTTGTCATTGTCTTGTATGTTTTTTTAGTCTTGTCATTGTCTTGTATGGTTTTTTGTCTTGTTCATGGGTTGGTTTCTCTCCCTCCGCACCTGTCCCCCAACCTCCCACCCTGGGGGGGGGGGGGGGCAGGGTGGTTCCTTGGGGCGTTCGGAGTCCGCCCGTGGAGGGAGGGAACTGTTATGACCCGAGCGCCGGTTCTGATCGCGCTCGGGCTAAGTTATTTCTCGCTGCCGGCCTTGACAGCTGCGGGCTGTATTCTGGCCTCACCGGGCTCTTATTGTGAAAGTGCTCAGTGGGGCTTCCGCCTGTCAACGGCCGGTCAGCTGATTGTCATTACCGTCGTTAGTGCTTCGCCCTTTTAAGCCCAGCACTGATGACGGTAAGAGGGCAGGATTATTGGTCTACATTCTGTCAACGTCTCGTCTCGTTTGTCTTGTCAAGTCTGGGTCTACGCCTCGTCATGTTAGAGAGTGCCATAGTCCTTCATGTCAGGTTTGTCTTCACAGTTTTGTCACAGTTAGCTCGTAGCGGCTGGGTTAGCCCTACGAGCCCAAGTCTCGTTCTGATCATAGTTTTGTCACAGTTAGCTCGTGGCGGCTGGGTTAGCCCTACGAGCCCAAGTCTCGTTCATGTGTGTATTTGCCCTGAGGGGTTCATAGTTGTGTTTTGTCACATCTGAAAATAAATAACATCTTAGCCAAACTCTCTGGTGAACTCTGTGGTGTCTCTTGGTGATCCGCGAGGATCACCACATGACAGTAATGCTCTGTAGGATGATAAGGTAGTATCAGATCTTTTAAATAAAAAGGGGCCTGATTGTTAAGAGCATTGTAAGTGAGAAGAAGGATTTAAAACTTAATTCTAAACTCTATGGCAGGGGTGTCAAACTCATTCCATGGAGGGCCAAGACCCTGCATGTTTTCCTTCCACCCAGTGTCTTCAGCAGGTGTTTTCACTGATCAGCAATCAGTTGGAAGAAATTTGGAGAATCACCTGTTGAAGACACTGGGTGGAGGTAAAACCTGCAGGGTCTTGGCCCTCCATGGAATGAGTTTGACACCCCTGCTCTATGAGGAACCCAATGAAGGGAGGCCAAAACCGGAGAGATATGATCTCTCTTTCTAGTACTTGTTAAAACTCTTGCTGCAGCATTTTGGATCAACTGAAGACTTTTTAAAGATATTTTAGGACAACCTGATAATAAAGAGTTACAATAATCTAATCTAGAGCTAACAAAAGCGTGGATCAGTTTCTCAGCATCACTCTGAGACAAAATGCTCCTAATCTTTGCAATGCTACGCAAATGATAGAAAGTAGTCTTAGAAACAAATTTAATATGTGAATTGAAAAACAGATCTTGACCAAAAATAACTCCAAGGTTCCTCACAGAACTATTCAGAGAAAGTGTAACCACATCCAAACTAAGAGTTTGATTTGGAAAGGTATTTCTAAGGTTTTTTGGACCAACAAGAATGACTTCAGTCTCATCTGAATTTAATAGCAGAAAATTACAAGTCATCCAAGCTTTGATTTCCTTAAGACAGGCGTCAAACTTGGCTAATTGATTACTATCATCTGGCTTCACTGACAAGTATAATTGTGTCATCTGCATAACAGTGAAAATGTATACAGTGCTTTCTAATGATGTTGCCTAACTTAAACATATATAAACTAAAAAGAGTAGGGCCTAGCACAGATTCCTGTGGAACTCCATGACTGAGCTTAGAGTTGGAAGAAAACTCATTATTAACATGAACAAACTGAAGCCTATCAGACAAATAAGATCTAAACCACTGCAGCAAAGTTCCATTAAGTCCAACATAGTGTTCTAATCTATCAAGTAGAGTATCATGGTCCATAGTATCAAAGGGATAAGGATCTGTACTTATATAGCGCTTTTCTAGTCTCAAAGACCACTCAAAGCACTTCACTAGCACTAACCCTCTAAGGGCTCTATAACCACTCTAAGGGCCTATAGGAGACAGATATCAAGGGACAATTTAGAACAACCAATTAACCTAACATGCATGTCTTTGGATTGTGGGAGGAAACCGGAGCCTCCGGAGTAAACCCACACAGCACAGGGAGAACATGCAAACTCCACACAGAAAAGTTCCTACCCCTGCCAGCCTGGGGATTCAAACCTGAAACCTTCTAGCTGTTAGGCAACAGTGCTAACCACTGCACCACTGTGCTGCCCGAAGGCTGCACTAAGGTCTGAAAGGACAAGTACAGAAACAAGTCCATTATCAGATGCGATAAGAAGGTCATTAGTGACCTTCACTAAGGCTGTTTCAGTACTATGATGGATTCTGAACCCAGATTGAAACTCTTCAAATAAACCATTTCCCTGCAAGTGGTCAAATAATTGCATAGCAACAGCTTTTTCTAAGGTTTTTGAAATGAAAGGCAGATTAGAGATTGGTCGATGGCTAAAATTCCTGGATCTAGCTTTGGTTTTTTGAGTAAGGGTTTAATTACAGCAGTTTTTAAAGCCTGCGGTACATGACCTAATCTTAAAGAAGAATTGATTATTTGAAGAATATGGCTACCAATAAATGGGAAGACTTTTTTTAAATAACCTGTTAGGAATAGGGTCTAAAAGACAAGTTGAAGGCTTGGACGAGGAAATTATTTTTTCTGACTCTAAAAGGTCAGTTAGAGTAAACTTATCCAAACAGATATTAATTGAAGGAGATGTAGTAGTTACTGTATTTAAGTTTACGGTGGGAAGAATCTGACTGATTTTATCTCTAATAGATGAAATGCTATGATTGAAAAAGTTCATAAAGTCCTGACAAGTAAGGTCTAGGGGGATGCAAGGATTGACAATCCTGACTCTTTGTCAGCCTGGCTACAGTGCTGAAAAGAAACATGGGATTATTCTTATTCTCTTCTATTAATGCAGAGTAATAACTTGTTCTAGCTTTTCTAAGAGATTTTTTTTATAAATTAAAAGATGATTTCTCCAAGCTGAATAGATTTCATCTAAATTATGTGGAACGCCATTTTCTTTCTAATTGACGAGTCTTCTGTTTTAAGCTACAAGTTTCTGTGTTAAACCAAGGGGTTCAAAATCTCTGATTGGAACTTTTCTTTTTTTAAAGGGGCCACCAAGTCTGGAGTCTGATGCAGAGACGCTGTAACACCATCTACCATGCTATTAATTACAGAAGGAGCAAGCTCTCCATCGCTTATTTCCGTTGTGTTGACACACGGCATAGAGGAGACAATCTACATAAATTGGTAACAACATCATCTGAAAGACATCTACTTTAGTAATATTTTTCTTTAGGAATCAAACAGTCAGAAGTAGTGAAATCAAAGGTTAACAGACAATGGTTTGACAGTACAGGATTATGAGGAGACACTACCAGATTTTCTATTTCTATGCCATATGTCAGAACAAGGTCTAATGTGTGGTGAAGATAATGGGTAGAATTTTCTACTTTCTGGGAAAACCCCATCGAGTCTAATATTGAATTAAATGCCTTACAGTATTAAGACAGTCACTATCTACATCTACATGTATATTAAAATCCCCTACTATAATTTTTCTATCTGATATCAGCACTAAATCAGCTAAGAATTTGTCAAATTCGGATAAAACCTCTGAGTAGGCTGAGGGAGGACAGTAAACTATGGCAAATAAAATTGGGTTTAAGCTAAGATTGCTCACATGCCCAATACTGAGGACCAGGGCCTCAAAGGAATTAAAACATGTTTTTTGCTTTATATTAACTAGTAATTAAGAATGGTAAATTGCCACTACCCCTCCTCGACGACCAGAGCTTCTGGGATTTTGATAGTTTAGATAACCAGAGGGAGTTGATTCATTTAAAACAGCATAATCATCTTGCCCTAACCAAGTCTCTGTAAGGGATATCAAAACAATTTGATGATCAGTTAACAGATCATGGACTAGCAGAGACTTGGGAGTTAGAGACCTAATGTTTAACAAACCACATTCAATTTTTAAATTATGAGGAGGAAGAGAGGCCAAATCATTCAATTTAGAGACTTGATGTTTAATTTGAGTTTTATCAACTTTTTGTTTAATCAGTTTGGGATGCTGATACATTATAGTTTTATTAACTGTGGGGGAGTAGACAAAGATTCTCTGATAGGGAAGACAGGGGCTAAGTTGAGGGGTGGCGGATGAGGAGGAGCTGTAGAGAGGCGTGTATTTATCAAGTTATGTTGTATTTGTCTTGGGTTATAATGTTTTGGGTAATGGGAGACAGACACAGTCTCTATGGGGTTATGAATTGAAGACTGATCTAAACAGTGAGAATTATTTGGATTAATAGGATTAATATGAGAACTGGAAGCAAAGAAAGGCTGGTTGGCAGACCCAGGAAATTCGGGGTGAGTTAACCCTCTGAGTGTGTATGTTGCCAAACTGCGACATACCCCCTGGTGATCAAGAGTGGTAAATATTTTTTGTCAATAAAATAGTTCAGATTTCCAAGGATATAACTTGAAAGTGGTAAGAGATAATGGCTTAATGTCAATTAGAAAGATGTAAAATATGACCCAAAGTTTCAGATAGCAATAAATTTACGCATCTAATTTGCATAATGTCACCACATCTCTTTAAATTCCACAACTCAGTCAAAACTGGACTTTGGATGCATTTACACAAAAATGGTTCAGTCTTTTGACACCGTTTTTTGTACAGAGGTACCTCATCATCTTATCTTCAAAGTATATGAACAAGGAATCAGTACATTTAAAAAAAAATAATTCTCACTTACTTTTGACAAAGTCAGAGTGAGAAGGCAGGCGCAGTGCCACGCTCTGCCACTAGGGGCACAGAAATTCTCACACTCAAAGGGTTAACGCACCAGATTTCAGTCACTGTACTAAAAAACGCTGAATGAAATAGAACAGATTGTCCCTTAAAACACGTGCACTAAGTCTATTTGGATGGATGCCATCTGTCCTCATAAATGGTGGGCGGTTCCAAAAGAGGTTGAAATTGTCTACAAAACCAATGTTAAAAGTAGGACATGTAGAACACAACCAGGTATTAAGGCTGAGAGTTCTGCTAAAATGATTGCAACCTCTTCTAAAAGGAACCAATGTCTCAGAAATAAACATATGTCTGCCACAGTTCATAAGAGTGCACAGAAGACTCCTGAGAAGTCTCTCTTTAAGATCTCTGATGCTTCATCTGGGATGTTGTTGCATCCAACATGCACAATGACAGTTTTAGCGTGGGGATATTCATTTAACCCCTTGCACTCTGGTCAATTTCCCTAAAAACGCCTAAAAATAATGTACCCAAAGCAAATCAAAAAGCTGTTCTTCAACCCTTTGCAGCATCTTCATGGGGTTAGTCTCATTTAAAAGAAAACACTTTGAATTTTTTGGCAAAACAGTCATAATCTCTCTAAGTGCTCCTGCCACTGAGTAACAGTCATCTAAACATACTGAACTTGAAGAAAATAAATTTCGCCTGGGTGTTTTTTTTGGATACAAATACTTGCAAATGACACACAGCTGTCAGATCCGGGCTGGAAAATGCAACAGAAATGTAGAACCAAGTGTTATCCAGCTGAGGTCAAAATTTTGTAACAATACCACAAAAAATGAATATATTACATAGCTTTTTCCTTAGGTTGTTCCCAGGCATTTTTGAACTGTGCCAAATTGTGCCAAATGGCACAGTTTGGAAAAACGTCTGTAACTTTTGAATGATTCAATATAGAAGTATCATCTTGGGCTCAAATGAAAGCTGACACTCAGGGCTGTGTGTGTGTGTGTGTGTGTGGGGGGGGGTTGTTTATTCATTCCTGAATGAATGAATAAACAAACAAGCCCCCACACACAAAGAAGCATGCCACGTAAAAAAATGTGTGGCTTTTTTTTTTTTTACAGGAAAAAATAACCTACAGTGCAATAAAAATTATACTAAAATATCTGTAATGTAGAAGATAACAACTCCCACCCACTCCTCTACAGAGGACGGACATCGGCCATCGCTACATGACGGACCATGGGGACGGTGCGCCGCGGTCTACTACGCACAGTTGTACTAAAATATCTGGAATAATATCTGCAATCCGCTACAGAAGAGTAGTGGGGGGAGGGGTGTTCACGGTCCAGACGTGGCACACAGACCGTGTCCAGTCCGTGCGCCGTGGTCCGTCATGTTGCGATGACGCACAGTTGTAGTTTACCGATCGGTCAAAAGTCATTTTGATTACAATTTAGAATGTATGTAGAAGATAACAACCACCACCACCACCCCCCGCTACAGAGGACGGACATCGCCCATCGCTACATGACGGACCACGGTGACGTTGCGCCGCGGTCTACTAGGCACAGTTGTACTAAAATATCTGCAATATATCTGCAATCCGCTACAGAAGAGTAGCGGGGGGGGGGGGGCGTTCACGGTCCGGACGCAGCGCACGGACCGGTCCGTCAACGGTCTGTCATGTGGCGATGATGCACAGTTGTAATTTACCGATCGGTCAAAAGTCATTTTGATTACAATTTTCAGGAATAAAGAATAATTTAGCTTATAACACTTACCCGTCCACAACAGCAGTGTCGCTGGCGAACTTCTCTTCCTCATTGTCAGACGAACATGATGCTGGTCCGCTTGTTACGACTGGTGGTTCTGGTCACGCTACCCGGTCAAACCATGATTCCATTATTGCGGTTTTGCGCTTCCATGGTTGCGGTTTTGCCGAACGATTTTTCAAAACAAATAAGAACAGTAGTAAGAAAAAAAGACTGGCAAATGTGTGTGTGTCACCCAGCGGCTTACACAAAACAGATTTTAAGCACGGGACCTACGCTTTCAATTGTCGACCTTCTCTGCTTCAATTGGCTCGCTGCATTCGCAGCCGTTGGTAGGTGGGTCCTTTTTTCTAGGTTTTCAGTCATTGGTTCTTCAAGGTTTCAGAAACCCAATTCAAGGCTCTTATTAGTCGAATGAGAGGTCAATCAAATCTAAACCAATCAAAGCACTCCTTTGGCTTTCTGTTCGCGGCTGTGTCTGTAGTGGAAGAACGGAAATGCAGCTTTTTTTTTTCAGTGCGCCCTAGGACGCACAATGTGCGTCCTAGGGCGCCCTCGTGAGCCCTAGGACGCAGAGACGTTACCGCCCGTGGTATCCCGGAGTGCAAGAGGTTAATAGGTCAGGGGTAAGAGCCTCAATGTCTGACATTTTAGCCCCAGGAAAAAATTTAGTGACACAGTACCTGCTTCTGACGTTCCTCATTATTGAATCACCAGTTACCAGCGTCATCTGGGGGGGGGGGGGGGGGGCTTTGTTGTGGCTTCTGAGATGGTGGATAATTTTGCCGTTGTTGCAGTGATGGCGGGGTGATGCGCTCTCTTCTTTTTGGAGCTGGTGCATAGTTTGGCACACCTAAAGTAGTTTTAATCCGGGGCTTGCAGGTTTGGGCTGCTGCTGAAGGAGAAGGGGCGGCCATAGGAGGATGATTGACGTCCAGGTGGGGGAAATCTTCCAGGGAAAGGATTATCAAATCTATTTTCCAGCAAAAGGGGAAGGGGGGAGGCGTGGCCATGTCTGGTCAATCCCCGACATTTGCTAGTTGGCCCAACCAATGTCCAGGGTGCACATTGAGGCTGTGAAGAACCACCCGGGGCTTTGGCTTTAGCTCTGAGCTGAAGCCAGTGTTTATTGCTGGGGTCCTGGACAGCTGAGGTGACCGGAGCAGGGGTGAAAGTGGATGGCGATGTGCTAATTTCACCCAGGTAAGTAGCTGTCTCTGCTAGCTGCGAGTCCGTCGCTGGGGCCAATATCCATCCAAAAATAATAGTATCTAGGTGGTCTTCAGCCTCCCGAATCTTACAGAGGTTGGAGCGTCTCAATTCCAACTCAGAAACCTTCTTAAAGAGGGACATAGAGCTGACACACATCAGGGATGGAGCCATGGCTTTCCAGACGAGAAGTGGCTAGCTAGCTAGCTAAAACAAGTTAGCCTAACCTGGTGAACAGCCCTGCCTGGGGTCTGATTCACCTGTGTGCCTGATTGGGCATTTGTATTTACTAAGCTAACACAAAGTCAAAAGTTAATATCAGTAAAAGAGAGATAAAAAATTAAAAACAGAGTTAATAAAACAAACAAAAACAGGCAAGATAACGCTTTGACAGCGACATGACATTTACAGATGCCGGCACATGTGCAGACACTGCAATGAAGAGTTACAATAATCTAATGTAGAGCTAATAAAAGCATGGATTAATTTCTCAGCATCACTGCGAGACAAGATGCTCCTAATCTCATTTTGATCCAAGATGGCGCCCACAGTGGTCACCATGGTGCTTCGCTGCGCTTTTTTTTTGTTTGTTTTTGTTCGTCAATTGTGTGTCTGCCTGCTCTTACACCCGTGAAGAGCTACTAAATATCAGGACTTTCACTCCCACGGACCTACTCCCAGTTTTTTTGGCTCCTGCCGCCGATCTGGTTCACTTTTTAGCCCAAAAAGTGAGACGGCGAAAGAGAGGAAGACGAGCGGGCGCCCTGGTGCGGCTTCGCAGGAGAGGCACGTGCACGGCTTTGCCTGGGATCTTTCTGTCCAACGTCAACTCTCTTTATAACAAGGTAGATGAACTGAGACTGCTGATGCGATTTAAGGACCTCTCCACCTCGTGTGCCCTCTGCTTCACTGAGACCTGGCTCAAGGAAAAGACACCGGACAGTGCGCTCCTCCTCGAGGGATTTCAGCTGTTTCGTGCAGACCACGACACGGGGCTCTCCGGCAAGACCACAGGCGGAGGAGGCTGCTTCTACATCAACAGCAGCTGGTGCTCCGATGTAACTGTGATCTCCCAACACTGTTCTCCCGCTCTGGAATATTTATCAACTGCAAGCCATTTTATTCCCTGCGTGAGTTTGCTTCATTCATCCTGGCCGCTGTTTACGTCCCGCCCGACGTGGACATGCGTGAGGCTCAGCGCGCGCTCGTGGATCACATTCAGCAAGTGGAACGGACTTTCCCGGACTCTCTGGTTATTGTGGTTGGCGACTTTAACCAGAGCAACCTGAGCCACGAACTCCCCCAGTACAAACAGTTTATTAAATGCCCCACCAGAGGAGAGAACACGCTGGATCACTGTTACACTACAGTTAAGGATGTGTATCGCGCTGTTCCCCGTGCTGCGCTCAGACTATCTGATCACGTGATGGTCCACCTGATTCCCACATACAGACAGGGACTGAAGGTCACAAAACCTGTTGTGAGCACTACGAGGAATGGACCAGTGAAGCTGTGGAGGAGCTGCGCACGTGCTTTGAAATAACTGACTGGGACATGTTTAAAGGAGCCACGCATGATCTGGAGGAGTACACGGACACTGTGACCTCATATATCCACTTTTGTGAGGAGAGCATTCTTCCATCGCGCACCAGGGTGAGTTACTCCAACGACAAGCCCTGGTTCACAGCTAAGCTCAGACAGATCAGGAAGGAGAAGGAAGCAGCGTTGAAAAGTGGAGACAGGGACTGCTACAGGGAGGTCAAATACCAGTTTAGCAGAGAGCTGAGGAGAGCTAAATCTGTGTATTCTGAGAGACTCCAGCAGCAGTTCACTGCTAACGACTCTGCTTCTGTGTGGAGAGGACTGAGGCAAATCACCAACTATCGGCCACAGGCTTCTAAGGGACAGGATGACAAAGCCCTTTGTCAAAGACTGTCCCAACACTATGCCTGTTTTGACACCTCGTCAGCTGTGTCCAACTCCCCCCTCCCCCCAGCGCCACTGCCTCCATGGTCCCCACTTCATCAAAGGCGCCCACCCCCCCTCCCCCCCTGCCCTTGCCATCAGTGAGCAGGACATGCACAGACAGTTCTCCAGACTGAACCCATGCAAGGCCCCTGGTCCGGACGGCGTGTCTCCCTCCACCCTGAGACACTGTGCGGAGGAGCTGACTCCTGTCTTCAAAGACATTTTTAACACCTCCCTGAAGTCATGCCATGTGCCGACCTGCCTCAAAACCTCAACCATCATCCCTGTCCCCAAGAAGCCACGGATCACTAGACTTAACGACTACAGACCTGTAGCGCTCACCTCTGTAGTCATGAAGTCCTTTGAGCGCCTGGTCCTGCCCCACCTCAAGACCATCACCACTCCCCTCCTGGACCCGCAGTCAACCTCCACTCCATCCTGCAGCACCTGGACTCCCTGGGAACCTACGTCAGGATCCTGTTTGTGGACTTCAGCTCTGCATTCAATACAATCCACCCCGCTCTGCTCCAGGACAAGCTGTCCCTGCTCAACGTGCCTGACTCCCTCTGCAGGTGGATCACTGACTTCCTGATGGACCGGAGGCAGCATGTGCGGCTGGGAAAGACTGTCTCAGACTCTGTTAGCATCAGCACCGGATCACCCCAGGGCTGTGTACTTTCCCCCCTGCTATTCTCCCTGTACACCAGCTCCTGCACCTCCAGCCACCAGTCTGTCAAGCTGATCAAGTTTGCGGACGACACCACCCTCATTGGGCTCATCTCCAACAGCGACGAGTCAGTCTACAGGGGAGAGGTGGCCCAGCTGGCGTCCTGGTGCAGCCACAACAACCTGCAGCTGAACGCTCTGAAGACAATGGAGATGATCGTGGACTTCAGAAAAGTCACAGCCCCTCTTCCCCCCCTTACCCTCACAGACTCTCCCATCACCACTGCGGATTCCTTCCGCTTCCTGGCCACCACGATCACCCGAGACCTCAAGTGGGAGCCAACCATCAGCTCCCTCATCAAAAAGGCCCAGCAGAGGATGTTCTTCCTGCGGCAGCTGAGGAAGCTCAAGCTACCCACCAAGATGTTGGTGCAGTTCTACACGGCCATCATCGAGTCCATCCTCACCACCTCCATCACTGTGTGGTAAGCAGGAGCCACTGCCAGGGACAGACTAAGACTGCAGCGCATTGTGCGCGCTGCTGAGAAGGTGATCGGCTGCAAGCTCCCATCCCTCCAGGACCTGTACATCTCCAGGACCCGGAGGTGTGCAGGTCGGATCATAGCCGACCCTTCACACCCTGGACACGCACTGTTTGCCCCCCTCCCCTCAGGCAGAAGACTTCGGTCCATTCAGACTAAAACCTCCCGCTACATGAACAGCTTCTTCCCCTCTGCCATCAGACTGCTGAACACTAAGTGACTTATTAGACTCTCGTGCACTACGTACAGCAGCTCAACCGGACTCATGACAATTATCACTGTTTTCTTTTTGCACTACCGACTGCACTATGTGGAACTCCACAATATCTGCTGCTTGTTAATATATTTAAAAATTGCATAGATTAGTATTACTTATTCATATTCTACCTTTTATTGCATGCATAGTTTTTTTATTTTTATCTTTAGTGCTACTCCATGTTTAATGTTGCAGCATTGCACCGAGACAAATTCCTAGTTTGTGTACTACATGACCAATGACAATAAATCTCATTCTGATTCTTATTCTGATTCTGAATATTACACAAATGATTCAAGGCAGTCTTAGAAACAAGTTTAATATGTGAATTAAACAACAGATCTTGATCAAAAATAACTCCAAGGTTTCTCCCAGTACTATTAAGAGAAAGTAACTCCAACCAAACTAAGAGTTTGATTTGGAAAGGTATTTCTAAGTCTTTTTGGACCAACTAGAATGGCTTCAGTCTCATCTGAATTGAATAGCAAGAAATTACAAGTCATCTCTATTATAATTCCTGTACCAAAAAAAGCAAGCTGTAAAGACAATAATAACTATCGTCCTGTTGTACTGCCCTCACTGGTAATGAAGTACCTCGAGAAGATTGTCATTGACATTCTGAAAACTGATTTTGGAGGACTTTTGGATCGTCTGCAGTTTGCTTATAAAAATAATAGAAGTACAGAGGATGCCATTTTAACCTTAACTCATTCTGTGTTTAAACATTTGGAGGAGACAACATCATATGCACGTCTTTTATTGATTACCCATGCAGATCTTACACGACCAGGCAGCCTGTAGACAAGCTCAAAAAATAATCAGTGACATGAGCCATGTACTAAACAATGAATATGTGCGGCTGCCCTCAGGGAGGAGATACAGAGTCCCCAAGTGCAGGTTCAATAGATACAAGAACTCATTTATCCCAATGTCAGTAAAACTTTTAAACTCAGATAAATAGGTTAGGGACACTGATAACTCCTGTTCTTAATGACTGCTGTTATATATTTATGTATGTATGTACTTATATTATTTATTGGGTTTTATTTCATTCATTATGTACTACATCCATTGTGTATGTGTGGATTGCGTGGTTGCAGCATGGCTGACAAGCCCAAGACAAATTTCCCCTTGAGGGACAATAAAGTTTATCTTATCTTATCTTATCTAAGCTCTGATTTCCTTAAGATAAGCATCTAATTTGGCTGATTGATTAGTCATCCGGCTTCATTGAACAAATATAAGATCGAAGATTCAAAGATGGCAGTGCGGTGGTGGAGTGGTTAGCACTGCGGCAGCACAGCAACTCACCCTTGGCCGGGGGATCCTGGGTTCGATCCCAGCCCCCAACCACAAGTGATCTGTGTGGAGTTTGCATGTTCTCCCCGTGGCTGCGTGGGTTTACTCCGGAATTTCTCCGGTTTCCTCCCACATGCCAAAAACATGCAAGTTAGGTTAATTGGCATCAAACTGGGGATTCTAAATTGTCCTTTGGTATATCTGTGAGAGTGAATGGTTGTCTGTCTCTCTGTGTTGGCCCTGCGACGGACTGGTGATCTGTCCAGAGTGTACTCTGCCTCTCGCCCAAAGATGCTGGGATAGGCTCCAGGCCCCCCACCCCCACCCCCGCAACCCCAAAAGGATTAAGCGGAAGAAGATGGATGGATGAATGGATGGATGGATTCAAAGATTTTATTGTTAATACTACTATACGTAGAGAACATACAGAATAACTGAAATGCTGTTTCTCTCTCCAGTGGTATGCGGAAAATAAAACAAGGAATATCTATACATCCATCTTCTACCACTTTTCCGGAGGTCCAAGTCACGGACACAGCACTTCAAGAAGAGAAGCACAGACTTCCTTCTCCCCAGCCACCTGCTCCAGCTCTTCAGAGAGGATACCAAGGCGTTCCTAGACCAACTGGGAGATGTAGTCTCTCCAGGGAGTCATGGGTCTGCCCCGGGGTTTCCTACCAGTGGGATGTTCCCGAAACACCTCAAGTGGGAGCCGTCCAGGAGGCATCATGATCAGATGCCCATACCACCTCAACTGGCTCCTTTCAATGTGGAGGAGCAGCAGTTCTACTCTGAGCCTCTCCCAGATGACTAAGCCTCTCACCCTATCTCTAAGGGTGAGTCCAGCAATCCTATGAAGAAAGCTCATTTCAGCCACTTGCATCTGCAATCTCATTCTTTCGGTCATTACCCAAAACTCGTGACCATAGGTGAGGGCAGGAACATAGATTGACCAGTAAATCGATAGGTTTGCCTTAGAGCTTAGCTCCCTCGTCACCACGGTGGACCAGTACAACATCCACATCACTGCAGATGATGCTATGATCCATCTGTCAATCCGACGCTCCATTATCCCCTCACTCGTGAATAAGACTCCGAGCTACTTAAACTACTCCACTTGCTGCAGGAGCTTGTCCCCAACCTGGAGAAGACAAGCCACCTTTTTATGGCTGAGGACCATGGACTCGGACTTGGAGGTGCTGATTCTCATCCCAGCCGCTTCACACTCAGCGACAAACCGTCCCAGCAAGAACTGTAGGTCACTGCTGGATGAAGCCAACAAGATAGCATCACCTGGAAACAACAGAGATGAGATCCTGTGGTCACCCAGCATGACACCCTCCACTCCCTGGCTGTGCCGAGAAATCCTGTCCATAAAAATTATGAACAGGATCGGTGAGGAAGGGCATCCTTGGCGGAATCTAACTCTCACTGGGAATGAGTCCGACCGAGTGTTGGGAAAATGAACCAAACTCTCACAACGGTTGTAGAGAGACTGGTAAGCTCATAATAACAAGCCTGATACCCCATGCTCCCAAGCACCACAAAAAACCACGAGGGGCGTGGTTGAATGCCTTCTCCAAATCCACAAAACACATATAAACTGGTTGGGCAAACTTCCACGAACCCTCGAGGATTCTAGAGAGGGTAAAGAGCTGGTCCAATGTGCCACAGCCAGGATGAAAACCACATTGCTCCTCCCGAATCCAAGGCTCGACCAACGGCCGGACTCTCCTCTCCAATACCATTTCATAGACCTTCCCAGAAAGGCTAAGGAGTGTGATCCCTCTAAAGTTGGAGCACACCCTCTGGTTCCCTTTCTTAATGAGAGGAACCACCACCCCTTTTGGCCATGCCAAAAGCACTGTCCCCAACCTCCACACAATGTTGCAGAGGCATGTCAACCATGACAGCCCTACACTACAACATCCAGGGCCTTAAGGTACTCAGGGCGAATCTCATCCACCCCCTGGGGCCCGCCCACCAAACAGCTTTTTAAACACCTTGGTGACCTCAGCCCCTGTGATGGGTGAGTCGTCCCCCTCGTACACAAGCCCTGCTTCCTCTGTGGAAGGCGTGTCAGTGGGATTGAGGATATCCTTGAAGTATTCCTTCCACCACCCAATGATATCCCCAGTCGAAGTCAGCAGCATTCCATCCGCACCATACACAGTGTGGACAGGGAGCTACTTCCCCCTCCTGAGCCGCCGGACAGTTTGCCAGAATCTCTTCGAGGCTGACCAAAAGTCTTGTTCCATGGCCTCACCAAACTATTCCCACACCCGTGTTTTTGCTTCAGCAACCACCCGAGCTGCACTCTGCTTGGCCTCCAGGTACACCTCAGCTGCTTTGGGAGTCCCACAAGTAAGTAAGTAAAAAATTTTTATATAGCACTTCTCACAGAAAGAATCACAAAGTGCTTCACAATAAAATAAAAGACACAATCACAAATACAACAATAAAGGCATTAAAAACAAGTATAAAGACATTAAAACATAAAAACTATAAACCATAACCAAACTAAGAAGCCTGTTTAAACAGAAGTGTCTTCAGCTGCTTTTTAAAAGCGTCAACAGAGTCTACAGAGTGCAAAGACAGTGATAGAGCATTCCACAATTTTGGTGCCACTGCCTGAAAGGCTCTATCACCTCGAGTTTTAAAATGGGTTTGAGGGACAGCCAGTAAAATTTGATCTGAGGATCTCAAAGACCGTGAGGGGTAGTACACTTTAAGCAGCTCGGTGATGTATTTAGGGGTCTGGTCATGAATAGCTCTAAAAACAATCACTAAAATTTTAAACTGAATCCTAAAACCAAGGATTCAGCCAACAAGCCAACCAAGCACGATAGGGCTCCTTCTTCAGCTTACTGGCCCCCCTCACCACTGGTGTCCACCACTTGGTTCGGGGATTGCCACCACGAGATGCACCAACAACCTTGCGGCCACAGCTCTGGGCAGCTGCTACAACAACGGAGGTGGAGAACATGGCAAAATTCAGACTCCATGTCTCCAGACTCCCTCAGAATGTGGTTGAAGTTCTTCCGGAGGTGGGAATTGAAGACCTCACGGACAGACGGCTCAGCCAAACATTCCCAGCACACCCTCACCATACATTTGGGTCTACCAGGTCTGAATGGCTTCCTCCCCTTCCATCGGATCCAACTCACCACCAGGTGGTGATGAGTTGACAGCTCTGCACCTGTCTTTACCCAAGTGTCCACGGCATATAGTTACAGGTCTGATGACACAATAACAAAATGGATCATTGACCTGCGATCTAGGGTGTCCTGGTGCCAGGTGCACATATGGACACCCTTATGTTTGAACAAGGTGTTCGTGATGGACAAACTGTGGTTAGCACAGAAGCCCACTAACTTAACACCATTCGGGTTCAGTTCGGGCAGGCTGTTCGGGCAGGCTGTTCCTCTCAATGACCCCCTCCAGGTCTCACTGTTGTTGCCCACGTGTGCATTGAAGTCCCCCAGTACAACAATGGAGTCTCCAAGAGGAGCACCCTCCAGCACCCCCAGTCAGAGACTCCCAAAAGGGTGGGTACTCTGAATCATCATTTGATGCATAGGCACAAATGATGGTCAGGAGCCATTTCCCAAGCCAAAGGCGCAGGGAAACAACCCTTTAATCTACTGGGGAAAACTCCAATATAGAGGCAGCAAGGTAGGGGATACAAAAATACCCACCCCTGCTCATTGTCTATCACCTGGGGAAACTTCAGAGTAGTCCAAGCTCCAGCCCCTCTCCAGGAGACTGGTTACAGAACCAGAGCTACAGTATGTGTTAAGGCTGACTATATCTAGCCGGTATCTCTCAAACTCATGCACCCACTCAGGCTCCTTCCCCACCAGAGAGGTGACATTCCATGTCTCAAAAGCCAGTTTAGGAAGCCTGGGATCAGACTGCCAAGGTCTCTGCCTTCGATCGCCACCTGATCCACATAGCACCGGACCCCCATGGTCCCTACTGCAGGTGATGAGCCCACTGGAGGGTGGACCCATGCCACTCCTTCAGGCTGAGCCCAGCCGGGTCCCATAGGCAGAAACCCGGCCACCAAGCGCGAGCCATCGAGCCCCTCCCCCAGGCCTGGCTACAGGGTTGGGCCCCGGTAGCCCCATACCGGGTGGAGCACATTGAATCCTTGTTCTAACATTCATCATGAGAGTCTGTTGGATCGTTCTTTGTCTGGCCCTTCACCCAGGACCAGTTTATCTTGGGTGACCCTACCAGAGACAAATTGCCCTGGACAACATTGTTCCTGGGATCACTAGGGCAAACAAACCCCCCACCACGATAAGGTGACGATCCATGAGGGGGGGAAAAGGGAATAAGGCTGGAAAAACTACAACAACAGTATATGTACAGTAATGCTACCTGTAATGCAAACAAAAACAAAAGAGAAAATGCAGACATCCCATCGTGCAAATAAGGATAAACAATAACTCTGCGTCATCTGCATAACAATGAAAATGTATACAGTGCTTTCTAATAATATTGCCTTGTGGAAGCATATACAAACTGAAAAGAATAGGGCCTGGCACAGATTCCTGTGGAACTTTGTGGTTAAGCTTTGAATTAGAAGAAAAGTCATTATTGACATGAACAAACTGGAACCTATCAAATACTGTAAATAAGATTTAAATCACTGCAAAGAAGTTCCATTAAGTCCAAGAAGGTGTTCTAATCTATCAAGTAAAATATTATGATCAATAGCATCAAAAGCTGCACTAAAGACTAAAAGAACAAGTACAGAAACAAGTCCATTATCAGATCAATACGACATACTGCACGGCTCAAGAGACACGCACGCAGGCTCAGGGTAGATTTAATAGCTTTATTAACAAACAAGTGTGTGTGTGTGCGTGTATGTGAGATGGCAATGTATTGGTGGTGGCGTCTGCGTCAGGCACGGGGACAGGAAACCGTACAGCCGGACAACCTTATGGGAGAAGCAGAGGGAGAAGGGTAACGGGCACCACACCAACACAGGAGATGAGATAATGGCTACAAGCTTACTTGGTTAAGCCGGGGAACTGGCGTTGCAAGGACGTAGCCCGGTAGACAGCAACCCGGAGCGCCTGAAGCAGCAGCGAGAAGGAGATGGCTGGGGAGTGTAGTCCGCCGCCGGGAAATCCACCTGTGCACAGGGGAGGATAACTGGAAGAGGAAGGTAAGGATGCTTACTTGCAATCTTGCTTGGTGAAGGGGATTCCTTGCAGCAAGAATAGCCGATGAGAACAGACGGCTTCAGGCCGAAGCCCAGGGCGAGGCGGCTTAAATCCCTCGCCGCTGACGAGGCGCAGGTGTGGATGCAGCAGCGAGATGTGACAGTACTCCCCCCTCTAGCAGCACCTCCTGGCGATGGTTTTTCCGGGTGCGCTCGGTGGAACTCAGTGATGAGAGATGGATCCAACACAAACGACGAGGGTACCCACTGCCTATGTTCAGGTCCATAGCCCTCCCAGTCCACCAAGTACTGTAACCCACGACCCCGGCGCCGGGAGTCCAGGATGGAGGAGACTGACCAGGCCGGATGACCATCAATCATCCGGGGCGCGGGCTGCGCAGCAGGAGGAGGGCAAAGGGGGTCGGAGACTGCCAGCTTCACCTTGGAAACGTGGAAGGTGGGATGGATGCGGAGGGAGGGGGGAATAGCCACACGTACAGCCACCGGGTTGATAATCCTGGTGATGGGGTATGGGCCCATGAAACGCTGTGCCAACTTCCTCCTCTCACCCTTTAAAACGACGTCCTGGGTAGACACGTAGACACGTTGGCCCACCTGGTAGGCTGGGGCAGGTCTTCTGTGCCGGTCCGCCGTAGTCTTGTTGCGCTCCGCCGTGCGTAAAAGCGCATTGCGCGCCGACGCCCAGATGGAGCGGCACCGCCTGAGGTGCACCCGAACTGAAGGGACAGTTACCTCACTCTCCTGCGTAGGGAACAGAGGGGGGGTCGTAGCCTAGGGACGCCTTAAATGGGGACATCACAGTGGCAGAAGAGCGGGCAGTGTTATGGGCGTACTCGACCCAGGCGAGATGGGTGGATGTTGTGACGCAGCGGAGCGCAGCCTCCAGCTCCTGGTTGGTCCGCTCGCACTGCCCGTTGGTTTGGGGGTGATGGCCGGAGGAGAGGCTTACCTTGGCTCCCAGGGCGTTACAGAAGGACCTCCAAACCTCTGAGGAAAACTGGGGGCCCCGGTCCGAGACCACGTCCACCGGGATCCCGTGCAACCTGACCACGTGCTGGATAAGGAGGTCCGCCGTCTCCAAGGCAGATGGAAGCCCTTGTAATGGGATGAAGTGAGCAGCCTTGGAGAAACGATCAACAATGGTCAGGACAGTGTCGAAGGTGTTAGAGACCGGGAGGCTGGTGACGAAATCCAGGGCGATATGCGATCAGGGCCTGCCAGGGACGGGCAGAGGCTGGAGCAAACCCGCTGGATGGGCATTACCTGATTTGCTGGTGGCGCAGACGGGGCAGGCCCGGGCGTAGCGGGCAGCGTCCTTCCGCAGGCCCGGCCACCAGAAGGGCCGTTGGAGTAAGTCAATCATCCGGGAGGACCCAGGGTGGCAGGTGAGCTTCGATGTATGCAGCCAGTGGATGACCTCCCCCCGGACGGTGGACGGCACAAAAAGCCTCCCCTTCGGTCCGCCGCCAGGGTCTGGTTCCGATTCCTGCACCCTCCGGATCTTACTTTCAATGTCCCAAGTGACGGCTCCCACGATGCATGACCTGGGCAGGATGGTATGGGCTGCGTCCTCAGACGCCTCAGGGGCAAATTGCCTAGAGAGGGCATCAGGCAGGCCGTTCTTGGAGCCAGGCCTGAAGGTGATGTTAAAGCAGAACCTGGTGAAGAACAAGGACCAACGCGCCTGGCGGGCGTTCAGACGCTTGGCAGATCTTAAATATTCCAGGTTCTTGTGGTTGGTTAGAACCACGAACGGCAGGGCCGCCCCCTCTAGCCAGTGATGCCACTCCTGCAGCGCGAGCTTGATGGCGAGGAGCTCTCTGTCCCCCACATCGTAATTACGTTCCGCCGGGGACAAGCGCCGAGAGAAGAAGGCGCAGGGCCGTTTGATTCCGTCGTCTGGTGACCGCTGAGATAACACCGCCCCCACCCCGGTGTCCGAAGCATCCACCTCCACGATGCATTGCAGCGAGGGGTTGACTTGGCTGAGGACCCGGGAGGAGGAGAACTCCGCCTTCAGCGCCTGGAAAGCAGCCGCGGCCTCTTCAGTCCACCAGAACGGGACCTTAGGAGACGTGAGGCGGGTCAGGGGACCGACGACGGTGCCAAAGTTTGGGACAAAGCGGCGGTAGAAATTGGCGAACCCAATAAACTGTTGTACTTGTTTTCTAGACGTGGGAGTGGGCCATTCCACCACCACCTTCACCTTTGCTGGGTCCGGAAGCACCTGGTCGTGGGAGATGACGAACCCAAGGAAGGACGTTGTTTTAGCGTAAAACTCGCACTTCTCAGCCTTGATATACAACCGGTTCTCCAGCAGCCTCTGGAGGACCCGCCTCACATGGACCCGGTGCTCGTCCCTGGATTTGGAGAAGATGAGGATATCATCCAGGTAGACAAACACAAACAGGCCGATGAAATCCCGGAGGACATCATTTATAAGGTGCTGAAAGACGGCTGGAGCGTTGGTCAACCCGAACGGCATAACCAGGTACTCGAAATGGCCGTTCGGGGTACGGAAGGCTGTCTTCCACTCATCTCCCTCCCGGATCCGGACGAGGTGGTATGCGCTGTGAAGATCCAGCTTGGTGAACCAAGTCGCCCCCTGGAGGGAGTGGAAGGCGGTGTCCATCAGGGGCAAGGTGTATCGGTCCTTCTCCGTGATGTCATTCAGGGCGCAGTAGTCAATACAAGGACGGAGGGAGCCGTCCTTCTTGCCCACGAAGAAGAACCCTGCGCCTAATGGTGATGACGAGGGGCTGATGATTCCGGCACTCAGCGATTCCTTCAGGTATGAATTCATGGCCTCCTTCTCCGGCGCAGACAGACTGTAGAGTCGCCCCGAGGGTAAGGGTGCCCCCTGGCGGATGTTTATAGCGCAGTCATAGGGCCTGTGCGGGGGAAGAGACATCGCCTTGGATTTGCTAAATACCATACCCAGGTCGTGAAACTCCAATGGCACCAGGGTGAGATCCGGAGGCGCGGCGTCCTTGGGAGTAGAAGGTGATGAGGGGGCGCAGGCAGCGGATTGGAGGCAGGTGCTCATGCAGAAGGAGCTCCAGGCGGACACTCTGCCAGACCGCCAGTCCAGGACAGGGTTGTGGAGGCGGAGCCAGGGGTACAGCGTTAGGTAGGACGTAAAAGATGGTTTCCAGATATAATTGGTCCCGATGGTTTCCAGATATAATTACAGAGACGGGGATGGTCTGATGTGTTATTCTTCCTTGGGAAACACGGGAGAGATTTACCAGGGCAAGAGGAGTCTTGAGGGTATGGCAACTGATGTCCAATCGGGTTGCCAGGCTCTGTGAAATAAAGCTGCCCTCCGCGCCTGAATCCACCAGTGCATGGGTGAGGTGCCCCGTGGAGTTGTGACAGAAACGAATGGGCAGCGTCAATTGAGTGAGGGGATTTAACCGATTAGCGTCCGCAAGGCCCCCTACAGTAACTCGCGGACCTCCCCGTTTGGCCTCTGTGGACAAAGCTCCACCGTGTGTTGACTGTCTCCGCAATACATATAGAGACCCAAATCACGGTGGCATTGTTTCTCCGCTGGGGGGAGCTTTGTCCAACCGGTCACCATCGACTCCGACTCCTCGGGGAACGATGGTGACGGCGACGCCAGGGGGCGAGCTTGGTACGGGCACGACGAGGCACCTCGAGGGCAAGAAGACAACTTCCGCTCCGAGGCCCGCTCGCGTAGCCTGTTATCCAAGCTGATGGCTAGGGAAATTAGCTCCGCTAACGTCTCCGGGGTATCCTGTCCAGCCAGTTCATCCTTCAGACCAGCGCTGAGACTGCGAAGGAAGATGCCACAGAGCGATCGTTCGCCCCAGCCAACCTCCTCCGCTGCGACCCGGAAGTCGATCGCGTAGTCAGCTGCCGACCGGCTTCCCTGCTGAAGGCTGAGAAGACGGTCGACCTGAACGCTTTCGGTACGCGAATGATCAAACACTTCCAGGAACAGTCTCACGAATTGGCCATAGCTGAGGGTGGCGTAACTGGGCTTCGCCATTACGGCGTAAGCCCAGGTAAGCGCTCTTCCCTCCAGGAGATTCCCTATGTAGCCAATTCGGCTGTGGTCTGATGGAAAATCTCCGGGCACCCGGTGAAACACAGACTCACATTGCATGACAAACCCCTGCGCTCCACCGAGCTTACCGCTAAAGCGGGCGGGGGTTGGAATGGGTGTGAGCCGTGTTGGTGCTGCCGGAGCTGGCTGAACGGCCGCTGGAGCAGCAGGAGCTACGCCACCCTGGTGAGCCGGGGGGAATGGCTGCTGGGGGTCCAAGCGGTCCAATCGGCTAGTTATTATGCCCCATTGGGTTAAAATCACCTGTTGTTGATGGGCTATTAGATCCACCCGAGCCTCGAGGGTGGAAAGACGGCGTGCGAGCCCGCTGTCCGCTGAGTCGCTCTGCTGAAGCCGTACTGACATACTGCACGGCTCAGGAGACACGCACGCAGGCTCAGGGTAGATTTAATAGCTTTATTAACAAACAAGTGTGTGTGTGTGCGTGTATGTGAGATGGCAATGTATTGGTGGTGGCGTCTGCGTCAGGCACGGGGACAGGAAACCGTACAGCCGGACAACCCTATGGGAGAAGCAGAGGGAGAAGGGTAACGGGCACCACACCAACACAGGAGATGAGATAATGGCTACAAGCTTACTTGGTTAAGCCGGGGAACTGGCGTTGCAAGGACGTAGCCCGGTAGACAGCAACCCGGAGCGCCTGAAGCAGCAGCGAGAAGGAGATGGCTGGGGAGTGTAGTCCGCCGCCGGAAAATCCACCTGTGCACAGGGGAGGATAACTGGAAGAGGAAGGTAAGGATGCTTACTTGCAATCTTGCTTGGTGAAGGGGATTCCTTACAGCAAGAATAGCCGATGAGAACAGACGGCTTCAGGCCGAAGCCCAGGGCGAGGCGGCTTAAATCCCTCGCCGCTGACGAGACGCAGGTGTGCGTGCAGCTGGCGCCGCTGATAAGCGGCGAGATGTGACACAATATAGGTATATGTTTATATATTTACATGTTTGTTCCATCTAGCTACAATGCTCCGCACTGTGTGTGTTTATACATTTGCATGTTTGTTCTATCTAGCTGCAATGCTCTGCACTGTGTGTGTTTATATATTCATATATTTATTCCATCTAGCTACAATGCTCCGCACTGTGTGTTTATATATCTATATATTTATTCCATCTAGCTGCAATGCTCCGCATCGTGTGTCTATATATTTATGTTTATATGTACATATGTATACTCGCTGCTCTTGTTTTTTGTTTTTTTTTTCTTGCCTTCTGATTGTTGCTCTGAGTGTTGCTATCCCTGTGCTGTTGCAATCCTGGAATTTCCCCGTTGTGGGACTAATAAAGGATTATCTTATCTTATCTTATAATTGGGAGTAAAATTTATAGATATATTGGGAGTAAAATGTTAACATGTTGTAATTGCATTTCAGCTTAGACAAGCTGCAAATTCTTTTTCTAATCTTTTCTAATCTAGCTTCTTTTTATTTATTTATTTCTGAATATTGCTGTGGAGAAGAAAGCAACAAAATTTCATTCTATGTGCACTGTTGTGTATGTCTGAATAGCAATAAAGTTTGCAATACGAATATGACGAATACAACAGATGCGATAGGGAGGTCATTCGTGACCTTCACTAAAGCTGTTTCAGTACTATGATGAATTCTAAACCCTGACTGAAACTCTGCAAATAAACCATTTCCCTGCAAGTGGTCAAATAATTGCATAGCAACAACTCTAAGATTTTTGAAATGAAAGGCAGATTACACTGGTCAACACCAAATTTATGGCCTAAGTTTTTTTTAGCTGATTTAGAACAATTTTAATGTGCTGAATCCAAAAATCACATTGGTTTTGCTCAATCACGTCAACTTTTTGAACTATGGCCACATGCTTTCTTACATTTTTGTTTACATGTACGGGTATTTTCGCTTTATATGATGTAAAATTCTTTTTAATTTCTTGAAATTCTCTGAATTTTGAACAATGATGATGCAACATTCAATTTACATGTACCTACCTTTATCACTGTCTACTATTCAATTTACAGTACACCTGTACAACTGCTGTACAACTGCTTATAACTTTACATAAAAATCTGACCTGATCGAGAGAAACGGATGTCATTTTTGGATTCAGCGGTGCAAAATTGTCTTAAATCAGTTGAAAAAACACAGACACCTTACAAAAAAATTATTTTTGTTATGTTGTGTTAGAGGATGTTGTCACCGATCCTGTTCATAATTTTTATGGACAGGATTTCTAGGCGCAGCCAGGGAATGGAGGGTGTCATGCTTGGTGACCACAGGATCTCATCTCTGTGGTTTGCAGATGATGTTGTCCTGTTGGCTTCATCCAGCAATGACCTACAGCTCTTGCTGGGACGGTTTGCCACTGAGTGTGAAGCGGCTGGGATGAGAATCAGCACCTCCAAGTCCGAGTCCATGGTCCTCCGCCGGAAAAAGGTGGATTGTCCTCTCTGGGTTGGGGACAAGCACCTACCCCAAGTGGAGGAGTTTAAGTATCTTGGGGTCTTATTCACGAGTGAGGGGAAAATGGAGCGAGAGATCGACAGACGGATTGGAGCAGCATCTGCAGTGATGTGGACGTTGTACCGGTCTGTTGTGGTGAAGAGGGAGCTGAGTTCTAAGGCAAAGCTGTCGATTTACCAGTCAATCTATGTTCCTACTCTCACCTATGGTCACGAGCTTTGCGTAATGACCGAAAGAACAAGATTGCGGATACAAGCGGCTGAAATGAGCTTTCTCCGTAGGATTGCTGGACTCACCCTCAGAGATGGGGTGAGGAGCACAGTCATCCGGGAGAGGCTCAGAGTAGAACCGCTGCTCCTCCACATTGAAAGGAGTCAGTTGAGGTGGTATGGGCATCTGATTAGGATGCCTCCTGGACGCATCCCACTTGAGGTTTTTCGGGTACGTCACACTGGGAGGAGACCCCGGGGCAGACCCAGGACTCGGTGGAGAGACTATGTCTCCCAGCTGGTCTGGGAACACCTTGGTATCCTCTCTGAAGAGCTGGAGCAGGTGGCTGGGGAGAGGGAAGTCTGGGCTTCTCTGCTTGAACTGCTGCCTCCGCGACCCGGACCTCCGGAAAAGCAGTAGAAGATTGATGGATGTTGTGTTAGAGATTAGCCTATAGCAGTGCTACTCAATTACAAAATCATTTGGGCCCCAATTTGAAATCAAAACATGTAACTGGGCCGCACATGTTCAGCAATCCATTAAATATGACAAATTTCAAACCAACACAGATCAGTATGACAAAAAAATACACACTTTTTACTCATTGTCTTGGTTTTAAATGTGCGCTTGGCACATGACAAAGGCCCATCAAATGTGCATAAAAACACAATCATAGTGCTGGGGTTCAGCAGAACTGAAGTAGTAGAAATATTTGTTTTTCTCTTGAACAACAAATAAATAAAATGAAAAAAAAATTCTGTAAATAACCATTTTGGTCAAGTTTTACTAAGGCATATTTCAAAGTGCATAAAAACTCAATGTACACTGTTAGTAGCATTAACATTTGTTTCCCTTTTGAAATCAAATATACTACATCCTGGTCATAATTGACCTTATCACATCACAAAGTGCATTTAGCTGAGTAAAAAGTGAACTATCAAACACTTCAGTGCACAAATCCTTCACGAAATGATTGATAACATTAACAAACATTGCGCATCCACCATTGTGGTTTGTTTTGTTTTAAATCACCACGTGTGAACCTCTTCTTATAAGATAAGATAAGATAAGATAAGATAAGATAAGATAAGCCTTTATTAGTCCCACAATGGGGAAATTCCAGGATTGCAACAGCACAGGGATAGCAACACTCAGAGCAACAATCAGAAGGCAAGAAAAAACAAGAGCGGCTAGTATACATATGTACATATTACTATATATATATATATATATATATATATATATATATATATATAGATAGATAGATAGATAGATAGATAGATAGATAGATAGACACACAGCGCGGAGCATTGTGGTTGGTGGATGTGCAGCAGAAAGTCTAAGCTCTCTCTCACCGCGGATGCGGCGGGCCAGCTGGATGTCTTTGGGCATGATGGTGACTCTCTTGGTGTGGATGGCGCACAGGTTGGTGTCCTTGAAGAGACCCACCAGGTAGGCCTCCTGCAGAGCCATGACGGCGGAGCTCTGGAAGCGCAGGTCGGTCTTGAAGTCCTGAGCGATCTCCCTCACCATGCGCTGGAAGGGCAGCTTACGGATGAGCAGCTCTGTGGATTTCTGGCAGCGACGGATCTCTCTCAGAGCAATGGTACCAGGCCTGTAACGGTGAGGCTTCTTCACTCCGCCGGTGGCCGGAGCACTTTTCCGAGCAGCCTTGGTGGCCAGCTGCTTCTGCTTCTTATAACTACACATTCCATTACACACACATATAATTCAACCAATTTTCTAGTAGAGTTAAGGATATAAAAAGCACCCACTTAAAAACTTGAGTAATGACTTCAGTTTTGAAGGTTTGAGGGTTTTTTTTCAAAATTTGTAACAATTTTCTTATAGTTTTCTACTTTTCTCTGTAAATTTATCTAAAGTTGAAACCATTTTCCTCAAATTTGTAATTTCCTCTTGGAAAATTGACTTTTCTTGTATATTTGAGACTATTATAAATTTGTGGATTATTTTATGTCTAATTTTTGTCTATTTTTTAACTAAAATTACTGAGCTCTCCCCAGCCCGTGAAGCCAGTGTTGAGCACGATAAACAGAGGTGAGGAGGTCTGTGAGTCCCGGGAGGCTCCACAGGCGGGGGAACCCCTCAGTCACCTGTGCCATGCAATCCCAAACCTGGAGCTCCTCCTTGGGAGTGTGGGTTAGACGAACGTCCGAAATAATGTCCTGCAACGATTCAGCCGTCCAAGACTCCTTGTCTAGCCCAAACCTTCTGTAGTCCAATAACGCTGCCATGCAAGTGGAAAAAAATGAACTCTGAAGAAAAAATACGGAAGGGAAACAAAAAACGAAACTCACAGTCCGCTGGCGTCCGAATGGTAGAGGTCTTGAGTATCTCAAGATACAAGACGCAAACCAACAGAAAACACAGCTCTGAAGCTGAAGCGAAAAATTCCAGACATAAACAAGGACGTGAGCAGGAATAGATAAATAATTACTTAACTTGGCAAGAAGTCCAGGGGTTGCCTGACAGGAGAGATTTGACGCTGCTGTGCCAGGGAAGTGGCGCCAAAGGTTTAAATAGTCAACCCCCCGATTACCAGCACCTAAGTGGTGATCATTGCAGGCAGCCGTGAAAGGCCACGAACAGAATCCGACAGCCGGAAGCGACGCGCGAGCTTGTCACAGTGTCTGCAACGATCAAAACAACAAACAAAAAGGAAACACAGAAGCCAATCACAAACCAATCCATACCATGAACCAAACACAACAAACAGGGCGAACAGAAGAAACAAAATCAGAAAAAGACAAAACCAATCAGATAACCAAGCACCCCCCCCCCCACACTTCCCCCCGCCCGTGCACTGGGTCATGACAAAAGCCATTTTTCCACGAGCACCTACTCAGCTCGACTCGCCCTGACTGTACTTGCCCTGACACAGTTTAGGTCGTTTTCCATAATAACTGAGTTGGTGGGTCTCAAGGTGGGTGGGTTCATTACAGGAAGGCAGCCTGTTATATTGTTGGCATGCTGATGTTTTGCTGCCAGAAGCAAATACTTATTATATCAAGTGCAAAATACAAGCAAAGCATGAAGTTAGCAGTGATGTCTAACTAGCCAGCGAACTTGCTAGCTCACTGTCTGTATACAGGAGACAATGGCAATATCCTTTATTTATATATTTATTTATTTATATATCCTTTATCCTTTAGCACTGTGGCAGCACAGTTTTACCCTCGGCCGGGGGATCGCGGGGATCATGAGATCGTGGGTTCGATCCCAGCCCCCGACCAACAGTGAGCTGTGTGGAGTTTGCATGTTCTCCCCGTGTTGCATGGGTTTACTCCAGGATTTCTCCGGTTTCCTCCCGCATACCAAAAACATGTAGGTTTAGGGCGCTCGTGCACGCAGCGATCAGCAGCCAGTGGCTTGTCACCAGACTGCAAACCAAATCTACCTACGGGTACAAATAAGTAACAAAAAAAAAAAATTTAAAAAAAATCCTTGTTTATTCAAAGTGAGCTTGCCACCAATCGGAAAAATAACGTAAAAGAGGCTTAAAATCACAAAACCCTTACCAGCTTCCCCATGACCAGCCATCAGCTTGGAGACCTCCTGGTATACTTTTTTGTTTTGGGTCACTCCATCGACAGGGCTGAAAAGTTTATAGGCTGTAAAGTTCATAGTGGTCAGATTTGACCAAATGTGGTTTATTTTTCAACCGCAGGGATCCAAGCGCTGCAACACAGATGGAAAAAGTTTGTGCACCGATGGAGAGACTGTTAAAAAATAAACCACATTTGGTCAGATTTGACCACTATGAACTTTTTAGCCTGTAATGGCCCGTTCCTTTTCAGAGTGGGGCCTCTATGTATTTTTTTTTTTTTCTTGTGCTGCGAAGGACTGCCCCTGGCTGAGAAGAGCTCTATAAAAGCCATCTCTGCACACCTGTCAGTAGTGTTCTGCTCCCGCTGGAGGCCGATCAGCCTCCTGATGTTTGTGCTCTGCCTACTGTTTTTGTTTGTTGTTTGGTAGGGGCTGTGTTGGTGGTCCCCGTTTATGTTGTTTGTGGTCTGTGAGCTTTCTGGCTTTGGTTTTGCTGTTGGGCATTTGCAGCCCTGACAGAGACATGTGGTCGCTCGGTCAGCCAGTAACCGGTTTGCTTTTTTGCTTGTTTCACGCATCACACACACACACACACACACACACACACACACACACACACACACACACACACACACACACACACCACTGATTTTTACAGACACCTTTTATTGCTTTCTTTTAATAAATGAACTTGTGTTTAAATTGATACATCCATGTGGTCTCCCCTTTATGTCCAAGCCAGCAAGCCGGGATTGTGACATATGGGGGCTCATCCGGCCAATTTGAGTCCAGGACCGTCTGTTTCGGCTTTGGCCCGTTTGTGACATATGGGGAATCATCTGCTTGTCTGAATCCGTCCGTGTGTCTGAATCCATCTGCTTGTCTCAATCTGGTCTGTCTGTTTGGCCCTTTTAAAACCATTTGTGATGGGACAAATGGGGGCTGGTCTGCTTATTTGAATCCGTCTGTCTGTCTGAATTTGGTTTGTTTGTTTAGCCCTTTTTACAACCATTTGTAATAGGACAAATGGGGGCCCTTTCTGTCTGAAACTGGTCTGTTTGAGCCTTTGGCCCATTTGTGAGAGAATGGGTGGGGGGGGGGGGTCATCTTTCTGTTTATCTGGTTGAATCTGGTCTGGTTGAGCTTTCACCCCTTTTGACAGAAAGGACGCTTGTTTGTTTGTTAAAACTGGTTTGTCTGTTTGACCTGTACACCCGTTTGTGAAAGGACAAGGGGGGGGGGGGGGTCGTCTGGTTGGTTGTTTGAGTTTTGGCCTGTTTGTGAGAGAAATGGGAGCTCATCTGTTTGTTGGCGGATTTGTTCATTTGTGTGTGTGTGTGTGTGTGTGTGTGTGTGTGTGTGTGTGTGTGTGTGTGTGTGTGTGTGTGTGTGTGTGTGTGTGTGTGTGTGAAGGGGTCTCAGAGCATTGCTGATGTTGATAGCCCATCTGTTTTAGCTAAGAGAATTCTGGTGGTTTGATGTCTGCCACGGTGTCTGTGATTTTATAGCATTTAAGGACACTCTGGCTGACCTGTATGTTTTTGTAAAATGAAGCTGCTATAAAGCTGTCATCCTTGAAAAGATGTTTTCCCATCATTAACAGTCCATTCTCACACTAACCCACACATGGCCAACAGATTAAAAACACTTCTAATTGACATTCTACACCTGGCACTAATCTCAAAGGTCATTTTTCAAAGCACTTTTAAGTGACATTCTATCCCCTGAGAATTACACGGATCAGGTGTCAGTTCGGGGGGCAGGTCAGGGCGTGGGGCTAAGGGGTCATAAACCTGTCAAACTGTCTGAAGAGAAGGATGCCATAAAGTATCACTCTCCCACTCTCATGTTCTCCATGTATTTGTGTGGGTTTACTCCAGTTTCCTCCCACAGGCCAAAGACATGCAGGTGAGGTTAATTGGCATCAACTGGGGATTCTAAATTGTCCTTAGGTATGAATGTGAGAGTGAATGGTTGTCTGTCTCTCTGTGTTGGCCCTGTGATGGACGGGCGATCTGTCCAGGGTGTACCCTGTCTCTCGCCCAAAGATGCTGGGATAAGTTCCAGCCCCTCCACCCCACCCCCCTACCCCCTGCGACCGGAAAAGGATTAAGTGGTAGAAGATGGATGGATGGATGGATGGATGGAAAACATAACTGCTGTACAATTAGTATGTGCTGTTACTGTATATTCATAGATGCAAATGAAGAGTTCATTGGCAAAAACATATATGCCACTTCAACAAAAATTTCCCTCTGTACAACAAACAACTGTTCACATTATCTACTTATAGAAGTTTAAATTTATTTTTTTTTTCTCAAAATCCGATATGTTAAATACACTACAAAGTTCACGTTTTTTTTTGTTTTTTTTTTTCAAAAGCTGATAAAAGCGGGGACCCTGTTTTTACAAAACCAGATAACTCCACACGGCAAATCAGCGCTTGGTGTATGGGTCACGTGACTCATCATGCCTGCCTCCCTGGTCTGCTCGCTTTGACTGATTTCCCCTACTTGCTTTGTGTGATTTCCCTGCCAGTTTTTTTTTTTTTCAATTTTGTTGCATTTTATGTCAAATATGGATAATTTTGATGACACAGATGAACCAGTGATGCATTCACTAGAGATGCATTCACCAGTGATGCGTTCACCAGACAAACTAGCATGGTTTTCGGGACATGTCTGTTTTTGCAAAAGTATGTGTTGTGGACTTATCTGTTTTTGTGGAAAAAAAGTACTCATTAATTGCCAAAAAATAACAATGAGTTGATGTTCAGTTTTCTGTTTTATGTCTGAGATACTCATATTTCAAGTGACCATGTCTTAGAAGGTGAATTGGAAATACTAACACATACTGTATAAACCAACAGATGAAAAATTGTTTTTCCTCATTATTAAAACAATTGGACTTATCAGCTTTAGCAAAGGAACTTTTCAAATGTTGATCATATCATGAATCTGTCATACGCGTAAGCTTGGTAAGGAGCAGTTAGTGGGATCTATTCCACAACATACAGTTAGGCCCAGAAATATTTGGACAGTGACACAATCTTCATGATTTGGGCTCTGCATGCCACCACATTGGATTTGAAATGAAACAACTACAACAGAATTGAAGTGCAGACTTTAAGGTTTAATTCAAGGTGTTGAACAAAAATATATGATTAAACATGTAGAAATTGTAGCTGTTTTTATACAAACGCTCCTCATTTCAGGGGCTCAAAAGTAATTGGAGAAATAAACATAACCCTAAGTAAAATGTTACTTTTCAATATTTTGTTGAGAATCCTTTGCAGGCAATGACTGCCTGAAGTCTGGAACCCATGGACAACACCAAACGCTGGGTTTCCTCCTTTGTGATGCTTTTCCAGGCCTTTACTGCAGCTGTCTTCAGTTGTTGCTTGTTTGTGGGTCTTTCTGCCTTAAGTTTTATCTTGAGCAAGTGAAATACATGCTCGATTGGGTTGAGATCTGGTGATTGACTCGATCATTGCAGAATAATTCCACTTCTTTGCTTTAAAAAACTCCTGGGTTGCTTTTGCAGTATGTTTTGGATCATTGTCCATCTGTACTGTGAAGCGCCGTCCAATCAACTTTGCTGCATTTGGCTGAATCTGAGCAGAAAGTATATCCCTATACACTTCAGAATTCATCCGGCTGCTTCTGTCTTTTGTCACATCATCAATAAACACAAGTGACCCAGTGCCATTGGAAGCCATACATGCCCATGCCATCACACTGCCTCCACCATGTTTTACAGAAGATGTGGTGTGCTTTGGATCATGAGCTGTTCCAATTCTTCTCCAAACTTTCTTCTTCCCATCATTCTGGTACAGGCTGATCTTAGTCTCATCTGTCCAAAGAATACTGTTCCAGAACTGGGCTGGCTTCTTCAGGTGTTTTTTGACAAAGTCAATTCTGGCCTTTCTATTTCTGAGGCTGATTAATGGTTTGCACCTTGTGGTGAATGCTTTGTATTTACTCTCATGAAGTCTTCTCTTTATGGTAGACTTAGATACTGATACACCTACTTCCTGGAGAGCGTTCTTCACTTGAGTGGATGTTGTGAAGGGGTTGTTCTTCACCGTGGAAAGGATTCTGTGATCATCCACCACTGTTGTCTTCCGTGGACGTCCAGGCCTTTTTGAGTTCCCAAGCTCACCAGTGCACTCTTTTTTTTCTCAGAATGTACCAAACTGTTGATTTGGCCACTCCTAACATTTCTGCTATCTCTCTGATGTATTTTTTCTTTTTTTTTCAGCCTCAGGATGGTCTGTTTCACCTCCATTGAGAGCTCCTTTGACCGCATGTTGTGTGTTCACAGCAACAGCTTCCAAATGCAAACGCCACACCTGGAATCAACTCCAGACCTTTTAACTGCTTAAATGATGACAGGTTAACGAGGGAAGAGCCCATGCAGCCTTGTTATTTTTTTTTATTTTTTTTTTTGCAGCCTTCTGAGTCAATTGTCCAATTACTTTTGGTCCCTTGAAAAAGAGGCGGCTACTTATTAAAGAGCTGTAATTCCTAAACCCTTGCTCCAATTTGGATGTGAACACTCTCAAATTACAGCTGAGAGTCTGCCCTTTAAGCCCATATTGATTATATACATAATTGTATCCTGAATATGTTTTTGTTAACAGCTAAAATAACAAAACTTGTGTCACTGTCCAAATATTTTTGGGCCTAACTGTATATTGGCTGATATTATCATACACTCATAATTATAATATGAACATGTCAGAAATAAAATTTAGTTGGTTACATAGAGATTTTACTGCTGCCCCTCCCCCCTCAAAACTAACCACCTCATTAACAGTAGAAGATGAATGGAGCTAGTTAGCATCATAGCTAGCATTGGTTACCTTACCTGTCAGAAGAAAAATGTTGGCCTCTGTGTGGCTTTTCAGTCCTTCGAAATGCTTCAGCAGACGTCAGCCATCAAAAGCAGAACCGATATTTATCCTGCCCATTTGTTTGTCATGTCATACATGAGGAGGATTGGGAAACTGACATCTGCCCTCAGACTCAAGTATTAAGCTGAATAATTCACTACCTGGCAAGCCAACAACCCAAAACAAGACGATGGCATGTAAAATGAAGCTAGCAATGCTATCCACCTTATTCCTGAGGGCGCTGCTGTAGAAACGATTATGGGCACAGCTTCTGGTTTCAACTGTTAAATCAGTCAGCAAGAGTGAAGTAGTGGGGCATTTAAAATAGTGTTTTAAATTCATTTTAATGCACATACATGTTTTGCACTCAAGTGGCTGATCATTTCAGCACTTGTAGTTTGTTTTTGTTTTTTTAATTTATTTTTGAATGTTTTTGTGTAGTTCTGGTACTTGCTGCTGTTCGTGGTGTGAGGCTCCTAAACCTCAGCTGAATCTGTGCTGGCTTCAACAGCAATGCATAGATCATGCACTGAAAACTAAAAAGGACTATTGATGTGATCGGTGGTTCAGACACAGGACAGACACAACAACACCAGGTATGTTTTCACTTGTATGAATGCCACAGATCTTACATTTATACTGTACATGTCACCAGACGCAAGGCTCCATGAAGTAAAATAATAAATTAAAAAATAGTAATAGTTTGCTTCCTAAGGCTTTACGATTTAAGAAAAATATCAAATCGTTTTTTTTTTTGCATTTGTTGCACTGCGTTGGAACGACATGGTGTTATGACCCGAGCACTATGTCATCGTGCTCAGGCTATTCCTGTCAGGGCTTGACAACGGCTTTGTTATTCTGGCTCTCCGAGCTCTTATTGTGACAGTGCTCGGGGAGGCTTCCGCTCAGCTGTCAAGTCCTGAGCAGCTGTTCTACATTTGCGGTCGTTAGTGGTGGACTTCTTATACCCACGCTGGCGGCCGCATCCCTGCAGAAGTGTCAGTCTCTCTCCATCAGAACTACGGATGCTTTGGACTATTTCCTACCTCGTCTGTCTGTGGTTTGACCTTCGCTTCCCGTGGACCAGTAAGTGAGCTGTTTAGCCTTACGCCTCCCGGTGTGAGTAGACCTGTGTGTGTCACTGCCTCAGCAGCTTGTGTAATCATTACTCCACCAACCTTGCCTGTCTGTGTTATGACCGTCTCCTCCTGTGGACCTGTAAGAGAGCTGTTAGCCTTACGCCTCCTGATGTGTGAAGACTTGTATGTGTCATTGCCTCAGCAGCTTGTGTTGTCACTATTTCACCGTTAATAAAAACTCTCACATAACTCTCTCGTGACTGTGTGGCGTCTTATGGTGGCTCACGAGAGCCACCGCATGACAGTACACTGCTGCCAAAACCGGCGTTTACGGTGACGCCAACCCGAGACTCCTTTTCACCAGTGAGTTAGAGTTTTTTGGACATTTGCTTTTCCTGTCTGGGTACTGTGTGTGTGAGGAATGCCGTCGCAGAGGGGCCGCGCTTGGAGTTCGAGCCACGAGCTGACAAGCATTCTGGAAGTCGTGGATGAGATGCTCATCTCCGCTTCCCTGCTGGATTACGATCACGGCATACACTGGTACCTGGACGCTGCTGAAGACGTTCTTCGTCATCTCTCTCCCCACTACGCCGACCACCCGGAAGTCGACGCGAGGAGGGTAGATATCGCCGCGCAACGCGAGATATTCCTGATGCTGAAGGAGGAATGCGGCATGAAGCAGGAGAAGAGGCACTCCTGCTCTTGGCCTACGGATCCCGATCCTGTCCTCGATCCATTTCTGGAGTTTGCACCATCTGGGGGCCGGCGTAGGCGTCGGCGCCGCGGCCGAGCACATCTTCAGCAAGCTCCTGTTCCGGATCCAGTTCCGGGCCGCCGGGATGACCCACTCAACTTGTCAGCTGTCTCTTCGGCGTCACATCAAGAGGGAATTCCTGCAGTCCCTTTTTTCGGGCCACCACCCCCTGCTGTACGGTCAGCATGCTGTGCTCGGCCCGCTTCGGCTGCCGCTCCCTCGTGCTTGACGCCCTCTCCAGCTGCTGTGAGTGATCAGAGTCCTGCGCCGGCGAGCTCCGTCCATGGGTCCTTTCCTACCACCCAGCGGGCGAGGGAAGGAGCAATGTCCTCTACAGCTGGCACCATCCTCCCTCCGGGAGACAGGCAAGTTCAATTTCACTCTCCTACCTATCTTGGTGATCTGTCTTGTCTGACTTCCGGGGGTGAAGCTCGGGGTTCGCAGCCCTCCGAATTTCCTCCTCCAGCTGTAGTTATCAGTACTGAACCTGCTGCCTCTGTGTTTCCTCCTGCTGAGCGGACCTCGGCGTTAGATCCACGCCGTCGAACGAGGGGGAGGCCTGCGGCTCTGGGAATTATCCCGGCCCTGCAGCTTTGTTTTGGACAGAGGAGGAGAGCGGACTGTGGTGAGGAGCCTGAGCCGACGAGCAAGCGTCTCCAGGTCTCCACAGAGATGCAGCCCGAGTCAGCGGGTCGAGGGTCCCCTGCCCCCACGCCGTGCAGGTTATCGGTGTGGACATCAGCGCGAGAGGATCCAGCTGCAGACCAACAGGCCGGCTGTGGAACCCGACGCAGCCGAGTGGGAGCCTGACGACGAGCTTCTACCTGAACCTGGATCGACGAAGTCCTGGACGGCTCCAAAGCCTGAGTGCAGGCAAGTGCTCTTCTTTGATTTCCTTTGTGGTGTGTTTGAGCATTTTTGCCTGCCTCTTGGGGAGGCGAGTGAGGGGCAGCCGTCTGCTGCACCCGAGCTCGTCTCGCTGGGCTCTGGCGCTGCCGATGAGACTGATCCCGGTCCTCTCCTGTCCTCTGAGCCTCTCCACAGCGTAACCGGTTTGGAGTCTGTCGAGGTTGCGGGGCTGGAGGTCCCATGTTCAGGGATGGAGGTCGTCGCCGGTGCAGTACCGACCCAGTCGGGGTCCGTCCAGACCCAGTCGGGGTCCGACGCGTGGGCTGAGGTGACCCAATCGGGGTCCGACGCGGGTGCAGCGGTGACCCAATCGGGACCTGCCAAGATCCAGTGGGGGTCCAACGCAGGTGCTGCTGTGATCCAATCGGGGTCCGACGCGGGTGCAGCGGTGACCCAATCAGGGCCGGACGAGATCCAGCGGGGGTCCAGCACAGGTGCGGCTGTGACCCAATCGGGGTCCAACGAGGTCCAATTGGGGCCCGACGAGGTCCAGTGGGGGTCCAACGCAGGTGCAGCTGCGACCCAATCGGGGTCTGACGAGGTCCAATCGGGGTCCGATGAGGTCCAGTGGGGGTCCTACACAGGTGCAGCTGCGACCCACTCGGGGTCCGAGGAGGTCCAATCGGGGTCCGATGAGGTCCAATCGGGGTCTGACGCAGGTGCGGCAGTGACCCAATCGGGGTCCGGTGAGGTCCAGTGGGGGTCCGACGTTGGCGCTGCTGTGACCCAATCGGGGTCTGACGCGGGTGCAGCTGTGATCCAGTCGGGATCCGATACAGGCGGAGCTGCGACGATCGCATCGGTCTGGGCCGAGATCGGTGGAGGAGCCGCAGACCCTTTGCTGCCTGATGTGAGGTGGACCTATGGTCTTGATTATTGCCCTCTCAGGAGCCACCAGCTGGGGTCGTCAGCGCTGGGGGCCGTTGAAGGTTTTTGTCTGGCAGGCTGGCGCTCTCATGTCGTTTCTTCGATAGGCAGTCTGCCGCACGCTATTCCTCCACGGTTCTGGTGGCTGAGGGATGCGGGTCGGCCACCCGAGGAACTGCTTTGTGGGTTTGGCGCCTTGGGTTGGTCACCCGATAAACTGTGTTTGCTACTGGGTGGCCTGGTACAGCCACCAGAGGACTTGTTTCTTGGGGCCTGGGACTGGGGCAGGCCGCCTGATCGTGTACTGTTTTGTGTGACTATCCGTGGGCCATCTGAGACAGGGGGGTCGCCGGAGCTCTGCCTGGGGCGTTTGATCTCCGCCGATCGTCTTCTGTTTGGGACCATACGGTGTAAGGTTATGTAGAGCAATTGAGATTGCCTCATGTATGTTTGCAGCATGCTCTTGTTTTTGTTTTTTGTTGTTTTTCCTCCCCTCTTCCTTTTGAGGGGCTATAGCATGTATTTCTTGTTTCTTTTTCCATAGATACCATGTGTTAGCATGTATTTCTTGCTTTCTTTTTCCATAGTTACCGTGTGTTAGCATGTATTTCTTGTTTCATTTCCTTTAGATACCGTGTGTGTGCATGTATTTCTTGTTTCCTTTTTCCATAGTTACCATATGTTTGCATGTATTTCTTGTTCCGTTTGTGTTTTTTTGTTTTTCCTTAGTTACCGTGTGTTTGAGGTTGTTTTGGGTTTAATTTTGGCTGGGTTTCATGTACAGGGGTGGTTTGGGAGTATGATTGTGGGTTTTTTTTAAGTTTGTGCTTGAAGAGATCTTTACTTTGAGTTTTACACCATGTGGGGTTATGTACTCTGGAGTTAGACGGGTTGTCTGTGGTCTCTGTGGGAAAACTTTCAGTGTCAGGTGATTATGCTCTGTATGATTTGTAACCCTTGTATTGTATTCCTGCTTTTTTTTCTTGTTTTTTTTCTTTTTTTTTCTTCATTGTTCTGGGGGGAATTTGAGGGATATGTCGGTTGATGTGTTCTTCTTTTTCCTTTTTGTTTGGGGCCTTGTTGGGTTTTGTTTGGTTCCCTCCTTGCCTGTTCCTCAATTCACTCGCTTGTGGTTGTGGGGGGGGGGGGGTGCTGGGTGTTACAAGACGTTCGGAGCCTGTCTGTTGAGGGGGGGCTACTGTTATGACCTGAGCACTATGTCATCGTGCTCGGGCTATTCCTGTCAGGGCTTGACAGCGGCGTTGTTATTCTGGCTCTCCGAGCTCTTATTGTGACAGTGCTCGAGGAGGCTTCCGCTCAACTGTCAAGTCCTGAGCAGCTGTTCTGCATTTGTGGTCGTTAGTGGTGGACTTCTTATACCCACGCTGGCGGCCGCATCCCTGCAGCAGTGTCAGTCTCTCTCCGTCAGAGCTACGGATGCTTTGGACTATTTCCTACCTCGTCTGTCTGTGGTTAGACCGTCGCTTCCTGTGGACCAGTAAGTGAGCTGTTTAGCCTTACGCCTCCTGGTGTGAGTAGACCTGTGTGTGTCACTGCCTCAGCAGCTTGTGTAATCATTACTCCACCAACCTTGCCTGTCTGTGTTATGACCGTCTCCTCCTGTGGACCTGTAAGAGAGCTGTTAGCCTTACGCCTCCTGATGTGTGAAGACTTGTATGTGTCATTGCCTCAGCAGCTTGTGTTGTCACTATTTCACCGTTAATAAAAACTCTCACATAACTCTCTGGTGACTGTGTGGCATCTTATGGTGGCTCTCGCGAGCCACCGCATGACACATGGACTTGATTTTAGCAGCTTCAGCATGCATTAATTTTTAAAATATCACAAAATATAGATCAATAAAATTTTGAACAATTGTAGAAAAAGGTCTGTACGTGTTAAGTTAAATAACAAGCATTCACGGCATGACAGCAGCATGAACATTTTAATTTTGGGGTAAAACAAACAGCTCCAGCTGTCTGTATTTACCCTGACATTAAAACACCCAAGCACAGTGTTGTGGTTCTTTGTGGCTCTGACTAGATTCTACGTCTGCTCTAAGGTAAATATGATTATGTCCAACATATTTTAACAAAATGCAACCGATTTCATTGTGTGTCATGGCGCCCACAGGGACATCATCAGTCTCAGCTGCATGCACACCTGCTGCCAATCGTCAGCGGGCTTTAAGAGCCAGGCCTGTCAGCGACTCAGCACGGAGCCATCTGTCAAACTCACGAGGACACGTCTCTCGTCTCCAGCCACGTCTTGGCTCAACCTCTGGCCACAAGCAACACGTCGAAGCACGTAAGCTTAACCTCCACTCACCTTGTCAAGTTCCTTTCCCCTGTGCACAGGTGGACCTCCCTGGCAGCGGATCTTCTCTCCCCGGCGGTGGCTCAGCTCCACACCAGCATCAGGGTAACTCCCTCTTCCCCCGGCACAGAGCTAGACCCTCTTTCCCTGGCTGTCGCCCACAGGGCAACCCAGAGCCCAGCAGCACCACCTGCAAAAGTAAGCGACTGTCTGTATTACGCTCTCAACGCTGGTGCACCGTTAACATTTCTGTTTTGTCTCCATAGGGTTGCCAGGCCGAACGGCGTCCAGCTCAGCCCCAGCACGAGTCCTGCACTTCACACACCACATTGCACATACATGCACTCACACACAAGACACGGGTTGATAATAAAAGGATAATTGTATTCTCTCGAGTCTGTCTTCTGTCCCCTGGGTCCAGAAATTATGTCATTGTGGTGGAGACATTGATATATCTCAGAGCTTTTATTTGTTTACAGCGTTGGCATTTTAGCAGCAGAGCTAATTAACGAAGCTTCTGTCTGCCAGACCACTTTTTAAGGTCATCTTCTCATCCTTCGATAGTTGTGGGAAGTGCTATGATTATATTACTCTTTCTGAGGTGCAAAAGGCCCTGTTCCTGCATTTTTGATGCCTAAGTCATTGTTTTTTATAAAGGAATAGTGTCCCGGTTATGCGACAATCCCATGTGCTGTGTGGGGATTTGGCTTTGGAGGCTTGCCGTAGCCAGCGCCGGGTGCACAATGTGGTGATGTCACGTGGGCTACAGCCAGTGTGAATACGTGCTACTTTTGACAATAAAGTTCAGTTCGTTGCTTGGCACAGAATGGCTCACGTCTCACTCTTGATACATAACATTTGGTGACTGAGGATTAAACCATGGGGGCGTGCACAAGACCACCATCTCCGTTCCTGGAGTCACCGGGTATGCCAGCCACACCGTGGCACCACTGGTTGGAGGCTTTTGATGCCTATATCACTGCGGCTGGCCTGGGCGGCACCGACGAAGAAAGACGGAAGAGCGTCCTGATTCATTGTCTCGGCAAAGAAGGACAGCGAGTGCTTCATGTGCTGGGTAGTACAGGCTCCTTGGACAAGTGCTTTTGCATGATTGACGAGTTTTTTTTGTTGACAAGTGTAACATCACGGCACGAAGATACAGATTCTTCGACTGCTGTCAGCAAGCGAGTGAGTCCACCCATCATCTTATGGACCTCTGTAATTTAGCGTTCACATGCACCTTCAGGTCTTTGAAGGAAGAGCTAATTTGTGACAAGCTATCTAATAGCATGAGCAGTGAGTGGCTAAAGGAGAAGCTACTGCTAACAAAGGACGATTTCGCACTAAGTCAAGTAATGCAAATGGCTAGCCAAATCGAGTCCGCTACCCAGCTAGGGAAGCAAGTGCTAGCTAATGTACAACTAGCTGTCCAAGTTCCCTCTCCATGTCGGGTCGAGAGCAACCCAGCTAGATACTTAGGGCGGACTTCCACACATAAGCGGACCGTGGCACAGGCAGGAGTGGGAACCCAGGGACTGTGTGGTGGCTGTGGCTCTTCTCATCACAAGGCGGGCTCGTCCGCCTGCCCTGCTAAGGGAAAAAAGTGCTACAACTGCGGTCGAGCTAATCACTTGGCTAGGGTTTGCACTGCCGCCGACGAGGCAGTGGATTCGGGACCCATGGGTGTAGCCTCAGTATGAGTAGCAGGTGCCAAAAATTGGCCACTAAAATGGTATGTTGTGCAGCTCGACGGAATCGATGTGCCGCTTATGACAGATTCAGGTGCTGCAAAGTCCATATTGAGTGTGTCCATGGTAAGAAAACTTTCCCGAAAAAGCCTATTGTAGCTGGTGCTGTGAACATGTTTTGCTATGGACATGCAAAGATTGGCATGGTGGGCACGGTCAGCTTCTCTGTGGTGTGTGGGCCAAAGACTTTTCCCGTGTTCACCTTTCAGGTTTTGCACCATGGGGCTGACTTGTTGGGCATTGACTTACTGGGGGAGTTAGGATTCTCCCTCATGGACCTGACGGGCTCCACGGTGCTAACTGTTTCCCTTGGTTGGCATGTTCACTGGTGATGTGTAAAGTGATCAATATAATCATATATAGATAGATAGATTAGTTTATTTGACAGGGACAGTGCAATAAACATAGACAATTAATCAATGACAATCAGTCTGATGTGTTGCACATAGAGTGTATAGCTATTAGCTAATTTGCAACTCTTGTCCCTGGATGGGCTTTAGAAAAGAGAATCAAGTAAAGGAAAAAAAAATACACAATAACCACATACATCAATGCAAAAAGATTATAAATACACAATTATAAATATTATAAATACACAAATATAACAACCTGACTCACATTTGCCTATTTCAGGCCTCCCTCCCTTCGTCACTCACTATAAACAAATACATTCATTCCTTCCCTTCATTCACTCTCACTTTGCAGACAATCAATTCATACATGAGTACATTCTTGTTTATTTTTCAGCCAGTTTTTAACCTTTTTAGTGAATGTTTTTAAAGTCCGTTATTATTTTAATTACATTTGGCATTGTGTTCCAGATGTGACTGCCCTTTATAGAGAAAGCTGTTTGTCCAAATGTGGTTCTGCGGTGGAATATTTTACAGTTATTGTTAACAGAACTCCTGGTGGCTCTGCTGCTGTCCTGTCTTTGGACGAAACCAGCAAGTGGCTCGGGTGCTGATTTATGGAAACATTTGAATGTTAATTTCAGAAAACAGAGGTCAATGAAACTCTCAAAACTCAATAGGTTGTATTTTTTTTAAAACATTACAGTGATGCCACCTAATGGGCTTTTTGTCCAAGATTTTTAGGGTTTGATTATATAATGAACCTATATGTCTTATTGTGGAAGGGGTTGCTTGAGCCCAGACTGTCAAACAGTATGATATATGAGAAAAAACCATAGAAGGCATATACAGTACAGCTGCTTCGTAAGGTATGTAATATCTAATTAATTTAAAGCAGTTCAGATTTTTTTTTTACTGTTTTTGAAATTTTCTTTATATGAAGATTAAATTTGAGTTGAGGATCTAGTACAATGCCAAGGTATTTGAATTCTGTAGCTAAACTGATGTCATGATCATGTATATTAACTTTAAAACGTTGCAGGTTACATTTTTTGATTGAAAAGCACATTGAGACTGTTTTCTGAAGGTTCAGCAATAGATGGTTCTGGAGGAGCCACCCTTGGACATCAACCATACTTGTGGACAGTACATCTGCAGCCTGTGCTGGAGTCTTGGCAGCTGTGTAAATAACTGCATCATCTGCATAAAGTTGGCATGTTGCAGCTGAGCAGTGTAACGGCAAGTCATTAATAAAAATGCTGAAAAGTAAAGGACCAAGAATGGACCCTTGTGGGATACCCATGGGGTTGTTTAAAAATGAGGATTTATCCTGGTGAACTTTTACACACTGTTCTCTATTCTGGAGATAAGATGCAAACCATTCTAATGTATCTGGGGAGAAGTTAAAAGATACCATTTTGGATAAAAGCAAACTGTGGTTTACAGTATCGAAAGCCTTTTTGAGATCTAGAAAAACTGCTCCTACCACATTACCCCTGTCCAAGGACTGTTTGACGTTTTCAATAAGGCAACAATTTGCTGTTGTCTGTGTGACTCAAAATATGTGTGCTCTGCTTATGCTTAGGTAATATAACCAATATAACCAATGGAAATATACTGCCAACTGTGTGGCTCATTATCTTACACAGACTTACACAATGGTCCCCTCCAGTATACAACTAGGACAATATCGGTCTCTACGGAGGGTGACAGTATGTATGGGTACATATTCATACTATGTAGGATAACTAAGTAGACGGTTATGCTGTTTATTCCATCTAGCTACAATGCTCCGCACTGTGTGTATATATATTTATATATTTATTCCATCTAGCTACAATGCTCCGCACTGTGTGTTTATATATTTATATGTACATATGTATATTCACTGCTCTTGTTTTTCTTGTCTTCTTGATTGTTGCTCTGAGTGTTACTATCCCTGTGCTGTTGCAATCCTGGAATTTCTCCATTGTGGGACTAATAAAGGCTTATCTTATATGCAAAAAAGGGAGTAAATACTCTGCCCCAGCACAGAGAGTAACATCTCGTGATTGAAGACCCAGATGTATGGGAGGAAACAGAGAACCGACTGTGCTGAGGAGTGACCAAAACTTAGCTACTTTGACCCAGAGAAGACAGGAGCAACCTTCTGTTGTTACACCCTGTTCGAGGAACGGACTGCTCTGAGGCAGAATAGAGATTACTCCCACGGACCGCTGCAGCTGCTTTCTGCTGATAATGCATGCTTGGACTCACATATATAACTGGGTCAGGGAAAGCACAGATTATGTCAGACTTCATGCCCTGACGACACTTGTTGCTGTTAGGGACAGAATTCGGACCCAGAGCTCTGTATATCCTATATTCAACTGCTCAATAAATACAGGTTTTCCAAGAGGTTTTCCAAGACCTAATTATACTCTCCTATTGCCTTTATCAACAAATTCGGGAGAAATGCTTACACACACATAGACAATGAGTAGGGGGAGAAAAAGCATTCCAACACTGGCCAGCGCTGTTTGCAGGCCTGGGCTGTGTGGCAGCTTTCATCAACGTCTGCTCATTGACCCAGGTGTGCCCAAAATTCAACCTCTTTGCTGGCTACCACTCACCCTGTGGGACGACATCACGGCAGAGCTGAACAAACTTCTGAACGCTGGCATAATTGAGAGAGTGGACGCTCATCATGGATCTCAAATATTGTGGTAGTCAAAAAGAAGTCAGGTGACATCCGACCACGCATTGACCATGCATTGAATGTTTCATTCCCCATTATTCAGAGATTATTGAACCTCTTCGGGCCTCCTGAAGCAGAACGCTCTGTGGCAGTGGACATCAGCCTGCACAGCAGGAAATCTCAGCTTAACTCCCCGCCGATGTTGGCCCATTTTGACCTTCAATGTCCCACTTTTGTGACTTGTGACATGTCTGGCTCAGCAGTGGGGGCGGTCATGTCTCAACTTCAGAATGGTATGGAGCGCCCGGTGCCATTTGCATCGAGGTCCCTCACATCGGCAGAACAGAGGTACGCAGTAGGTGAGAGAGAAGCGCTCGCGTTTGTTTGGGTGTGTGAACGGTGGTACATTACCTCTGTGGATGCCATTTCACCCTGCACATGGCCCATAGGGCACTGACGACCCTGCAAGAGATGACCGGCTCGGGACACCGACCCTTGCGGATCCACAGGTGGGCAGAAAGACTGCTGGCCTACAACTTCACTACTCAGTTCACTCCAGGTAGCGAAAACGTGGTGGCAGACCTCCTTTCCCGTGCCACACTTAACACCGCGTAACCTGACGACTGTGATTCCCTGGAGGTGGGCCTGATCAACACGCTGCACGAACCCCTGTGGAACACGGTGTCCCTCCAGGAACTCCAGACGGAGTCGGAGCGGGACCCAACTTTGTCTCAACTGTGCTCGATCACTGGGGAGGGGGGGGGGGGCGGGGCCCACAGAGAGGCAAGGCGATCTGACACCTTTTCACAGGCTCAAGGACGAACTGAGATGGTGGACTGACGTGTGCGTGGCAAGAGGACACTGCACGTTGGTTCCGGTGTCGCTGAGACCTCACATTTTGGCCATACTCCACGAGGGCCATATGGGGGTGGTTAGGGTGAAACAACACTGCAGGGATTTGGTTTGATGGCCGGGTAGTGACAAGGACATTGAGATTATGGTTAACCCTGAGAGGATTTCGGTCGCAGATCAGCATCATCTGCATGCACCCTCTCGTGGCGAAGATTTTTTCAAGAAAATATTCAGTTTAGATATCACAAATTCCAAAGGCTGTAACTTGAAAGTGGTAAGAGATAATGGCTCACTGTAAATGAGAAAGATGTAGAATATGATCCAAAGTTTATGATAGGAGTGAATTTATGCATCTACTTGGCAAAATGTGACGGCAGCCACATCATATTACATAACTTTCTGTCAAAGTGGACTTTGGACATATTTACACAAAGGATGCGTTTGGTTTTTTTGTCTTTCTTTTTGTCTTGTTTTTTGTTTTGTTTTTTTGTTATCTTATCTTCAAAATATATCAACCAGAAAATCAGTAGAATGTAAACAAACTGATAAAAAACATGATGTGGTAACACATGACAAGCTACCGCTTGTCATGTGTCACCATGCATCCGTGTGCTCATCTCCGGTCCTTATTTTGTCTTCTGTCGGTCATTTTCACTTTCTCTCCCACATCCAGAAACAATCACATTTATCTTCTGATTTATTCCACCTCGATTTCGGTTAGATTACACCAGGGATGTCAAAGTCAAATACACAGAGGGCCAAAAAACCAAATCTGTTACAAGCCGAGGGCCGAAATGGTTGAATGTTTATTAAAACATATTGAAATGATTACAAATAGCCTTTTGAACCAAGACCTAACACAGTGTACTGTATATTATTTAATGACTGAATGAATAATCCAATATTTTTATGGCTCTGTCAGTAATTTCAAGTGAAAACATTTTTTAACAGGCTCAAAGACAAAAACAAACTTTCTTCAAAGAAAAATTGCATGTCCTGTACATTAAATGAATAAAGAAATATTTCTTATGGTTCTGTCAGTTATTTCAAGGAAAAACATTTTCAACAGGCAAACAGCAAAAAAAGTAAATGTCCTTCAAAAATAAAATGTTTCTTAATATCAAGATTAATGCAGAAATGAAATTGCAGGATTAAAAACTGAAAATGCAATATTGTGCTGCTCTGATCCTAGCAATTACTGCTTTCAAATAGTAAAATGAGAAAGTAAAAAAAATAAATCAAATCAGTTCCATTCTTTCTCATGGCTCCTATCTGCAATTTTCTCTGAGTCCATTAACTGTAAAATGAATATAAATAAATAAAATACAATAAGATAAAATACAAAATCTATGGCACACAGACAAAATAATACTTCCTTCAAAGAAAAATCACGTCTTGTAGAAACAAATGTAAAAATTTAACTGAATTAAAAACTAGAAAGACGTTAATGTTCTGTGATGCTCACTTGTCTGAGGCTAAGCCTGATACTTGGTAGTGTCTCCTCTTTTGTACAAGTTCATTAATGTTTGGGGTCAGGCTCTGAGCTGAGGAAATCCTCAGGATTGAATGAAGGTGTTCATCAGTAAGACGGCTCCTGTGTGATGTTTTGTTTAGCTTCATCAAAGAGAACAGTTTTTCACACAGGTATGTGCTGCCAATCATAGACAGCGTCTGAGCAACTTGAATGTGCAGCTGAGGCATTGTGTCGGGGATGAAACGTGCAAACTCAGCAGCACCCACACTCTCATACTTTTCCCTCAGTGTGTCATTGCACTGGAGCTCAATCAACTCCATTTGAAGGTTTGGTGGTGCGCTTTCCACATCAACTCCAAAAGGATTGGAGAGCAGTTCAAACCTGCTTTTTTGGGCTTCAAAGTCAGCAAATCGGCGCTGAAAGTTGGCGGCGAGTATGTTGAGTTTATCAGCAAACTGTGCACTCGGAAACACAGTGGTAGACAGCTTCTCTTTCATGATCTTACAGCTGGAAAAGTGGCTCAAGTTTTCTTTCCGCATCTGCGTCTCCCACAGACTCAGCTTGGTTTTAAACGCCTTCACCGTACTGTACATATCAGAGATGACACGCCCCCGTCCCTGCAGCTGCAGGTTCAACACATTCAAATGGCTTGTGATGTCGCACAGAAACGCCATTTCACACATAAATGTTTCATCTCGGAGCTCTGTTGTGTCTTTTCCTTTGCTTTCCATGAACAGACAGATCTCCTCACGCAGCTCGAAACATCTTTGCAGCACCTTTCCCTGGCTTAGCCATCGCACATCTGTGTGATAGGGCACGTCACCATACTCTGTGTCTAACTCGCCCAGAAATGCCTTGAACTGGCGGTGATTTAAACCTTTGGCTCTGATGAAGTTAACTGCACGCGTTATGATGCTCATTACATGCTCCATTTTCAAGGCTTTACCACACAACGACTCCTGGTGTATTATGCAGTGATAAGCTGTCAGCTCACCTGAGACCTTTTCGTCCCGCATCCTCTCACGCATTCTTGCCACCAATCCACTCCTGTGTCCACACATCGCGGGTGCTCCGTCTGTTGTCAATCCCACGAGTTTTTCCCAAGGCAGCCCCATCTCATTTACACATCTGGATACCTCCTGATACAGATCTTGTCCTGTAGATGTGCCATGCATAGGACGCAATGCCAAAAACTCTTCTGTCATGCTCAGGCTGGAGTCCACTCCACGAATGAAAATTGACAGCTGGGCAATGTCAGTTGCGTCGGTGCTGTCATCCACAGCAAGGGAATATGCGATGAACTCTTTCCCCTTTTTCACCAGCTGTTCTTTTAGATTGGTAGAAAGCTGGTCTACACATTCAGCAACGGTCAGGCTCACGTTTGAAAATAGCTGCCTTTTGTCTGGGCACACTGCGTCACAAACTTTAAGCATGCAGTTTTTGATAAACTCGCCCTCTGTAAATGCTCGGGCTGATTTTGCGACTTCTTCTGCCACAATAAAAGTAGCCTTCACCGCAGCCTCGCTTTGTGATTTGGCTTTTGTCAACAGAACCTGCTGGGACTTAAGACCTTGTTTTAATTCCTTCACCTTCTGTAGCCTTTGTTCTGTGCCCATATTCTTGTCTTTGTCTTTGTGTTTCTTAGACGTTTCATAGTGCCTTCTTGGATTATATTCTTTCATTACAGCCACACTTTCTCCACACAGAAGACACACAGGTTTGCCTTTTACCTCCGTGAACATGTACTCTGCCTCCCACCTGGCTTGAAACCCCCTGTTCTCACCGTCCACCTTCCGTTTAGCCATTTTTTGTGAGGGGGTTGCTAAAAGTTGACATCTGCTCTGAATTCTGATGAATAATGAAGCCGAGGCCCGCTCGCAGCACTGCAGTGAGTTCACGGGCTATTCAGGGATGAGAATGGGGTTTGGGAAAAAAAGAGGAAACTAAGCCGGGGGTCTTAGTTAGGCCTGTGTCCCCCAAGCCAGATCCAAGGCGGAGCCTTGGTGGGGGGTCTGGGGGGCAACGTCCCGCAGAAGCTAACGAAATCTGGTGTTTTAGAATGCTCAAATGTGGTCTTATATTTAAAGTTAGAAGTAAGTACAAATGCATTTATAGTTTACCTTTTTAATCTGCTGCTGCATCACATGTGTAAATTTATATCTGAATGGTATGTTGATGTAATAATACTAAATTATATTTTACTTCTATTTAATATGTTTAGAATGGTAAATGGTGCTCACTTATATAGCGCTTTTTCTCATCTCTGGATGACCAAAGCGCTTTACAGATCCTGCTATCCACCCATTCACACACTGATGGCGGCAGAGCTGCCATACACACACAGGCACTAGCCTGGCCACCAGGAGCAACTGGGGGTTCAGTGTCTTGCTCAAGGACACTTTGACATGCAGACTTCAGACAAAGTGGGAATCGAACCCATGACCCTCTGATCAGTAGTCGGTCACACTACACCTGCGCCACAGCCACCCCCTAAACTGCCACCCCTAGAACTGACACAGAATTACATTTACATAGTTCTAGAACAGACAAAATAATTTAACCAAGTAAAATAAATTATAAATATTAACAAAATTCCATCACCAAGTCCATCACCCATTTATTAAAATATACTGACATTCTGCATTTTGATTTATTAAAGTGTGCATTTGTTAGTGTTACTAGGAATATAAAAAAGTTGCATATTAGTATATTTTAATATTTGAAAGATAATCTAAGAAAGCAAGTAAAACCTAAAAGATGTTTAATTAGTGTTTCAAATTATCAAGTGTTTCAAAACAGGCATGACGTCACAACTTACACATGCTATTTCATAACAAATTCATTACACGGAAATTCTCAAGTACATTACTTATAACAAGAAAAAAAATCTTACCTCGGAATGTGCCTAACGATCACTAATTGCTGTAATTGGGGCCGATTGTGATGAACTTTGACTGACATCTGAATTTAACCATGTCCATCGATCGTTTTGAATGCAGCACAAGCGACTAATTCGATCTCCTTGTAGCCACAATTTTGAGATGTTTCTGTTTTTTTTTCGAGCCATTCCCAACGAAACTTGTTCCTTATCCCTTTGTCTTCTTGCTTTGTTGTCTTTCGTGAGTTTTAGGTTCACCATTTTCACGAAATCGGGAAAACTCGGTTGATTGAATTGTCCGCCATTTGCATTTCGCTCCGCGTGTGGGATATGACAAAGGAATAACAAAATCGTCGATTGGTTGCTTCAATAAGTATCAGCCAATCAGTGGCCTTGTACCTCTCATCCCTGGCTATTGTTGCATTGTGGGAAATGAAGTATTGATGCATTCAAAACGCCAGCAGGCGGCTGCGGCCTGCGGGCCGGTACTTATACTAATCAAATATCATTCTGGGGGCCATAAATAATTTATTCTGCCCAGATGGTAAATATTTACCTTCAGAAGCTAAATAATCCATTTTAGAATCATAGTTGGCAAAATTTGGAGCAAATCCTTCCTCCCTATGGAAGTATATGTTGGACAATTGTTTATATGTCTCTCCTTCTGCGCCCCTGGAAGTGATATCAGATTCGAAGTGGTTCTGGTTTTTCTGAACTGAGTCGTCCAGTGTAGAGCAGTAAGCTATATGAGCCTGCCATCTAGTGATGTGAAATGCTTGGTACATCTGGGTTTATTTTGGGTTTTTTCATACTTTTTGACCAATCACTTGACAGGTGCAGATCTACGACACCAGCCCCAGGAGAGGCAGATTACATAATCAACTTTAATCCTTACAGGGTTAAGAACTGTGTACCATGTTTGGACAGCGGGAAAACTGAGATACCACCTCCCCCACCCCTGCAACTGCTACAATACCTGGAGGGCCCCTGGAAGAACATCCAACTGGACATCTGCAGTGAGTTATACACAGTCCCAGTGAACAGCCATTTCCTATTGGTGGCTTATGATCTGTTTTCAAAATGGCCGGAGGTGTTGCCCACCAGTTCGGTCACAATAGATATGGTCACCAGTTTCCTCGCCTTGCTTTTCATTAGGTGGGGGGTTCCAAGCACCATTACTACGGACAATGGTCCACAGTTTGTCTCTGGGGGATTTGAGGAGTTTTTGGGTGAAAGGGGCGTGGAGCACATTAGAACCGTGTTCTATCATCCTCAAGCTAATGGGGGTGTGGAACATTTCAACAAGACATTAAAGAATGGACTACGAGCACACCTGGTGGATGGCTTCATCTTCTCTGATGCTCTTCAGAACACACTCCTTCATTATAGGGCGACGACCCATGCCACGACGGGGTGTTCCCCAAAATCTCATGCAGGGATGTGAGTTACATCTGCCCCTGGATTGGCTGCGGCTCCCCGTGACCCCCCCTCCGGTGGACACAGAACCACTATGGGGTTGTGTCCTTGAACAACAGCGAAGAATGAAACAGTGCTTCAACAAGAAGCATAAAGCAAGGACTCATGGACTCGGTGTGTCGGACTGGGTTAAGATCAAGCACCCTAACTGCACACATAAGCTGCAGCCGTTCTGGATGGGACCACTGCAAATTGTTAAGCAGCTGGGCCAGGACACATTCTGCCTCTCGGATGGGTCACAGTGGCATTCCAGACACCTCAGGAAATCGTCGCCAACCCAGGATCCAGGAGCTGCAGCCGACAAGAGGGACACTGGTTGGGACTTGACTGATGGGACACTGGGGGGCACCCGGGTATGGCCAACGGAGCCTGTAGATGGACCTCCATCTGTGAAGCACTCGGTGAGAAACTGTCAGAGGCCAAGGTACCTGAAGGACTTTGTGGTTCAACTTGGTTAGCTAGGACGTGTTGACCAATAGGTGGCAGAATAATCCACCTCAACATGGGAGCATGCTGGCAGTCCACCCAGATGTGCAGTTAGTTTTTTTTTTTTTAACTGAAAGTGAGATATTCTTGTTTTACGTATGTGTTTTGGGGTGTTTATTTGCTAATTTTTGGGGGAGGGGATTTGGCCTGTTTGGTGTGGTTCTACAGTTTGTGAAGGGGGGTGGGGGGTGTTGTATAGGGATTTGGTCTTGGAGGCTTGCCGTAGCCAGTGCTGGGTGCACAATGTGGTGACGTCAGGCGGGCTACAGCCAGTGTGTTTAAGTGCTACTTGTGACTATAAAGTTCATTTCGTTGCTTGGCATAGAATGACACTGTCATGGTTTGAGCGCCGATCTCGTCCACGCTCGAGCCATGCATCATCCTCACCGGTTTTGACAGTGGTGTGTACCTTCCGGCTCCCTGAGCCTTTATTGTGACAGCGCTCGGAGGGGCTTCCGGCTGTCAAGTTTGACAGCTGAGCTGCATTTCGGCTCATCAGCAGTCCTCCATTTAAGAGGGCAACTGGGAGCGGATAGATGCGGGAGTCTCGTCAAAAACCTCTCCATGGTTGGACGTTATTTGAGCATCCCGCTGTTCAGACATAGACCATCCTCCTTTATTTGTAAGTGCATCTCCTTATGTATCCATTTTCCCTTGTTATGGACTGAGTTCATTATAGTGTGTTTTAGCCCCCCGTGGCTCGTTATTTTGTCCCTTTTCTGTTCTCTTAATAAACTGTGCAAACTCACTAGTGTCTTGTGGCGTCTTATGGTGGCTCGCGAGGGCCACCGCATGAAAGTAGACTGCCGCCAAACTGAGACGCCTGTCACCGCGAGTTTGCCGTGGTTTGGAGTTTTTCCCCCTCACTTGGGCTTGTGAACAGGATGTCCACCCTCGAGTGTGGGTTTTGCCCTGAGTGGTTTGAGGAGATCAACGGCTATCTGGCTAAAGCCCATTGTCTCATGCCCACTCCAGCGGCAGGTGGCTATTTGTTCCTCGCCCAGCGGGCCCTATTGAAATACCACCTCACCTCCTTTCCGGAAGGGAAGGAGAGGATAACATGGATTGTGGCTTAGCGAGAGTTAATTGGGAAGGCGCTCCAGGATCCTGCTCCTCCTCCCTTGAGTACGGCGTCCCCAACAAAAGTGGAGATCCGTAGGCTGGAGGGAAATCCAGGCAGGAGGCCGACAGAGAGGCATCCCCGCTCCACGTTTCGGAATTCAGCTCTTGTCGCCCGTCCAGTCCCGGCGCCATGTGTTCCTGGTCCCCTCACCGCACCGTTGGCCAGTAAGCTTTGTCACCGTGTCACAACCAGGGCCCAGCGAGAATCCCGTCCGGCTCGTCGGAGGGACCCAGCCTCCCAGTCAGCTGCATCTCCCACGTCATGACAGGAGGGAATCCCCACAGTCGCCTCCCCCAGGTCATCTCTCTCAGCTGTTCCATCAGCTCCTGGTGCCCGGATCGCCTCGGCTGCCGCCCCCTCCTCCTCGACGTCATCTCCGGCTGCTGTGAGTGCTGTGAGTCGTGCTTCGGCGAGGCCCGTCAGCAATCCACCACGAGCGGCTCCTCCTCGTCTTCCCGAGGGGCCTGCCGTCACCATCTGGAGGGGAAAAAGAAGAACTCCACCTGCTGCAGCAGGCACCATCTATCCTCCGGGAAACAGGCAAGTGCAATCTCATTCTTCTCCTCATAGTTGTGATTTGCCTTGTCTGACTCCTGGGGGCAGAGTTTGGGGTTCGCAGTCCCCTGAGCTCCCACCACCTGCTGTAGCATCTATCATTAAACCTGCTGCCTCTGTGTCTTCCTCTGCTGAACGGTCCACAATGCCAGGCCTATGTCGCCGGACGAGGAGGGGGCCTGCAGTTCTGGTGAGCCTGGTTCCAGCCCCGCAGCCACGTCATGGGCAGAGGAGGAGAGCGGACTGCAGAGTGGAGCCTGCGCCGACGATGAAGCATCCCTGGGTCTCCACAGAGGAGCAGTTTGAGCCAGCAGGTCGAGGGTCCCCTGCCACCACGCCATGCGGGTCATCTGCGTGGACGTTAGCGCCGGGGGGTCCTCAGGCTGCAGAAACCATCAGCTGGCTGCGGAACCCACCGTGGCCGAGTGGGAGCCTGACGACTATCTTCTTCGTCCTGATCAACGAAGTCCTGGACGGTGACAGAACCCAAGTGCAGGCAAGTGCTCTACTTTATTTTTCTCCTTTCTATCTTGGAGCATTTCTGCCTGCCTCTCGGGGAAGCAAGCCAAGGGCAGCCGTCTGCTGCACCCGAGCTCGTCTCGCTGGGCTCTGTCGCTACCGATGATTCTGATCCCGGTTCTTTCTTGTCTCCTGAGCCTTCTTCCAGAGTCACCGGTGTGGTGCCAATCACAGTCGCCATGCTGGAGATTCCAGGTTCGGGGTTGGAGGTGGTCACTGGTGCTGCGCCGACCCAATCGGGGTCCAATGTGGGTGCAGCCGCGACCCAATCGGGGTCCCACACGGGTGCAGCCGCGACCCAATCGGGGTCCAACGCGAGTGCAGCATCGGTATGGGTCAAGGTCGGTGAAGGAGCTGCAGACCCTTTGCCACCTGACATTGTGCGGGCTCATCGTCACCATCATCTCCCTCATTATCGTCACCAACCCAGCTCATTGCCGCCGTCGTCCCCCCCGCCAGGGAGGCCGTCGCCAATTGTTTCCCCACAGTACTGGTGGCTGAGGGATGCGGGTCGGCCGCTTGAGGAGCTTTTTCGCCGGTTTGGCGCCCTGGGTCGGCCACCCGACGTACTGTGCCTTCTACTGGGGGACCTGGTTCGGCCGCCGGAGGTTCTGACTTTCCGGGCCTGGGACTGGGGTAGGCCGCTCGAATATGTCCTTTTCCCCTTAATCACCCCTTGGCCATTGGACGCAGGGAGACCACCGGAACTGTTCCCATTGTTTTTGGACTCTGCCTGTCGTCATCCTCATGGGTTGTGTGGTTCCACTGAGGAGTGGGTCATTCGGTGTAGTTATTCTGCTCTGTGCATTGCCATTGTTAGCATGTTTTTTTTTCTCTCCCCTCCTGTGTGAGGGATGAAATGTGCCTAACTTGTGTTTTTTTTTTTCCTGCTCTTTGGGTTTACTGTGCGTTACGGAGTATTGTAGTTTCTGTTAACCTTACTCGGTAATTGCCTCCTTTGTGCCCTGTTTTTGTTATCACTTGTGCATTATGGAGTATTGTGTTCTGTTAACCATGCTCAGTAATTGCCTCACTTGTGCCCTGTTTTAATTATCATTTGTGCTTTATGGAGTATTGTGTTTCCCTGTTAAACCTTACTCTGTAATTATCAACGGGCTCCCGGCCATTGTTATGGTGTTTCCTCTTTTGCTGATTCTCTCCCTCCAGGCCTGTCCCCCCCATCCGCCTACACTTGGGGGGGGGGGGGGGCTTAGGTGTCATTGGGCTCTCGGAGCTCGCCCTTGGCGGGGAGGTACTGTCATGGTTCAAGCGCCGATCTCGTCCGTGCTCGAGCCATGCATCATCCTCACCGGTTTTGATAGTGGTGTGTACCTTCCGGCTCCCCGAGCCTTTATTGTGACAGCGCTCGGAGGGGCTTCCGGCTGTCAAGTTTGACAGCTGAGCTGCATTTCGGCTCATCAGCGGTCCTCCATTCAAGAGGGCAACTGGGAGCAGAAAGACGCAGCACTCTCGTCAAAAACCTCTCCATGGTTGGACGTTATTTGAGCATCCCGCTGTTCAGACATAGACCATCCTCCTTTATTCGTAAGTGCGTCTCCTTATGTATCCATTTTCCCTTGTTATGGACTGAGTTCATTATAGTGTGTTTTAGCCCCCCCATGGCTCATTATTTTGTCCCTTTTCTGTTCTCCTAATAAACTGTGCAAACTCACCGGTGTCTTGCGACGTCTTATGGTGGCCCGCGAGGGCCACTGCATGACAGACTCACGCCTTGCTCTTTTGATACGTAACACCACGTTCTAAACTAGTACTGGAAGGTGCGCCCATAATTCATGCAAGGCATCATGGGAGCTAGGAAAAAGGTGGACTGGCTATGAAATCCACACTGGGCTTCCGTGTTTACCTTCATACAGATGCTGGATATAAATATTTGCATTATTTTGGACCTGTAAAAAATTAATAAATATTTTTTGTTTTCATGAAATGACTTGTCCTGTGCACCTTTAACTCTGACAGTCTTTATGATTGTGGTTAATTGCAGCGAGATGAAAACAGCGGGATTGAAATAAAAAAACATTTGAAACCTGAGTACTGTTTCTGGTCAAATCGTCCATGGTGCAACTCAAAATACAACTGATTTCACCTCATATCCTCATTTTATTTAATTCTGGTTGTTCAAATCAGTTTTCTGGAGTATCATTGTCATAATATGTGGATGTATAGGCCGTATCAATACACAATCCAAGTCTCAAAACATGAGTTCTTTCGTTTCTAGTTGGGACATTTTCCAATCAGGCAAAGTACAATTCAGGTTTGTTTCATGTACTCATTTTGTTTAGTTATGGGTATTCGGGTTGGTATTGCTGCCATACTATGTGGACATATGAACCGCAATAATGCACAATCTTGACCTGAATGCTGGAGAGAAGAGAAGAGGCTAACATGGATAACGAAGAGGGCTAACTGCTAAGCTAACTCTAACAGGTAAGATAAGTTCAAGTTTAATGTTATTTGAAAGGGACAATACATACTAACGAATATTAATACAAATGTAAGTATGTCAGATTTAGCAATACTGCTTATTTGCTTCTGTAGTCCCCCGGCGGGCCACAAAAACACACAAACAATCATACACGAGAAGAACAACTGCAATAAAAATGTACAAAGTGGATATGCTAAAGTGCAAGAGTTTAGGTGTTACAAAACAAGACATTCAAATGTCATATGAGGGAAGTACTGCGTATGCATACACACACGTGCACTCAGGCACCTCATAGTAACAAGAGACAGCAACAAACAAGAGGCGAGGCATATGTGTGTGACGTATGGGCATATATGTACTGTATATATGTGTATGCCGCAGAGCAACTACTAGTTATGGGTACAGTTTTGGTTGTTTAACCCCTTGCACTCTGGTCAATTTCCCTAAAAACGCCTAAAAATAACGTACCCAAAGTAAATCAAAAGCTGTTCTTCAACCCTTTGTAGCATCTTCATGGGGTTGGTCTCATTTAAAAGAAAACACTTTGAATTTTTTGGCAGAACAGTCATAATCTCTCTAAGTGCTCCTGCCACTGAGTAACAGTCATCTAAACATACTGAACTTGAAGAAAATAAATTTCGCCTGGGTGTTTTTTGGGATACAAATGCTTGCAAATAACACACAACTTCAGATACTGGCTGGAAAATGCAACAGAAATGTAGAACCAAGTGTTATCCAGTTGAGGTCAAAATTTTGTAACAATACCACAAAAAATGAATATATTACACAGCTTTTTTTCTTAGGTTGTTCCCAGGCATTTTTGAACTGTGCCAAATTGTGCCAAATGGCACAGTTTGGAAAAACGTCTGTAACTTTTGAATGATTCAATATAGAAGCTTCATCTTGGGCTCTAATGAAAGGTGAAGGGCTGTGTGTGTGTGTGTGGGGGGTGTTTATTCATTCATGAATGAATGAATGAACAAACAAGCTCCCACACACAAAGAAGCATGCCACATAACAAATGTGTGGCTTTTTTTAACAAGAAAAAATAACCTACAGTGCACTAAAAATTATACTAGAATATTTGTAATGTAGAAGATAACAACTCCCACCCACCCCCGGTACAGAGGACGGACATCACCCGGTGCGCCGCGGTCACGGTGCGCTGCGGTCACGGTGCGCTGCCGTCTACTACGCACAGTTGGACTAAAATATCTGCAGTATATCTGCAATCCGCTACAGAAGAGTAGCGGGGGGGGGGCATTCACAACATGACGGGGGGGGCCGTTCGCAACATGACGGACCGGAGCGGTCCGGGTCCATCATGTTGCGATAACGCACAGTTGTAATTTACCGATCGGTCAAAAGTCATTTGGATTACAATTTTCAGGGATAAAGAATAATTTAGCTTATAACACTTACCTGTCTGCAACAGCAGCATAGCTGGCGAACTTCTCTTCCTCATTGTCAGACGAACACGACGTTGGTCTGCTTGTTACAGACTCGTGGTTCTGGTCACGCGACCCGGTCAAACCATAATTCCATTATTGCGGTTTTGCGCTTCCATGATTGCGGTTTTGGCGAACGATTTTTCAAAACAAATAACAGTAGTAAGAAAAAAAGACTGGCGAACGCCTGTGTGTCATCCAGCCTTACACAAAACAGCTTTTGAACTACTGTGTGTCATCACCCGCCGCTCATGGGCATCCACCTCAGCTGCGCGCACACCTGCACCTCGTTAGTGTGCAGCTATTTATTCCATCTTGCCCTGAGCTGCAGCCTGGAGCCGTCTGTCTCCCTGCGTACTCAAACCCTCAGCAGCATCCTACCCTCCAGGCCTGCTGACTTCTCATCACAGCATGTAAGCTGTCCATTACTGTCTTACCTTTTCCTGTCAGCCTTCCCCTGTGCACAGGTGGACCTCCCAGTGGCGGACACTCTCCCCTTCGTCTCGCCGCTCCTCTGCCTTGCCGCTTCATCTCGGACGCACAGCAGGACGCTGTCTCACAGGCTTGGGACCTTGCCAACGCCAGCCACCGCAGTACTACAAGTAAGCACAGAACCTTGTCACTCTCCTGTGTGGTTGCCCAGCTAACCCCTGTTCTCCTCTCACTCATAGAGTTGCCTGGCCACAGGGCGTGCTGCTCTGTCCTGACCTGCATCCTCCACCCACATTACATACTTATCTCTCACACACGCATCCATACACGTCACATTGTTTATTAATAAAGCTTTCAAATCTGCCTGAGCCTGCGTGCGTGTTTCCTGGGCAGAATAATATGTCAGTACGGCTCCAGCAAAGCGGCCCAGCGGACAGCGGGCTCGCACACCGCTTTTCCACCCTTGAGGCTCAGGTGGATATATTAGCACACCAACAACAGGTTATACTAAATCAGTTAACCACAATTACTAACCGGTTAGACCGCCTGGACCCTCCGTGGGCTTTCCCTCCGGGTCCTCTCGGTGCTGCAGCTCCGGTGGCCTCCCCGGCTGGCCAGCCAAGCTTGGGAGCCCCAACCCATCTCACACCCATTCCAACCCCCACTCGCTTCAACGGGAAACTCGGTGGAGTGAAGGGGTTTATCCTGCAGTGTGAGTCGGTGTTTCTGCGCGTTCCCGGGGATTTCCCCTCAGACCATAGCCGAATCGGGTACATGGCTAATCTCCTGGAGGGGCGAGCATTAGCTTGGGCTTAAGCCGTAATGACAAAGCCCAGCTATGCAAATCTCTCTTATGACCGGTTCGTGCGGGACTTTTTAGAGGTCTTTGACCATTCCCGTCTTGACAGCGTCCTCACTGATCGGCTTCTTAGCCTCCAACAGGGAAGTCGGTCAGCGGCGGAATACGCTGTCGACTTCCGGGTGGCAGCGGAGGAGGTGGGCTGGGGAGATGCTTCTCTCTGCAGTATCTTCCTCCGTAGCCTCAGTTCTGGTCTGAGGGATGAGCTAGCCGGTCGGGATCTCCCAGGGCGGCTCTCTGAGCTGATCTCGCTCACCATTAGCCTGGACAACAGGCTATGTGAGCGGGCTGCGGAGCGGAAGTCTGTCAGCCGCTCGCACGGAGCTTCCCTCCGTCCAGCTCAGTCTCGCCCCCTGGCATTACTGGCTCCGGAGTCCGCCGATGAACCACAGGCCATCGCGATCGGGCGCACTAGGCTCCTTCTTGCGGAGAGACAACGCCGGTGGGAACGGGGTCTCTGCATGTATTGCGGAGATGACCAGCATCCCGTGGAGCTGTGCCCGGTTAAGCCAAACGGGGAGGTCCGCGAGTCACTGTAGGGGGCCTCGCGGACTCTAACCGGCCAAATCCCCTATCATCATGCACATTGCCCATACGCTTCTGTCACAACTCCACCGGGCATTCCACATACGCACTGGTGGATTCTGGGGAAGAGAAGAGTTTTATCTCTAGAAGCCTGGCAACCCGTTTGGGCATACCCTGCCAACCGCTGCCTACCCCCCTAAACTTGGTCACTCTCTCTCGCTCTTCCCTGGGAACAGTGACGCATCACACTAAGCCAGTCCCCATCATCGTCTCCGGCAACCACCGGGAGGATCTGACCCTTTATGTCCTGCCCTCCTCGTTGGACTGTGTCATTCTGGGTTACCCCTGGCTGCGGCTGCATAACCTTGTCCTGGATTGGAGAACCGGCAGCGTCCTGTCCTGGAGAACCTTCTGCCTGGGCACCTGCCTCCAGTCGGTGGCTTGTGCCCAGCGTGACCGGCGCCTCCTCTCCGCCGGTGCCGGTCACGTGAGACGGCTGACCTCCTGGTCCAACATGTCGTCAGGCTGCATGGGATCCCGCTGGACGTGGTCTAGGACTGGGGCTCGCAGTTTGTCTCCCAGGTTTGGAGGTGCTTTTGCAACGCTTTGGGGGCCACGGTTAGTCTCTCCTCTGGTCACCACCCCCAGTCTAACGGGCAGTGCGAGCGCACGAATCAGGAGTTGGAGGCCGCCCTGCGCTGCGTGACATCCTCAAATCCTTCATCCTGGAGCTCCTACCTGGCCTGGGTGGAGTACGCCCATAACTCAGCCCGATCCTCTGCTACTGGTGTGTCGCCCTTCGAAGCATCCTTGGGGTACGATCCCCCCGTGTTTCCCGAGCAGGAGGGTGAGTTAGCTGTCCCTTCGGTCCAGGCGCACATGAGGCGCTGCCGGAGTGTGTGGACCAAGACAAGAAACGCGCTTTTACGCACAGCGGCGCGCAACAGCTCCACCGCCAATCGCCACAGAAGGCCGGCTCCTGTCCACCAGGCGGGTCAGCGGGTTTGGCTCTCATCCCAGGATATTAACCTTAAAGGTGAGAAGAGGAAGTTGGCGCCGTGATTCCTCGGCCCCTTCTTGATTTCAAAGATCATCAACCCGGTGGCTGTGCGTTTGCCCCTCCCCCCCTCCCTACGTGTGTGTCCCACTTTCCATGTATCTAAAATCAAACCTGTCCTTTCCAATCCACTCTGCCCCCCTCCTAGGTCTCCTCCTGCACCTAGGATGATCGACGGTGACCCAGCATGGGGTGTTACTGCCATCCTGGACTCCTGGCACCGAGATCGTGGGCTGCAATATCTGGTGGATTGGGAAGGTTATGGTCCGGAGTGGAGGTCCTGGGTGCGCTCTTCGTGGGTGTTGGATCGGGACCTCATCGCGGAGTTTCATCAGACGCACCCAGGTAAGCCAGCGTCAGGAGGCGCTGGTAGGGGGGAGGAGTACTGTCATCACCCGCCACTCACGGGCATCCACCTCAGCTGCGCGCACACCTGCACCTCGTTGGTGCGCAGCTATTTATTCCATCTCGCCCTGAGCTGCAGCCTGGAGCCGTCTGTCTCCCTGCGTACTCAAACCCTCAGCAGCATCCTACCCTCCAGGCCTGCTGACTCCTCATCACAGCACCTAAGCTGTCCATTACTGTCTTACCTTTTCCTGTCAGCCTTCCCCTGTGCACAGGTGGACCTCCCGGTGGCAGACACTCTCCCCTTCGTCTTGCCGCTCCTCTGCCTCACCGCTTCATCTCGGACGCACAGCAGGATGCTGTCTCCCAGGCTTGGGACCTTGTGGTTGCCCAGCTAACCCCTGTTCTCCTCTCACTCATAGGGTTGCCTGGCCACACGGCATGCTGCTCTGTCCTGACCTGCATCCTCCACCCACATTACATACTTATCTCTCACACACGCATCCATACACGTCACATTGTTTATTAATAAAGCTTTCAAATCTGCCTGAGCCTGCGTGCGTGTTTCCTGGGCTGAGTAATATGTCACTGTGCTTCAATTGGCTGGCTGTATTCGCAGCCATTGGTAGGCGGGTCCGTCTTGCTAGGCTTTCAGTCATTGGTTCTTCAAGGTTTCAGAAACCCAATTCAAGGCTCTTATTAGTCGAATGAGAGGTCAATCACATCTAAACCAATCAAAGCACTCCTTTGGCTTTCTGTTCGCGGCTGTGTCTGTAGTGGAAGAACGGAAATGCAGCTTTTTTTTTCAGTGCGGTCTAGGACGTAGCGCCCTCATGTGCCCTCGTGCGCTCTAGGACGCAGAGACGTGTCCGCCCGTAGTACACCGAAGTGCAACAGGTTAAAAGCCAATCTTTACCATGCATCTTAAAAGTGTTTAGTGTAGTACGTTCTCTGATTGCGGGTGGTATGTTATTCCAGATCTTGGTGCTCTTTACTGATAGCACAGATTCAGCAAATGTGGTGCATCTGTGGGGGACCTCACAGTCTCCTATAGTGATTGCTCTGGTGGTTGTTCCGGTGACAGTTCTCAGTTTAACATATTCTCCCGGGGGGGGGGGGGGGGGCCCAGAACCATTTCATATTTTGTAAACTGAACAGTCAAATTTGACAGTTTTATAATTTTCAAAACAGAGAGGATTGTATTTTTTGTAAATGTTACAGCAATGATATGTGGAATCTTTCTTGTCAAGGATTTTTATGGCTTTTTTGTATAAAGATTCAATGGGTTTGATTATGGTTACACCAGTGAGTGACCAGTTGGTAAAACAGCAGTTGATGCGTGAGAAGATCATTGCAAGCAGTAACATTCTGGCCGCATTAACGGTCAGTGATGGTTTAGTTTGTTTAAAATTTCTTAGATTGAATTTGATTATGTTTGAGATTTTTTGATATGTTTTTAAAGGGTAGTGAGAAGTCTAAAATCACACTGAGGTACTTAAATTCTTTGACTAATTGCAGCTCCTCCCCTTTTAAGAAGATGTTCGAGTTTGTAGTATTTGATTGTTGTTTGGTGAACATCATGCAAAGTTTTCTTAGTGTTTAGTAGGAGACATGAGTTATTCAGCTAGTCATGGATTTAGATCATCGCTGTTGTCAGGATACAGGCAGCTTCTTGGGTGTCTTTTGCAGGTGTGAATATTACCATGTCATCTGCATACTGCATACTGTCATGAACGTCCCTCCGGGACGGAAAACAAACTCACACACTGTAACTGCAGTGAGGACATTTATTAACACAAAACATGACAGTAAAAGAATAACGGTGCTGACAAAAAAAGGCAAGAAGAGGCGAACGTTCCTGAGCCGGAATCGTTCAGTCAACACAGGAGGCTACGACTTAGCGTTTCAGAGCCGGCATCGCTCTGCCAACGTAGCATAGCTGAGGGTCCAGGTAAATAATAAAGCAGTCCATAGAAAGGGCACAAAAAGACTTACAAAATGATGGGTCTCCAAAGCAAGGGAGAAGGGTCCAATCCAAACTTGCAGAGGCTGCCGTGCTGAATGAGTGCACAGCAGCCAAATAAATAGTAAAGACACAAACGAGCAACAGGTGCAGGTGGCAGGGTGGCCTAATCACCAACTAATTGCAGCTGCGAGGACCAGAGGCCCAGCAATCAGCTGGAGGGTGTGCCTGGGAATTGACAGCAGCATTTTGCCAAGAAACAGAATAACACACAACGATATGTACAGAAAATAACCAAAAACAGACTAACAGATAAATAATACAGGAAATAAAGAAAGGGTCTGAGCTCAGAGGAAATCTGAGCTCAGAACATGACAGTGGCCACCCATTTTTCAATTATTCTGGAGATGACAGGTAAGATGCTGATTGGTCTGTAGTTGTTTGTATCAGTTTTACTCCGTTTTGAAAATTGATCTGACCTCTCCTACCTTCCAAGCAGTTGGGTTGACAGAATGTTTGATTGACAGATTGATTAGATGAGTAATTGGACAAATGAGAGATTCTTTATTTTCTTTTAAAAAAATTGGTGTTAAGACCATGTCCGTCTGTTGCTTTTCAATGAGCTGATGACATTTGTAACTTCATTTTCAATTATTTCTAATATCGGTGCGGTGGCGGAGTGGTTAGCACTTCGGCAGTGCAGCAACTCACCCTTGGCCGGGGGATCCTAGGTTCGATCCCAGCCCCTGACCAACAGTGATCTGTGTGGAGTTTGCATGTTCTCCCCATGTCTGCGTGGGTTTACTCTGGAATTTCTCCGGTTTCCTCCAACATACCAAAAACATGCAAGTTAGGTTAATTGGCATCAAAACTGGGGATTCTAAATTGTCCTTAGGTATGACTGTGAGAGTGAATGGTTGCCTGTGTCTTTGTTGGCCCTGCGATGGACTGGCGATCTGTCCAGGGTGTACCCTGCCTCTCGCCCAAAGATGCTGGGATAGGCTCCAGCCCCCCTGCGACCCAAAAAGGATTAAGCGGAAGAAGATGAATGAATGAATGAATATCAAAAACTGGTTGTGAGGGGTTAATAGGACTGGAATTATGATCAGGTGGATTAAATCAGTTGGATATTTCTAGCACAGAGTTTATGAAAAAGTTCTTAAACTCTGTAGCAATGACCGTGGGATTCTGTAACAATTTGTTATTAAGTTCCATGTTTCCGTCATATTTTTTGTTCTGTTTATTGGTCAATTTGTTAATATTATTCTAAATATTTTTGCCATCTTCTTTTGCATTTTCAATAATGGTTATAAAAAAGTTTGCCTTTGCCTTCCTCAGAGTTTGTGTTACCTTATTTCTAGCAGACGTAAATTTTTGTCTGTCTGTTGTTAAACCTGTTTTTAGTGCTATTTTAAGAAGTTGATTTCTGGTCTTCATTAGTTGTGGACATTCGAAGTTGAACCATGGCAAACTGACTCTTCTTCTATTTCCTTTTTTTGAAAATGTCGCTATAACCTCTTTGATTTTTGTTATAAAAAATTAATTGCTGTGATTTATGTAATTTGAGGAGGTGATTTCCTTCCATTCGATTTCATCCATTGCCATTGTTATATTTTGTTGTTTTTTGGGGGATTATATAATTTACTGTGTTACCTGATGATTTCTTAAATGGATTCAAAAGCTGTTTCTGTGGGAGTTTTCTTGTTGCTAGTATTATGTTGTGGTCAAACAGTCTTGTTAAAAGGTTTTGAGTCTGGGAGATTCTTTAAGGTATATTTGTAAAAAATAAATCAATTTTGGTTTTTGACTGGCTTGTGACTCTGGTTGGTTTATCAATTAATTGAGGTAGGTTATTGTGATCCCTAATGATTTTTAGATTTTTTCTGTCTTTTTTGTCATCCCAGTTTATATTAAAATCACCCAATAAGATTAATTCATTTTTAGGATTGCATTGATTAAGAAGCACTTTAAATTGGCCATAAAAATCTGCTTTAGAGGAGGGTTTGCAGTATAAACAAATAACAGAAAAGATCATATTGGCTGATAACTTAATGTTAACTCCTACACATTCTAGATTATATATAATATATATACCATTCAGTCTGATTACATTTTAAGGTGTCTTTAACATATAGTATAACTCCTCCTCCTTTTCCTCGTTCCCTGTCCTTCCCAAACACATCATAGCCAGGCATGGTAACAACAATTTCAGGTGACGAGGATGAAAACCAGGTTTCAGACAGACCCATAAAATCAATATTAGTTTTTCAGCAGATGTTCTAGTTGTTCACGTTTGGAGACCATACTCTGTACATTTAAGTGCAGGTTTGCCTTAGCACAGTCAGTACTGGTAGTGTGCACGGTATTGATTCCACTGGCGAAGGCGCTCATGTCCATGCTGGTCCGGTAAACAAATGTGGTGTTGTTGCTTTAGCTGTTGATGGCGGCATTAGCCACGCTAGTCCTGTTAGCATTGGTGGCGCAGTGGTGAGGAGGGCGCATTGTTATGCTACAGGGACGGGGGTTGATCACCAGTCCATTCCAGCTCTATTCCTCTGTTGATCTGTGATGACACCACCCGGCTGCCACGCCACAATGATGTTGGTGGGCTGCTGGGTCGCAGCGCTGCTGGTTGGTGAGGGCTACCTTAGCACGGCCAGTACTGGTAATGTGCCTGGCTTTAATTCCACTGGCGATTGTGCTGCTCATGTCCAATCTGGTCTTGTAAACAACTGTGGTCTCGTTGTCGCCGCTGATGATGGAGGCATTAATGGCGCTAGTCCTTTAGGCACTAAAGGTGTCTGTCCTGCACACATGTCCGCGGCCACTGGTCCTGGGTTTATTTCCATGTCACCCTCCAGGACCAAGATAACGCTGAGGTGGAATAATCTCACAAAGCTGTTGACTATGCAGGATTGCCCATGGTAAGCTGGCGGTCTGCCCTGTTCTTTGTTCAAGGAACTTGTGTACAAGAGGTACTGGCCTCCATTACCTGTGGGATGGAGCTGTTCTTTCCATCTTGTTGAAAGCCGATGTTGTACTGTACTTAAAATTAAGTACAGGAGTAAGGCAGCCTTAAGAACTGGTGTATTAAATGGTCACTAGCTTCTTGCAGTATTTGTGTAATACTTTTTTTTTTTTCTGGAGAATATTCTGAATATTTATCATTTTTGATGTGTTGAAAGCTTTAAATGGAGAAAGCAAGCATATTTGTCCACTCCCATGTTAATAAGCATAGGATTTTTTTTTAAATAACAAGTTCATGGTACATTATATTGGAAAATAATTCATATTTAATTGCCAATCGATGCAAATTTTTGAAGATTCGTCACGATTAAGAATTTTGAATCATTTGACACCCCTTGTTATAATCGATGCTTGGCAGTAACCATCTCATCAGCTCTCATCCGGCCTGCTCACCTGCCTCCTATTTTAATATCTACATGAGTGGTGACAGTCAGGGAAAACATAAGATGTGAATCTTCACGAATCCTTGTATTTTTGTTGTTATTCCCCTCATTCTTTGTACCTCAGGATCACCATCTCTCTGCCTGTCACGTTTGTGGACCTTAAACTAACTCAAACACCATCAGCCTCGCCTGATACCAATTCTGTAGCCAAACGCATTGATACTGTGCCCTAGATTTGGGACCCACTTGCTGTAATACCCATCATCATAATATTGATGTTTCCCACCTACCCGACTAAAGTAATGTCAGTTTCTTTGGCTAGTTTATCTTGTAAGTCAATTGTTTTATACTTGAGAAGTATCATTTGGTTTAGATGGGCTTTTGTTTTAAAAGATGTTTTCGTTCTTTTGAAGTCTGCCTCAAAATTTATACTTTCCCATTAATTACAATCAGTTCATCTATTAAAAAAAAACATTTTGACTGATCAAGTTGTATTCCATTTTCTTAAAATACAATTGTAAATTCAGGAGTGTCAACACTTTCCTGCTGCAAGCACATCATATGATTTCTCGGAGTTGGAGCCCAGCCCAGGAAATCAACACTGCCAGGAAGTTAAGAAATAATTAATTGTCTTTTGCCTCTGGGTGAAAAGACCTGACTAGCAACTTAACCAGCATGCTTTGTGGTATAATAATGATGGTTGGGTGTATAAAAAAAGAAAGAAAACAATCTGAGCAATTCTCTCAATGCATGACACTAAAGAGAGTGAACAAACCAAAAGATAAGTGTTGAGAGATCCATGAGCAAACTGTGAGGTATGTATCTGTCACACCTTGTTTCAAAGGTACATTTCTGTGTTGGAAAAGATGTACCCTCATTAGGCCGAGACTCAGTCACAGTGACGCACAAAGCCAGACAGCCTCCCACGCTGACATCTAATTAAAGTAAACCCTCTGCTTCGCAAACTATTTTTGCTATCCCCTTGCAATAGACAACACGGTTGCTTTCCACAAAAATTAGGGTTTTTTGAACTGTTCAAAGAAAAAGTAAACCAAACAGCTTTTTTTTACAATAATGGTCATTGTCATGATGCTGAGCATGGCTGGGGAACCATGGTCATGCTTTTAGTCATTTCTGATAATTTTTTTCTGTTCCTTCCCCACTTTGGTTTAGTATTGATCAGGTTATGGTGTTGGTTGTTGTATGTTATTTGAGTTTGTCATGTCATTTTTGCCTGTTTATGAGAGTTCCTGTTTCTGAGTTTAGTTACTAATCTTGTTTACTAATAGTTTGTGGCTATGGCAATCCTATCTTGCTTTATAAGTATACCTGCCTGTTCTAGACATGAGCCTACCCTCACCCTTGCCTTCAGTTCTCTTGTTATAATGTCGATATTGTGGGGCACACGGGCACAGAATACACAGGTCTGGCGATCTCTCACACCCAGAAGCAGGAAAAGAGACTGATTAATGGACTGATGGAGGTAGTGCCTCCAGGAGGTATCAAGCGGGATAGTAATTCTACACACCTCTGGGGGAGAGCAAAATTTACATGTAACTAGACCAGACAACGATGCGTCTTCGCCCCCCACTGCACCAAGCTGCAGCATGAAGTGCAGGGGGGTGGATGTATTGTAATGTATGTAACAAGTGTTATGATAATTGCATCACATAATTCCTTTGTACACACCCAATGCATAATGCGCCAGCCCCAGTTTCTATGTGTGGTTAATAAAGCTATAAAAGCAGAACACAGAGAAATTGGGGAGGCTTCTACAGCCTCAGCACGGCTGCGCTGAGGCCCATGGCTGTACATGTTGTTAGAGGGTTAATAAAGATTCTGTCATCTTACACTTGTGCCTCGCCTCCACATCCTTTCCTTTTACCCACAACAATATTAGTATTCTATTAGATTAGATTAGATTAGATTAGATTCAACTTTATTGTCATTACACATGTATGAATACAAGGTAACGAAACACAGTTTAGCATCCAATCAGAAGTGCAAAGGACAGCAGTGCAGTATATACGGTAATTAACAGTATGTGCAATTTAAGCAAATATATGCAAATATATGCAGCAGTGCAGAAAGTTAAGAGTACCGTTATGTGCAAATAATGTGCAATAAGTTAGATGTAGTTATGTAGTTATGCAGTTATGTACAGGTGAGGATGGTAAGAGATGATGGTAAGAGAGTCAGCGGGGAACTAAGTTCAATAACGTGACAGCTGTTGGAAAGAAACTGTTCCTAAACCTGCTGGTTCTAGTCCGAAGGCTTCTGAAACGTCTTCTGGAGGGGAGAAGCTGGAACAGTCCATGAGCAGGATGGTTGGAGTCCCTAAGAATGCTGCGTGCCCGGCGCAGACATCTTTTCCTGTAGACGTCCTCTATAACTGGAAGTGGAGTTCCTGTGATGCGTTGGGCGGTTTTCACCACCCACTGCAGCGCCTTGCGGTCGGCGACAGAGCAGCTCCCATACCAGACTGTGATACAGTTGGTCAGGGTGCTCTCTATCACGCAGCGGTAGAAGTTGCCCAGGATGTCAGTTGACAGATGGTTCTTCTTCAGTGTCCTCAAGAAGAAGAGGCGCTGATGGGCCTTCTTGATCAGGCTGGTGGTGTTAACTGACCAGGACAGGTCCTCCGAGATGTGGGTCCCCAGGAATTTGAAGCTGGGGACACGTTCAACAGCTATGCCATTGATATGGATGGGGTCATGTGTCTCTTCCCTCTCCTTCCTGTAGTCCACTATGAGCTCGTTGGTTTTGCTGGTGTTAAGGAGCAGGTTATTGTCAGCGCACCAAGTAGCCAAGTGCTCAACCTCTGCCCTGTAATCTGACTCGTCGTTGTCCCTGATGAGTCCAATCACCGTGGTGTCATCTGCGAACTTTATGATGGAATTGGATCCATACATAGGCCTGCAGTCATGGGTGTAGAGGGAGTAGAGGAATGGGCTGAGCACACAGCCCTGTGGTACACCAGTGTTGAGTGTGATGACGGAAGAACGGTTGGGGCCTGACCTAACATGCTGGGGTCTGTTGGTCAGAAAATCCATGATCCAGTTGCAGGTGGAGGTACTGATTCCCAGGTCCCCAAGTTTAGTGAGCAACTTGGAGGGGATAACTGTGTTGAATGCTGAGCTGAAGTCAACAAACAGCATTCTTGCGTAGGTGTTCTTGTCATCCAGGTGTGAGAGTACATAGTGCAGCACTGTAGAAACCGCATCCTCTGTACTCCTGTTGCTCCGGTAGGTGAACTGATGAGGGTCCAGTGTAGGGGGCAGGCCTTTTTTGAGCTGTGCCAAGACCAGTCGCTCAAAGCACTTCATGACTATGGGCGTCAGTGCTACAGGGCGATAGTCATTTAGGCACGATGGTGTTGAATGTTTCGGCACTGGTACTATTGAAGTGGTCTTGAAGCACGCTGGTACCACGGCCTGGGCCAGGGACAGATTGAAGATGTCTGTGAAGACCCCTGCCAGCTGCTTAGCGCATGCCCTCAGCACACGCCCAGGAATGCCATCAGGGCCAGCAGCCTTACGTACGTTGACATGACTCAGTGCGTTACGGACGTCGGTGTGGGTGAGTGTGAGGTGGTGGAGGTCATCAGAGGGTGGGAAATTGATGTTCTTTTCGTTGTTGTCCTTGTCAAAACGAGCATAGAAGTCATTTAGCTCATTGAGAAAGGGCACAGTCATGGCTATAGGTATGGAGTTGCTGGGCTTATAATCAGAGATAGCTTGAATGCCCTGCCACATACGTCGGGGGTCAGAGTCCCCAAAATGTTCCTCCACCTTCAGCTTGTAGCTGTGCTTGGCCTTCTTGATGCCCCTCTTCAGATCTGCCCTGGATGAACTGTAGGCCTGTGCATCACCAGATCTAAAGGCATTGTTACGTGCTTTTAGCAGAAGCCGCACTTCTCTGTTCATCCACGGCTTCTGATTTGGGTACATGGTGATCTGTCTTTCCGTGGTGACACTGTCAATAGTGGTGTTGATATGGTCCAGGACTGAGTGGGTGTAAGAGTTGATGTTTATGTGGGAGCCACAGGTAGCCTGAGAGGTGAACATACTCCAGTCTGTGTTCCTAAACTTCTCCTGGAGTACAGAGTCAACCCCCTCTGGCCACACTTTGATGGTCCTCACTGATGGCTTCACCCGGTTGATGAGCGGTACATACTTGGGGGTAAGGAACAAGGATATTATTAGCATCTCTTGGGTGTATTTTCTCTTGTCCTCGCCTTGTTGGGTTATTTTCCCTTTTTTGTACTATCTGGTCTGTTTCTCGTTTTGTAATCATTTCATATTTATGTTCAGTAATCTTTTTGTTCCTCCTGTGCTTTTACTTTGACAAGGTTCCTTGTTTGCTTCCATTGGCTCCAAGCTAGTTTCACGGTCTGTCTCAGCTGTCGTTATTTTGGACTAATTATCCTCACTCTGGAACCATGCCTTCCTCACCTATTATTGATCTTGTTAATTAGTCCTTGCTCTATTTAAGGGACGCCACCCCGCAGTTCAGTGCGACATCCTTCATCGTTGTATCCTGGCACGTCTCCCACGTTTCATGTCTCTCTGTTATCCTGACGTGTGTCCCGCGTCTTTAGCCATGAGCTATTCTGCCAATCCATCAATCCTGCCTTGTAAATTTTTGTGCCTCGTTATATTTTTGTGCTTTTTGGAGTAAACGTTGCAAACTCACAGTCAGTGTTTGGGTCTCCATTCCGCCCTGCCTGGGCAATTCATGACAGATCAGTGGGATCAGAAAATCCTGCTCATTCATCTTCCTTAATGAATTATAGTCATACATTTATATCTTCAGACAATAGTTTCCCTGATTGAATGCAAAAAATGACCTTTTAAATTCATATAAAATGCATATGCATAATTGGATTTGTTTTGATAAAGTTGAGGTACATTTAAAGCAACGGCTACTTTTTTCATTGGATGCATTTACTATGGCCAAACTGACTTTAATGCATGAAAAAAACAACACTGCGGCAGCTATTTACCCTCAAACCCAGTGGCTCTGAAATGCAATTGTTTCTTCAGTATTTAAGTAAGTGAGCTGCATAGTAGTTTGAACTGTTGAACCTATTAGTCACATTACCCAGGCAACAAATGAAATTATATAATTTTATTGATCATATAAACTGACAATAAAATACCAAACCAAGAACCACTCTTGTAGAAACAACTGCGATAAAGTTCTTGCCACATCGACAAAAAATAATAATAATCAGCAACTATTAAAAGGTGGTACATGTATAAACAATCACTGCTTTTTGTTGTTTGGTAGACAGTATGACCATGTTAACATTTCTAATGTTAATGACAGGGTAGGGCACTGTCTTGTAGCATGTTTCATACCAGTAAGCAATCACAATGCTAAGTCACTTGCACAACACTGCTCTGGTGAAAGGGCTGTAACAAAATGATGGGACTTTTCTATGGCAGTTAAAGATGCATATTAAACCAGGCTATCATGCAACACTTTGCTTCAGTTGACTCTCACATGGTTTTATAAAGAAAGTTGAAAGTTGGTGTTAACTGTAACTGTTACATTTGGTAGACTTCTTAAAGATGCAAGACATAACATTCTAACCTCCTGGCCTGATGTCACATTCAGTGTGGACTCACTATAATCCCGTACCGGTTGCCAGGTAGAGAGCACTTCCTCGAGTCTAACATCAATATACTGCAGACTGCTAACATGTCAGACCTTTGGCTATTATGAGCCAGACAGTGTGCCATGTGAGGATTCTTGTGGTATAGAATCGTGAATTTAATATAATCCTCTCTGATGCACATCTCCGGTAAGCATTTTATAAATAATTACATCGTATAATGTCATTGACAGTAATGCTAATGTAGCACAGCAGTGACTGAACTGGATAGCTCTCTAGTTCTGACAACGCAATTATGACAACACTTTAGTTCAGATTGTAAGGACTTTGACTGCTGTTAGTTGTTGTGTGGTTTTTGCAAATAAGCTGAGTCACACCTTTACAGTCTGTTTATGTTAATCTGTTTTAGCTACACATACTTAAAAAAAATGTTGCTGTAAAGCTCCAGCAGTCATTTATATCAGTTCCAGTTCATTTGAGGTTGTAAATGTGTTTTGTTTTTATTATTTTAAAATATATAAATAAATGATGTGAAACATTGGATGCCTGAATTCATTTGTGCCCTTTCAGTTACCTGTATAAGCTTAAATCTATTGTTGATTCAGTGTGAGCAATTCACAAAGTAATGGTTTACCTCACCTCTGCAAAACTAAAGTATTTTCAACTTTTGTATAACGTAGTGATAAACAAGAACCTAAAATGTACTATATGTATTAGATATATACATAACATTGTAATCAATAATCCTTAATGAAGTTGGAGATCATTTATAGTGGAATAATAGTCTTTTTTCAAATACTATTGTGTAAAACAAGAACTGCATCTCCAAAAATTAGCACATCACCATTCAGATCTATATCAAATAGCTCCATATTCATATTCATCCAATTTCAAACAAAAAAAAAATCTTAAAATACCCAAATTTATATGGGATTATTGTAAAATAAGAAAGTTTTACTTTTTTGATTTGGGTTGTTTCTAAAAATAAATTCACCACAATATTCAACTTTTGGAGGTGCATGAGTAGAATGTAAAAGAAAATCAACCTCAAATCAAGTGAGTCAACAAATAACAAACAGGAATTTATTTGAAGGAAAACATTTATTAAAAACTAAAAAGTCCAGATGCAGGGTCCATGGGGCAGATCAGATCAACAGAGAAATTAATTAAATCAGGATTAGGCCACACTCTGGAAAGCTTTTGTTGCCCTAAATAGTCAGTGTTGACCTTTTTTTTTTTTAACTATAGTCAGGTACAAACTGTTGAGGTAAAAAAGGACAGTCTCTAAGAAAGTGTCACCACAAACTAACAACATTAAAACCTGACAGTATGTAAACTACTAGACAGTTTTAGGACTACAGTAGTGCTGCAAAGAGTTTGCTTGGTCTACATCATGTGAATTACAATATACTGTATATGAAGGAAAGACCAGGTACAGAAATGGAATTACTTTTTATGTGTGTTGTGAGAGAAGGGAGGAGACCCCAGGGCAGACCCAAAACACGTTAGAGAGACTATTTTTGCCAGTTGGTCTGGGAATGTCTTGGTGTTCTCACTGAAGACCTGGAGGAGGTGGCTGTGGAGAGGGAAGTCTGGCCTTCTCTGATTAGACTGCTGCCTCCACAACCTGGACCCCCAGAAAAGCCATAGAAGATGGATGGGTGGCTGTGTTGTATATTCATCCCTGCTGGAAGACTGGACCTGATCAAAGAAGAGGAACAACATTTTTTCTAATTATACTTTCTTGGAGCACCAAGTAAACGGGCAGGCTGTGGTTTTAATAAAAATGAAAAGTCTAAGACATTTTAGTTGCCAAATTTTGACTATTGTCTTGAGAAGTTATTCAAAAAAGAAAGAAACAAATATCTGTTGCATCTACTTTTGGCAAAATAATCCATAAATATGATTGGTTTGACCAGGTTACTCACTAAATATTAAAAAACTGTGAGGACTGTCTTCATCACTGGACGGTTCCTCTTACAGTTGTGGTCCTGAGCTCTAATGGAGTCCAGGCCTCATACACAAGTGGGGTGGAGGAGAAGCTTCTGCTGACATCATCAGAATGTGGTTTTTAAATCTTGATCAATGAGAACACAGTCATATTTATTGTCCATTTTTGTGACTTTTTACATGTAAAACTTTGCATCATACTCACCTAAAGGTCAGATATGATGGATGATGGTGGTGGCGGCGTGTGAACACACAACGGCCTCTCTCTCTCTCTCTCTCTCTCCTTTCTTCAGGTTTTCTCTCTATTTTTCGTGTTTTGTGCCACTTAGTGTTGTTAAACTGTTTCTTGTACTGTACATATGCAATGTTGCACACGAGCTATAGTCGTCACAGCCTTCTGGAGATAAGGAGTAAAGCCACAGATTACATCCTAGAGGAAAGCAGCAAAGAGGAGCTTCGTGGCCTAGGGATCCTCCGCCAGCTCTCCACATCCTCAGACTCGACTACCGTGCCCCATCCCAGATGGAGACGCTGTAGACGGTGTGAGAGGAGACGGAAGTGAGGGAAACGCCGAGGTATACAGGCGAAGCTAACTGCTAACCCGCACAAACCCCCGATACCTTCACTGATTCTGGCCAACGCGTGTTCACTTGACAACAAGATAGACCACATACAGCTCCTGAGATCCACACGTGATGCGAGGAACTGCTGTATTTTTATCTTTACGGAAACATGGTTAAACGACAATATACCGGACTCTGCCATTCACCTAGTGGGGCTAACATGCTATCGCAGTGACAGAGTGCTGACGGTAGGAGCAAAAACCCGGGGTGGAGGCGTGTGTGTGTACATCAGTGATGCCGTGCCATGACTCTGTTGTTGTTTCCAGACATTGCTGTCCTCCGGTAGAGTTCATGATAATCAAGTGCAGACCCTTCTACACGCCTAGAGAAATTTCACTGGTTCTACTTGCCGCCGTGTATGTCCTGCCCACTGGTGCCAGTGAGAGAAGGGGAGCACTGAAAGTACTCTATCAAGCTATAAGTGATAACGTGAGCAACAACAACAAAAAAAACAAGATGCTGATCATCCTTCTGTGTTCTCCGGATGGATTTCTCATCACAGCAGGTGACTTCAACCACGCAAATTTAAAGGCCCTCCTACCGAGTCTCTATCAATATGTAAACTTTGCAATGAGGGGAGACAACCTGCTGGATCTGGTGTACACAACCCCTAAGAATGCATACACCCCCCCCCCCCCGGGCCTCTCTGATCACATCACCGTTCTACTAAGGCCGGCATACAAACCCAGAGTGAGAGCCATTAGACCTACAAAGAAGCAGGTACGTGTATAGCCAGAGGGGGCCTTTGATGCTCTGAAAGACTGCTTCAGCACCACAGGCTGGGATATTTTCAAGCATGCAGCCACTCATAATGGTCAAACAAACCTAAAGGAGTAAACTGAAGTTGTTGTGGCATACATAGCCAAATGCATTGATGATGTTACTCACTGCAAGACCATCACTGTTCTTGGCAACCAGAAACCATGGATGACAGCAGAGGTCCACAGACTCCTAAGGGCTCGAGACGCAGCCTTCAGGGCTGGTGACACTGCAGGACTAACACCACCTAGGGCCAACCTGTCCCGTGGCATCAAGGAGGCAAAACAACAGTACAGCAAGAAAATATCCGGGCACTTCAGCCACACCAGAGATGCACGTTCTCTCTGGCATGGCATACAGACCCTCACCAACTATAAACCTCCACATCAGACCTGTGCGAGTGACATCACACTGCTCAACAACCTAAACAACTTCTTTGGCCGATTTGAAGCACAAAGCAGTAGACCAGCACAGAAGACCAGTCCTCCTCCGGACAAGCCATGGCCATGAGTCTGGATCCGGCTCGCGTGAAGAGGATCAACCCACGCAAGGCAGCTAGCCTAGACAACATACCGGGTTGCGTCCTGAAGGACTGCACAGAGGAGCTTAAGAATGTCCTGGCCGACATCTTCAACAGCTCCCTGTCTCAAGCTGTTGTCCCCACATGATTCAAGACTGCCACCATAATACCAGTCCCAAAGAAGCCCGTCCCATCCAGCTACAATGATTACCGGCAGGTAGCACTGACCCCCACTATAATGAAGTGCTTTGAGCGGCTAGTCATGCAGCACATCAAGTCCACGCTGCCTCCCTCTCACGACCCATTCCAGTTTGCATACAGGTCGAAGAGATCCACAGAAGATGCCATCGCTGCTGCTTTCCATCCAGCCCTCACCCACCTGGATTCAAAAAACTTGTACGTGCGCATGCTGTTTTTGGACTTCAGCTCAGCATTCAACACAATCATCCCCCAGCTCCGAATACAAAAACTCAGACACTTAGGACTCAAAACCTCTCTCTGTAACTGGGTGCTGGACTTTCTCACAGGGAGGCCACAGAACATGTGGGTTGGCAGCAACACCTCCCAGACCATCACACTGTACATAGGGGCCCCACAAGGGTACATGCTCAGCCCGCTGCTCTTCACCCTGCTGACCCATGACTGCATGCCACCCTACAACAGCAACCACATCGTCAAGTTTGCAGATGACACGATAGTAGTGGGCCTCATCACCAGCGACGAGGCAAACTACAAAAATGAGGTGAGCCAACTGATCCAGTGGTGTAAAGACAACAACCTCTTCCGGAACGTGGGAAAAACCAAGGAGATTGTGGTCGACTTCAGGAGGGGTCACCCCCCTCTGATCATCGACAGTGCAGCTGTGGAGAGGGTGAACAGCACTAAGTTCCTGGGGGTGCACATCTCTGAGGACCTCACCTGGACCAACAACACCACATCACTAGCCAAGAAGGTCCAAACTTGCCTCCATTTCCTCTGCAGACTGAGGAGAGCACGAGTCCCACCCCCCAGCATGCAGTCTTTCTACCGGAGCACCATTGAGAGCATCCTCACTAACTGCATCACGGTGTGGTATGGAAGCTGCACTGCTGCCTGCCGGAAGACACTACAACGCATAGTGGATGCAGCCAGCAAGATCATTGGTGCCCCCTGCCCCCCCTCTTGGACATCCACCCCACTCACCTCACCCGCAGAGCCACCAACATCACAGGCGACACCTCCCATCCGATACACTCCCTTTTCAGCCCCCTGCCCTCGGGGAAAAAGTACCATAGCCTCTGGGCCCGCTCCACAAGACTGCTGAACAGCTTCGTTTATCACGCCGTCAGGACCCTGAACTCTGTTCACTCCCCCCCGCTTCTCAGATGGTAACACCTGCACAATAACTACCTCACATGCTGGCACAGAAAGACTAGCACACCAACAATAATACTGTTGTTCTGTTCTACTTTCGCTGCTATATGTCTCTGTATTTTAACCGCAACCATTTGCACAAATGCCATATCTGCTGCTGTCTATATATCACTGAAATACTGATCATGTGCAATCATATCTGTCACTATCTGCACCTACACTACCGCATAGAAATGCACTACGGTTATTCATCTCTAGCTGTCTGAATATAGGATTGCTGGGTTTATTACCACTAATCATTTACCTAAACTAATCGCTTTCCACTATGGAGGTCAGAGTCCTTCTGGTTGCCACTGGCACCACGGGTTGCACATCTGTATATAGACTGTACATAGACTGCTGCTGTCACTGTTTGTTCTTATTTTTCTTTTTTAATCCAGCCTAATTTCCTTCTTTTTATAAAATGCACACCAATGTAGAGAGAGAGGAACGTCATTTCAATCTCCTGTATGTCCTGCACGTATAGTATGATGGGATAACGTGATCAATATAACCATATAACAGTTATTTGTGTGACTCAAAATATTTGTACTCTGCTTATGTCTAGGTAAAATAACCAATATACCATAATGGAATATATATTGCCAAGTGTGTGGTTTACTCTCTGCAAAATAGTGGACCTTTGTCTCAGCACACAGGATAACAAGCGCCTGGGATTTATAGGAAGGAGGCACAGTTGTGATAAGGAATGGCTGAGCCTGGGCTACTTTGTCCTGGGAGGAGGAATGGCCTTCAGTGGATACATTCGGCGCCAGGAACGAACCCTCCCGTGGACCATACACCTGGACTGTCATCTTGATAATGCATGCTTTCTTCTTTGTTCATTTGTGTATAAATATTCTGGGTCAGGGCCAGCATAGTTAGTCAGACTTCATGAACTGATACGATCTGTTGCTGTCAGGGAGAGAAGGATTGACCCAGCGCTGTAACCTACTATATTCAACTTGCTTGCTTAAATAAATATGTGTTCCAAGTAAACTAATCTCTTCCTTGAAAACGAATCTGGGTAAACCATCTACACACATAGACAAGCTTTGAAGAGTAGACTTAGAAGGTTTTTCTACTGAGTTTTCATCCTAGCAATTTGGGGGCTTCGTCCGGTGAAAGGGGGAGATTATCATCTGATTGGATCTTTGGTTGTCTGGACAATGGACCTGCATCACCGGCTGACAACACAAGGGCCCTGAAAAAAGAGGTAAGCAGCCGCCTGTTATATCAGAGTTCTGCTATTGACTATAACCAAAGTTTGTGTTGTCAAACGGTTTGATGTGTGTCCTAGTTTAAAAAAGCTGTTGAATATGGTAAATGTTTTTTGATGAATACTTGCTTGGTTAAAGAAAGATGAATGCTTACTTGATTAAAGAAAGACTGTACGACTGAGAGAAAGAAAGACCGTAAGACTGGGGAGGTGAAAGGCCCCCCGGCCCGGATGATATCGCTGCATATTTATTCATGGTCATCCGGCCTGACTACAGGTTCACGGACTGAGCAAATTGGTCCGTGACTTGTGAGGACAGGAACTGGGTTGGACTCCTTTAGCCTTAACAAAGGCTATAAAACCTGGGTCTTATAGGTGACGCCCTCGGTTTAGTACTCCGAAAAAGTCCAGCACAATGGAGAGTATCCGTCGCAGTCTGATGGGAAGGCGAGAATTGGGGTAACGCCCCGGGGAAGTGGCGCCCTCGAACAGTTTGCTTGCACTTTGGTTAAGACGTTAATCATAAACGGGGTGAAATTCCCTGGACTTAGTGCACCCAGAATACTATTTAATCACTGCTTCAATTGCTATTTGTTTTATATTGGTAATGCTGTGAGTATGAAGGTAACAGTCAGTTAAAAAAAAAGGCAATAGAGGGGCGAGCGGCGGTTCTCTCTCCCATCAGCAAGGGGGGGTGAACGGCAGCTCTCTCTCTCTCTACTTAGCAAGGGAAGAAGCGAGCGATAGGCTTGCTCTGTAAAAAAAGAAAAAATATAAGTGTGAACAGTACAGAGTTGTGGAATGTGAAAGGAGGGGCTGCTGAAGGAGCAGCTCTCTCTCTCTCTCTCTCTCTCTCTCTCTCTCTCTCCCCCTCTCTCTCTCTCTCTCTATTTCTTGCTCTCCCAAAGGGGGCGGGCGAGGTTCTCTCTCTCTCTCTCTCTCTCTCGTGCGCATGCGTGGGCGTTTGTGGGAGCAGGGGTGTGGAGTGGTGTCGAGTGAGTACTTTAAACTTTGTATTTTCTAACTTTTTCTCTATCTTGTGTGTTTGAGGTGTGTGTGTTTAATATAGTGGGTTGAGTGTGTGTGTTGGGGTGTGAGTGTTGGAGTGAGTGTGTCGGGGAACGGTAGCTTCTGCTGCCGGTTTTTCCCGGCCGGCATCATGCCGGTGATTGATGGTGGTGTGGAGTTTGAGCGCTTAACCCGGCGTCATGGCGTGAGAATCCTCCCGACAGTTCCCTGTTCTGTGGAGGAGGCCAGCCTCGCTGTAGGACAGGTGGTTGGGCATGGCAGCATAAAATCAGCATCGAGGATGAACAGCGCAATTGTGATCTTTCTGGATTCGACTGAAAAAGCTGATCAGGTGGTGGCACAGGGAGTGGTCATAGGTGACACTTTTACTCCCGTTTTACCGCTGGCGAATCCGTCTAGGAGGATCACCATCTCAAACGCTCCTCCTTTCGTTAAAAATGATCAGCTGATTAGAGAGTTGTCCCGTTTTGGCCAGGTTGTGTCCCCTATCAGAATGGTCTCTCTGGGTAGTAAATCACCCCTGCTGAAGCATGTTGTATGTCACAGGAGGCAGTGTTTCATGGTGTTGAAAGACAGCTCTGCTGAACTGAACGCGTCTTTTAATTTCAGGATTGACGGCTTTAGCTACTTGGTGTTTGCAACATCTGAAACCATGAAGTGTTTTGCGTGTGGCGCAGAAGGCCATCTTATTAGGTCATGTCCTGAAAAGGCGAACACAAAGAGCACTGGCGGTAAGAAAGGTGATGCCGCTGTTTCTGGTGGTCCGGAGGGTAGTGCTACATGTGGTGCGGCGGATGCCGCTGCGGCGCCCGCCTCTGCTGGGGCGTTGCAGTTCATGAAGAAATGCAGGAATGTAGTTTTGCTGAAGAGGATCCTTTTAAAGCTGCACAAAAAAGAAAAAGTGCTGAAAACTTGCAGAGCTCTGCTAAATCTAGTAGGGTTGGGAAGTTAGATTTACTAGATGAGAGCGTCTCTGACGAAAGTGGAGCTGAGTCTGAAATGATGCAGACGCAGACGCAGGAGGAGCAAAGCTCCTATTGTTTTACCAAAATTAGGCAATTTCTCCAGGTGACCAAGGGGAGCAGAGCTGTGAAAGTGGAAAATTACTTTCCAGATCTGGAGTTATTTGTGGCATCAGCTCGCAAGCTTATGAAACTGAATGATGGGAATGAGACTTTTACTGATCAGGAAATTTTTCGTTTAAAGAAACTGGTTGTCAAACTGAAATCACAAATTACTAACAGTCATGTTGACTCTTAGTTTGTTTCTTCCCTTTTATGCTATGTGTGTGTTTTTTTACTGTACCTTATTTTTATCCTTTTTAATGCCCCACCTTAGAATTGGCACTCTTAATATAAACGGGGCCAGGGATGATGTAAAAAGGGCCTCTTTATACAAGCTTTTTAATTTAAAGGCGCTTGACGTGCTGATGGTCCAGGAGACTCACAGCACTGTAGACATTGAGTGCCAGTGGAGAAAAGAGTGGGATGGCTGCATTTTTTTTAGCCACAAATCCAATAATAGTGGAGGGGTGGCTGTACTTTTCTCTCGGGGTTGTGTGCCTGTCTCTTATGAGGTAGAAGAGGTGGTGAAAGGACATGTACTCTTGCTAAAGGTACAGTTTGAAAACGTAAACTTGGTTCTTATAAACGTGTATGTGCCAACCCAGAGAGCAGAAAGGATCAGGGTCTTTAATATGCTATCAGATACGGTTAGATCCTGTAATCCAAATAGTTTTTTATTTCTGGGGGGTGATTTTAACTGTACATTAAACCACAGACTGGACAGGAACCATCAGGAACCTCACCCTGCTTCTGCCAATAGGCTGAGGGAACTAGTGAAGGCACATGAAATGGCCGATGTGTGGAGATCACATCATGGGGACCAGAGGCAGTACACCTGGAGCCATGCTAAAGATAACCTCTTATCTATGGCTAGGTTAGACCGTTTCTATGGTTTTAAACACCAAATGAGTGTTTTTAAAAATAGTTGTATCTGTCCTGTTGGTTTCACTGATCACTGCCTGCTGATTTGTTCTGTTTTCATTGAAAATGTAAAGTGTAAGAGTGCTTTTTGGCATTTTAATAATACACTTTTAAATGATGTGTTTTTTAAGGGAGTTTTTCATGATGTATGGAAGTCACACAGGGAACAAAAATCTTCTTTTAGTTCTCTCCAAATGTGGTGGGATTTTGGTAAGGCACAGATAAAACAATTCTGCCAACAGTACACTCAAAATGTCACTCGTAGCTTGACCCAATCCTTGAAAGTTCTGGAGACTGAGGTGGTAGAGCTAGAGGAGTTACTCAGTTCTACCGGAAAACAGGAGCACTTAGAGGCTCTTAAGTCAAAAAGGTCAGCCTTGGCTAGCTTGCTAGGGGTCACCGCACAGGGTGCTCTGGTCCGCTCACGCTACATGGATGTAGCTCTGATGGACTCGCCCTCCCAGTACTTTTTTGGACTGGAGGGGAAAAATGGACAGAGAAAGCTCATTCACTCCTTGTTGGGCGATGACGGGAGAACAATCTCCACAGCAGCAGAGATCAGGAAACACGCTGCTAGCTTTTACAGTGAATTGTTTAGAGCAGAGTGGAGGGAGGACACGTCACTGTCACGCCGCGCCATTCATCAGCGGCGCCACCTGCTCACGCACCTGACAATCATCAGCGGCGAGGGATAAAGGCCGTCTCGCCCGGAGGCTCGGCCTGAAGCCGTCAGACTTCGTCCCTCACCGTTGTGAGCATACTTCCCTTCAGCGTCACCATTTTGGTAAGAAGATCGCTTACCTCTTTTCTTCAGTCTTCTCCCCTGTGCACAGGTGGATTCCCCAGCGGCGGACATCTCCACTCCATCGCCCAATCCTCGCTGCTGTACGGAGCTCTCCAGGTGGCTGTCTTCCGGGCTTCGCCCCCTTGTTGTGCCAGCTGTCCTGACCCACCAAGTAAGTCCTTCTCTCGCCATAAATCCCTCCTGTGTTGGTGTATGCCCGTCACCCTCTCCCTGTGCTCTCTCCATAGGGTTGCTCGGCTGTACGGTCACCTGCCTCTGTGCCTGGAGCAGACACCATCACCAACACATTTACATCCCGCAGACACGCACTCATTCACTCCTGCTGTTAATAAACTCTTTGAACTACTCTAAGCCTGTGTGTGTGCGTCTCCTGAGCCGTGCATTATGTCAGTACGGCTTCAGCAGAGCGGCTCGGCGGACGGCGGGCTCGCACACCGGTTTACCACTCTCGAGGCTAGAGTGGATCAGATTGCTTATCAACAGCAGGTTATCCTGAATCAGTTATTTAACTTAACTAACCGGTTGGGCCGCTTAGATCCTCAACAGCCGTTCCCCCCGGCTCGTCAGGGTGGCGCGGCTCCTGCTGTTCCAGCGGCCGTCCAGCCGGCTCCAGTGGCACCGGTTCGGCTCACACCGATTCCGACCCCCGCCCGCTTTAGCGGTAAGCTCGGCGGAGCGCGGGGGTTCATTATGCAGTGTGAGTCCGTGTTCCACCGTGTGCCCGGAGATTTTCCCTCGGATCACAGTCGGATTGGTTACATAGGGAATCTTCTGGAGGGGCGTGCGTTAACTTGGACCTACGCCGTAATGGCGAGGCCCAGTTATGCCACCCTCACCTATGACCAGTTCGTGAGGCGCTTTCTGGAGGTCTTTGACCATTCTCAAACCGAGACGGTCCAGGTCGATCGGCTCCTCGCTCTCCAGCAGGGAGGCCGGTCGGCAGCGGACTACTCGGTCGACTTCCAGGTAGCGGCGGAGGAATTGGGCTGGGAGGAACGCTCCCTCTGTGGCCTGTTCCTCCGCAGCCTCAATAGTGATCTGAGGGATGAACTGGCTGGACGGGATATCCCTGGGACGCTAGCGGAGCTGACATCCTTAGCGATAAGTTTGGATAACAGGCTGCGCGAGCGCTCCTCGGGGCGGAAGTCTTCTTCTTCTCGCCCTCGTGGAGTCTCGCCGCACCTGTTCCAAGCTCGCCCCCTGGCGGCGCCGCCAGCATTGTGCCCCGAGGAGTCGGAGCCGATGGTGACGGGCTGGACCAAGCTTTCCCCTGCGGAGAAACAACGCCGCCGTGAGTTGGGCCTCTGCATGTATTGCGGAGGTGACCAACACACTGTGGAGCGTTGCCCGCGGAAAGCCAGTCGGCGGGGTCCGCGAATCGCTGTAGAGAGCCTCGCGGATCCCAACCGGTTAGACTCTCTCACTCAATTAAAGCTGCCCATCCGTTTTTGCCACAATCCCACTGGGCACCTCACCCACGCACTGGTGGATTCGGGCGCAGAGGGCAGCTTCATTTCACAAGGCCTGGCAACCCGATTGGGCATCCGCTGTCAGGCATTAAAACACCCCATCTCCCTGGTCCATCTCTCCCGTGCCTCCCTTGGGAGAGTTTCTCACCAAACCATGCCTGTCCCAGTCATCATCTCAGGGAACCACCGGGAGGAGATGGTATTTTACGTCCTGCCCAACTCTGTGTCGCCCGTCATCCTGGGGTATCCCTGGCTACGCCTCCACAACCCTGTCCTGGACTGGAGGTCCGCTGGGGTATCGGCATGGAGTACCTTCTGTATGGGCACCTGCCTTCAGTCCGCTGCCTGCTCCCCATCCGCGGCTCCCCCTGTGGCGGATACAGCACCTCCGGACCTGTCACTGGTGCCTCCAGAATTTCACGACCTGGGTATGGTATTTAGCAAATCGAAAGCTATGTCTCTTCCCCCGCATCGACCATATGACTGTGCCATCAACCTCCACCAGGGGGCTCCCCTGCCATCTGGTCGGCTCTACAGCCTGTCGGCGCCGGAGAAGGAGACCATGAATACATACCTGAAGGAATCTCTGAGCGCTGGGATTATTCGCCCATCGTCGTCACCCGTGGGGGCAGGGTTTTTCTTTGTCGGGAAAAAGGACGGATCCCTCCGCCCCTGCATAGACTACCGAGCGCTGAATGACATCACTGAGAGGGACCGTTACACCCTGCCCCTCATGGACACTGCCTTTCACTCCCTCCAGGGGGCGACCTGGTTTACCAAGCTGGATTTACGCAGCGCTTACCACCTCGTCCGGATCCGGGAGGGGGATGAATGGAAGACAGCCTTCCGTACCCCGAACGGCCACTTTGAGTATCTCGTCATGCCGTTCGGGCTGACCAACGCTCCTGCCGTCTTTCAGCGCCTCATTAATGACGTCCTCCGGGATTTCATCGGCCTTTTTGTGTTCGTCTACCTGGATGACATCCTTATCTTCTCCAGGTCCAGGGACGAGCACCAGGTCCATGTGAGGCGGGTCCTCCAAAGACTGCTGGAGAATCGTCTGTACGTGAAGGCTGAGAAATGCGAATTCTACGCTAGGACCACATCCTTCCTGGGATTCATCATCGCTCAAGATCAGGTGCTCCCAGACCCAGAGAAGGTGAAGGCGGTGGTGGAGTGGCCTACTCCCGCATGCCGGAAGCAGGTGCAACAGTTTGTTGGCTTCGCCAATTTTTACCGCCGCTTTGTCCCAAATTTCAGCTCGATCGCCGGACCGCTGACCCGCCTCATGTCCCCGAAGGTCCCGTTCCGGTGGACTGAAGAGGTCGCTGCTGCCTTTAGGGCGCTGAAGGCGGAGTTCTCCTCCTCCCGGGTCCTTCGCCAGGTCGACCCCGCGCTGCAGTGCATTGTGGAGGTGGACGCATCGGACACAGGAGTGGGAGCAGTGTTATCCCAGCGGTCACCTGACGATGGCGCCAAACGGCCGTGCGCCTTCTTCTCCCGGCGCCTGTCCCCGGCGGAGAGGAACTACGATGTGGGGGACAGAGAGCTCCTGGCCATTAAACTCGCCTTACAGGAGTGGCGCCACTGGCTAGAGGGGGCGGACCTGCCGTTTGTGGTCCTGACGGACCACAAGAACTTAGAGTATTTACGATCTGCCAAGCGCCTGAATGCCCGCCAGGCGCGCTGGTCTTTGTTCTTCGCCAGGTTCCGCTTCTCGATCACCTTCAGGCCGGGCTCCAAAAACGGCCTGCCTGACGCCCTCTCTAGGCAGTTCACCCCCGTGGAGGCTGAGGAGACGCCCCACACTATCCTGCCCAGGTCGTGCGTCCTCGGTGCCATCTCTTGGGACATTGAAGACAAGATCCGGAAGGCGCAGGAGGTGGAACCTGATCCTGGCGGCAGACCGGAGGGAAGACTGTTCGTCCCATCTGCGGTCCGAGGAGAGGTCATCCACTGGCTCCACACCTCCCGGCTCACCTGTCATCCCGGCACCTCTCGGATGATCAGCCTCCTCCAACGGTCCTTTTGGTGGCCAGGCCTGCGGAGGGATGCAGCCCGCTACGCCCGGGCTTGCCCAATCTGTGCCACCAGCAAGTCGGGAAATGCCCCCCCAGCGGGTCTGCTCCAGCCTCTGCCCGTCCCCGGCAGGCCCTGGTCGCACATCGCACTGGACTTCGTCACCGGACTCCCCGTTTCCAACTCGTTTGACACCGTCCTGACCATTGTGGACCGTTTCTCCAAGGCTGCGCACTTCATTCCCCTGCGAGGTCTCCCTACTGCCCTGGAGACGGCGGGCCTCCTCGTCCAACACGTGGTCAGGCTGCACGGGATTCCGGTGGACGTGGTCTCGGACCGGGGTCCCCAATTTTCATCCGAGGTTTGGAGATCCTTTTGTAACGCCATCGGAGCCAAGGTGAGCCTCTCCTCCGGCCATCACCCCCAGTCTAACGGGCAGTGTGAGAGGACCAATCAGGAGCTGGAGGCTGCGCTCCGCTGTGTTACTAGATCCAAGCCGACGTCCTGGAGCAACCATCTCGCCTGGGTGGAGTACGCCCACAACACCGCCCGCTCTTCTGCAACGGGGATGTCCCCCTTCAAGGCGTCCCTGGGTTACGACCCCCCGCTGTTTCCAGCGCAGGAGAACGAGGTGACTGTCCCCTCTGTTAGGGCGCACCTTAGGCAGTTCCGCTCCACCTGGGCTGCCGCGCGTCATGCGCTTTTACGCACAGCGGAGCGCAACAGGACCGTGGCGGACCGGCACAGAAGACCTGCCCCGGCGTACAGAGTTGGGCAACTCATGTATGTGTCTACCCAGGACGTCACATTAAAAGGCGAGAGGAGGAAGCTGGCACAGCGATTCATGGGTCCCTTTCCCATCACCCGGATCATCAACCCGGTGGCTGTGCGCGTGGCTATTCCCCCCTCCCTCCGCATCCATTCCACTTTCCATGTGTCGAAGGTGAAACTGGCAGTTACTGACCCCCTTTGCCCTCCTCCTGCAGCGCAACCCGCGCCCCGGATGATTGGTGGCCATCCGGCCTGGTCCGTCTCCTCCATCCTGGACTCCCGGCGCCGAGGTCGTGGGTTGCAATACCTGGTGGACTGGGAGGGCTATGGGCCTGAGCATCAACAATGGGTGCCCCCGTCGTTTGTGTTGGACCCATCGCTCATCGCGGACTTCCACCGAGCGCACCCGGATAAGCCATCGCCAGGAGGCGCTGCTAGAGGGGGGAGTACTGTCACGCCGCGCCATTCATCAGCGGCGCCACCTGCTCACGCACCTGACAATCATCAGCGGCGAGGGATAAAAGCCGTCTCGCCCGGAGGCTCGGCCTGAAGCCGTCAGACTTCGTCCCTCACCGTTGTGAGCATACTTCCCTTCAGCGTCACCATTTTGGTAAGAAGATCGCTTACCTCTTTTCTTCAGTCTTCTCCCCTGTGCACAGGTGGATTCCCCAGCGGCGGACATCTCCACTCCATCGCCCAATCCTCGCTGCTGTACGGAGCTCTCCAGGTGGCTGTCTTCCGGGCTTCGCCCCCTTGTTGTGCCAGCTGTCCTGACCCACCAAGTAAGTCCTTCTCTCGCCATAAATCCCTCCTGTGTTGGTGTATGCCCGTCACCCTCTCCCTGTGCTCTCTCCATAGGGTTGCTCGGCTGTACGGTCACCTGCCTCTGTGCCTGGAGCAGACACCATCACCAACACATTTACATCCCGCAGACACGCACTCATTCACTCCTGCTGTTAATAAACTCTTTGAACTACTCTAAGCCTGTGTGTGTGCGTCTCCTGAGCCGTGCGTTATGTCAGTCACTGGGCCAGGTTTTCCTTGATGGTCTTCCAGTGCTCTCAGAGGACCTTGTTGCCGGCTTGGATGCTCCACTGTCTCTGTCTGAGCTGCATACGGCGCTAATGAGCCTCCAGAATGGAAAATCACCAGGCATAGATGGTCTCTCTGTGGACTTTTTTAAGGAATTCTGGCCCCTGCTTGGTCCAGACCTGCTGGAGGTTCTCCAAGATAGCTTGGAAAGGGGGACCCTACCCACGACCTGCAGGAGGGCCATCATCACACTGTTGCCGAAAAAGGGGGACCTCCAGAGCCTAAAGAACTGGAGGCCAGTCTCTCTGCTCTGCACAGACTACAAGATTCTCTCAAAAGCTCTGGCCCGAAGACTGAGAAAGGTGATGAGCGAGCTCATTCATGTAGACCAGACTTACTGTGTGCCTGGCAGGCTGATTAGTGACAACGTCACTTTAATTCGGGATATTTTGGAGGTCTCTGGTTCATTGGCGGTAGAAACTGGTTTGATTTCAATTGACCAGGAAAAGGCGTTTGATCGGGTTGAACACCAATATTTATGGACAGTTTTAACAGCTTTTGGGTTCAGCCCAGGCTTCATAGCCAGGATACGGGTCTTGTACAGTGACATTGAGAGTGTGCTGAAGATAAATGGGGGCCTGTCTGCCCCTTTAAAAGTCCAGAGGGGGGTTCGGCAGGGCTGCCCTCTCTCAGGGATGCTGTACTCCCTCGCCATAGAGCCTTTGCTTCACTGCCTGAGAAGGGATCTATCAGGAGTTACTTTTCCTGGCTGTGACACCACGTTCAAGCTGTCGGCCTATGCAGATGATGTAGTCATTCTGCTAAACAAGCAGAGTGACATTGACGTTCTGGTTAGGAGTGTCAATCTTTTTGGCCAACTTTCCTCTGCAAAGATAAACTGGGGAAAAAGCGAGGCTCTGATGGTAGGGGAGAAACTAGAAAATCAGCTTACGCTGCCGGGTGGGTTGATTTGGAAAAAAGGAGGTTTTAAGTATCTTGGTGTCTTTATTGGAAATCAGCAGTTTGAGCAAAAAAATTGGGATGGGGTCATAGAGAAGATTAACGGGAGACTAAACAAGTGGAAGTGGCTAATGTCAAGAATATCTTTTAGAGGAAGAGTGCTCATTTTAAATAATCTTGTTTCCTCATCCCTGTGGCACCGCCTCATGTGCATGGACCCCCCTGCTGGTTTGTTGTCCAAAATTCAGTCTGTTTTGGTGGACTTTTTTGGGGGGGGTGGACTCCACTGGTTTCCTCAAGCCCTGTTATTTCTTCCCAAAGAGGAGGGGGGGGGGGCAAGGAGTGATTCATTTAGCTAGTAGAGGTGCTGCTTTTAGACTGACTTTCATACAGAGACTGCTGACGGGCCCCCAGGACCTGGTATGGAGGCCTTTGGCCTGTGTTATTTTACAGAGAGTCCTTGGGCTTGGGCTAGACCTCCCTGTGTTTTTAATGGATTTTAAGAACTCTAATGCACTGTCTTTACCCAGTTTTTACCGCAGTCTCTTTTCAGTGTGGACTCTTTTTAAAAAACAAAGAGGGCCATGCGATTCCCTCTACTGGTTGTTGAGGGAGCCGCTGGTTTTTGGTGGTCGCCTTGGTGTCCTGCCGGGAGTTGGAAGGACCTTCCTTGATAGGCTGTGTTCCAGGAACATTCTCACTCTGAAGCAAGTGGTGGAACTGGCTGGTCCTGGCCTCAACAACGCCTCAGCTTTAGCAGCTCATCTTGGTGTCAGGTCGAATTGTTTCATCGATGGTCTTCTTGCACACTGGAAACAGGAGCTTCATGGACTTGAGCACTCCCTACTCTTGGACTTTAGCAATGGCACGCTGCAGCCAGAAAGCACTGACCCCTTTCCCTCTCTCACGCTCTATATGGACTTTGACGTCGCTCCTTGCTCCTTACTGGCATTCTGTGCTCCCACTGGTGTGGACTTTGGAGGAGCCAGTGGTAAGGCACTCTACAGACTGGTGGTGATGGCACTCAACAAGGACCGATTGAACACCTGTGTGGACACTCCTTGGAGAGCCTATTTTAAACTAGGAAAAGGGCATCGGCCTGCCTGGAGGGCTCTTTACAAAGCCCCTCTCCCTAAGAGGCAAGGAGACTTACAGTGGAGGGTCCTGCATGGTATTATAGCTGTCAATGCTTTTGTTTCTGTGATTAACAGCAGTGTCAGTGATCAGTGTGTTTTTTGTTCCTCTAGGGAGACTGTTTTTCATTGTTTTATTGAATGTCAGCGCCTGAGTGGCCTCTTTGAACTTCTCACAAAACGTTTTCATATTTTTAAGGAAGTTTTCTCTAAGCAGGTTTTCATTTGTGGTTTTATGTACAATTGTCGTTTTAAGCAGAAGTGTCAACTACTGAACTTTGTTTTAGGACAGGCAAAGTTGGCTATCTATGTAAGCCGGAGAAGAAAACTTGAAAATGTTGAGAATGATGTTGATGTCAAAATTTTATTTGTGAGGCTACTTAAAGCCAGAATCAGGCTGGACTTTCAGTTTTTTATGGGGAATGGGGATGTGGAAGGTTTCAGGACCCTCTGGTCCCTGGAGAATGTCCTCTGTTCAGTTCATGATGGACAGCTTTTTTTGGGGCGTTTTTTGGGGGATTAATTTTCTGTGTAACATAGCATGATATAGAAATTGTATTGACTGATGGACAAGTGTGTTTATTAAAGATCTTTTAAAAATCAAATCTCTCTCTCTCTCTCTCTCTCTCTCCCTCTCTCTCTCTCTCTCTCTATTTCTTGCTCTCCCAAAGGGGGCGGGCGAGGTTCTCTCTCTCTCTCTCTCTCTGGAGGGTGGAAATAGGGAACTCCGTGGTCTATTGGACTTTTTTTTCGTTTTTCCATCACTGCCTGCATAATAAACTTTTGTTTTTTGGGGAGGAGGATGGCGACCTTGGAAATGCCACCTCCATCTATCCACCAGGGGGTGCGGATCGTTCCCCCGGACGACACTGTTACTGTGAAGGGGGTCCTTATGGCTGTGCGTGCCCAGGTGGGACCTGCTGCGATCCGCTATGCGTCCAGGATGAATAGGGCTGTAGTTATGTTTCTGGCTACTGAGGAGGATGTCCACGCTCTGGTTGCGAGCGGTATTGTAATCGGGGACGTGTATGTACAGGTGTCCCCCTTGGCAGTTCCATCAACGCTTATCACCGTCTCGGGTGTTCCACCTTTCATTACTGACGAGCAGTTGGCGGCGGAGCTCCGCAGATTGCAGGCGGACTGCAGGCGGATTGCAGGAAGTTTGCGGGCCCGTTTAGACACATCAGTTTGGGAATCAGGGAAGCCGTCTTAAACCATGTGAAATCACTCAGGCGACAGGTGTTCATGTTTCTAGACTCGCCCACTCAGACTCTGGAAGTGTCCTTCAGGGTCAAACACGGGGACGGCTACTATATAGTGTATGCGAGCTCGGGACAGATGAAGTGTTTTGAATGTGGCGATGTGGGCCATAAACGTTTCGCCTGCCCGCACAGGCGCCTGGCGGGGGGCTCTGGCGGAGCCCGGCGGGGCCATACAGCCTGCCAGTGAGGCCTCCGCACCCACCGCAACTGCGGACGGCGTTGCGGGGCCTTCCGCCGCTCCTGCTCCGGAGCCTGCCGCTGTGGCTGTGGACAGTTGGCCTGTGGCGCCCGCGGCGCGGCCTGCAGCTGGGGGCGTGACTGGCGATGCCGCACAAGCGGTCGATGACGTTGACTCAGCATCGCACTGTGTGACATCAGTGGCTGTGCTTCCGCAGCCTGCTGTAACTTCAGAGCAGCAGGCGGAAAAACGCTGGTCGCCTGATATAGGCGCCTCCCCGGAACACGTGACTGATGAAGGATCAGCTGCACCAGCTGACGTGCCAGCTGAATCTAACGGTCAGCAGAGTTGTGCTGACGGGGGAATGGAGTGTGAAACTGACACAGAGTGTGCTAGAAATGAGTTTATTGGGGCAAATGGCGATGCCACTGCGCATTTGTATTCACTAGACGAAATAAATGCTTTCCTGGATGGGACCTATAATAATAGGGCCGTTAACGTCGCTGATTACTTCAGTGACACTGACAATTTCATTCGGTCTGTTAATGTACTGAGGAAGGAGGTTGGTGTTGACCTCCTGGATGAAAGAAAACGCTTCCGCCTGAAGAAGCACCTCGCAGCCCTGCGTAAATCAGCAGGGGGACAAAAGGCCAAGCGCGCAAAGATGGAATGATTTCCATGGCAAAGCACGATGCTCCTCACAAATATCGCCATAATGCAGAACATACAATTAGGGACCTTAAACATCAATGGTGGGAGGGGTAATCATAAGAGGGGATTCGTTAGTGACCTGTTCAAACGGAAAGGTCTCAAACATTTTGTTTTTGCAGGAAATTCATACCACTTCGGCGGATGAAGTCGACTGGGGCTTGTGGTGGAAAGGCCCTTTTTCACTCAGTCACGGCACCAATCTAAGTGCAGGAGTGGGCATTTTGTTTGGGGAATCAGCAAATGCACAAATTTTAACGGTGGTGGAGATAGTGAGGGGCATGCTGCTTCTCGTTAGGGCGCAAGTAGGGGATTCCATGTTTTGCCTGGTTAATGTTTACGCGCCAAACCACGGCGCAGAAAGGGTTGCCTTTTTCAATATAATGACTACTGAGTTGCAGCGCTATCACCAAGAACAACTTGTTGTTGCTGGTGATTTCAACTGTACCTTGGACTTCACTGTAGATCGCACTAATGCAGAAACTCATCTGCAGTCTTCTAGAATCTTGGAAAATTTCACTGTGCAGTTCGACTTAGTGGACACGTGGAGGTCTAAAAATGCAAATGCGAGACGGTATACCTGGGTCAGGGTCACTGACGGTGTGGTCAGTGCTGCTAGATTAGACAGGATATATATATGTTTCTAGAACCTGTTGCCCCGGCCTCCTTCACAGTAACATAAGTCCCGTCGGTTTCACGGATCATCACCTGGCTACAGCGGGGTTACTGAACTCACCAGGGAAACGGGCAAACTCATATTGGCACTTCAATAATAAGCTCCTACAGGACAACGCCTTTTGTCAGTATTTTGTGTTCTTCTGGGAACGCTGGAGGACCACAAAAGCTCGTTTTGGTTCCCTCGAACAGTGGTGGGAAGTTGGCAAAGTGCAAATTTGCCTTTTTTGTCAACGGTACGCTGTGTACTCAACTGCCATCATCAACGCCAAGGTCAGTGAACTAGAGGACGCTGTCAAGAGGCTGGAGGCCAGCTTGGTTACGGGTCGGGATTCTACCGCTGGCCCTTTGCTGCAGGAGAAGAGATCGGCCCTGCGCACATTCATGCAGGGCAGAGTGGAGGGGGCGCTAGTGAGGTCATGCTTCACTCGCCTGCAGGACATGGATGCACCAACGTCCTTCTTCTTCAATTTGGAAAAGTCTACTGCGAAAAAGAAGTTGATGGCTTGCTTGACACTTCCAGATGGTCGCCTGACTACGAACCCATATGAGATGCAGCGCCATGCAGTGGATTACTACGGGGCCCTGTTTGCTGCAGGAACGTGTTGCAAAGAATCTCAAAATCAGCTCTTTAAGGTCCTTCTGGTGCTTGGCCAGGACGACAGGGCCGCTCTGGACTGTGCCCTGACTTTGGATGAGTTGACTGTGGCTGTGAATCAGATGGCGCTGGGACGCGCGCCTGGACTTGATGGCCTTTCTTCAGAATTTTTTAAGCATTTTTGGAATGTTATTGGACCAGACTTCTATGACGTTCTGACTGCCTGTTACAGGGAAGGAACGTTACCTGTCTCCTGCCGCCGTGCAGTGCTGTCTCTGTTGCCAAAGCAGGGGGACTTGGCCCTGCTGAAAAACTGGAGGCCTGTGGCTCTTCTTTGCATGGACTACAAGGTGCTTTCCAAGGCCCTGGCTAACAGACTGAACACTGTCTTGGGTTTGATTGTGGATAAGGATCAAACATATTGTATTCCTGACCGGAACATTATGGACAATGTTTTCCTCATACGTGACGTTCTCCAGCTCAGTAAATGTCATGACTTACAGTTTGGAATTGTGTCTTTGGACCAGGAAAAGGCCTTTGATAGGGTTGACCATTCCTATTTGTTTTCTACCCTGAGGGGGTTTGGTTTTGGAAATGTGTTTTTGAGGTGGGTCAATCTGCTATACACTGGAGCTGAGTGTTTGGTGAAAGTGGGGGCGGGCCTGAGTCGGCCAATCCCTGTACACCGGGGAATACGCCAGGGGTGTCCACTCTCGGGTCAGCTGTACAGCTTGGCTATTGAGCCTTTGCTGTGCAGGTTGCGCGCTTGGCTGGGTGGTCTGGTTCTGCCGGGGCAATCAAGCTGTGGCCGCCCGATTGTCTTGTCTGCTTATACGGATGATGTCAACGTTTTCATCACCTCCCACGGGGATGTGCAGCGTCTGGTGGACACTTTGACAGTTTATGAAAGAGCATCTTCTGCACGGGTTAATTGGGCCAAGAGTGAGGGTCTATTGGTGGGCCGCTGGTCGCGTCAAGGCGTCCCTCGCCTACCCGGCGGCCTTCAGTGGGGGACGGCTGGTCTCAAAGTGTTGGGGGTTTTTCTGGGTATGGAGACTTTTGAACGAAAGAACTGGGAGGGTGTTAAGGACAAGGTGTGTGCTCGCTTTTCGAAATGGAAATGGTTGCTACCACAGCTGTCATATAGGCTGCACGGTGGCGCAGTGGTTTAGCACTGTGGCAGCACAGTTTTACCCTCGGCCGGGGGATCGCGGGGATCATGAGATCGTGGGTTCGATCCCAGCCCCCGACCAACAGTGAGCTGTGTGGAGTTTGCATGTTCTCCCCGTGTTGCGTGGGTTTACTCCGGGATTTCTCCGGTTTCCTCCCGCATACCAAAAACATGTAGGTTTAGGGCGCTCGCGCACGCAGCGACCAGCAGCCGGTGGCTTGTCACCAGACTGCAAACCAAGTCTACCTACGGGTACAAATAAGTAACAAAAAAAAAAATATAGGGGCAGGGTTCTGGTCGCGAATAATCTGGTTGCCTCGGCTCTCTGGCATAGGCTGGTGGCTTTGACACCGCCCAGGAGTCTCGTGGAGGAGATTCAGAAGACAATCGTGGACTTCTTTTGGTCTGGTCGCCACTGGGTCCGTGCACCAGTTCTCTACCTGCCTGTGGCCGAGGCGGGACAGGGCCTGGTGGACATACATTCCAAGATCGCCAGCTTCAGGCTTCAAACTGCACAACAACTCCTTTACGGATGCGGACCCTGCTGGATGGACATTGCTAAACTGCTCTTGAGGAGAGTGGGTCGCTTGGGCTATGATAAGCAGCTCTTCCTCGTGACATCTGGGGAGGTGGACCTTACTGGACTATCTGCTTGTTACACGTCCGTTTTGCATGCATGGCGAGTCTTCAACATGGCCCACATCCGTGATGAGACGCCGGGCATATGGCTGTTCGAGGAACCACTGTTTTTCAATCGATTCATCGAAGCTGAGGTGCTGCAGTCTGTCAGTCTGCGGAGTGGTTTGCGGGAGGCACACTGTACCAAGCTTGGTCATCTTATGAGGATGTCGACCACATCAATGGAAACACTGAGGCGGAGTGCCAACATTACATCTGTCAGACTGCTGCAAAGGGTGGTGGAGGACGTGTGCACCGCCCTGCCACAACCGCTTCGAGCGTTTGCGACAAACCGCACTCTTTCCAATCAATGGGATGAGGACACTGCGTCCACCTTTCCTGCACTTTCCGTAACACCAGCTGTGGGGGAGTGGCAGGGAGGAGAGGATCACCTACTGGCCTTCAGGATTCCTCGCCTGGGCAAGTTCCAGTTTGTCGGCACAAGGGCGGTGTATCACATCTGTGTGAAGGTTCTGAATCTGCGCTCTCTGAAGGATGTCACGAAGTTGAGGTGGGCGGGTTGTTTGGGGCCAGGGGTCTCCCCAAAAGGCAGCTGGCGGTGCATGTACAAGCAACCTATTGAGAAACGCACAGCAGATCTCCAGTGGAGGATTGTGCATGGGGCAATAGCCACGAATAAATACAGGGCACACCTTGATCCGACTGTGGGGGGGGAATGTTTGTTTTGTTCCCAAGTTGAGACCCTCGACCATTTGTTTGTCCACTGTTTTCATTTATCTGGACTTTGTGAGATTTTGCGCGAGTGGTTTCGGGCTTTGGCTGAACGTTTCTCTTTTGGTCTGTTCATTTATGGTCCGAAGTATAAAGTGGCAAGGAAGGCTGCCCACACTTTGATGAACTTCCTATCTGGTACTGCTAAGCTTGCCATCTGGCTGACAAGGAAAAATCAGGTAAGCAATGCTGGCAATGTGGATCCTGTGTCCGCTTTCAAGGTCTTGTTGAAAGTCAGACTACGGGTGGAGTTCTCTTACTATCAAATGGTGGACAATTTGGAGGCATTCATCAATAGATGGGCTGTAGGGAATGTTTTGTGTTCAGTGGGTCAGAGGGATGAGTTATGTTTGCACTTTTGAGATGTGAGTTATGTTTGCACTTTTGAGATGTGACACACTTGGACAAGTGATATTGGTCGTTTTGCAATTTCGGAATGTGCAATAAAGCCTTTTTTAAAAGTCAAAGTCTCTCTCTCTCTCTCTCTCTCTCTCCTCTCTCTCTCTCTCGTGCGCATGTGTGGGCGTTTGTGGGAGCAGGGGTGTGGAGTGGTGTCGAGTGAGTACTTTAAACTTTGTATTTTCTAACTTTTTCTCTATCTTGTGTGTTTGAGGTGTGTGTGTTTAATATAGTGGTTTGAGTGTGTGTGTGCTGGGGTGTGAGTGTTGGAGTGAGTGTGTGGGGGAACGGTAGCTTCTGCTGCCGTTTTTTCCCGGCCGGCATCATGCCGGTGATTGATGGTGGTGTGGAGTTTGAGCGCTTAACCCGGCGTCATGGTGTGAGAATCCTCCCGACAGTTCCCTGTTCTGTGGAGGAGGCCAGCCTCGCTGTAGGACAGGTGGTTGGGCATGGCAGCATAAAATCAGCATCGAGGATGAACAGCGCAATTGTGATCTTTCTGGATTCGACTGAAAAAGCTGATCAGGTGGTGGCACAGGGAGTGGTCATAGGTGACACTTTTACTCCCGTTTTACCGCTGGCGAATCCGTCTAGGAGGATCACCATCTCAAACGCTCCTCCTTTCGTTAAAAATGATCAGCTGATTAGAGAGTTGTCCCGTTTTGGCCAGGTTGTGTCCCCTATCAGAATGGTCTCTCTGGGTAGTAAATCACCCCTGCTGAAGCATGTTGTATGTCATAGGAGGCAGTGTTTCATGGTGTTGAAAGACAGCTCTGCTGAACTGAATGCGTCTTTTAATTTCAGGATTGACGGCTTTAGCTACTTGGTGTTTGCAACATCTGAAACCATGAAGTGTTTTGCGTGTGGCGCAGAAGGCCATCTTATTAGGTCATGTCCTGAAAAGGCGAACACAAAGAGCACTGGCGGTAAGAAAGGTGACGCCGCTGTTTCTGGTGGTCCGGAGGGTAGCGCTACATGTGGTGCGGCGGATGCCGCTGCGGCGCCCGCTTCTGCTGGGGCGGTCGCGGGCGCGGGCGCGGCCGCTTCTACTTCTGCTTCTACTTCTGCGGGGGCGTCCGCGTCCGCGTCCGCGTCCGCTTGTGCTGGGGCGGCCGCGGCCGCCTCTGCTGGGGTGGCCGCGGCGGGCGCGGTAGTTGCCCCCCCAAACAGTGATGGTGGGGAATTTCTGTCTGGCGGCAGCTCTGATCATTGTGACGAGCCTGTCGCCCGGGGTAAACAGGTGGAGGGTGTAAGTAAAAGTGCAGTTAAACGAAGGAACGTGAATGAATAGACTTTGCAGGCGGGGGAGGAGCGGTTTGAGGCTGTAGGGGACACACAGAGCAAACACTGCATGACAAACGTTGCAGTTCATGAAGAAATGCAGGAATGTAGTTTTGCTGAAGAGGATCCTTTTAAAGCTGCACAAAAAAGAAAAAGTGCTGAAAACTTACAGAGCTCTGCTAAATCTAGTAGGGTTGGGAAGTTAGATTTACTAGATGAGAGCGTCTCTGACGAAAGTGGAGCTGAGTCTGAAATGATGCAGACGCAGGAGGAGCAAAGCTCCTATTGTTTTTCCAAAATTAGGCAATTTCTCCAGGTGACCAAGGGGAGCAGAGCTGTGAAAGTGGAAAATTACTTTCCAGATCTGGAGTTATTTGTGGCATCAGCTCGAAAGCTGATGAAACTGAATGATGGGAATGAGACTTTTACTGATCAGGAAATTTTTCGTTTAAAGAAACTGGTTGTCAAACTGAAATCACAAATTACTAACAGTCATGTTGACTCTTAGTTTGTTTCTTCCCTTTTATGCTATGTGTGTGTTTTTTTACTGTACCCTATTTTTATCCTTTTTAATGCCCCACCTTAGAATTGGCACTCTCAATATTAATGGGGCCAGGGATGATGTAAAAAGGGCCTCTGTATACAAGCTTTTTAATTTAAAGAAACTTGACGTGCTGATGGTCCAGGAGACTCACAGCACTGTGGACATTGAGAGCCATTGGAGAAAAGAGTGGGATGGCTGCATTTTTTTTAGCCACAAATCCAGTAGCAGTGGGGGGGTGGCTGTACTTTTCTCTAGGGGTTGTGTGCCTGTCTCTTATGAGGTTGAAGAGGTGGTGAGAGGTCATTTCCTCTTATTAAAGGTACAGTTTGAAAACGTGAACTTCGTTTTTATAAACGTGTATGTGCCAACACAGAGAGCAGAGAGGATCAGGGTCTTTGACGTGCTTTCGGATACGGTTAAGTCCTGTGATCCAAATAGTTTTTTATTTCTGGGGGGTGATTTTAACTGTACATTAAACCACAGACTAGACAGGAACCATCAGGAGCCTCACCCTGCTTCTGCCAATAGGCTGAGAGAACTGGTGAAAACACATGAAATGGCCGATGTGTGGAGATCACATCATGGGGACCAGAGGCAGTACACCTGGAGCCATGTCAAAGATAACCTTTTATCTATGGCTAGGTTAGACCGTTTTTATGGTTTTAAACATCAAATGAGTGTTTTTAAAAATAGTTGTATCTGTCCTGTTGGTTTCACTGATCACTGCCTGCTGTTTTGTTCTGTGTTTATTGAAAATGTAAAGTGTAAGAGTGCTTTTTGGCATTTTAACAATACACTTTTAAATGATGTGTTTTTTAAAGAGGTTTTTCATGATGTTTGGAAGTCACACAGGGAACAAAAACCCTCTTTTAGTTCTCTCCAATTGTGGTGGGATTTTGGTAAGGCCCAGATAAAACAACTCTGCCAACAGTACACTCAAAATGTCACTCGTAGCTTGACCCAATCCTTGAAAGTTCTGGAGACTGAGGTGGTAGAACTAGAGGAGTTGCTCAGTTCTACAGGAAAACAGGAGCACTTAGAGGCTCTCAAGTCAAAAAGGTCAGCCTTGGCTAGCTTGCTAGGGGTCACCGCACAGGGTGCTCTGGTCCGCTCACGCTACATGGATGTAGCTCTGATGGACTCGCCCTCCCAGTACTTTTTTGGACTGGAGGGGAAAAATGGACAGAGAAAGCTCATTCACTCCTTGTTGGGCGATGACGGGAGAACAATCTCCACAGCAGCAGAGATCAGGAAACACGCTGCTAGCTTTTACAGTGAATTGTTTAGAGCAGAGTGGAGGGAGGACACGTCACTGGGCCAGGTTTTCCTTGATGGTCTTCCAGTGCTCTCAGAGGACCTTGTTGCCGGCTTGGATGCTCCACTGTCTCTGTCTGAGCTGCATACGGCGCTAATGAGCCTCCAGAATGGAAAATCACCAGGCATAGATGGTCTCTCTGTGGACTTTTTTAAGGAATTCTGGCCCCTGCTTGGTCCAGACCTGCTGGAGGTTCTCCAAGATAGCTTGGAAAGGGGGACCCTACCCACGACCTGCAGGAGGGCCATCATCACACTGTTGCCGAAAAAGGGGGACCTCCAGAGCCTAAAGAACTGGAGGCCAGTCTCTCTGCTCTGCACAGACTACAAGATTCTCTCAAAAGCTCTGGCCCGAAGACTGAGAAAGGTGATGAGCGAGCTCATTCATGTAGACCAGACTTACTGTGTGCCTGGCAGGCTGATTAGTGACAACGTCACTTTAATTCGGGATATTTTGGAGGTCTCTGGTTCATTGGCGGTAGAAACTGGTTTGATTTCAATTGACCAGGAAAAGGCGTTTGATCGGGTTGAACACCAATATTTATGGACAGTTTTAACAGCTTTTGGGTTCAGCCCAGGCTTCATAGCCAGGATACGGGTCTTGTACAGTGACATTGAGAGTGTGCTGAAGATAAATGGGGGCCTGTCTGCCCCTTTAAAAGTCCAGAGGGGGGTTCGGCAGGGCTGCCCTCTCTCAGGGATGCTGTACTCCCTCGCCATAGAGCCTTTGCTTCACTGCCTGAGAAGGGATCTATCAGGAGTTACTTTTCCTGGCTGTGACACCACGTTCAAGCTGTCGGCCTATGCAGATGATGTAGTCATTCTGCTAAACAAGCAGAGTGACATTGACGTTCTGGTTAGGAGTGTCAATCTTTTTGGCCAACTTTCCTCTGCAAAGATAAACTGGGGAAAAAGCGAGGCTCTGATGGTGGGGGAGAAACTAGAAAATCAGCTTACGCTGCCGGGTGGGTTGATTTGGAAAAAAGGAGGTTTTAAGTATCTTGGTGTCTTTATTGGAAATCAGCAGTTTGAGCAAAAAAATTGGGATGGGGTCATAGAGAAGATTAACGGGAGACTAAACAAGTGGAAGTGGCTAATGTCAAGAATATCTTTTAGAGGAAGAGTGCTCATTTTAAATAATCTTGTTTCCTCATCCCTGTGGCACCGCCTCATGTGCATGGACCCCCCTGCTGGTTTGTTGTCCAAAATTCTGTCTGTTTTGGTGGACTTTTTTTGGGGGGGTGGACTCCACTGGGTTCCTCAAGCCCTGTTATTTCTTCCCAAAGAGGAGGGGGGGGGGCAAGGAGTGATTCATTTAGCTAGTAGAGGTGCTGCTTTTAGACTGACTTTCATACAGAGACTGCTGACGGGCCCCCAGGACCTGGTATGGAGGCCTTTGGCCTGTGTTATTTTACAGAGAGTCCTTGGGCTTGGGCTAGACCTCCCTGTGTTTTTAATGGATTTTAAGAACTCTAATGCACTGTCTTTACCCAGTTTTTACCGCAGTCTCTTTTCAGTGTGGACTCTTTTTAAAAAACAAAGAGGGCCATGCGATTCCCTCTACTGGTTGTTGAGGGAGCCGCTGGTTTTTGGTGGTCGCCTTGGTGTCCTGCCGGGAGTTGGAAGGACCTTCCTTGATAGGCTGTGTTCCAGGAACATTCTCACTCTGAAGCAAGTGGTGGAACTGGCTGGTCCTGGCCTCAACAACGCCTCAGCTTTAGCAGCTCATCTTGGTGTCAGGTCGAATCGTTTCATCGATGGTCTTCTTGCACACTGGAAACAGGAGCTTCATGGACTTGAGCACTCCCTACTCTTGGACTTTAGCAATGGCACGCTGCAGCCAGAAAGCACTGACCCCTTTCCCTCTCTCACGCTCTATATGGACTTTGACGTCGCTCCTTGCTCCTTACTGGCATTCTGTGCTCCCACTGGTGTGGACTTTGGAGGAGCCAGTGGTAAGGCACTCTACAGACTGGTGGTGATGGCACTCAACAAGGACCGATTGAACACCTGTGTGGACACTCCTTGGAGAGCCTATTTTAAACTAGGAAAAGGGCATCGGCCTGCCTGGAGGGCTCTTTACAAAGCCCCTCTCCCTAAGAGACATGGAGACTTACAGTGGAGGGTCCTGCATGGTATTATAGCTGTCAATGCTTTTGTTTCTGTGATTAACAGCAGTGTCAGTGATCAGTGTGTTTTTTGTTCCTCTAGGGAGACTGTTTTTCATTGTTTTATTGAATGTCAGCGCCTGAGTGGCCTCTTTGAACTTCTCACAAAACGTTTTCATATTTTTAAGGAAGTTTTCTCTAAGCAGGTTTTCATTTGTGGTTTTATGTACAATTGTCGTTTTAAGCAGAAGTGTCAACTACTGAACTTTGTTTTAGGACAGGCAAAGTTGGCTATCTATGTAAGCCGGAGAAGAAAACTTGAAAATGTTGAGAATGATGTTGATGTCAAAATTTTATTTGTGAGGCTACTTAAAGCCAGAATCAGGCTGGACTTTCAGTTTTTTATGGGGAATGGGGATGTGGAAGGTTTCAGGACCCTCTGGTCCCTGGAGAATGTCCTCTGTTCAGTTCATGATGGACAGCTTTTTTTGGGGCGTTTTTTGGGGGATTAATTTTCTGTGTAACATAGCATGATATAGAAATTGTATTGACTGATGGACAAGTGTGTTTATTAAAGATCTTTTAAAAATCAAAATCTCTCTCTCTCTCTCTCTCTCTCTCTCTCTCTCTCTCTCTCTCTCTCTATTTCTTGCTCTCCCAAAGGGGGCGGGCGAGGTTCTCTCTCTCTCTCTCTCTCTGGAAGGTGGAAATAGGGAACTCCGTGGTCTATTGGACTTTTTTTTCGTTTTTCCATCACTGCCTGCATAATAAACTTTTGTTTTTTGGGGAGGAGGATGGCGACCTTGGAAATGCCACCTCCATCTATCCACCAGGGGGTGCGGATCGTTCCCCCGGACGACACTGTTACTGTGAAGGGGGTCCTTATGGCTGTGCGTGCCCAGGTGGGACCTGCTGCGATCCGCTATGCGTCCAGGATGAATAGGGCTGTAGTTATGTTTCTGGCTACTGAGGAGGATGTCCACGCTCTGGTTGCGAGCGGTATTGTAATCGGGGACGTGTATGTACAGGTGTCCCCCTTGGCAGTTCCATCAACGCTTATCACCGTCTCGGGTGTTCCACCTTTCATTACTGACGAGCAGTTGGCGGCGGAGCTCCGCAGATTGCAGGCGGACTGCAGGCGGATTGCAGGAAGTTTGCGGGCCCGTTTAGACACATCAGTTTGGGAATCAGGGAAGCCGTCTTAAACCATGTGAAATCACTCAGGCGACAGGTGTTCATGTTTCTAGACTCGCCCACTCAGACTCTGGAAGTGTCCTTCAGGGTCAAACACGGGGACGGCTACTATATAGTGTATGCGAGCTCGGGACAGATGAAGTGTTTTGAATGTGGCGATGTGGGCCATAAACGTTTCGCCTGCCCGCACAGGCGCCTGGCGGGGGGCTCTGGCAGAGCCCGGCGGGGCCGTACAGCCTGCCAGTGAGGCCTCCGCACCCACCGCAACTGCGGACGGCGTTGCGGGGCCTTCCGCCGCTCCTGCTCCGGAGCCTGCCGCTGTGGCTGTGGACAGTTGGCCTGTGGCGCCCGCGGCGCGGCCTGCAGCTGGGGGCGTGACTGGCGATGCCGCACAAGCGGTCGATGACGTTGACTCAGCATCGCACTGTGTGACATCAGTGGCTGTGCTTCCGCAGCCTGCTGTAACTTCAGAGCAGCAGGCGGAAAAACGCTGGTCGCCTGATATAGGCGCCTCCCCGGAACACGTGACTGATGAAGGATCAGCTGCACCAGCTGACGTGCCAGCTGAATCTAACGGTCAGCAGAGTTGTGCTGACGGGGGAATGGAGTGTGAAACTGACACAGAGTGTGCTAGAAATGAGTTTATTGGGGCAAATGGCGATGCCACTGCGCATTTGTATTCACTAGACGAAATAAATGCTTTCCTGGATGGGACCTATAATAATAGGGCCGTTAACGTCGCTGATTACTTCAGTGACACTGACAATTTCATTCGGTCTGTTAATGTACTGAGGAAGGAGGTTGGTGTTGACCTCCTGGATGAAAGAAAACGCTTCCGCCTGAAGAAGCACCTCGCAGCCCTGCGTAAATCAGCAGGGGGACAAAAGGCCAAGCGCGCAAAGATGGAATGATTTCCATGGCAAAGCACGATGCTCCTCACAAATATCGCCATAATGCAGAACATACAATTAGGGACCTTAAACATCAATGGTGGGAGGGGTAATCATAAGAGGGGATTCGTTAGTGACCTGTTCAAACGGAAAGGTCTCAAACATTTTGTTTTTGCAGGAAATTCATACCACTTCGGCGGATGAAGTCGACTGGGGCTTGTGGTGGAAAGGCCCTTTTTCACTCAGTCACGGCACCAATCTAAGTGCAGGAGTGGGCATTTTGTTTGGGGAATCAGCAAATGCACAAATTTTAACGGTGGTGGAGATAGTGAGGGGCATGCTGCTTCTCGTTAGGGCGCAAGTAGGGGATTCCATGTTTTGCCTGGTTAATGTTTACGCGCCAAACCACGGCGCAGAAAGGGTTGCCTTTTTCAATATAATGACTACTGAGTTGCAGCGCTATCACCAAGAACAACTTGTTGTTGCTGGTGATTTCAACTGTACCTTGGACTTCACTGTAGATCGCACTAATGCAGAAACTCATCTGCAGTCTTCTAGAATCTTGGAAAATTTCACTGTGCAGTTCGACTTAGTGGACACATGGAGGTCTAAAAATGCAAATGCGAGACGGTATACCTGGGTCAGGGTCACTGACGGTGTGGTCAGTGCTGCTAGATTAGACAGGATATATATATGTTTCTAGAACCTGTTGCCCCGGCCTCCTTCACAGTAACATAAGTCCCGTCGGTTTCACGGATCATCACCTGGCTACAGCGGGGTTACTGAACTCACCAGGGAAACGGGCAAACTCATATTGGCACTTCAATAATAAGCTCCTACAGGACAACGCCTTTTGTCAGTATTTTGTGTTCTTCTGGGAACGCTGGAGGACCACAAAAGCTCGTTTTGGTTCCCTCGAACAGTGGTGGGAAGTTGGCAAAGTGCAAATTTGCCTTTTTTGTCAACGGTACGCTGTGTACTCAACTGCCATCATCAACGCCAAGGTCAGTGAACTAGAGGACGCTGTCAAGAGGCTGGAGGCCAGCTTGGTTACGGGTCGGGATTCTACCGCTGGCCCTTTGCTGCAGGAGAAGAGATCGGCCCTGCGCACATTCATGCAGGGCAGAGTGGAGGGGGCGCTAGTGAGGTCATGCTTCACTCGCCTGCAGGACATGGATGCACCAACGTCCTTCTTCTTCAATTTGGAAAAGTCTACTGCGAAAAAGAAGTTGATGGCTTGCTTGACACTTCCAGATGGTCGCCTGACTACGAACCCATATGAGATGCAGCGCCATGCAGTGGATTACTACGGGGCCCTGTTTGCTGCAGGAACGTGTTGCAAAGAATCTCAAAATCAGCTCTTTAAGGTCCTTCTGGTGCTTGGCCAGGACGACAGGGCCGCTCTGGACTGTGCCCTGACTTTGGATGAGTTGACTGTGGCTGTGAATCAGATGGCGCTGGGACGCGCGCCTGGACTTGATGGCCTTTCTTCAGAATTTTTTAAGCATTTTTGGAATGTTATTGGACCAGACTTCTATGACGTTCTGACTGCCTGTTACAGGGAAGGAACGTTACCTGTCTCCTGCCGCCGTGCAGTGCTGTCTCTGTTGCCAAAGCAGGGGGACTTGGCCCTGCTGAAAAACTGGAGGCCTGTGGCTCTTCTTTGCATGGACTACAAGGTGCTTTCCAAGGCCCTGGCTAACAGACTGAACACTGTCTTGGGTTTGATTGTGGATAAGGATCAAACATATTGTATTCCTGACCGGAACATTATGGACAATGTTTTCCTCATACGTGACGTTCTCCAGCTCAGTAAATGTCATGACTTACAGTTTGGAATTGTGTCTTTGGACCAGGAAAAGGCCTTTGATAGGGTTGACCATTCCTATTTGTTTTCTACCCTGAGGGGGTTTGGTTTTGGAAATGTGTTTTTGAGGTGGGTCAATCTGCTATACACTGGAGCTGAGTGTTTGGTGAAGGTGGGGGCGGGCCTGAGTCGGCCAATCCCTGTACACCGGGGAATACGCCAGGGGTGTCCACTCTCGGGTCAGCTGTACAGCTTGGCTATTGAGCCTTTGCTGTGCAGGTTGCGCGCTTGGCTGGGTGGTCTGGTTCTGCCGGGGCAATCAAGCTGTGGCCGCCCGATTGTCTTGTCTGCTTATGCGGATGACGTCAACGTTTTCATCACCTCCCACGGGGATGTGCAGCGTCTGGTGGACACTTTGACAGTTTATGAAAGAGCATCTTCTGCACGGGTTAATTGGGCCAAGAGTGAGGGTCTATTGGTGGGCCGCTGGTCGCGTCAAGGCGTCCCTCGCCTACCCGGCGGCCTTCAGTGGGGGACGGCTGGTCTCAAAGTGTTGGGGGTTTTTCTGGGTATGGAGACTTTTGAACGAAAGAACTGGGAGGGTGTTAAGGACAAGGTGTGTGCTCGCTTTTCGAAATGGAAATGGTTGCTACCACAGCTGTCATATAGGCTGCACGGTGGCGCAGTGGTTTAGCACTGTGGCAGCACAGTTTTACCCTCGGCCGGGGGATCGCGGGGATCATGAGATCGTGGGTTCGATCCCAGCCCCCGACCAACAGTGAGCTGTGTGGAGTTTGCATGTTCTCCCCGTGTTGCGTGGGTTTACTCCGGGATTTCTCCGGTTTCCTCCCGCATACCAAAAACATGTAGGTTTAGGGCGCTCGCGCACGCAGCGACCAGCAGCCGGTGGCTTGTCACCAGACTGCAAACCAAGTCTACCTACGGGTACAAATAAGTAACAAAAAAAAAAATATAGGGGCAGGGTTCTGGTCGCGAATAATCTGGTTGCCTCGGCTCTCTGGCATAGGCTGGTGGCTTTGACACCGCCCAGGAGTCTCGTGGAGGAGATTCAGAAGACAATCGTGGACTTCTTTTGGTCTGGTCGCCACTGGGTCCGTGCACCAGTTCTCTACCTGCCTGTGGCCGAGGCGGGACAGGGCCTGGTGGACATACATTCCAAGATCGCCAGCTTCAGGCTTCAAACTGCACAACAACTCCTTTACGGATGCGGACCCTGCTGGATGGACATTGCTAAACTGCTCTTGAGGAGAGTGGGTCGCTTGGGCTATGATAAGCAGCTCTTCCTCGTGACATCTGGGGAGGTGGACCTTACTGGACTATCTGCTTGTTACACGTCCGTTTTGCATGCATGGCGAGTCTTCAACATGGCCCACATCCGTGATGAGACGCCGGGCATATGGCTGTTCGAGGAACCACTGTTTTTCAATCGATTCATCGAAGCTGAGGTGCTGCAGTCTGTCAGTCTGCGGAGTGGTTTGCGGGAGGCACACTGTACCAAGCTTGGTCATCTTATGAGGATGTTGACCACATCAATGGAAACACTGAGGCGGAGTGCCAACATTACATCTGTCAGACTGCTGCAAAGGGTGGTGGAGGACGTGTGCACCGCCCTGCCACAACCGCTTCGAGCGTTTGCGACAAACCGCACTCTTTCCAATCAATGGGATGAGGACACTGCGTCCACCTTTCCTGCACTTTCCGTAACACCAGCTGTGGGGGAGTGGCAGGGAGGAGAGGATCACCTACTGGCCTTCAGGATTCCTCGCCTGGGCAAGTTCCAGTTTGTCGGCACAAGGGCGGTGTATCACATCTGTGTGAAGGTTCTGAATCTGCGCTCTCTGAAGGATGTCACGAAGTTGAGGTGGGCAGGTTGTTTGGGGCCAGGGGTCTCCCCAAAAGGCAGCTGGCGGTGCATGTACAAGCAACCTATTGAGAAACGCACAGCAGATCTCCAGTGGAGGATTGTGCATGGGGCAATAGCCACGAATAAATACAGGGCACACCTTGATCCGACTGTGGGGGGGGAATGTTTGTTTTGTTCCCAAGTTGAGACCCTCGACCATTTGTTTGTCCACTGTTTTCATTTATCTGGACTTTGTGAGATTTTGCGCGAGTGGTTTCGGGCTTTGGCTGAACGTTTCTCTTTTGGTCTGTTCATTTATGGTCCGAAGTATAAAGTGGCAAGGAAGGCTGCCCACACTTTGATGAACTTCCTATCTGGTACTGCTAAGCTTGCCATCTGGCTGACAAGGAAAAATCAGGTAAGCAATGCTGGCAATGTGGATCCTGTGTCCGCTTTCAAGGTCTTGTTGAAAGTCAGACTACGGGTGGAGTTCTCTTACTATCAAATGGTGGACAATTTGGAGGCATTCATCAATAGATGGGCTGTAGGGAATGTTTTGTGTTCAGTGGGTCAGAGGGATGAGTTATGTTTGCACTTTTGAGATGTGAGTTATGTTTGCACTTTTGAGATGTGACACACTTGGACAAGTGATATTGGTCTTTTTGCAATTTCGGAATGTGCAATAAAGCCTTTTTTAAAAGTCAAAGTCTCTCTCTCTCTCTCTCTCTCTCTCCTCTCTCTCTCTCTCGTGCGCATGTGTGGGCGTTTGTGGGAGCAGGGGTGTGGAGTGGTGTCGAGTGAGTACTTTAAACTTTGTATTTTCTAACTTTTTCTCTATCTTGTGTGTTTGAGGTGTGTGTGTTTAATATAGTGGTTTGAGTGTGTGTGTGCTGGGGTGTGAGTGTTGGAGTGAGTGTGTGGGGGAACGGTAGCTTCTGCTGCCGTTTTTTCCCGGCCGGCATCATGCCGGTGATTGATGGTGGTGTGGAGTTTGAGCGCTTAACCCGGCGTCATGGTGTGAGAATCCTCCCGACAGTTCCCTGTTCTGTGGAGGAGGCCAGCCTCGCTGTAGGACAGGTGGTTGGGCATGGCAGCATAAAATCAGCATCGAGGATGAACAGCGCAATTGTGATCTTTCTGGATTCGACTGAAAAAGCTGATCAGGTGGTGGCACAGGGAGTGGTCATAGGTGACACTTTTACTCCCGTTTTACCGCTGGCGAATCCGTCTAGGAGGATCACCATCTCAAACGCTCCTCCTTTCGTTAAAAATGATCAGCTGATTAGAGAGTTGTCCCGTTTTGGCCAGGTTGTGTCCCCTATCAGAATGGTCTCTCTGGGTAGTAAATCACCCCTGCTGAAGCATGTTGTATGTCATAGGAGGCAGTGTTTCATGGTGTTGAAAGACAGCTCTGCTGAACTGAATGCGTCTTTTAATTTCAGGATTGACGGCTTTAGCTACTTGGTGTTTGCAACATCTGAAACCATGAAGTGTTTTGCGTGTGGCGCAGAAGGCCATCTTATTAGGTCATGTCCTGAAAAGGCGAACACAAAGAGCACTGGCGGTAAGAAAGGTGACGCCGCTGTTTCTGGTGGTCCGGAGGGTAGCGCTACATGTGGTGCGGCGGATGCCGCTGCGGCGCCCGCTTCTGCTGGGGCGGTCGCGGGCGCGGGCGCGGCCGCTTCTACTTCTGCTTCTACTTCTGCGGGGGCGTCCGCGTCCGCATCCGCGTCCGCGTCCGCTTGTGCTGGGGCGGCCGCGGCCGCCTCTGCTGGGGTGGCCGCGGCGGGCGCGGTAGTTGCCCCCCCAAACAGTGATGGTGGGGAATTTCTGTCTGGCGGCAGCTCTGATCATTGTGACGAGCCTGTCGCCCGGGGTAAACAGGTGGAGGGTGTAAGTAAAAGTGCAGTTAAACGAAGGAACGTGAATGAACAGACTTTGCAGGCGGGGGAGGAGCGGTTTGAGGCTGTAGGGGACACACAGAGCAAACACTGCATGACAAACGTTGCAGTTCATGAAGAAATGCAGGAATGTAGTTTTGCTGAAGAGGATCCTTTTAAAGCTGCACAAAAAAGAAAAAGTGCTGAAAACTTACAGAGCTCTGCTAAATCTAGTAGGGTTGGGAAGTTAGATTTACTAGATGAGAGCGTCTCTGACGAAAGTGGAGCTGAGTCTGAAATGATGCAGACGCAGGAGGAGCAAAGCTCCTATTGTTTTTCCAAAATTAGGCAATTTCTCCAGGTGACCAAGGGGAGCAGAGCTGTGAAAGTGGAAAATTACTTTCCAGATCTGGAGTTATTTGTGGCATCAGCTCGAAAGCTGATGAAACTGAATGATGGGAATGAGACTTTTACTGATCAGGAAATTTTTCGTTTAAAGAAACTGGTTGTCAAACTGAAATCACAAATTACTAACAGTCATGTTGACTCTTAGTTTGTTTCTTCCCTTTTATGCTATGTGTGTGTTTTTTTACTGTACCCTATTTTTATCCTTTTTAATGCCCCACCTTAGAATTGGCACTCTCAATATTAATGGGGCCAGGGATGATGTAAAAAGGGCCTCTTTATACAAGCTTTTTAATTTAAAGAAACTTGACGTGCTGATGGTCCAGGAGACTCACAGCACTGTGGACATTGAGAGCCATTGGAGAAAAGAGTGGGATGGCTGCATTTTTTTTTAGCCACAAATCCAGTAGCAGTGGGGGGGTGGCTGTACTTTTCTCTAGGGGTTGTGTGCCTGTCTCTTATGAGGTTGAAGAGGTGGTGAGAGGTCATTTCCTCTTATTAAAGGTACAGTTTGAAAACGTGAACTTCGTTTTTATAAACGTGTATGTGCCAACACAGAGAGCAGAGAGGATCAGGGTCTTTGACGTGCTTTCGGATACGGTTAAGTCCTGTGATCCAAATAGTTTTTTATTTCTGGGGGGTGATTTTAACTGTACATTAAACCACAGACTAGACAGGAACCATCAGGAGCCTCACCCTGCTTCTGCCAATAGGCTGAGAGAACTGGTGAAAACACATGAAATGGCCGATGTGTGGAGATCACATCATGGGGACCAGAGGCAGTACACCTGGAGCCATGTCAAAGATAACCTTTTATCTATGGCTAGGTTAGACCGTTTTTATGGTTTTAAACATCAAATGAGTGTTTTTAAAAATAGTTGTATCTGTCCTGTTGGTTTCACTGATCACTGCCTGCTGTTTTGTTCTGTGTTTATTGAAAATGTAAAGTGTAAGAGTGCTTTTTGGCATTTTAACAATACACTTTTAAATGATGTGTTTTTTAAAGAGGTTTTTCATGATGTTTGGAAGTCACACAGGGAACAAAAACCCTCTTTTAGTTCTCTCCAATTGTGGTGGGATTTTGGTAAGGCCCAGATAAAACAACTCTGCCAACAGTACACTCAAAATGTCACTCGTAGCTTGACCCAATCCTTGAAAGTTCTGGAGACTGAGGTGGTAGAACTAGAGGAGTTGCTCAGTTCTACAGGAAAACAGGAGCACTTAGAGGCTCTCAAGTCAAAAAGGTCAGCCTTGGCTAGCTTGCTAGGGGTCACCGCACAGGGTGCTCTGGTCCGCTCACGCTACATGGATGTAGCTCTGATGGACTCGCCCTCCCAGTACTTTTTTGGACTGGAGGGGAAAAATGGACAGAGAAAGCTCATTCACTCCTTGTTGGGCGATGACGGGAGAACAATCTCCACAGCAGCAGAGATCAGGAAACACGCTGCTAGCTTTTACAGTGAATTGTTTAGAGCAGAGTGGAGGGAGGACACGTCACTGGGCCAGGTTTTCCTTGATGGTCTTCCAGTGCTCTCAGAGGACCTTGTTGCCGGCTTGGATGCTCCACTGTCTCTGTCTGAGCTGCATACGGCGCTAATGAGCCTCCAGAATGGAAAATCACCAGGCATAGATGGTCTCTCTGTGGACTTTTTTAAGGAATTCTGGCCCCTGCTTGGTCCAGACCTGCTGGAGGTTCTCCAAGATAGCTTGGAAAGGGGGACCCTACCCACGACCTGCAGGAGGGCCATCATCACACTGTTGCCGAAAAAGGGGGACCTCCAGAGCCTAAAGAACTGGAGGCCAGTCTCTCTGCTCTGCACAGACTACAAGATTCTCTCAAAAGCTCTGGCCCGAAGACTGAGAGAGGTGATGAGCGAGCTCATTCATGTAGACCAGACTTACTGTGTGCCTGGCAGGCTGATTAGTGACAACGTCACTTTAATTCGGGATATTTTGGAGGTCTCTGGTTCATTGGCGGTAGAAACTGGTTTGATTTCAATTGACCAGGAAAAGGCGTTTGATCGGGTTGAACACCAATATTTATGGACAGTTTTAACAGCTTTTGGGTTCAGCCCAGGCTTCATAGCCAGGATACGGGTCTTGTACAGTGACATTGAGAGTGTGCTGAAGATAAATGGGGGCCTGTCTGCCCCTTTAAAAGTCCAGAGGGGGGTTCGGCAGGGCTGCCCTCTCTCAGGGATGCTGTACTCCCTCGCCATAGAGCCTTTGCTTCACTGCCTGAGAAGGGATCTATCAGGAGTTACTTTTCCTGGCTGTGACACCACGTTCAAGCTGTCGGCCTATGCAGATGATGTAGTCATTCTGCTAAACAAGCAGAGTGACATTGACGTTCTGGTTAGGAGTGTCAATCTTTTTGGCCAACTTTCCTCTGCAAAGATAAACTGGGGAAAAAGCGAGGCTCTGATGGTGGGGGAGAAACTAGAAAATTGTCACGCCGCGCCATTCATCAGCGGCGCCACCTGCTCACGCACCTGCTACTCGTCAGCGGCGAAGGATAAAAGCCGCCTCGCCCTGAGCGTCGGCCTGAAGCCGTAGACTTCGTTTCCTTTGCATGGACTTCTACCACATTCCCTTCAGCATCCTCTTTACCGGTAAGAAGTTCACTTACCTCATCTCTCCAGTCTGCTCCCCTGTGCACAGGTGGATTCCTCGGCGGCGGACAATCCCGTCCCTCGTCTCTCCTCGCTGCTGCACCGAGCCCTGCAGGTGGCTGTCTCCCGGGCTTCCATCCTTGAAGCGCCAGTCATCTGCCCAAACAAGTAAGCTTCTCTCCCTCGCCTATTCTCCTCCCGTGTTGGTGTGTGCTCATCACCCTGTGTCTGATTTCTCCCATAGGGTTGCCGGCTGAACGGTCTCCTGCCTCTGGGTCCGAAGCAGACGCCCCCACCAACACATTAACATTCTGCAGACACGCACCCAAACATCCCTGTTGTTAATAAACAGTTTGAACTACTCTGAGCCTGTGTGTGTGCGTCTCCTGAGCCGAACGTTATGTCAGTACGGCTTCAGCAGAGCGGCTCGGCGGACGGCGGGCTCGCACACCGGTTTACCATCCTCGAGGCTCGGGTGGATCAGATTGTTTATCAGCAACAGGTGGTTCTTAACCAATTATTAGAACTGACTAACCGATTGAACCGCTTGGACCCCCAACAGCCGTTCCTCCCGACTCGCCAGGGTGGCGCGGCTCCTGCTGTTCCAGCGGCCGTCCAGCCGGCTCCAGTGGCACCGGTTCGGCTCACGCCGATTCCGACCCCCGCCCGCTTTAGCGGTAAGCTCGGCGGAGCGCGGGGGTTTATTATGCAGTGTGAGTCCGTGTTCCACCGTGTGCCCGGAGATTTTCCCTCGGATCACAGCCGAATTGGTTACATAGGGAATCTTCTGGAGGGGCGTGCGTTAACTTGGACCTACGCCGTAATGGCGAGGCCCAGTTATGCCACCCTCACCTATGACCAATTCGTGAGGCGCTTTCTGGAGGTCTTTGACCACTCACAAACCGAAACGGTCCAGGTCGATCGGCTTCTCGCTCTCCAGCAGGGAAGCCGGTCGGCAGCGGACTACGCGGTCGACTTCCGGGTAGCGGCGGAGGAATTGGGCTGGGAGGAACGCTCCCTCTGTGGCCTGTTCCTCCGCAGCCTCAATAGTGATCTGAGGGATGAACTGGCTGGTCGGGATATCCCTGGGACGCTAGCGGAGCTGACGTCCTTAGCGATAAGTTTGGATAACAGGCTGCGCGAGCGCTCCTCGGGGCGGAGGTCTTCTTCTTCTCGCCCTCGTGGAGCCTCGCCGCACCTGTTCCAAGCTCGCCCCCTGGCGGCGCCGCCAGCATCGCGCCCCGAGGAGTCGGAGCCGATGGTGACGGGCTGGACTAAACTTTCCCCTGTGGAGAAACAACGCCGCCGTGAGTTGGGCCTCTGCATGTATTGCGGAGGCGACCAACACACCGTGGAGTGTTGCCCACGGAAAGCCAGTCGGTGGGGTCCGCGAGTCACTGTTGGAAGCCTCGCGGATGTCAATCGGTTAGGATCACTGACTCAATTGAAGCTGCCCATCCGTTTCTGCCATAACCCTACTGGGCACCTCACCCACGCACTGGTGGATTCGGGCGCAGAAGGCAGCTTCATTTCACAAAGCCTGGCAACCCGATTGGGCATCCGCTGCCAGGCACTCAATACTCCCATCTCCCTAATCCACCTCTCCCGTGCCACCCTCGGGAGAGTGACACATCAAACTGTTCCCCTACCGGTCATCATCTCGGGAAACCACCGGGAGGAAATGACCTTTTACGTCCTTCCCAACTCTGTGTCGCCCGTCATCCTGGGGTATCCCTGGCTCCGCCTTCACAATCCGGTCCTGGATTGGAAATCAGCTGGGATCTCGGCATGGAGTACGTTCTGTATGGGCACCTGCCTTCAGTCCGCTGCCTGCTCTCCGTCCGCTCCTCCCCCTGCGACGGACGCTGCACCCCCGGACCTGTCTCTGGTGCCCCCAGAATTTCACGACCTGGGTATGGTGTTCAGCAAAGCGAAAGCTATGTCTCTTCCCCCTCATCGGCCCTATGACTGCGCCATCAACCTCCGCCAGGGGGCTCCCTTACCTTCTGGTCGCCTTTATAGCCTGTCTGCGCCGGAGAAGGAGACGATGAACGCCTACCTGAAGGAATCTTTAAGTGCTGGGATTATCCGCCCATCATCGTCACCCGTGGGGGCAGGGTTCTTCTTCGTGGGGAAAAAGGATGGGTCCCTCCGCCCTTGTATCGACTACCGGGCCCTCAATAATATCACGGAGAAGGACCGTTACACCCTGCCTCTCATGGACACTGCTTTCCACTCCCTCCAGGGGGCGACCTGGTTCACCAAGCTGGACCTACGCAGCGCTTACCACCTCGTCCGGATCCGGGAGGGAGATGAGTGGAAAACGGCCTTCCGTACCCCGAACGGCCACTTTGAATATCTGGTGATGCCGTTCGGGTTGACCAACGCTCCTGCAGTCTTCCAGCGCCTCATAAATGACGTCCTCCGGGACTTCATTGGCCTTTTTGTGTTCGTCTACCTGGACGATATTCTCATCTTCTCCAAGTCCAGGGATGAGCACCAGGTCCACGTGAGGCGGGTCCTCCAAAGGCTGCTGGAGAACCGTCTGTACGTTAAGGCAGAAAAGTGTGAATTTTACGCCAGGAGCACGTCCTTCCTGGGGTTCATCATCGCCCACGATAGGGTGCTCCCCGACCCAGAGAAGGTAAAGGCGGTGGTGGAATGGCCCACACCTGCATCCCGGAAACAGGTGCAGCAATTTGTTGGCTTCGCCAATTTCTACCGCCGCTTTGTCCCCAACTTCAGTGCCATCGTGGGACCACTGACCCGCCTCACGTCCCCGAAGGTCCCGTTCCGGTGGACCGAAGAGGTCGCTGCCGCCTTTGAGGCGCTGAAGGCGGAATTCTCCTCCTCCCGGGTCCTTCGCCAGGTCGACCCCGCGCTGCAGTGCATTGTAGAGGTAGACGCCTCGGACACGGGAGTGGGAGCAGTGCTGTCCCAGCGGTCACCGGACGATGGCGCCAAGCGACCGTGCGCCTTCTTCTCCCGGCGCTTGTCCCCGGCGGAGAGAAACTACGATGTGGGGGACAGAGAGCTCTTGGCCATCAAGCTCGCCCTGCAGGAGTGGCGCCACTGGTTGGAGGGGGCAAGCCTGCCGTTTGTGGTCCTCACGGACCACAAGAACTTGGAATACTTACGATCTGCCAAGCGCCTGAACGCCCGCCAGGCGCGCTGGTCCCTGTTCTTCGCCAGGTTCCAATTTTCCATCACCTTCAGGCCTGGCTCTAAGAACGTCCTGCCTGACGCCCTCTCCAGGCAGTTCGCCCCCGTGGAGTCGGAGGAGGCGCCCCACTCCATCCTGCCCAGGTCGTGCGTCGTGGGAGCCATCTCGTGGGACATTGAGAGCAAGATCCGGAAGGCACAGCAGGTGGAACCTGACCCTGGCGGCGGACCGGAGGGGAGGCTGTTCGTGCCATCCGCGGTCCGAGGAGAGGTCATCCACTGGCTCCACACCTCCAAGCTCACCTGTCACCCTGGCACCTCCCGGATGATAGATCTCCTCCAACGGTCCTTTTGGTGGCCAGGCCTGCGGAGGGATGCAGCCCGCTACGCCCGGGCTTGCCCAATCTGTGCCACCTGCAAATCGGGAAATGCCCCTCCAGCGGGTCTGCTCCAGCCCCTGCCCGTCCCTGGCAGGCCCTGGTCGCACATCGCTCTGGATTTCGTCACCGGACTCCCCATCTCCAACTCCTATGACACCATCCTGACCATCGTGGACCGCTTCTCCAAGGCCGTGCACTTCATCCCCCTGCGAGGCCTCCCTACTGCCCTGGAGACGGCGGACCTCCTCGTCCAACACGTGGTCAGGCTGCATGGGATTCCGGTGGACGTGGTCTCGGACCGGGGCCCCCAGTTTTCATCTGAGGTTTGGAGGTCATTCTGCAACGCCATCGGAGCCAAGGTGAGCCTCTCCTCCGGCCATCACCCCCAATCCAACGGGCAGTGTGAGAGGACCAACCAGGAGCTGGAGGCTGCGCTCCGCTGTGTGTCCAGATCCAAACCCGCGTCCTGGAGCAACCATCTTGCCTGGGTTGAATATGCCCACAACACCGCTCGCTCTTCTGCTACAGGGATGTCCCCCTTCAAAGCGTCCCTGGGTTACGACCCCCCGCTGTTTCCGGAGCAGGAGAGTGAGGTAACTGTCCCGTCAGTTAGGGCCCATCTCAGGCAGTTCCGCTCCACCTGGGCTGCCGCGCGCCATGCGCTATTACGCACAGCGGAGCGCAACAGGACTGTGGCGGACCGGCGTAGGAGACCTGCCCCGGCGTACAGAGTTGGGCAGCTTGTTTACATTTCCACCCAGGACGTCACTCTAAAAGGCGAGAGGAGAAAGCTGGCACAGCGCTTCATGGGTCCCTACCCCATCACCCGGATCATCAACCCGGTGGCTGTGCGCGTGGCTATTCCCCCCTCCCTCCGCATTCATCCTACTTTCCACGTGTCGAAGGTGAAACTGGCGGTTTCTGACCCCCTTTGCCCTCCTCCTGCAGCGCAACCCGCGCCCCGGATGATTGGTGGCCATCCGGCCTGGTCCGCTCCCTCCATCCTGGACTCCCGGCGCCGGGGTCGTGGGTTGCAATACTTGGTGGACTGGGAGGGCTATGGGCCCGAGCATCGACAGTGGGTGCCCCCGTCGTTTGTGTTGGACCCATCGCTCATCGCGGACTTCCACCGAGCGCACCCGGATAAGCCATCGCCAGGAGGCGCTGCTAGAGGGGGGAGTACTGTCACGCCGCGCCATTCATCAGCGGCGCCACCTGCTCACGCACCTGCTACTCGTCAGCGGCGAAGGATAAAAGCCGCCTCGCCCTGAGCGTCGGCCTGAAGCCGTAGACTTCGTTTCCTTTGCATGGACTTCTACCACATTCCCTTCAGCATCCTCTTTACCGGTAAGAAGTTCACTTACCTCATCTCTCCAGTCTGCTCCCCTGTGCACAGGTGGATTCCTCGGCGGCGGACAATCCCGTCCCTCGTCTCTCCTCGCTGCTGCACCGAGCCCTGCAGGTGGCTGTCTCCCGGGCTTCCATCCTTGAAGCGCCAGTCATCTGCCCAAACAAGTAAGCTTCTCTCCCTCGCCTATTCTCCTCCCGTGTTGGTGTGTGCTCATCACCCTGTGTCTGATTTCTCCCATAGGGTTGCCGGCTGAACGGTCTCCTGCCTCTGGGTCCGAAGCAGACGCCCCCACCAACACATTAACATTCTGCAGACACGCACCCAAACATCCCTGTTGTTAATAAACAGTTTGAACTACTCTGAGCCTGTGTGTGTGCGTCTCCTGAGCCGAACGTTATGTCAAAAATCAGCTTACGCTGCCGGGTGGGTTGATTTGGAAAAAAGGAGGTTTTAAGTATCTTGGCGTCTTTATTGGAAATCAGCAGTTTGAGCAAAAAAATTGGGATGGGGTCATAGAGAAAATTAACGGGAGACTAAACAAGTGGAAGTGGCTAATGCCAAGAATATCTTTTAGAGGAAGAGTGCTCATTTTAAATAATCTTGTTTCCTCATCCCTGTGGCACCGCCTCATGTGCATGGACCCCCCTGCTGGTTTGTTGTCCAAAATTCAGTCTGTTTTGGTGGACTTTTTTTGGGGGGGTGGACTCCACTGGGTTCCTCAAGCCCTGTTATTTCTTCCCAAAGAGGAGGGGGGGCAAGGAGTGATTCATTTAGCTAGTAGAGGTGCTGCTTTTAGACTGACTTTCATACAGAGACTGCTGACGGGCCCCCAGGACCTGGTATGGAGGCCTTTGGCCTGTGTTATTTTACAGAGAGTCCTTGGGCTTGGGCTAGACCTCCCTGTGTTTTTAATGGATTTTAAGAACTCTAAAGCACTGTCTTTACCCAGTTTTTACCGCAGTCTCTTTTCAGTGTGGACTCTTTTTAAAAAACAAAGAGGGCCATGCGATTCCCTCTACTGGTTGTTGAAGGAGCCGCTGGTTTTTGGTGGTCGCCTTGGTGTCCTGCCGGGAGTTGGAAGGACCTTCCTTGATAGGCTGTGTTCCAGGAACATTCTCACTCTGAAGCAAGTGGTGGAACTGGCTGGTCCTGGCCTCAACAACGCCTCAGCTTTAGCAGCTCATCTTGGTGTCAGGTCGAATCGTTTCATCGATGGTCTTCTTGCACACTGGAAACAGGAGCTTCATGGACTTGAGCACTCCCTACTCTTGGACTTTTGCAATGGCACGCTGCAGCCAGAAAGCACTGACCCCTTTCCCTCTCTCACGCTCTATATGGACTTTGACGTCGCTCCTTGCTCCTTACTGGCATTCTGTGCTCCCACTGGTGTGGACTTTGGAGGAGCCAGTGGTAAGGCACTCTACAGACTGGTGGTGATGGCACTCAACAAGGACCGATTGAACACCTGTGTGGACACTCCTTGGAGAGCCTATTTTAAACTAGGAAAAGGGCATCGGCCTGCCTGGAGGGCTCTTTACAAAGCCCCTCTCCCTAAGAGGCATGGAGACTTACAGTGGAGGGTCCTGCATGGTATTATAGCTGTCAATGCTTTTGTTTCTGTGATTAACAGCAGTGTCAGTGATCAGTGTGTTTTTTGTTCCTCTAGGGAGACAGTTTTTCATTGTTTTACTGAATGTCAGCGCCTGAGTGGCCTCTTTGAACTTCTCACAAAACTTTTTCATATTTTTAAGGAAGTTTTCTCTAAGCAGGTTTTCATTTGTGGTTTTATGTACAATCGTCGTTTTAAGCAGAAGTGTCAACTACTGAACTTTGTTTTAGGGCAGGCAAAGTTGGCTATCTATGTAAGCCGGAGAAGAAAACTTGAAAATGTTGAGAATGATGTTGATGTCAAAATTTTATTTGTGAGGCTACTTAAAGCCAGAATCAGGCTGGACTTTCAGTTTTTTATGGGGAATGGGGATGTGGAAGGTTTCAGGACCCTCTGGTCCCTGGAGAATGTCCTCTGTTCAGTTCATGATGGACAGCTTTTTTTGGGGCGTTTTTTGGGGGATTAATTTTCTGTGTAACATAGCATGATATAGAAATTGTATTGACTGATGGACAAGTGTGTTTATTAAAGATCTTTTAAAAATCAAAATCTCTCTCTCTCTCTCTCTCTCTCTCTCTGTGTGTGTGTCTCCTTTTGCCCCAGGGGCGGGGAAGAGGCAGATTTGGCCTGTAGAAAAAACAGAAGTGTGAATTTCTGCTCAGCTAAGTTCAAGAATGCGAAAGGCAGGGCCATGTGCCTCGCAAGGGTCAGGAGATGTTGAGTTATGTAAAGGAAATATGAAAAAACAGTAGGATTCAACAGTGACTCAAATGCTTAGTGGTATATCACCCAAAGACAGAAGGGAGGTTAAAGCAGAATGTGATAAATTGTATCAGGAATTGATGGAAGACGGCATTCTAAATTTAAATAAGGAGGACAGTTTGACTCAGTTCTTGATGGATTTGGAACGAAGAAGGTTAGATGACATACAATCTATGAAAGATATGGCTGTCACAGGATTTTTGGTGAAAAAGAGACATAAGTATCATATTGAGGAGTGTGAACGTGAGTGCAGGCTGATTCATAATTTGGTGACATGCTCTGCTGCAATGGATGGTGTGAAATTGATGAAGGCACAGGTGTCTGATAAGGAGCAAGATCAGCATATGATGAAAATGGAGGCAAATAGCGGTTTGATGCAGGATTCAGCAGTGGTTGGCCCAGTGGGGAGTGAGAGTGAGGTGGAAAAGAATAAAGGTGTAATGGTTGATAAACAGCTGGATACACAAAAGGAAGAGGTGCTGTCCCTCTACCCTAATTTGGGAGACTTAAGAGGGGAATTGCCCCCACCGCCATATTGTGTTAATCAGATGCCTTTGGTTAAACTTAAAGAAGGGGTGGTGGAAGTTGAGACGGTGACATCACAGGAAGAATGTGAACAGTTGAAAGGTTTGCTGGAAACTCAGAAACAGGAAATGCAGGCAGACAGACGTGAGATGGAAAAGTTGCAGGAAGAGCTTGAAAGATTAAGGTTGGAAAAGAATGTGGGAGAACGGCTGCAGAATGTTGAAGCTGGTGTAACTAATTTGCAAAGACAAACGCAGGATTTTCAGCATAGTTTATGGTCTAATACAGGCAATGTGGAATCAGGTGTAGCAGATGATGTAGGTACAGTCTATCAAGAGATAAGCTACAGGGGTCCAAAAGATGACTGTGGTCAGTGGAGTGAACACGCAGGCAGTGAGGAACTACATCTCCTTTCCCCTACAGTATTTGCTTCATCTACCCCTTATGGTCAAGATGATTTTAAGAGCAGGCAGAGGAGAGAAAGTTCAGATGCTATGACTGCAGTTCTTACAAAAATAAATTATGCACAAAAACATGAAGGCAGACCACTGCAGGAGAATAGATCATACCAACTGATAGGAGAGGTCAGAATGACAGATGAGGACAGGAGAGAATTAGGAAATCAAGAGAAGCACGTGCGAGGCAGGCCTTACAGTTTCAGAAATAGAGATTTGTGTCGCAGGGTTTGGGATGGTGATGAATGTGACCCTTATACAGGCCACCGCCTTAATTCAGCTGCACGTAGAAACACACAACAGGCCACAGAGCACCGCATACATACACAGGCACCACTGGTAATGAAAAGCAGAGGCAGAACATATCAGCCATTCTCATGGACAGACATAAATGGCATTTCAGAAAAAATGCCCCCGCCCTGTGAGGGTGGAGGTCAGTGGATGACAAAATTTGAAAAGTTAACTCAAGGAGTTACTGTGGCAATGGGAGATTTTAGAGCTTTGCTTGGGCGACAACTAAGTGTTGTGGAGGTCGCTCAAATTGAACAGTTAAAAACAAGTTAAAAAAGTTTTTAAGTTTTTAAGTTAAAAACATAATAATTTATGGTTTTATTTTTATTTTTTTTTATTTTATTTTTTTTTTTAACGCCTTGGTATCCCCTCTGAAGAGCTGGAGCAGGTGGCTGGGGAGAGGGAAGTCTGGGCTTCTCTGCTTGAACTGCTGCCTCCGCGACCCGGACCTCCGGAAAAGCGGTAGAAGATGGATGGATGGATGGATGGTTTATTTTTAGTCTCCCTTTCGTTCCACACACTTCTTCCATTGGTGTTGCAGTGCTTGGATCCCTGCAACTGAAAAAGCTCCCTCCCCCCAAGCTAATGCTAATGACTCAGTGTTGCCAGATGGGAAATGTTGAAGCATTGTACCAATGGCTTAAAATGATCATATTTTGACAATGTGGAGTGTGTAATTGACGAGGCAGATTTGTCTCAAGGAAGTTTATTACACGTCTCCAACATGAGCATAGTAGAAAGAGAGCATCTCAGAAAAAAACTTGTTCCTTATATACCCAGGTCTCCCCACAGCTCACAAGTCACATTGCATTCACATCAAAGGTAACCTTGCATTTCCTCTTTAATCCCTTAGCATCCCCCTCACAGTCTTTGGCCCACAAAGGGTCCTCCAAGCAGTCTCTTGGCACACAAAGGATCCTCCAAGCAGTCTCTTGCATATAAAAGATTACACTTTCACAGCTTCCTGTTTTCTCCAAGGAAACTCTACACTTTGTTCTCATCTAAGATGTGAGGCATTATGCAAGGCATTAAGTAAGTCACATGTGTGGCTACACCACAACCCCCCCAAACATTTTAGATCGAACAAAAGAATAACAGTCTGCATGCTGTGATAGAATCATCACACATCAGTCCACATGCTGCTTGGGCTTCAGTCTTCTCCCGTATCTGCTGTAACCAGGATTTGCCGCCTCAGCGGCGCTGTCATGCTGGGGAGCTGCTGTCTGGGGGTGAAAACCTTTTGTCAGTCCCTGCGGGTGTTCTGGGGAAATTTTACTCTGGGAAGCTCCTCGTGGGGGTCTTCCATGCCGAGGGGCCCTCGCTAACAGCACTTGCTCGTCCGCCACCACAAAAGCGGGTTTGAGTCTGTTTAAGCCAACCTTTTCCCTCCTACCCCCTAAATCTAGCAAAAAATGCTTGTCCCCTGTTTCCAGCACTCTGAATGGTCCATCATAAGGCAGTCGCAATGGGGGGCGATGTGCATCGTGATAACCCATTAGCCTGTGGATTGTACGCGGTTGTACAGTGAATTGTGACGCCTAGGCTGCGGGCCATTGTTGACCAAAGTTCGGAAACAAATTGAGGGCCTCTGTCGGACGTAATGTCCGACGGGACTCCAAAACGCGCCACCCATGTTGTTACAAACGCGCGCGCCACCTCCTTGGCTGTGGTTGATGCTAAAGGAACCACCTCCGGCCAGCGCGTGGTGCAGTCCACCATTGTCAGAAGGTGCGTGCACCCCTGTGATGGCGGGAGGGGACCCACGAGGTCCACGTAAATGTGGTCAAACCTCTTAGCCGGAATGTGAAATGGCTCCAAGGGAGCTCTCGTGTGTCTGTGTACCTTGGCTCGTTGGCATGCCATGCAGGCTGCCGCCCACTCTTTAACTTGTTTGCGGAGGCCCGGCCACACAAATTTTTCTGCTACCATTTTGACCGACGCGCGCACCCCCGGGTGCGCCAAAGAATGAATCGAGTCAAAAACGCGGCAGTGCCACGCTGCCGGTACCACGGGACGCGGTCTCCCCGTGGAGACATCACAGATTAGAGGGGGCATACCGTCTTGCAGCACCCTGCTCTCCAGCCTTAACCCTGTTGGTCCAGACTGGAGCGCGCGCACATCCACGTCACTAACCTGCTCCGCGGCCATGGCTGTGTAATCTATCCCCACGCGGACAGGGGCAACCACGGCGAGCGAGAGGCAGTCTGCCACTACATTCAGTTTACCCGACACGTGCTGAATATCGGTAGTAAACTCTGAGATCGCGGCTAGCTGCCTCTGCTGCCGGCCCAACCACAGTTCTGAAACTTTGGCCATCACGAATGTTAGTGGCTTTTGGTCAACAAACGCGGTGAAACAGCGCCCTTCTAGCCAGAACTGGAAGTGGCGAATGGCCAAATGGAGAGCCAGCAACTCCCTGTCAAATGCGCTGTATTTACGTTCACTATCGCGCAAGGTCCTGCTGAAAAAGGCGAGCGGCTGCCAAGCCCCGGCTACATGCTGCTCCACGACCGCCCCTACAGCCATATCTGACGCATCAGTGGTGAGCGCTATGCGGGCCGTTGGGTCTGGATGTGCCAACAACGCAGCGTTTGCCAGGGCTGCTTTGACTTCCGAGAACGCTCTCTCCCGCTCCGGGGACCACTCGATCTTATTCGCGGGTTTCTGTTTTTTGAGCGCGGCATACAGCGGTTGCATGAGTTGCGCTGCACGGGGGAGGAAACGGTTATAAAAATTCACCATTCCCAAAAACTCCTGTAACGCCCTGACCGTCTGCGGCCGGGAGAAATCTGCTACCCCGTGCACTTTGTCAGGTTGCGGAACTGCTCCTTCGGGGGAGACACGGTGTCCTAAAAAATCGATCTGCGTCACCCCGAACTGACACTTCGCTGGGTTGATTATTAACCCGTGCTCTCCCAACCTCCGGAAAACTGCCGCGAGGTGGTTTTCGTGTTCATCTTCGGATGCGCTGGCTACCAAGATATCGTCCAAGTAGACGAACACGAAAGGGAGATCATGCAGCACCGCGTCCATCATGCGTTGGAACGTCTGTGCAGCCCCTTTAAGCCCGAATGGCATGCACAAAAACTCGAATAGACCAAATGGAGTTATCACCGCTGTTTTGGGTATGTCCTCAGCGCGCACTGGGACTTGGTGGTAACCGCGGACCAAGTCTATTTTAGAAAAAACGCGCGCCCCTGCCAAATGAACGGAAAAATCTTGGATATAAGGGATTGGGTAGTAGTCATGCGCTGTGGCATTGTTCAACCTGCGGAAATCCCCGCAAGGTCGCCACGAACCGTCAGCTTTCGGGACCATGTGTAGCAGGGAAGCCCATGGGCTGTTCGAACACCTGATGATGCCCAACCTCTCCAGGTTGGTGAACTCCTCGCGCGCTGTGGCCAGTTTAGCTGCGTCCAAGCGCCGAGGTTTTGCAAAAACGGGGTGGTAATAAAATGTTCCACCCCGTGCTTAGCGACGGCTGCCGAAAATGTGGGGACCGTGAGTGCTGGGAACTGAGTGAGCTGTGTGTGGAACTTACCGCTTGCAGCTGTGACGTTGGCTTATGCTGTTGGCCGGGCCGCTCGAGCTGTACAGGGAATAGAATCAAAAGAAAGTGCATTAACCAGGTGCCTGTTAGCGACATCAACCAACAAACCATGTGAGCACAAAAAATCAGCCCCCAATATATTGAAATTCAATGCTGCTATGACAAAAGTCCACTCAAATGTACGGCCGTGTAGAGACCGAAGCAGAGTCCTCTCACCAAAAGTCTTAATCTCTGAGCCGTTCACTGCTGCCATCTCGGGGCCGCTGGAACCTGCCAGCCGGTCAGCATGATGAAACTCAACTGGGCGCCTGTGTCCACGAGGAAATGCCTCCCCGAGCGAGCGTCCGTCAAGTAGAGCAGCTTGTTCTCCTCCCCGAGGGCCGCAGCTGCTACCGACCCCCGGTCTTGGCGTTTCCCAAGCGCTTGAACTGGCACGGTGGTACACATTTGCGTGCCTTCTCTGCAAAGCGGCGGTGGTAGAAACAAAGGGTGTCTCCTCCGCGTTCCTTTGCCCCCCGCCACTGCCGTCGTCGGTGGCTCTGATACCGCTGTCAATGGCTCCCCGCCATCTCCGGCCGTCGCGCCGAGCTCCGTCGCTGCCGCCGTGGCCGTGCGTTCTTTGCTGGCCATGACAATCCGATTCGCCTACCGGGCCAGCGCACGGTAGTCCCGCTTGGCCAACAACGGCGAACTGGCCAGGGCCGCTCTCGTCGCTGATGGCAGGTTCCTGAAGAAGAGGTGGGTAAAGATGAAGTGGTCATCGTCCGAGCCTTTCAACCTCAGCATCTTCTCCATCAGGTCAATGGGCGTGCAATCTCCCAACCCGGTCAGCGCCATGAGTCTCTCTGCTCTCTCCTCCACCGAGAGTGTGTAGCGCTGGACGAGTGCGGCCTTCAACGCGCCGTATTTGTCGCTGGCTGGTGGCTGCTCCAGAAGGCTCTCCACATGCTAAGCCGTGTGGTTGTCGATCTTTGCGATCACATGGTAGAATTTCGTGTCGTCTACCGATATTCCCCGGTGGGCGAACTGTGCCTCAACCAGGTGGAACCAGAAGCGCGGGTTGTGCTGCCAAAAGTCCGGTAGCTGGACCGTAACGGCATACGCTTGGCTGGGGGCTCCCAACGCGGCTGGCCCCGGGGAATTCTCTTCTTGCTGCATGCTACGTCTTGGGTCACCAGTGTGGAGTGTGTAATTGATGAGGCAGGTTTGTCTCAAGGCAGTTTATTACACGTCTCCAACATGAGCATAGTAGAAAGAGAGCATCTCAGAAAAAACTCGTCCCTTATATACCCAGGTCTCCCCACAGCTCACAAGTCACATTGCATTCACATCAAAGGTAACCTTGCATTTCCCCTTTAATCCCTTAGCATCCCCCTCACAGTCTTTGGCCCACAAAGGATCCTCCAAGCAGTCTCTTGCATATAAAAGATTACACTTTCACAGCTTCCTGTTATCTCACAAGGAAACTCTGCACTTTGTTCTTATCTAAGATGTGAGGCATTATGCAAGACATTAAGTAAGTCACATGTGTGGCTACAACAAAAAATTATTATTATAGACACCCAGTTTTCATTTTGACATGACTCAGGACCATCTGCTTCAGAAACACATTATCACAGATCGTGCATATTATAGCCTATAACACAGTTTTACCTTTAAATAATCTAACAGATCGGTTGAAAAAAAGCACCTCTGTATGGAGTACAGGATGAGCCTGTACTGAATGGCCCAAAATATCAGTCCTACTTAACTATCTTCTATATACCTTCTGTTGAATCATCATAAATCAAGGTCTTGCCCCATAAATAATTTGAGAAGTAATCTGTTTATACATTAGGAATAAACAATCAATCCACCTAAACTACTACTAAAATGTCTCTGATAATTGAAGCAGAAACCCGTTTCAGTTTTGTTGAGAAACTGAAACCTGAGAAACCTGGCACTTCTATTCAGTGACATTTCTGGAGGCATTTGCATGTTGCAGCAGGAACACAAAGCTTTAGTACTAATGCCAAGAACAGGTTTGAACCGCACCACCGGAAGTGTGGTTCGCCAGCCCCCTCTTATCCCCGGTAAATCCTAGGCCGCCATATTACTGCTGATTTACGAATGTAATACTACCCAATAGGGTTTTTTGATTTGAAAGTTTTTTTGAGACTTGTTTGTTTTGTTTTTTTAAACTTGTAAGATTTTGAGATTGCAAATTTTTTTTGAGATGTGTAAGACTACCTGGATTAAAAAAAAAAAAACTTGAAAAAAAAGATTTGAAAGCAAAAAAAGAAAACTGTAATCAAAAAAATAATTTGAAAGCATTTTTTTTAAACAGACTTTTTTCAAATCGGATTTTTTTCCAATTTTTTTTTCCAAGTTAGAGGTTTGTTTGTTTTTTTCAAATTTTTAAAGACACAAAATTACCTTCATACATACCCAAAATGCGACCAAGAAACATCATTTCCAAAGGTTCTTCATGTCATAAATAGTCAGCGATACAGAGCACTCCTATAGCACAACCCTGGGAACTTCTCCCTATATGTCACAGTCCACATATGTTCTGCTCTTATGTATTCTAAATGTACAGGTAAGTAACCTGCAACTGAAGCAAGTTTGTTTTCCCCCAGCATGACGCTTTCTTGGCTCAGAGCCAAGATGCTCCCTTTGCCTATCTCCAAGTTAACTATCCTGTGTAACAAGTTTCTGAATACCATGACAACAGGAAAAACTATTGCAGATTTTCAGTAAGATGAAAGAGAGTGGAACTGCATGATGTGCAACAGATTAGTGTATTCCCATATTCAGCAGATGTTTGTCATATCTGCTGTAATCTAAGCTTGTAAGTTTACAAATAACAAAGACTGTTAAACAAGTGAGCAAGGGCAGATCAGTGATGTTTGCCTATTTCATATATAATAACAGTAAAATAATGAGTTAACTTCCTGATATTGTGATTTAGAGCATTTTAGAGAGGAATTTCCTTGAATGTGAATGTATATTTGGCTATAACTGAAGGTTAAAATTATTAATTCTTAATTGGGGAAAAATTATTTTTGTGGGGAATGTGAAAGTGACGAGGCAGAGTTTATCTCACGAGTCAGGTTTATTCACATTCTCTAACATCAACAAAAACAGAAAGAGAAAGAAACCCCCAGACATTCGTCCCTTTTATACCCCAGGACATCAAAGCACACAGTCACATTGTATTTAATCCCAAGTAACAATGCGTCTTCTTCCATATCTTAACACCTCCACCTCCAGTCTCTGGCCACCAGGCGAAATCCCCCAAGGCCGTCTCTTTGCCTGCCAAAGACTACATTTCACATCCTCGTGTTATCTCCCAAAGAGGCTCAGTCCTTTGTTCAATCTAAGATGTGAAGCCTATGGTGGTATACATATGAAGCATAAAGTAATATACATCTGTGCATATGTGTCCCACATGACCCCCCCCCCCCCAAACGTCTAAGATGGAACAACGTAATAACAGTCTGCATGTCATGATGAAGTCACTACACATCAGTCCACATGCTGCTTGGGCCTCAGTCTCCTCCCGTATCTGCTGTAAGCGGGCTTTACCACCTCCGCGGTGCCTTCCTGCTGGGGAGCTGCTGTCTGAGGATGAGAACTGTTAGTCAATCCCTGTGGCCGCGCCGAGGAGCCCTAGCCAACAGCACATCCTCGTCGGCCACCACAAAAGCGGGTTTGAGTCTGTTTATGCCAATCTTTTCTTTCCTGCCCCCCAAATCTAGCAAAAAATGCTTATCCCTTGTTTCCAGCACTCTAAATGGTCCATCATAAGGCGGTCGCAACGGTGGGCGATGGGCATCATGTCTGACAAAAACAAACTCCGCATTTTTTAAAGCCTTAGGCACAAAAACAGGCGGAAAACTGTGATGAACCGGGCCAGGCAGCGTGCTCGATTCTGTGCTACTCTGCAACCGCTGAGCCGGGGAGCCTTCTGGGGCAGGATTATCCGGGAGAAATTCCCCGGGCAGCCGAAGTGGCTGCGCAAAAACTAGCTCAGCCGGGGAGGCTTCTAAATCCTCTTTAGGTGCAGAACGCAACCCTAATAAAACCCATGGTAGCCTGTCCACCCAATTTGTATCCGTAAGCGACGCTCTGAGGGCCGCCTTCAATGACCTATGAAAACATTCGCATAACCCATTAGCCTGCGGTTTGTACGCGGTCGTGCGGTGGATCGTTACCCCCAGGCTGCGGGCCATCGCTGACCAAAGTTCGGAAACAAATTGAGGACCTCTGTCGGACGTAATGTCTGACAGGACTCCAAAGCGCGCTACCTATGCCGTTAAAAACGTGCGCGCCACCTCCTCGGCTGTGGTTGACGACAGCGGGACCGCTTCCGGCCAGCGCGTGGTGTGGTCTACCATGGTCAGAAGATGTGTGCACCCCTGTGACGGCGGGAGGGGGCCCACGAGGTCCACGTGAACATGATCGAACCTCTTGGCCGGGAGGTGGAACGGCTCCAAGGGAGCTCTCGTGTGTCTGTGTACCTTGGCTCATTGACAAGCCATGCAGGCTGCCACCCACTCTCTAACTTGTTTGCGCACACTCGGCCATACAAATTTCTCTCCCACCATTTTGACCGACACGCACACTCCCGGGTGCGCTAGAGAATGAATCGAGTCGAAAACGTGGCGGCGCCATGCGGCTGGTACCACAGGACGCGGTCGCCCAGTGGAGACATCGCAGATTAGGGGGGGCATACCTTCTTGCAGCACCCTGTTCTCCAGCCTTAACCCTGTTGGTCCAGACTGGAGCGCGCGCACATCCGCATCGCTACCCTGATCTTCGGCCATGGCTGCATAATCTATCACTACGCGGACTGGAGCCGCCACGGCGCGTGAGAGACAGTCTGCCACTACATTCAGTTTACCCGCCACATGCTGAATATCGGTAGTAAACTCTGAGATTGCGGCCAGCTGCCTCTGCTGCCGGCCTGACCACGGTTCTGAAACCTTGGCCATCGTGAACGTCAGCGGCTTGTGGTCAACGAACGCGGTGAAACTGCGTCCCTCCAGCCAGAACTGGAAGTGGCGAATGGCCAAGTGGAGAGCCAACAACTCCCTGTCGAATGCGCTGTATTTTCGTTCACTATCGCGCAAAGTCCTGCTGAAAAAGGCGAGCGGCTGCCAAGCCCCGGCTACATGCTGCTCCACGACCGCCCCTATGGCCACATCTGGCGCGTCAGTAGTGAGCGCTATGCGGGCCGTGGGGTCCGGATGTGCTAACAACACAGCGTTTGCCAGGGCTGATTTAACCTCCGAGAATGCTCGCTCTCGCTCCGGGGACCATTCGATCTTATTTGTGGGTTTTTGTTTTTTGAGTGCGGCATACAATGGCTGCATGAGCTGCGCTATGCGGGGGAGGAAACGGTTATAAAAATTCACCATTCCCAAAAACTCCTGTAACGCCTTTACTGTGGCTGGGGAAAATTTGTTACCGTGCTCACTTTGTCAGGCAGCGGAACCGCTCCTTCTGGGGAGACGCAATGCCCCAAAAAATCAATCTGCGTCACCCCGAACTGACAATTCGCTGGGTTGATTATTAACCCATGCTCTCCCAACCTCCGGAAAACTGTCGTGAGGTGGTTTTCGTGTTCGTCTTCGGACGCGCTGGCCACTAAGATGTCGTCCAGATAGACGAACACGAAGGGGAGATCGCGCAACACTGCGTCCATCATGCGTTGGAATGTCTGCGCAGCGCCTTTAAGCCCAAACGGCATGCGCAAAAACTTGAATAGGCCAAACGGAGTTATTACTGCTGTTTTGGGTATGTCCTCAGCGCGCACTGGGACTTGGTGGTAACCGCGGACCAAGTCTATCTTAGAAAAAACGCGCGCCTCCGCCAAATGAACTGAAAAATCTTGGATATGTGGGATTGGGCAGTGGTCGTGCGCCGTAGCGTTGTTCAACCTGCGGAAATCTCAGCAAGGTCACCACGAGCCATTAGCTTTAGGGACCATGTGAAGCGGGGAAGCCCATGGGCTGTTCGAACGCCTGATGATGCCCAACTTTTCCAGGTTGGCGAACTCCTCGCGCGCTATGGTCAGTTTAGCTGAATCCAAGCGCCGAGCTTTTGCAAAAACTGGCGGTCCAGTGGTAGTAATAAAATGTTCTACTCCGTGTTTAGCGACGGCTGCTGAAAATGTGGGAACCGTGAGTGCTGGGAACTGAGTGAGCAGTGTGTGGAACTTACCGCTTGCCGTTGCGACGTTGGCTTGTGCTGTGGGCGGGGTCACTCGGGCTGCACAGGGAATAGAATAAAAAGAAAGTGCATTAACCAAGCTCCTGTTAGTGAGATCAACCAACAAACCATGTGAACACAAAAAATCAGCCCCCAACATATTGAAATTCACTGCTGCTATGATAAAAGTCCACTCGAATGTACGGCCCTGCAGAGACAGAAGTAGAGTCTTCTCGCCAAAGGTCTTAATCTCCGAGCCGTTCGCTGCTACCACCCGGGGACCTTTGGAACCTGCTAGCCTGTCTGCGTAGGAAGGTGTGACAAAACTCAGCTGGGAGCCTGTGTCCATGAGGAAATGCCTCCCCGAGCGGGCGTCCAACAAATAAAGCAGCTTGTTCTCCTCTCCGAGGGCCACAGCTGCTACCGACCCACGGTCTTGGCGTTTCCCGAACGCCCGAACTGGCACGGTGGTACACATTTGCGTGCCCTCTCTGCGAAACGGCGATGGTAGAAACAGAGGACGTCGTCTGATCCATGTTTCTTGGCCCCTGCCGCCGCCGTCGCCAGTGCGTCTGGTACTGCTGTCTCTGGCCCCCTGCCATCTCTGGACGTCACGCCGAGCTCCGCTGCCGCAGCTGTGGCCACACACCGTCTGGTGGCATTGACGATTCGTTGCGCCTCCTGGCCCAGCACACGGTAGTGTCGATGGGCCAACAGTGGCGAACTGGCCAGGGTCGCTCTCACCGCTGATGGTAGGGTCCTGAGGAAGAGGTGGGTGAAGATGAAGTGATCATCATCAGTGTCTTTCAACCTCAACAGCTTCTCCATCAGGTCCGCGGGCCTGTCGCTTTCAAATTCAGTCAGCTCCAGGAGCCCCTCTGCTCGCTCCTCCGCCGAGGGGGTGAAGTATCGAATGAGTGCAGCCTTCAGCGCACCATACTTGTCGCTGTCCGGCGGCTGGTCGATCAGGCTCTCCACATGCTGGGCTGTGTGGTTGTCCAGTTTTGCGACCACATGGTAGAACTTTGTGGCGTCTACCGAAATCCCCCGGAGGTTGAACTGCGCCTCAACCGCATTAAACCAGGAGCGCGGATTGTTCTGCCAGAAGTCCGGTAGCTGGACTGTGGCTGCATTCGCTTGGCTGGCTCCTGATGAGTCTGGCTCGGGGGAATTTCTTTCACTCGTGATACGTCTTAGGGTCACCAGTGTGGGGAATGTGAAAGTGACGAGGCAGAGTTTATCTCACGAGTCAGGTTTATTCACATTCTCCAACATCAACAAAAACAGAAAGAGAAAGAAACCCCCAGACATTCGTCCCTTTTATACCCCAGGACATCAAAGCACACAGTCACATTGTATTTAATCCCAAGTAACAATACATCTTCTTCCATGTCTTAACACCTCCACCTCCAGTCTCTGGCCGCCAGGCGAAATCCCCCAAGGCCGTCTCTTTGCCTGCCAAAGACTACATTTCACATCCACGTGTTATCTCCCAAAGAGGCTCAGTCCTTTGTTCAGTCTAAGATGTGAAACCTATGGTGGTATACATATGAAGCATAAAGTAATATACATCTGTGCATATGTGTCCCACATTTTGATTTTTCTAATATGTTGTCATAAACTTTTGTTGTTAACCTAACTGTTCCAGCCGCCGTATGGTGACATAACCCCTAGTGGTCAAGAGTGGTAAAGATTTTTTGTCAATAAAATAGTTCAGATTTCCAAGGCTATAACTTGAAAGCTGCTACGCATCTAGTTTGCATAATGTCATGGCAGATATTTAAATTACATAACTCAGTCAAAAGTGGACTTTGGACATATTTACACAAAGAATGGTTCAGTTTTTTGACACCGTTTTATCGACAGGGGCATTTTGTTGTATTATCTTCAAAGATGCTGCACGGTGGCGCAGTGGTTTAGCACTGTGGCAGCACAGTTTTACCCTCGGCCGGGGGATCGCGGGGATCATGAGATCGTGGGTTCGATCCCAGCCCCCGACCAACAGTGAGCTGTGTGGAGTTTGCATGTTCTCCCCGTGTTGCGTGGGTTTACTCTGGGATTTCTCCGGTTTCCTCCCGCATACCAAAAAAAACAAAAAAAACATGTAGGTTTAGGGCGCTCGCGCACGCAGCGACCGGCAGCCGGTGGCTTGTCACCAGACTGCAAACCAAATCTACCTACGGGTACAAATAAGTAACAAAAAAAAAAAAAAAAGTATATGAACCACAATATCAGTACAATGTAATGAAATAAATAAATTTGTCACTTACTGTTGGCAAAGGGGGGCTGGTTGGCTGGAGTGGTCGCTGCGTTTTTGTCCATCATGGTCGTTATTTTGCATTCTGTCGGTCATTTACGCTGTCTACAAAGTCATATGATTATCCCACTTAAATGTTGCTTGTATTCCAAAGCTATTTTCCGTGAACAAAGCTGTTTATGTGATGGTGTACGGCGGTGCATGGTGGCCATATTTGCATTCTGGGCTCAAAGAAGCAAAACAGGAAAAGGAAATAAGGATTTCTTCTTCTTAGGTGTATTACGTGTCATCCATGAGTCCTCCAATGTGTGCCTGCCACCTTCTGAACTGGCAGATAAAAATGCATTGGTTTTATATAGCACTTTATCATATATACTCAAAGACACTTTACAAATAGGTACATTATTCATTCACTCTAGACAGACAATAGTAGTGGCAAGCTACTTCTGCAGCCACAGCTGCCCTGGGGCAGGCTGACGGAAACGTGGCAGCCAATCTGCGCCAACGGCCTTTCCTGCCACCATCGAATATTTTTATACATATAAACACATTCATACCCAGTGTTATGGGCACTGGAGGCAAAGCAGGTGAAGTGTCTTGCCCAGGGACACAACGGCAGGATATCTGGGGAGAGCAGGATTCGAACTGCCAACCATCGGGTTATTAGATGACCTGCTCTACCTCCTGAGCCACTGCCACCAGATCAGTACAAATCGCTAGTACAGCTGGGGAGTTAAAGGGATGTCAGAGTTGACAGAAGCAGTTGCTGCGCTGTGCCACTGGGGGCGCGCGACCTGTCCATGAAATGTGGCCAGTTAAAAGGATAATGGAGTTTACGGTGACAAATAGAGACCGAGTCATGTTTTGTCCATTTTGTGGCAAACACATGAACCACTTAACGCAGTTTTGTTTCTCGTGTGGTCGGTCTTTGGAGTTTTTAAATAGCACAGACTAGATGGAGGGACCAAACACACAGGGGACATCTCAGCAGCCGGTAAAACCTGATGCTAAACGAAGTAAAGGGCCTTTTCCACTAGCCCCGCTTAGCCCAACACGGCACCACTCAGCCCGCGTTTGAGCATTTTCCATAAGCCCCAGCACCAGTTAGCAGGCGCTATTTTCGTACCTGATCGAGGGCAGGGTACAACCGAGCTGAGTCGGGCCGTGATGTGACGTCAACAGACTGGTCGCCGCTGATTGGTCAGGTCGTAACGTCACGAAAGCGACCTCTTCTGAGGAATCTACACGACCGCCATTTGTAAAGTTGTTCAGCCAGTAAACACAGTGGGCGGCTTTACTACAGTATTTTCATTATAAAGATGGCTTCTCGTAAGGGTATCACCTGGTCAAACGAGGAGGTGCGGAGTTTTCTGTGTATATTAGCCGACGATCACATCCAGTGCGAGTTGGACAGAGCTACGCGCAATGAAAAAATATACCAGCAGGTCTTAGAGCACATGGCTTTACAAGGGCACATCCGTACTGCCAAACAGTGTCGGGAGAAACTGAAAAAAATGAAAAGCGATTACAGAGCAGTGAAGGACCACAACGGTCGAAGTGGAGCGAATCAGAAGGAATGGAAGTGGTACGAGCAGATGGACGCGATCTATGGACATAGGCCTGCTAGCAATGGCAGAGACATTGGGCTTGACATGGCCACAGTCACGCAATTGGAAACCGTGGATGGTGAGTGTTGTTTTGATATTGCGCGTCTTTTCGCCAATTTATCCTTTCAGTGGCAAGCTCACTGTTTTTAAGCAATAGGAAGGTTGTTAGATTGTGGGTAATGGTTGTTACTGAGGATTGCTAGCCAGCTAATAGCTAGCTAGCTACCTATTGTTTTGCAGCCAACTTCTGTTTCACACTTGCTTTGTGTTAAGTATTTACGTGAACAAAACGCTGAAGTATGCTTATTGTATTCTGGTTAAAAACTTTTGAGTTTTGTGTACATGTTGCACTTTGGTGATGAGGTTTACATTGCGTGCATTTTCTTTCTAGAATCACAGTTCATATCACAGGGGTCCACCTCAGTCGACATGGACACACCGGACTCTCCTGCATCTGCCGGAGCGCCAGAAGCTGAATCGACACCGATGTCAGCCACATCACCAGCTCCATCAGCATCTTGGGCGTCACGTTCAAGTGCCGGTAAGGCACAATAACCACCAGTTTTTTTGTTGTTTTTTTTTGTGGATACAGGTCTAGCGGACTCCAGGGCACAAAATCTCAACTAGAAACAAGTTAAGTACAAAATTGATTAATGTAATTTCCTATAGCTGCATATTAATGAATTTAAAATGTCTTTGTACATGTACAAAAAGGTGATTCTTGGGTCTTCACTTATCGGTGGTCCACAACCCGGTCCCATTTTTAGGTGTGGTGATGGAAGTACTGTTGTAACTCCAGTTTTAGAAAAACAGATAAAGCTCATGAACTGCCGTTGAAATCAATATGCTTCATTGAAATGCTTCACGCCAGCTGACTGTATTAACCCATTCAGATTTCTGAGGCCACAATACAAGCAAATATTTTAAACATAACCCATCCATCCATCCATTTTCTTAATCTTAATCCTTTTTAGGTTGCAGGGGGGCTATCCCAGCACCCTGGGGGTTGCAAAATCTGCTCTACTGAGGGGTAGCAACATGACAGTTCAGCTTATATACAGCTATGAAGCATAATATAATAGGGACATCCCACCACTGGCTTTCACCAGTGTAATTCCATAATATATGTTGTGATCCAGCTTTAACAACCATGCCTTTCTGTCTTTCCATATAGCCAAGAGGAAAAGGGACAACTCCATCGCTGACCTTACATCAGCGATTGTCCAAATGCATGGTGATGAGATGCGGCTCCTGGAACAGCACCATGAGGAGTGCAAACAACACCATCAAGAATACATGCAGCATTTGCGACAGGTGGCCGCAGATGTGCGGGCAGATGCGCGTGAAGCCCAGGAGCAGGACATTGCCTTACGAAGGGAAGAGCTCCCAGAGATGGCTACATTCAACCGAGATTTCATGACCCAATTTGGCAGGCTTGTTGACGCACTTAGCAGTCGGCGTATGTAACCATGTCTCCCCACGCCCAGTCTGTTTGTTTGTTTGTAAATTGTGCTTCTGTAATAAAATGGTAGTGTTTGCATCAAAAGTCTGGTTTGTCTGTTATGCCACCGTATGAGAAAAGCCAATAATTACATACACATTCCATTCTCTGTTCAGTCCACATGCTGCTGTTCATCAGGTCAGGTGTATAGCATTCTAATGGTATTTTAATTTTTAACAACACAACAAAACATAATGTCTTGGTAAGTTGTTTATTTATTTTTTTATTTTACACAAATTTGCACCGCTGAATCCATTTCTCTTGATCGGGTACAGTTTTTATGTTAGCATTTGTACAGGTGTACTTTAACTTCAACAGTAGACACTGATAAAGGTAAGTACTTGTAAATTGAATGTTGCATCACCATTCAAAATTTCATTAAATAAGAAGGAATCTAGCATCTAGCAAAAAGTTGCCACTAATAACAGTAGACACATCGGAGAAGGATACACAACTGTGTTTTTGTTGCACACAACTGTTGTTACCAAAAAGCTTTGCTAAATTTATATTAGCTTTCCAAAAGTATTAAAAATCATTTTGTAAGTAAAAGTGGGATACCATTACATGGGAATATGACATGTTGCACCATATGATTTATAGTTCAATTTTCATTTCCACCAAAGCAAAAGTGGCTTGTCTAGCTGCATTTTTTGAACATGGCCTGTGCGGTGTTTCTGCATGTAATTCACCGTACCGGCGGCGGTGGCCTCCGTCGGTCTATGATGACCATGGAAGAGAATCCTAAACGTCTACTCTGCTGGAACAGGCCGATGCACACCGGTGTTCTACCTTCTAGCGTTGGGCGTTGGTAGGATTCAAGCCTGGGCAGGAAGATATGGAGGACAAGATGTTACCCATGCAGCATGTCCCCCTCTCCACGTCACTGATGAATCCAAAGGAACAGCAGGGCTGCTATAGTTTGGCACCAGCGCCGTCGCAGGAGCTGCCAGAACGATGTTGAGCACAACAGAGAACTGCCTTAGGGGCTCCGACTCCGGATTTTTCCTCAGGGTTGACTCCCGAAGCCTTTTCCGTGACCGGGTGTGCCGCAAGGCAGCGGAGGTTTGAAATCAGGGTTTACCTTCCCCTAGATGGGCTACCTTCCCAGGTTGACTAGCCGCCATCTACCCGAAGCATCTGGTTTTAAGGCGCCAGAGATCAGCCCTCGCCCCTTCTCCTATTAGTAAAAGCAGTTCCGCCGGGCTTAGAGACTAAACCACATGGGCAGGCTAGGAGTTGGACTTAGTTGTCAGAGGCTTTTCGAGACGCACGCCATAAGGAGCATTTTATGAGCACTGAGAGCTTAACCCCAGTGCCGCTCCTGGCTATGACAACCTTGGAACCATTCACCGTACCACAACTGTTGTTACCAACAAGTTGTGCTAAATTTATATTAGCTTTTCAAAAATATTAAAAATCTTTTGTAAGTAAAAGTGGGATACCATTACATGGGAATATGACATGTTGCACCACATGATTTATAGTTACCTCCGCCAGGCCGCAGGCCGCAGGAGGTTATGTTTTTGCCAACGTTTGTCTGTCTGTTTGTCTGTCTGTTTGTCTGTTTGTCTGTCTGTTGGTTAGCAAGATAACTCAAAAAGTTTTGGACGGATTTCGATGAAACTTTCAGGCATTGTTGGAAATGGTACAAGGAAGAACTGATTAAATTTTGGGGATGATCCGGATCACCGTCTGGATACAGGAATTTTTTAAAGGATTCTTTAACATTGTGAGATACGGCCATTTTCAACATGTGTGCAGGCGCAATGGAGGGCGCTGAACTCCGCGTTCTTCAAAGTTTTAGGCACAAAAGCATGCGGAAAACAGTGGTGGGCCGGGCCCGGCAGCGTGCCTGTGTTTGCGCTACGCTGCAAAAACTGAAACGGGCAGCTGTCCGGCGCCGGATTATTTGGCAGAAATTCCCCGGGCAGCCATAGTGGCTGCGCAAAATCAAGCTCTCTGCCTTGGGAAGCTTCCAAATCCTCTTTTGCCGCGGAGCGCAACCCAAATATAAAACCCACAGCAACCTGTCTACCCAATTTGCATCCGTCAGTGAAGCCCTGAGTGCTGCTTTCAGTGATCTATGAAAACGCTCGCATAACCCATTGGCCTGTGGGTTGTACGCGGTTGTGCGATGAATTGCAACGCCCGCAGCCTGGGAGTTTGCAGATGGAGGAGATGGACACAACACCAACACTTCAGTTTATTACCTCCGCCAAGGAGGTAATGCTTTTAGTACTGAACCACTAATCCTATCATTGTGAATCCAATTGCTAGTCATATGTTTTCATGGTCAAGGAATCTGAAAACGTACACACAAACACTGTATGGGGGGGAACTGTGGCGCTTGGTGGAGGTCTGCGCTCTCCGAGTGCTTTTCTAGTTCAATTTGCATTTCCACCAAAGCAAAAGTGGCTTGTCTAGCTGCATTTTTGGAACATGGCCTGTGCGGTGTTTCTGCATGTAATTACCCTTACCTTAACAGATAAGCGTTATGAACAACAGAGGACACGTAGATGGAAAAGGCACAACATTTTATTTACAAAACACAGATGTTTTACATATGTATGCACATAAATATGGATGAAATTAAATTTCTACCTATTGTTACACAAGTACTGCATCACAGCATCTCGTATATCGCCACCCTGTTCCTCTGCTCCCTGGGCCGCTGCCACCACTGGTTCATCGACTGCATCATCCAATGTAATGTCAAACAGCTCTCAATGACTCTCACACAGATTATGCAGAGCACAACAAGTCAGCAACATAGATTTCACCAGTTTCATGTCACAGTCATTCCGTTTCAGAAGGCAGCGCCACCTTCCCTTTAGCCTGCCAAAAAAATTTTCCACAACCACCCGTACTCGACTGATGGTCTGGTTGAACGTGTGCTGTTCTTCAGTCAGTCGTCATGGAATGCTTTCAACAGCCAGTTTTGCAGTGGATATGCAGAGTCGTCGAGTATGTAGTAGCCCGCACGTACCGCACCAATGTTCCTGATGTGAGGTGGGAAGAGGTTTCCCCGACTGGCTAAATCCCACAGTGTAGACAGTCTCAGCACCCTAGCATCATGCATGCCCCCTGGCAGCCCAGCAAACACATTCCAGAACAACCCCTTTCCATCAACAACACCTTGAAGGATTATGGAGTGCCAGCCTTTACGATTAAAGTAGTCGGTGTGAAATTGTTGTGGTGCTATGATGGGTATGTGGGAGCCATCGATAGCACCAACACACAATGGAAGCCCCCACCGATTCTCCATGTAGGCCGACATTTCCGTGAACCTCCCTTCATCAGGAAAACGGAGTTGTTCTGGAACCAGCAATGACTCTGCTGCTGCACAAAAATCCTGCACACACCTGCACACCGTTGTGATGCTGACCCCAAACAGATGACCAATAGTGCGGTACTCTGAACCAGTAGCAAGCTTCCACAGTGCAATGGCCACTCTCTTCCTCACAGGCACACATAGGCGGAATGTTGTATCTTGACGCTCCATGCGTGGACGCAATTTGTGCCACAGGTAGGTAAAAGTCTCCTTGGACATCCGGAAGTTCTGCAACCACTCCGTGTTTGAGAAGCCGGCAACAATATCCTCCCACCACTGCGAGGCATGGTTTACTGTCCACACCGACGGTCTGCAGCGATTATTTTTCAACGAAGCAGCCAACTGAAACACACACACACAGCATACATAATGCAATGCATTTAATACCAATAACCTGGCGACATAAAAATGCTGTACACAAAACTGACATGACTGTAAAATGACATTTGCAACCATTAGCATGCGTTAGCTTACCAACATACGCTCCCTCATGTGTCGAGCATTTAACCTCACAGTTGCGGCTTCATATTCCGCTACGGCAGCTGAGAGCCTCCTGTACCCTTCCTCCACCCTTTGTCTCAACGCACGTCGTCTCAATGCACGTCTTCTTCTCTGGTTAAATTGTCTGGCCTTCATTGTCATAAAAAGCCACAGAGCAAGAAAAATGAAAATCCTCCCCTCGTAATCAGCCATTTTCTTTGTTGTGGAGAATTCGGTCGCGTGCTTCACATCACGAGAGTGTGGCGCCGCCTTGCTGTTCAAGAAATCCCACCCACCGCAGGCGTGTGAGCAGTAATGTTGAAACGCAATCGAGGCCGAAACGAGTCATTGTCAGACGAGTCGTGTTTTCCAGTCGGGGCCGAGTGGGGCTAATGGAAAAGTGCCATAAGTGCAGCATAACACTAGCTATCTGAAGCCATGTGAATGGAAGTGAATAGTGTTGCGGTAGCGGCTGCCAACTTTCTGAAATTTCGAAATGGCACTCTGTTCATTTCAGCAGAAAAACCTTGCCCATCAAATGAACTGTTCATGGAGTACAGAAGCTCAAAGTCAAAAGAACCAGTCTTTTAATTTTGGGCTGAAAGGAAGACATGGGGTTAAAGAAAGAAAACACATCCAGGTAATTTGTACTGACTGTCAAACTTGACTTCTTGATAAATCATTCGATGAGGATCATAGTCGTGTGGAAAAAATAGGACACCCCTTTAAATATTCAGTTCTTTATAATAAATGTTCATATATCTATGTCTAAACTTGTTTTTGTTTTTATTTGCATTTTTTTTAACATTTATTTTAGCCATTTTAAATGGGAATGAATGTGGGGGTGTCCTAAAAAGATGGTCTGGTGTCCTAATTTGTTCCTCACTATTTGTTTAGAATTAAATTTTACAGAAAATTTGAAAAAAAAGTCTTTAATTCATTTTTAATTGTTTAGTTGTATTACATGAATCTCCCAGTATTTTTAATATTGATATTAAATATCCGTATGTCCAAATATGTAAAAAAAAACATACACAGGCTTATACAGGGTGTCCTCATTTTTTCACATGACTGTATATAATATATTGTAGAGATTGAATTAAGTTAAAAAAACATATATTTGCTAATATATTTGATGCAGGCATTTGTTGAAGAGATTTTAGAGCATATAGTGCTCTAAGCAGCAGCTCTGATGCAGTTTTGCTTGAGCAACTGGTCATAACAGTGTAACATTTTAGACCTTGTTCAGCTCACTGTGTATTTTCTTTTATTCTGCCTATGTATATAACACATGAAGTTAATCTTAACTTTGCTATTTTACAAGATAAGCATTGGATTGATGGTGCCACATGGAAGTGGTGGAACTGATTTAAAACCTGTAAGAGGGAAAACACTCCCATTATTTGTAGATCCAGAGGTAGCAGCCCCTGATGTACTAAAACAAGCTGTCCAGAAAATGAAAACATTTTATAAGGACATGCAAGAAGGACCGTATGTCCTCTTGTTTCCAGACTGCTCAGAAGTGGTCCACATCCCTGGGTCAGAAAGGCCATTCAAATTGGCAGAATATAAAAAGGAACTAGGGAAGGTATATTCCAGGATCACCTTTTTCATTTATCTGGAAACTGACTTTAAAGGAGGTTGTTGGATGTCATGATTTCAATATTTTTACACATTTAGATACTCTACTATAGGGTATCTGCATGATCTTTTTTTTTTTTTTTAACAACAGTGGATGATACCTCGGACTCCAATTCTGAAATTATCATTACAGCAAGGAGCATAACTGAATTCAATCGAGCTGACACTGTGGTGCATTTAAAACTAGAAAAGCACTCTGAGAGCGCAGACCTCCGCCAAGCGCCACAGTTGAGATTGAGATTGAGATTCAACTTTATTGTCATTCCACATGTATGAATACAAGGTAACGAAACGTGACTTGGCATTTGGGCACGCTCTGCAGAGCGCATCCAAGGCCGGGGCAGCCGCTAGGCGCCAGTCAAGTCAAGTTCCCCCCCATACAGTGTTTGTGTGTACGTTTTCAGATTCCTTGACCATGAAAACATATGACTAGCAATTGGATTCACAATGATAGGATTAGTGGTTGAGTAGTAAAAGCATTACCTCCTTGGCGGAGGTAATAAGCTGAAGTGTTGCTGTTGTGTCCATCTCCTCCGTCAGCAAAGTGCCAGGCTGCAACCTGTCAAGGCATACCTCATGCCTCCCTTATTGGGGGCTTTCACACCTGTACTGACCTCATGCCGCCCTTATTGGGGGGGGGGGCTTTCACACCTGTACTGAGTACTTAAAAACTGTATTTATCGGCAGATGAAAGAAAACTGAAGCAAAAACAAACAAACAAACAAACAAACAAACAAACAAACAAAAACTAAACAAACAGCAACTGCAACATGAACTATTTCAAACATATTTATTCAAATGTACACTTATATGGACACAATCTTGAGCCATAACTTTTTGGTAATGTGAAAATAATAAGCGAAGTAGCACAAAAAAACTGAGTGCTCTTGCTGTCAGGAAACAATGTTGGCACCAAATCACTGAAGTGATCTGCCACCAATGGGGGTAGATTGTGCTCTGCCACAAAATGACAAAACATCACTTCTGCTAGTGATGCATTGGATTTAGAAGGCTTCGGTTCTCTCATTGGCTGAAAATGTTCATCCATCGATCGAATTTGGCTACACAGTTTTTGTGGCCCTGTGTAGCAAAGTGTGACTTCAGGTCGAAAATCCCTGATGCAGTCACTTTTAGCATTAGAGTCACACATATCAGGTGCAGCATTACTGGCGCCGGGATTCCTCTCTGTTCCGGAGCCTCAGGACAAAAGAAGGTGCGATAATGGTTGCCGTGGGTTTTATTGTGGTTGCGCTCCGCGGAAAAAAAGAGGATTTGGAAGCTTCCCCGACAGAGAGCTGGTTTTTGCGCAGCCCCTATGGCTGCCCGGGGAATTTCTGCCAAATAATCCGGCACCGGACAGCTGGCCGTCTCAGTTTTTGCAGCGTAGCGCAAACACAGGCACACTGGCGGGCTCTGCCCACCACAGTTTTCCGCATGCTTTTGTGCCTAAAACTTTGAAGAACGCGGAGTTTGTGTTCGTCAGACACGACGACCAGTGCCCTCTATTGCCCCTGCACACATGTTGAAAATGGCCGTATCTCACAATGTTAAAGAATCCTTTAAAAAATTCCTGTATCCAGACGGTGATCCGGATCATCCCCAAAATTTAATCAGTTCTTCCTTGTACCATTTCCAACAAGGCCTGAAAGTTTCATCGAAATCCGTCCAAAACTTTTTGAGTTATCTTGCTAACCAACAGACAAACAGACAGACAGACAGACAAACAGACAAACGCTGGCAAAAACATAACCTCCTGGCCCTTCGGCCTGGCGGAGGTAAAAAAAAATATTTATGTATGCATGTATTCATTTGTCTATTGCCTATACATTTGATTTTAAGCATAAACCCATGTCCTGGTGAATATTTTAGAAAAATAAGGCTTGTTTTGATTATTTTGCAATAATTACCTCAGCCAGGCCGTAGGCCACAGGAGGTTATGTTTTTGCCAGCATTTGTCTGTCTGTTTGTCTGTTTGTCTGTCTGTTGGTTAGCAAGATAACTCTAAAAGTTTTGGATGGATTTCAATGAAACTTTCAGGCGTTGTTGAAAATGGTACAAGGAAGAACTGATTAAATTTTGGGGATGATCCGGATCACCGTCTGGATACAGGAATTTTTTAAAGGATTCTTTAACATTGTGAGATACGGCCATTTTCAACATGTGTGCAGGTGCAATGGAGGGCGCTGGTCGTCATGTCTGACGAACACGAACTCCGCGTTCTTCAAAGTTTTAGGCACAAAAGCACGTGGAAAACAGTGGTGGGCCGGGCCTGGCAGCGTGCCTGTGTTTGCGCTACACTGCAAAAGCTGAGACGGGCAGCTGTCCGGCGCGGAATTATTTGGCAGAAATTCCCCGGGCAGCCATAGGGGCTGCGCAAAAACAAGCTCTCTGCCGGGGAAGCTTCCAAATCCTCTTTTGCCGTGGAGCGCAACCCCAATATAAAACCCACGGCAACCTGTCTACCCAATTTGCATCCGTCAGTGAAGCCCTGAGTGCTGCTTTCAGTGATCTATGAAAACGCTCGCATAACCCATTGGCCTGTGGGTTGTACGCGGTTGTGCGATGAATTGCAATGCCCACAGCCTGGGAGTTTGCAGATGGAGGAGATGGACACAACACCAACACTTCAGTTTATTACCTCCGCCAAGGAGGTAATGCTTTTAGTACTGAACCACTAATCCTATCATTGTGAATCCAATTGCTAGTCATATGTTTTCATGGTCAAGGAATCTGAAAACGTACACACAAACACTGTATGGGGGGGGGGGGAACTGTGGCGCTTGGCGGAGGTCTGCGCTCTCCGAGTGCTTTTCTAGTTACTATCAGTAACACTGTGACAACCTTTCACCATTGATATATACTTTATATGATTAGGGAACAATTATGGAAGGTGTTACAAATTGTTGATAAATTGATGCATTTCTTCTTTTTGAACCACAAAACCGACATACTCCCAAACACAAGCCTGAAGATGAACAGTAGGTACTAATTTTTATACAAGTACCTTATGCCTTTATTGAGGAGGTGTGGCCACCCAGAACCAATTAAAAGAACTCTGACAAGTTTTGGCATCTAGTCCTTGTCAGGAATCAGATTTAATGAGAGACAATTCAGTGGTATTCAACCAATAAGAATCTTGGTTGTATTCTTTGTGTTTATGTTCTTGAATGACTGTTGTAGGCCTGGATGACAACAGTAACTGATGCTGTCATTTTTTCCTCCGCCAAAGTGGGAGGTTATGTGATCATCGGCGTTGGTTTGTTTGTTTGTTTGTCTGTTTGTTTGTCTGTTTGTTTGTTTGTTAGCAAGATAACTCAAAAAGTTATGGACGGATTTTCATGAAATTTTCACAGATTGTCAGAAGTGGGGTATCCTACAGATGATTACATTTTGGTGTTGATCCGGATCACCGTTGAGAAGAAAACTGCCATTACGGAAAATGCCATTTTCGTCAATAACTAATGAACCACTAATCCTATCATTGTGAATCTAATTGCTTGTCATATGTTTTCATGGTCAAGGAATCTGAAAACGTACACACAAACACTGCATGGGGGGAACTGTGGCGCTAAACCGCCATTACGGACAATGCGATTTTCGTGAATAACTACTCAACCACTAATCCTATCATTGTGAATCCAATTGCTAGTCATATGTTTTCATGGTCAAGGAATCTGAAAACGTACACACAAACACTGTATGGGGGGAACTGTGGCGCTTGGTGGAGGTCTGCGCTCTCCGAGTGCTTTTCTAGTTTTATCATGTTTCAGAGATGTAGCGGGACCGTCAGCAACAATTTTGTCTGGACAGGTAAAAGGCAGGCTGCGGCAGCCTGATGTTTCTTTCGGTGTTGTTGTTTCAGACATTTTTAATTTGTTTTTCAGGTGGTAATATCTGATGCTGAGGATATGGAGCAACCTGAAACAAATCCATATAAGATTTCTTGCTACAGGTAAGTCAAAAAATGACAGTGACTGACATAATTTTAATTTTATTGATCAGGAAGAAATTTGTTTTGTAAGATGTTTTAAAGTGGAAATTGTAATTTCTCAACAGGAAATACACAGCCTTGTATGCATCAGGTGTTGAGGAAGAGGATGAGGAGCTGGTCACAGTCAGTGTGTAAAATTTCCAACACACAGCAGTGTAAAATGAGTTTTTTTACTGTGGCATTCTGGTTTTGTCACTGTGCAATATTTCTTGTATTGAAATGATTTTTTGTAAAAGTAGCAAATTGTGTACAGTCTGGAATATCCACTAATTAGATCACTTTTTGTCATTACAGGGAGGAGATGAACATTACACTACCTGACATTGTAGCAAACCTGTTGCTTCCTATTGATCACCAAAGAGTCAGCAGGTTCAACATCTCAAGGGCTAATGTTTGGGATGGAGCAGTCAGAGGTTTCAAGCATACAACATATTCTGAAACCTGTGACATACTGGTCAGATTTACTGATGATGCTGGTGTTTTTGAGGTGGGAATTGACACAAGTGGTCCAAGACGAGAGTTTTTAACTCTGCTAATGAAACACTTAAAAGTCAGCCGATTTTTGATGGACCAGAAGGACATTGGTTCTTGGTTTACAATGCAAATGGTATGCATAGGGTTAGACATGTACTATTGTAATGGTTGGTTAATAATCATTGAACATACAGCTCTGGGAAAAAAAAATAAGAGACCACTGCAAAATCTTTACTGAATTTGCTTCTCTACATGTATGACAGCTATTCAATTTGAGTATCTGTTGAATTCCAACACAAGAACACCTCAGTTTACTTGACAGTACTGCTCCTCATCTTCAAAGACCTTCATTACCTGGCCCTGCCATACCTGTCTGAACTCCTCTACATCGTCACCCCTAGCCGCTTTCTCAGGTCCTCCTCTTCCCTTCACTTCATCGTTCCATCTGTGCCCCAGTGATCCCAGGAGCTATGTTGTCCGGGGCAATTTGCCTCTGATAGGGTCACCCAAGACAAACTGGTCCTGGGTGAAGGGCCAGACTAAGAACAATCCAACAGACTCTCATGATAAATTCTATATCAAGGATTCAGTGTACCCTGCCCTGTATGGGGTTACCGGGGCCCCACCCTGGAGCCACGCCTGGGGGAGGGGCTCAAAGGCTAGCGTCTGGTGGCCAGGTTTCCACCCATGGGACCCGGCTGGGCTCAGCCCGAAGGAGTTACATGGGTCTGCCCTCCAGTGGGCTCACCACCTGCAGGAGGGATCATCAGGGATAGCAATTTTCCGCCGATCCGCAGATTTCCGGAGATTTATTTTCAAATTGATCATTTCTGTGAATCGTCTAAATCCGTTGAGAAAATTTTAGGGGGGGTAAGGTACCTTATTGTTACTGATTTTAGCAAAAATCAACACGATTACATAAGCGCTCGGCGCTTCCCCGGAAGTTGTCTCCCGCGATAACCTGGATGTGTTGCGTTCAAGCTACTGCTGTGTTGCAGTAGCTTGACAGCCCTGCGATTGGATAGTTGCAAATGATTGGACCAATCAAATGGCTCGTTGTATGCTTTTTCAAAGATTCATGGCGGCGTGTTCTCAGGGATGTGATTTTCTGCTAATTCGCCGAATTCCGCTTTATTTTATCTTCCAGGAAGATAAAGTACGTTAAGTACGTTAGCGGCTTGTGGTCCACGAACGCAGTGAAGCTGCGTCCTTTCAGGCAGGACTGGAAGTGGCGTATGGCCAGGTGGAGAGCCATTAACTCTCTGTTACTGGCTGCGTACAACGGCTGTATGAGCTGGGCTGTGCGGGGGAGGATACGATAATAAAAGTTAACCATCCCCTTTTATGATTCCAAACAGTTTGAAATTGACAGTGCACAGTGGACATTGACTCATAACTTTTGAATATTTCTAAGACTTGGCTACATCAGTGATTGTGCAAAATGAACTGCTCAAGTCTCAATGGAGATTGAAACTGGTGATCTGAAATGAATGCTGAAATTATAAAAAGTAATGGTATGTTGGAATTTTATTTCTATTATGGAATAGATAAAATTAACTGATTTTGATTTGATCAAGTGTTAAAGCATGTGATGGATAATGCTTGTTGGAATATTTTAGGAATGCTATCTTCTTAGAACATAAGTCAATATTATACAGTAATAAGTGGCATTCTGCTGTTTGTTTTATGTCATTTAAGCACAGTTCTGGTACTTAAAAATCATAAAAACCCAGGAGCTTCGGGGGGCTTTGCCCCCCTTGACCCCCCACCCCTACCCACCGGGGCTCTGCCCCGGACCCCACTGGGGGACTGTGTCCGCCAGACCCCCTGCTGAATTTTCAGATAATTTCCCCAACCTCAAATCACATCGCTGGTTCGTGTTGGAATTCTGAGCTTTCGGTATTGTTTTCAGCGGAATTATGAGATTTTTATCGGAGGATCAGGAGCCATCAGTGCTAGAAATAGACAAAAGTGTCAAAAATAAGTTCCGATGAAATTGGCTTGAGAGAAAAGTGACGGTAAAGGTGAAAATTGGCTCAAAGTTCGACGAGGTAACAGAAACACTCGGACAATTTCTGAAGAAACCAGAAAAGGAGATGAAGTTCAAAGTTCAGAGACTGACACAGCTTGCTGCCAAAAGGAAGAAAGTTTCACATTAGAAGTGACTTGGTGACAAGTGTAAATAGTGTAATAAACTCTTATAGAACTGTTAAATATGTTGGACTAAAGACAGTGAGACAACATTGAAGAAAAAGTAAGTTAACTTTTCATTAAATTTAATGATTTATCTAAGTCTAGTATTTCATTTTTTTTTAATCATTTTTTCAGTCTAAATTACTTCTGTTTTACTGAAAACCTCCCAGCTTCAGGGGGGCTGCGCCCCCCCCCCCCCGCCCCCCCCATAAGTCAATCGACCAAATTAGATTTCAGTTGAAATCAGAATTTCCTGTTGCCATCCCTGGATCATGGGGGGTCTGGTGCTATGTGGATTAGGTGGCGGTCAAAGGCGGAGACCTTGGCGGACTGATCCCAAGCTTTCTAAACTGGCTTTTGGTACGTGGAATGTCACCTCTCTGGTGGGGAAGGAGCCTGAGCTGATGTACGAGGTTGAGAGATACCGGCTAGATATAGTCGGCCTCACCTCAACAGCTCCGGTTCCGGAACCAGTCTCCTGGAGAGGTGCTGGAGCTTGGCCTTTTCTGGAGTTGCCCCGGGCGAGAGGCGACGAGCAGGGGCGGGTATTCTTGTATCCCCCCACCTTGCTGCCTCTATATTGGAGTTTTCCCCAGTGGACGAAAGGGTTGCTTCCCTGCGCCTTCGGGTTGTGAAACGGGTCCTGACCATCATTTGTGCCTATGCACCAAATGATGTTTCAGAGTACCCACCCTTTTTGGAGTCTGTGACTGGGGTGCTGGAGGGTGCTCCTCTTGGAGACTCCATTGTCTTACTGGGGGACTTCAATGCACAACGACAATGAAACCTGGAGGGGGGTGATTGGGAGGAACGGCTTGCCCGATCTGAACCCGAGTGGTGTTAAGTTATTGGACATCTGTGCTAACCACAGTTTGTCCATAACGAACACCTTGTTCAAGCATAAGGGTGTCCATATGTGCACCTGGCACCAGGACACCCTAGGTCGCAGGTCGATGACTGGTTTTGTTATTATGTCATCAGACCTGCGACCATATGTCTTAGACACCCGGGTAAAGAGAGGTGCAGAGCTGTCAACTGATCACCACCTGGTGGTGAGTTGGATCCGATGGCAGGGGAGGAAGCCAATCAGACCTGGTAGACCCAAACGTATAGTGAGGGTGTGCTGGGAACGTCTGGCTGAGGCCCCTGTCTGGGAGGTCTTCAACTCCCACCTTCAGAAGAACTTCAACCACTTTCAGAGGGAGTCTGGAGACATGGAGTCTGAATGGGCCATGTTCTCCACCTCTGTTGTTGAAGCAGTGGCCCAGAGCTGCGGTTGCAAGGTGGTCGGTGCATCTCGTGGTGGCAACCCCCGAACCAAGTGGTGGACACCAGTGGTGAGGGGGGCCACTAAGCTGAAGAAAGAGTCCTATCAAGCTTGGTTGGCTTGTGGGACTCCCGAAGCAGCTGAGGTGTACCAGCAGGCCAAGCGGAGTGCAGCTCGGGTGGTTGCTGAAGCAAAAACCTGGGTATGGGAGGAGTTCGGTGAGGCCATGGAACAAGACTTTCAGTCGGCCTCAAAGAGATTCTGGCAAACTGTCCAGCGGCTCAGGAGGGGGAAGCAGCTCCCTGTCCACACTGTGTATGGTGCGGATGGGACACTGTTGACTTCGACTAGGGATATCGTCGGGCGGTGGAAGGAATACTTCGAGGATCTCCTCAATCCCACTGATACGCCTTCCACAGAGGAAGCAGGGCTTGGGGACGAGGGGAATGACTCGCCTATCACAGGGGCTGAGGTCGCCAAGGTGGTTAAAAATCTCCTTGGTGGCCCGGCCCCAGGGGTGGACGAGATTCGCCCTGAGTACCTCAAGGCCCTGGATGTTGTAGGGCTGTCATACACGCCTCTGCAACATTGTGTGGAGGTCGGGGGCAGTGCCTTTGGCATGGCAAACCGGGGTGGTGGTTCCTCTCTTCAAAAAAGGGGACCAGAGGATGTTCTCCAACTTTAGATTCAGGAGGACCAATGTGGTTTTCGTCCTGGCCGTGGCACATCGGACCAGCTCTTTACCCTCTCGAGAATTCTTGAGGGTTCGTAGGAGTTTGCCCAACCAGTTTACATGTGATTTGTGGACTTGGAGAAGGCATTTGACTGCGTCCCTCATGGTTTTTTGTGGGGGGTGCTTAGGGAGTATGGGGTATCGGGCTTGTTGTGACGAGCTATTTGGTCTCTGTACGACTGTTGTGAGAGTTTGGTTTGTATTGCCAACACTCTGTCGGAATCATTCCCAGTGAGAGTTGGACTCCGCCAGGGCTGCCCTTTGTCACCGATCCTGTTCATAATTTTTATGGACAGGATTTCTAGGTGCAGCCAGGGAATGGAGGGTGTCATGCTTGGTGACCACAGGTTCTCATCTCTGTTGTTTGCAGATGATGTTGTCCTGTTGGCTTCATCCAGCAATGACCTACAGCTCTTGCTGGGACGGTTTGCTGATGAGTGTGAAGCGGCTGGGATGAGAATCAGCACCTCCAAGTCCGAGTCCATGGTCCTCAGCCGGAAAAAGGTGGATTGTCCTCTCTGGGTTGGGGACAGGCTCCTGCCCCTAGTGGAGGAGTTTAAGTATCTTGGGGTCTTGTTCACGAGTGAGGGGAAAATGGAGCGAGAGATTGACAGATGGATTGGAGCAGCATCTGCAGTGATGCAGACGTTGTACCGGTTTGGTGTGGTGAAGAGGGAGCTTAGTTCTAAGGCAAAGCTGTCGATTTACCAGTCAATCTATGTTCCTACTCTCACCTATGGTCACAAGCTTTGGGTAATGACCGAAAGAACAAGATCGTGGATACAAGTGGCTGAAATGAGCTTTCTCCGTAGGATTGCTGGACTCACCCTCAGAGATAGGGTGAGGAGCTCAGTCATCCGGGAGAGGCTCAGAGTAGAACCGCTGCTCCTCCACATTGAAAGGAGAAAGTTGAGGTGGTATGGGCATCTGATTAGGCTATCTCCTGGACGCCTCCCTCTTGAGGTGTTTCAGGCACGTCCCACTGGGAGGAGACCCTGGGGCAGACCCAGGACTCTGTGGAGAGACTATGTCTCCCAGCTGGTCTGGGAACGCCTTGGTGTCCTCTCTGAAGAGCTGGAGCAGGTGTCTGGGGAGAGGGATGTCTGGATTTCTCTGCTTGAACTGCTGCCTCCGCTACCCAGACCTCCGGAAAAGTGGTAGAAGATTGATGGATGGATTATTATTATTATTATTATTATTATTATTATTATTATTATTACTGATTCAGTGATCATCTAAGTATGGTAAGATGCATGAAAGCTGTGAATTAAAATCAAAGTTATTCCACAAGTACAGATTTCTGAGTTCTTCCCAAGTTAAAACTTAAGTATAGTAGTTTGTGAACTTGTTTTCTTTGCACAATTTGATCAAAAGGCAGCATCTTTTGTTTTGGCCAGCTGTAATTTTCTGTAAATAAATGCTCTGATATTTTGATTTGGAATTTGGGTGAGTTTTAAGTAGGTTAGAGAATAAAACAATATTTTTCATTATACTCAAACACATCTAAATAGTAAAACCAAATGAAGTGATAATTTTGCAGTATCTCTTTGGCCTCATTTTTTTCCCCAGAGCTGTATAAACCACATTCATGATTTTTTTTAAATCAATATTTTAAAGTATATATTGTATGTTTTAATTTTGCAATATGAATTCATTCATATTAGGGAGGATTCATCATTAGGGAGGCTGAATACTACCTGGCAGCTAAGATGATTGCCGTGTCAGTTGTACACAGAGGCCCAGGACCCCATTTTTTGTCAGAAGATCTTGTACATTATCTAGCGGGCCAGCCTTCATTCAAATCAACTGTTAATTTAATAATTGATAAAGAATTAAGGAAAACTTTGCAAGAGGTGAGAATGGCATAAGGCTACAGTGTGGTAGGGCACAGTTTTATATAGTTCCTGCAGTGGTTTTAAGATTGTTTACTTCCTATATCATGTACACAGAATTGGCTTCATTTTTTTTTTCTTGATAGGTTAGGGTTATACCATGTACATCACTGAATTAAAAACCTAGGCAACGATAGACAGTACATAGTTATTTACTGGGGTGTTTATGCCTTTTTATGTCTTTCAGATTGAGAATGCTGCTTCACTGGATGCTCTGCAAGAGTCTATCATGAGACACAGCACAATGTTCCAGACAGCAGGTTGTCTGAGACGTGACTGCTGTGGAAGAAAAGGGAGAAATTGTGGCCGACTACCTCCGATGGTATATAACACAACATAACAAAAATATTTTTTTTCTGTCTGTGTTTTTTCAACTGATTTAAGACAATTTTGCACCGCTGAATCCGAAAATGACATCCTTTTCTCTCGATCAGGTCAGGATTTTATGCTAAGTTGAAAGCAGTTGTACAGCAGTTGTACTGTAAATTGAATAGTAGACATTGATAAAGGTAAGCACATGTAAATTGAATGTTACGTCATCATTGTTCAAAATTCAGAGAATTTCAAGAAATAAAAAAAGAATTTTGCATCATATAAAGCGAAAATATCTATACATGTAAACAAAAACGTAAAAAACATGTGGCCATAGTTCAAAAAGTTGACCTGATTGAGCAAAACCAATGTGATTTTTGGATTCAGCGCATCAAAATTGTTCGAAATCAGCTAAAAAAAACCCTTAGATAATAAATTTGGGGCTGACCAGTGTATTGACCGCAATTCATCTGTAATTGGCAGGTAAGATTATGTTTTGAATAATGTGATTTTGTTATTTATGTAAAAAAAAATTGCTTGAGATTCCTCTGATTTATGCAAACATGTATACCTGTTATCAATTAGTCACTGTGACAAAATTTGTGTCTTAGTGTAGTACAGCAGGGATGTGAAGTCTTACCTTGTACCAGCCGATAAGTGCTCATGCTACCCTGCCCTCTCTGTCATTGTGTTTCTGTGTGGAAGTCTTGCAGTTTGTAAAGTTGGATTTATGCACCTGCATCACGTCAGCGCCATTGAATATGTTGTTACCAAAACAGGTTTCTACTGATGTCTAGAGTGATTTGTATTTGTCATGTGTTTGTTTATTAAATAGCAATGGGCAAAAGCCAATTGTGATGGAGTTTGAATTAATAAATGTTTAAAAAGCAACTTTTCATATGATCACTACAACAAAGAAAAAAGAAGACATTACAGTACATCTGACCACCACCACTGCCATCATTTGTCAATGTAATTACTGTTTAGGACAAATAGAAAGGTTTCTATCTGTAGGGCAGCGCGGTGGCAGAGTAGTTAGCACTGCGGCAGCACAGTAACTCACCCTTGGCCGGGGGATCCTGGGTTCGATCCCAGCCCCCGACCAACAGTGATCTGTGTGGAGTTTGCATGTTCTCCCCGTGTTGCGTGGGTTTACTCCGGGATTTCTCCGGTTTCCTCCCACATGCCAAAAACATGCAATTTAGGTTAATTAAGATAAGATAAGATAAGATAAGCCTTTATTAGTCCCACAACGGGGAAATTCCAGGATTGCAACAGCACAGGGATAGCAACACTCAGAGCAACAATCAGAAGGCAAGAAAAAACAAGCAAGCAAGAGCAGCTAATATACATATGTACATATTACTATAAAATATATATATACACACACACACACACAGACACACAGTGCAGAGCATTGTAGCTGGATGGAATAAATATATGAATATATGAACACACAGTGCAGAGCATTGTAGCTAGATGGAATAAATATGTAAATATATAAACACCCACAGTATGGAGCATTGCAGCTAGGTGGAATAAATATGCAAGTATATAAACACACACAGTGCGGAGCAATGTAGCTAGATGGAATAATATGTAGATATATAAAAACACAGTGCGGAGCATTGTAGCTAGATGGAATAAATATATAGATATATAAATATAAACACACCCAGTGCAGAGCATTGTAGCTAGATGGAATAAATATGTAAATATATAAACACACACAGTGCAGAGCATTGTTGCTAGGTGGGATGAAACAGCATAACCGTCTATTTAGTTATCCTACATGGTATGATTATGTGCCCATACATATTCTCACCCTCCATAGCGACCGGTATGTTCCTAGTTGTATGCCGGAGAGGACCATTGTGTAAGTCTATTGCATCTTTTGCATTCAAAAAAAAAAAAAAAAAACTATTAGTTTGTTACGTCTTTTTGCTATCTCTGCGAGCAGCCCTGCTTAGGTTGTACAGTCTGACAGCCGTTGGTAGGAAGGACCTACGAAACCTCTCGGTTGTGCACCTGGGATGATGTAGTCTGCTGCTAAATGAGCTCCTCAGTGCATCCAGTATGTCCTGCATAGGGTGGAACTCGGACTCCAGCAGAGATGACAGTTTAGCCACCGTCCTTCTCTCTCCTATCTCCTCCATCGGATCAAGGCGTTGCCCCAGGACAGAGCTAGCTTTCTTAATCAGTTTGTTCAGTCTCTTCCTATCGGCTGCAGTAATGCCACTGCCCCAGCAGACCACTCCAAAAGTGATGGCTGATGCCACCACCGTGTCATAGAATGACTTCAGCAGCGCCCCTTGTACACCAAAAGACCTGAGTCTCCTCAGCAGGAACAGCCTGCGCTGTCCCTTCTTGTAGAGTGCGTCAGTATTGTGTGACCAGTCTAGTTTATTGTTCAGATGAATACCCAGGTACTTGTAGGATGTCACCATCTCGATGTCTGTTCCCTGTATATTTACTGGTGCTGTGAGGGGCTGCCCATGCCTGCGGCAGTCCACCACCAGCTCCTTAGTTTTCCTCGCGTTGATCTGGAGGCAGTTCCGATGGCACCAGTCCACAAAGTCCTGGATAAGCCCTCTGTACTCAGCTTCATCTCCGCTGGAGATGAGACCAACGATCGCAGAGTCATCAGAGAACTTCTGTAGATGGCAATGTGTTGTGTTGTGTGAGAAGTCCGCAGTATAAAGAGTGAACAAGAAGGGAGCCAGCACCGTTCCCTGGGGGGCCCCCGTGCTACTGATGATCGTGTCGGAAACACAGTCCCGGGTTCTCACAAACTGAGGCCGGTTCGTGAGGTAGTCCAGGATCCATGATGACAGGTGCTGGTCCACCCCTGCGCGCAGCAGCTTGTCCTTCAGGATCATCGGTTGGATGGTGTTGAAAGCACTGGAGAAGTCAAAGAACATGATCCTCACCATATTCCCGGGCTTCTCCAGGTGGGACAGAGAACGGTGAAGGAGGAAGATCACCGCATCCTCCACCCCAATGCCATGCTGGTAGGCGAACTGGAGTGGATCCATCGCTGGTTCCACCAGGGGGCGGAGATGAGCAAGGAGCAGTCTCTCCAGGGTCTTCATCAAGTGGGACGTCAAGGCCACCGGTCTGAAGCTGTTCAGGTCTTTGGGGTGGGAAGTTTTTGGTACAGGTACCACACAAGATGTTTTCCACAGCTGTGGTACCCTCCCCAGTTTCAGGCTCATGTTGAAGATATACGTCACAATCCCACACAGCTGGTCTGCACAGGACTTGAGGAGCTTTGCGCTGATGCCGTCCGGTCCCGACGCCTTCCTCGCCTTGATCTTCCTCAGCTCCGTCCTCACCTGGGTCTTGGTCAGGGTCAGGATGGGGGGCTGTGTGTTGGGAGTGGGGGGGGTGTCGGTGGAGTGGGGAGTGGGTAGCAGGACTTGATTTCTTAGAGGCAGCAGTGGTTGTTGTGCAGACAGGGGGGAGGGCGGTTGGTCAAATCTATTGAAAAACAGATTCAGGTTGTTCGCCCACTCCCTGCCCCCCGTGGCCTGGGGGGAGGTATTCTGGAGCCCCGAGATGGTTTTGAGGTTTCTCCAGACCCCGCTGATGTCGCTCTGTTGCAGCTTGTCCTCCATCTTCTTCCTGAAGCTGTCCTTGCCTTCTCTGATCTTTCTCCTCAGCTCCCTCTGTACGGACTTCAGCATCTCCCTGTTCCCCGACCTGAAGATCCTCTTCTTCTCTCTCAGAAGTGTTTTTATCTCAGGGTTGATCCAGGGTTTGTTGTTTGAGTGACGCCGTATGGTCTTGGTGGGAACGGATTTGTCCACACAGAAGCTGAGGTAGCCCGTGAAGGTGTGAATGAGGCCATCGATGTCCTCACCATGTGGATCGCAGAGCTGCTTCCAGGCAGTGGCTTCAAAACAGTCCTTTAGAGTGTCCATTGTCTCCTCAGACCATAACTCCACAGTGTGCATGGCCGGAGGTTGTCTGTGCACTAGGGGTTTGTACACCGGTCGGAGATGAACCAAGTTGTGATCCGATCTCCCAAGTGGGGGGAGTTGTGATGAGGTGTACGCCTCCTTAGTGTTTGCGTAGAACAAATCCAGTGTTTTATTGTCTCTAGTGTGGCATGTGACATACTGGGTGAAAGTGGGCAGAATGGGAGACAGTGAAACGTGGTTGAAATCGCCTGAGATGAGGAGAAGAGCATCTGGGTGTTCTGTCTGCAGCCTGCTGGTTACTGAATGGATGACGTCACGCGCGGTCCCAGCGTTCGCCGTCGGATTTGCATAAACAACAATGCAGATCACGTGTGAGTGTTCTCTCGGGAGATATGTAGGCCTCATGCTAACAGCTAGCAACTCAATGTCTTTGCTGCAGTGTCGTTGTTTAACAGTGATATGTCCCGGTCTGCACCAGTTGTTGTTAACATACATGATCACTCCACCGCCCCTAGTTTTGCCACTCTCTGGTGTTCGGTCAGCTCGTATCGTGTCGTGTCCCCAGTTTAATTGGCATCAAACTGGGGGATTCTAAATTGTCCTTAGGTATGACTGTGAGAGTGAATGGTTGTCTGTCTCTCTGTGTTGGCCCTGTGATGGACTGGCAATCTGTCCAGGGTGTACCCTACCTCTCGCCCAAAGATGCTGGAATAGGCTCCAGCGCCCCCCCCCCCCGTGACCCGAAAAGGATTAAGTGGAAGAAGATGGATGGATGGATGGTTTCTATCTGTGCTTAACTTTCTCAATACTCTTTTGAATTCGGATTTTTGCTTTTTGACTTGCTTTGGAAGTAGCACCGTGGTGAATGAGTGGAGCAGAGGTGAGAACCAGAAAATGTGAAGGATGAGCCAATGCAAACCAATCATAGCTCTTGCAGCCTGCATTGCTGATGTGCACCTCTTGCACAATGACATGGGTGCATAAATACCTTGCCATATGCAAAGCAAGAAATTAGGTTCAATGATGTTCAACAAAACCATTTTCCCCAAAATGTACATTTGTTTAGATGGATTGTAATTATTGGGAAGAGAATGATTAAGTTTTTCTTCAGATAATTGAAATGCAGTTGGTACTACACAGCAGTGAAACAGTGTTTGTACTCACTTTGTAGATTCAAAGATGGACTTTCAGCCCTTCAGTCTTTGACTCCACTACAGCAACACCCTACTTTTCTGGCCCCTGGTCTGTGCCACTCTGAAAAGCGACTCATTGGCTTTGAACTTGAGCAACTCTTCACACCTGACCTCAGTCCTTCAGGGAGTAACAGGAGACTAAAAGAGAGTCAAACTTTGGCCTATTGGGCAGACTATCTTCTTGACTGTGAAGGTTTGTAAATTTTTTGTAACTCGTTGGGAAACCACATTACCATGGTTTATGTATCTGAATATTTTTTCTTTGCAGAAGGCCTGGCTGCTGTATCTGTGAAGGATGTTTTGATGTTTGCCACTGGGCTGACTTCATTTCCTCCATCTGGCTTGGAACCATTGCTACGAATAGAGTTCCTGGATGACTCTCCATTCCTAATGGTAAATACATGTTCAAACTCATTGAAATTACCACTCCTACATTCATACAGTGTGTTTAAGTTACAAATGGACTTTGGAATTCAGAACAGTCCAGGATTCAGCTGTTTCAAAGCCATGTGACTGAATGACCCTTAGAGCTCAGACTCTGAAAATGTTTTTTCTTTGTTGTTGTTGATAAAGGCACACCTAAAGGTGCAGTTGCATAAACCAAATGTGCAATGAAAGCTCATTATTTTACTTTTAATTTTTATTCATTATTTCCCAGTTTAAAATAATGAAGCTGTGGGTAACAGACTCAGACACTTGTGTTCAGACAGACAATGTTCTACCTTTACAATTAACCTTTTTGATCAATTTCAGATCATAGCTGGCTTCTGTAATTGATGGTGCTCCATGGCAAAGTCCAAGTACTCCTGCATGTTTGGGTCCCCACAAGGACTTACTGACAAGCAAACCTCAGGAAAGGAATCCAATTCAGCCTGTTCAATTTTAAATCCACAGTCTCTGGAGCCAAACCTATGTTAACCAGAAGACATAATTGTATTTATCAAAATTTAAGCTAAAAATAAAACAAATATTAATCTATCATCCAATGTATTACCTGTGTGGTAAGTAGTAGAGTTCATTGGGCACTCCTCCTGGACATGATGCTGTTCTGGAAGGGCAAATCCTGTGACTGTTCCACAGTCTCACACACTCATCCAAGTCCTTCTGAACAACATCACCAAAGCAATATTTCAATAAACACTGATGCTCGTGACTACAATGCTCTGCACTGGGTGTGTTTATATTTATATATCTATATATTTATTCCATCTAGCTACAATGCTCAGCACTGGGTGTGTTTATATTTATATATCTATATATTTATTCCATCTAGCTACAATGCTCCGCACTGTGTTTTTATATATCTACATATTATTCCATCTAGCTACATTGCTCCGCACTGTGTGTGTTTATATACTTGCATATTTATTCTTGTAAATTTTTCTTGTAAATTTCCGGTTCCGGCTCTGCCGGACCGGTGGCGCCACACGAGTCGGCTGCCTGTTGCAACAGCCTTTTTTTTTTTTTTATCTTCCTTCTTCTTTCTACACCTTTCACTCTGTATATATATCACGGATCGCCCCGGGGGTCTCCCGGGTCGGCGGACGGAGCCACGGTTTGCAGCGGGAGACGTTACAGCGGGGAGGAGCTAGTGCTAGCTAGCACTTGGCCGCCGCCCGGTGCTAATGGGAAACTCGACATACCGGGAGCTGTAGCGAAAACGAAGCGGGTGCCGGGCTGGAGTTTAGGCGGCGTGAAAGAAATATAAGACAGAATAATAAAGAGCGATGGCAAGAACCAAGCAGACCGCCCGTAAAATCTACTGGAGGAAGAAGCCCCCCAGGAGACAGCTAGCCACAGGGCTGCTCGGAGAGGCGCTCTGGCCACCGGCAGAGTGAAGAGGCCTCGCCGTCACAGGTCCGTGGCTCTGAGAGAGATCCGTCGCTACCAGAAATCCACGGAGCTGCTCATCCGTAAGCTGCCCGTCCAGCGCCTGGTGAGGGAGATCGCTCAGGACTTCAAGACCGTCCTGCGTTTCCTGAGTTTCGCCGTCATGGCTCTGCAGGAGACCAGCGAGACCCACCTGGTGGTCTCTTCTTCGCTAAGGGGGTCACCATCATGCCCAAAGACTTCCAGCTGGCCCGCTGCATCCGCGGAGAGAGAGCTTAGACTTTCTGCTGCACATCCACCAGCCATAGTGCTCTGCACTGTGTGTCTATATATATACATTTATAGTAATATGGACATATGTTTGCTAGATGTTGTTTTTTCTTGCCTTCTGATTGTTGCTCTGAGTGTTGCTATCCCTGTGCTGTTGCAATCCTGGAATTTCCCCATTGTGGGACTAATAAAGGCTTATCTTATCTTATCTTATCTTATCTTATTCCACCTAGCTGCAATGCTCCATACTGTGGGTGTTTATATATTTACATATTTATTCCATCTAGCTACAATGCTCTGCACTGTGTGTTCATATATTCATATATTTATTCCATCCAGCTACAATGCTCTGCACTGTGTGTCTGTGTGTGTGTGTGTGTGTATATATATATTTTATAGTAATATGTACATATGTATATTAGCTGCTCTTGCTTGCTTGTTGTTTTTTTTTTTTGTTTTTTTTTTCTTGCCTTCTGATTGTTGCTCTGAGTGTTGCTATCCCTGTGCTGTTGCAATCCTGGAATTTCCCCGTTGTGGGACTAATAAAGGCTTATCTTATCTTATCTTATCTTATCTTATTGAAGTATCCGGCATCTCTAAGGTCTGCAAATAGCTCCATCCAGAACTGACACCTATAGAGATGTTTTTATTTTTTTTAGTTTTAAGCATACATGTTTGAAGAATGGCATCAAAGGTTACTCATAATCAGTAAGTATTTTTTTTTTGGGGGGGGGAGCATTCACCAATTTAGGGTACAAATATATACATGTAAATTGGGTACACATTTGCAAGAATAAAGGTACATACTATTATGATAAAAGATGCCAATTTAAAAATCAAAAAAGTCACAGATTTCAATTAATTACACAATAAAAATTTATTCAAATGAGCACTGCAAATTTATGAGAAAAATGGTGAACATTTATAGGAAAAAACTCCAAGTCTACACAAAAAATTGCACATTTACAAGAAAAAAATATATGCGAAAAATGTTGCTAATTTGAGAAAAGTCACAAATTTATAAGAACAAATTTGCAGATTTATGAGAAAAAATGTGCAAATTTATGAGAGAAAAGAAAAATTGCAGTTGCATATTTATAAGGGAAAAAACTGGAAATCAATGTGAGAAAGTTTTTTGCAGTTCTGCTTCGAATTAGTTATTCAAAGTAAAGTTATTCTGTTATGTAACATGATATAGTAAAGTTGATGATATTGGGGGGGACAATTCTCTTTTTTCCATGTTGGGAGAGGCAATGCTCTCCCTGTACAGGTTAACTAGAGGACCGCACCCCCACCCCCAATATCACCTTGCTCATAATTATTAAATTACTTTATGAAGTCCACTTACCTTTCCTTTCTAAATATGGACCACCAGGACTCAATCCGCTGGTTGTTTGTGGATAAGCCATACATGTGGCTGGACGCTCCAGAGTAGTAATCGTAGTGGTGGCGTAGGGTACATTGAATTGCAGCCATGGTCCCGTTCTCTGTGTCGCAATCAGTCCTCAGTCTCATGGGGATGACACCAAGGTTTCCCACACATGACAGGAAATAGCGATTACTGAAGGGTTTTATTTATTGGTCCACACGCAAGCCACAGTACTTTACGTGAAAATCCATCTATGCATCCTGAAAGAGCCAAACCGAATGGTTTCAGTTTATCATAGCCATCTGTGTGCCACATATAGTTCAGTCCCATGGAGTGGTAGGTTCTTCTGATAAACCTTCTGCGTGCTCTCCTCTCGCACCCTCGAGGAAAAGCTGCCGGAGCAAATTCATTACATGATCCCTCTTCACTCGCAAATTGTACTTTTGTTTGAGTACCTGACACATCGTGCAGTAGCCAAACAGTTGTCCAGGTCCATGAAGTTCCAATCGGATGGCCCTTATTATGGCATTTGTAGAGGAGTAATCCTTTCTGTGATATAACCTGGCTTCATTCAGTTTGCTCTTCAGGGACCTCAAGCTGACCTTAAGGTCAGGGACCTTTACACCATGTAAACATGACATCATGTTTACAATTACAGCGTATGAGTGGCCATCATTAAAATATTGTATGCACTGCTGCAGTAAACCTGGTCTTTCCATCTCGACCACATCACTTAACATTGCAGAGACCAATCACTCCAAGAACAAAGCCACATTAACTGGCTCATATGTTGTCCACAAAACTGGCAAAACATGACTCGATCACTGTCCATTAATCACCATAAACTCTATTAACAACATTAACCCGAATCCCTTATACTCCGTGTTCTTTTTCTTTGTTTTACTATCTCGAATTGACCGCTCACGTTGTCACTTCCGGGTTGACCACTTGACGTTCCCTTTCCAGTTGTCATTACTTGTAAATTTGTTTCAGGGTTTGTCAAAGTGTTTCGCCACTTATTAATTTGTTTTCTGAAATGTAAATTTGTTTCAGGACTTGTAAATTTGTTTTTGTAAATGTAATTTTGTTTTATGATATGTAAAAATGTTTTCCAAATTGTAAATTTGTCTCAAAGTTTGTAAAAGTGTTTTACATTTTGTAAATGTGTTTTGCACTTCCCTGCCACCGTATTTTGCACCAGCTTTGAGACCTCCAGCTTCAGTGCAGAGAGGAGACACACACACATACCCTCCCCCTCCACTAAAAGTCTCATCAGGCCAGGTAAACAAAGCATTGAGGAATATCAGCCCCCGCAAGGCAGCAGGACCAGACAACATCCCTGGGCGGGCTCTCAGAGCATGTGCTGCCGAGCTGACTGATGTTCTCACAACCATCTTTAACCTCTCCTTGAACCAGAACATAGTCTCCTCCTGCTTCCAAACCACAACTATCGTCCCTCCCCCAAAAAGAGCCCAACAACCTGCCTGAATGGTTACAGGCCAGTAGCACTCACTCCAATCATCATGAAGTACTTCGAGAGAGTGGTGGTGCCCCTCATTCAGGACAGCATACTGGATACCCTGGACTCCCTGCAGTACACCTACTGGCCCAACAAGTCCACCTCAGACGCCATTGCTCCTGCATTCCATTAATCCCTCTCCCACCTGGAAGATAAAGACTCTTACATTAGGATGCTCTTTGTCAACTACAGCTCCGCCTTCAACACGGTCATCCCCCACAAACTCACCTAGAAACTGTCATCACTTGGCCTGCACCCCACCCTCTGTGACTGGCTACTGAATTTTCTGACAGGCAGGCCTCAGTCTGTCAGGACTGGTAACAGGACCTCAGCCAGCATCATCACGAACACAGGTGTCACACAGGGTTGTGTTCTGAGCTCCGTCCTCTACAGCCTCTTCACCCATGACTGTGTCGCCTCCCCCAAGGACAATGTCATCTTTAAATTTGCGGATGACACAGCAGTGATAGGACGCATCACTAGTGGCGATGAAGCGTCCTACAGGAGGGAGGTGGCCAGCCTGGTATCATGGTGTGAGGACAGCAACCTCACCCTCAACACAGATACGATGAAGGAAATGATAGTAGACATGAGGAAGGGGAGGAGACCTCATCGGCCACTGTTCATCCGAGAACTTGAGGTGGAGAGGGTGAGCAACTTTAAATACCTGGGCATCCACATCAGCGAGGACCTTACATGGGCACAACACCACAGAGCTGGTTAAGAGAGCTCAACAGAGGCTGTACTTTCTGAGGAGGCCAAGGAAGTTTGGCATGACTCCCAAGATCCTCAACAGCTTCTACAGCTGCATCATTGAGAGCATCTTGACCAACTGCATCACTGCGTGGTACAGCAGCACTACTGCTTTGGACCGCAAACTCCTGCAGAGAGTGGTGAAGACGGCTGAGAAGATGAGCTGCCTCCATTCTCCAAGACCCCACCCACCCCCAGCACAGAATGTTCACACTTCTACCCTCAGGAAGGAGGTACAGAAGTATGAAATGCAGGACGTCAAGACTAAAAAATACCTTCTTTCCCACTGCCATCAGACTCCTGAACAAATAACACAATTCCAGACACAGCTTTGCAAATAGGAATTCTCACACTGGATGCTAATTTATATATTGCTCATTTGCACATTGTACGTAATCTCATGCCATTTCACATTCATATCATCTCTGATATTAAAATTACCATGATACAGTTTATTGGGTATTATACCCGGTGACTTTTTTTATTTTACTCAGGGACAAGTTATAGTCACCAAGTGAATTTTCATTCTTCTTGTTTCCTCTTGACATGGTGAATAGACCCAGTGAACAGACTCAGACTCCAGAATAGATACAATTAAGTTTATTAACAACAATGTGTGTGTGTGCGTGCGTGGGTGTGTAGTCTGAAGCCGCTGGGGGAGAGCAGAACACCGTACAACCTGGCAACCCTAGGGACACACAGTAGCAGGGACAGTTAGAGGTTATCACTGATGGGGATGTGCAGTTTAGTCCAAGGCTTACTGTTTGTGGAGATGTAGAGCGGCTCAGGTTCAGCTTGGCGGCTATGGCCAGGAGGACAGTGTTCTCAGTTCTCGTCGCGGCTGCTGGAGGTGAATGTGTGCAGGGTGAGTGGTGTGGTGCCACAGAGAGGAAGAGATCTGCCGCCACAGAGCTTCGCCTGTGCACAGGGGGCTGAGAGAGGGATTAGAGGAATGAGCAAGGCTTACTTGAGCTGGAGGAAGATTCTTCCAGACGCTGGTGGGCAGGAGATTAGTAGCGAGGACAGAGGTAGGCTTAGACTGGAACACAGGAACAATGACGAAGGCAGGAGAAGGTCGTATGGAGTGTAGACAGACGACTCCGCACTGATCCCAGGGCAGCGTGGTTTATATAGCCCAGGCCATGATGAGGAGCAGGTGTGCGCGCAGCTGAAGGGAATGAGCACTGGAGCAGACCATTACAGTACTCCTCCCCACGAGAGGCCGCTAGGCGGTCGATCCAACCTACCTGGGTGTGCCCGATGGAAGTCCCTGATGAGGTCTTTATCCAAGACGAAGGAAGGATGCACCCAGGACCTCCACTCCGGCCCGTAGACCTCCCAGTCCACCAGGTATTGTAGGCCGCGACCCCGGTGACGGATGTCCAGGATGGCATTGACCTTCCATGCTGGGTCGCCGTCGATTAACATCAGCGGAGGTAGAGTCCTGGGAGGGGGACACAGAGGGGTGGAACAGAAGGGTTTGAGCTGAGAAACATGGAATGTAGGACAGATGTGGAGGGAGGGGGAGAGCTAGGTGCACAGAAACAGGATTATTAATACGAGAGATGGCAAAAGGCCCAATGAACTGTTGGGACATCTTCTTAGTCTCTGCGTTCAGGTTAATATGTCTGGTGGATAGCCATACCTGCTGACCCACCTGGAAGGAAGGGGAAGGTGTTCTGCGGCAGTTGGCAACCGTGGAATTGTGCTCTGCCGTGCACCGTAGCATGGTCCGGGTTGCTCTCCACAGCCGGCAGCAGCGCCTCTGGTGTGCCCGGACAGACGGGACGGCAATATCTCCCTCTTCCTCAGGAAGCAACGGGGGGTTGTATCCCAGCGAAGCCTCGAACGGAGACATGCCGATAGTCAAGGAGACCGTTGTGTTGTGGGTGTATTAAATCCACGGGAGATGCATGCTCCACGATGTCGGGTTGGCGGTGGTCACACACCGCAGTGCAGCCTCCAGCTCTTGGTTAGCCCGCTCACATTGCCCGTTGGACTGAGGGTGGTATTCGGACGACAGGCTCACCGTAGCCCCAAGGGCATTGCAGAAAGACCTCCACACCTGGGAGATGAATTGGGGACCCCGGTCACAGACGATGTCCAAGGGGATCCCGTGCAGTCTCACCACATGCTTGACGAGCAGGTAAGCTGTCTCCTTAGCCGTAGGAAGCCCCTGCAGGGGGAATGAAGTGAGCGGCCTTGGAAAACCTGTTGACAATGGTGAGAACAACAGTATGGTTATTAGAAGGTGGGAGACCGGTGACGAAGCCCAAAGCCACATGGGACCGGGGCCTGCCGGGAGTAAGAAGAGGGTGGAGCAGTCCGGCTGGAGAGGAAGAAGACGTCTTGACGGTGGCACACTGGGGGCAGGCACGGATGTACTCCCCAATGTCCTTCTGCAGTGAAGTCAACCAAAATGTCCTTTGAAGAAGTGCCACTGTGCGAACCCTCCCAGGGTGACACGAGAACCTGGATGTGTGGGCCCAATGGATGACTTCACCCCGAACGGCCGATGGAATGAACAACCTCCCCACTGGTCCACTGCCCGGGTCCGCCTCAGCATCCTGTGCCTTCAGGACCTTCTCTCTGATGCCCCACGAGAGGGCGCCCACAGCACACGAAGGAGAAACAATAGGATGATCAGTTACTTCAGTAGCATCCGAGGCGAACTGCCTGGAAAGAGCGTCCGGCTTGGTGTTTTTGGACCCAGAATGGTACATGATGGTAAAGTCAAAGCGTCCAAAGAACAGGGACCAGCGGGCCTGGCGTGCATTCAGGCGCTTGGTCCTCCTGAGGTACTCCAGGTTCTTGTGGTCCGTCCAAACCACGAATGGCTAAGAGGCCCCCTCCAACCAATGGCACCACTCCTCCAGCGCAAGCTTGATTGCCAGAAGCTCTCTGTCACCAATGTTGTAATTCCGCTCCACCGGGGACAGCCGACGAGAGAAGAAAGCACATGGTCAGATCCTGGCATCTGTCAGGGACCACTGAGAAAGAACGGCTCCCACCCCCGAGTCCGAGGCGTCCACCTCCACCAGGCACTGGAGTGCAGGGTCCTCCTGAGCCAGGATGGGGGAGTCAGATAACTTCTTCTTGAGGACCACAAAGGCCATAGCCGCCTCCTCCGTCCACCGGAAAGGGACCTTGGGAGAAGTGAGAGGTGTCAGGGGAAGAGCAATAATGCTGTAATTCTGCATGAAACAGCGGTAAAAATTAGCGAACCCCAAAAACTGCTGAAGCTGCTTCCTGGAAGAGGGAGTAGGCCATTCTACCACCACCTTTATCTCACTGGGATCTGGAAGGATTTCGTTATGGGAGATAATGGGAGATGTTCACACTGTCCTGCGGGGATGATTTGGACTCTTTGGTGGACGTCACATGCTCATACATGGCTTTCTGTAAAAATACGATCGTTCTGTGTAAACGTGCCAAAATATATCCCAACAACAAGCCATGGGTTACAAAATCAGTTAAATTCTGCTTACAGAGGAAAGCACTTGCCTTTAAACAGGGGTCTGTTTCTGAGCTACAGGTTGCCACAAAAGAGCTGAAGGCCGGAATTTTAAGAGCAAAACAGAATTATAAATCAGAATTGGAAAGTAAGATGGCAACAAAGAAACTTGGTTCAGCCTGGGCCAGTATGAAAACTATTGCAGGCCTTCAGAGCACATAGCACAGTAATCGTGCATTTTTAGATGGTTTTAATTCAGACACTGAGCTGGCTAATGCTCTTAATTGTTTTTATGGTTGTTTTGACTCCTTTGATTTTAGCACTGAAACCCAAGATTTGAAACACAAACTCAAAGACAATCAGCACTTTAATATTGAGGTGCAGGATATCAAAAGGGAGTTCTGTGCTGTAAAAGTGAACAAAAGTCAGGGCCCTGATAAAATATGTGGGCGCTTGGTAAAGTCCTGTGCACATGAACTGAGTCCTGTATTTCATTACATTTTCAATAAGTCCTTACAGACAGAACATGTGCCTAAGATCTGGAAAGAAGCCGTGGTTGTTCCCGTTCCAAAATCCAGTTGTCCTAAAACGGTAAACGACTTTAGACCAGTTGCTTTGACTTCAATTTTAATGAAATTTTTTGAAAAACTGGTCAGATGTGAGGTCCTAAAGCAGACTGAGCATGCATTGGATCCTCTGCAGTTTGCCTATAGGCCTCACAGAGAAGTGGAGGACGCCACTGTCACTCCGTTTAACATGCTTTTTAAACTTCTGGATTTTAATGGGACACACGCCAGGCTTTTATTTGTGGACTTTTCCTCCGCCTTTAATACAATCCAACCTCATATTTTAGTTGAAAGGCTCCTGCAACAATTTGATTTGAGCAAAAATCTGGTGGGTTGGATTCTGGATTTCTTAACCAACAGGACGCAGAGAGTAAGGGTCAATGGTACATTGTCTGACCTAAAGTGTTCTTCTACTGGCGATCCTCAGGGGTGTGTGTTGTCACCACTACTCTTCATCCTGTACACAAACATGTGTCAGAGCAGACATGACAACAGACACATTATAAAGTATGCTGATGATTCAGTTATTGTCAGTTTCCTCCAGGATAGTGAGAGTGGCCACGGCCCAGTAGCTGATGATTTTGTTCACTGGTGTGAGGATTCCTACCTGCAGCTGAATACGACAAAAACTAAAGATTTGATAATTGACTTTAAGAGGAAAACTCCCAGGCACAAAGGACCGAATGTGTACAATCCTACAAATATCTTGGGATGATTATTGATAGTAATTTAAACTTTGAAGAGAACTGTGAAAGGGTGTGCAAAAAGGGTCAGCAACATTTGCATTGCTTGAGGAAACTTGCATGCTTCCAGATTGACCGAACCATAATGACAATGTTTTATCGGGCTTTTATTGAATCTGTTTTATCCTTTTCTTTAGTGTCATGGTTTGGTCAGATAAAACTGAAACAGAGGAAATCCTTGGATCAGGTAGTTAGATGGTCCAGTTGTTTGCTTGGTGAGTCACAGCTGAGCCTGACATCCCTGTACACCAGACAAGTACAGAGGATGGCTACCTCCATTTTAAATGATGACTCCCACCCTTTGCACTGCAACTTTCAGCTTCTTCTCTCAAGACGGAGGTTTGCTGTCCCAAAAAGTAAAACCCAGCACTACAAAAACAGCTTTGTTCCTGCTGCTGTCAAAGAGTTGAACAAGTTGTAACAATATATTGCACATAATTTAGGCACCTATTTATTAACTCCATTTTATATTTACTTATTTCTGTAGGATTTTATTTGGGTTCTAAATATTTTATTGGGTTTTAGACCTTTGAGTTTTAAACCTCTTTGACTAGTTTTTAACTTTTTAATATGACCCTTCTCTCTTACCTCTGGTTTTTCTCTCATCTCTTTGTCTTTATACCCTGATTGATGGAGCCTTGAGTATTTTTATCATGTCTATAGTCAGCTTCATGTGTGCCTGTGTTTGTGTTTGTGTTTATGTTGAATGTAATTGTGGCTTGTAAATATGGATGTCACCAGACTGCAAAACAAATCTACCTACGGGTACAAATAAAGTAACCTGAACCTGAACCTAATGAAGCCCAGGAAGGATGTCTTGGAGGCGTGGAACTCGCACTTCTCAGCCTTGACAAATAGCTTATTTTCCAGAAGCCGCTGCAAAACCCGCCTCACATGCACCCAATGCTCATCCAAAGACTGTGGAAAAAATTAAGATATCGTCAAGATAGACAAACACAAAAACACCCAAGAAATCCCTCAGTACATCGTTGATCAGGTGCTGGAACACAGCGGGGGCATTGCATTGGTCAGACCAAACGACATTACCAGGTACTCAAAGTGTCCGCTGGGGGTCCGAAACCCCGTCTTCCACTCGTCGCCCTCCCAGATCCGCACCAGATGGTAGGCGTTACAGAGATCCAGCTTAGTAAACCAGGAGGCCCCCTGGAGGGAATCGAACTCCGTGTTAATAAGATGAAGGGTGTATTTGTCCTTGACGGTGATATTATTTAATTCTCAAAAGTCAATGCATGGCCTCAGTGAACCGTCCTTCTTGCCAACAAAAAAAAAACAAACCCACCCCCACCGCTGAGGATGACGACCGAATTATGCCAGAGTTTAAGGATTCTTTAATATAAGTCTCCATGGCTTCCCGCTCCGGAGGTGACAGGCTGTACAGATGACTCGACAGCAGCGGGGCTCCGGCACGGAGGTTGATGGCACAGTCATATGGGCGGTGAGGGGGAAGGGAAAGGGCCTGGGTTTTACTGAAGGCGGCCCCAAGGTCATGGTACTCCGGTGGCACTTTGGACAGACTGGGGGGGGGGGGGGGGTGATGGGAGCACCCAGGTGGGAGCACCCAAGGGAATGGATGGCGAGCAGGTGGCAGATTGAAGAGAGGTGCCGAGACAGAACGAGCTCCAAGACATCACGTTCCTGGAGCGCCAGTCGATGGAGGGATTATGGAGATGTAACCAGGGGTAGTGGAGAATCACTGAGAAAGAGGGGACCGGCAACACCAAAAAACCTCAACTCCTCCCGATGATTACCAGAGATAATGACAGACACTGGGGTGGTCTGCTGAGATACTGTGGCAAGGGGGGCTTTGGACAAAGCGATGAGTCAAAGTGGGGTTCTAAGTGATTGACAGGGAAGGCCCAACTGGGTTTCCAGATCCCCCAAAATAAAGCTCTGCTCTGCCCCTTAATCAATTAATGCATGTGTAACAATTTTCTTATGATTGTGAATAAAACGAACAGGGAGAAGAAATCTCAAGAGAGGATTAGATTGAGGTGAGTCCGTGAGTCCCCCTACTGCGACGCACGGACTCCCCCTTTTGGCCGTAGAGGGCATGACGCTACCTTGTGCTCCTTGCTCCCACAGTAAAGGCATAACCCCAATTCACGGCGGCGCTCTTTCTCCGCTAGAGGTAACCTGGACTGTCCCACTACCATAGGTTCCGGGGCCTCGGGGGAGTCAGGGTGAGGGAGAGCAAATAGGGAAGGCTGAGGGGCGTGGCGATACTGGGCACCCGAGCCACCGGAAGTCCTGCGTTCCGTTGCCCGTTCCTTTAGTCTGTTGTCAAGATTAATGGCCAGGGAAATTAACTCAGGCAACCTACTTGGCTTTTCTAAGGGGGCAAGCTCGTCCCGCAGGCTAGGGCTAAGACTTCTGGTGAAGATGCTGCAAAGTGAGGCGTCCTCCCACCCCACCTCTGTGGCCACCACCCGGAAGTCGACAGCGTAGTCAGCCACGGACTTGGTACCTTGTCTCAAATTCAGCAGCTGGAAGGTAAGCACACTATCATGGTCCGAGTGGTCAAACACCTCCTTAAACTCACAGACAAACTGATTATAAGTCAGGCTGGTATATTTTGCCCTAGCTATAACGGCATAAGCCCATGCTAACGATCGCCCTTCCAATAGGTTAATTACGTAGCCAATTTGGCTGTGATCTGTGGGAAGGTCCCCGGGCACCCGCTGAAAAACTATTTCATATTGCATAATAAATCCCCTAACCTCCCCTAGTTTACCACTTAAACGAGTGGGAGTGGGAATGGGGGTTAGCCAGGAAGGAGACCCCTGCCCGGGTTGGCCGGAAGGGGAACTAGCGGGAGCTGAGGAGCTGCTTGGGGCTGAAGGAGCTGGAGGAAACACCTGCGGACCTGCCAGGTGATCCAACCGGTCCGTTACATGGGCTAATTGAGTGAGGATGATTTGCTGTTGATGAGCTAATTGATCTATCCGAGTCTCCAGGTTATTAACTTTGCATACTAAAGCACTGTCAGCTGGGTCATTTTGGCGGAGTCATACTGACATGGCGTATAGACCCAGTGAACAGAGTCAGACTCCAGAATAGATACAATTAAGTTCATTAACAACAATGTGTGTGTGTGTGCATGTGTGGGTGTGTAGTATGAATCCGCTGGGGGAGAGCAGAACACTGTACAACCTGGCAACCCTAGGGACACACAGAAGCAGAGACAGTTAGAGGTTATCACTGACGGGGATGTGCAGTTTAGACCAAGGCTTACTGTTTGTGGAGATGTAGAGCGGCTCAGGTTCAGCTCGGCAGCTACGGCCAGGAGGACAGTGTTTTCAGTTCTCGTCGTGGCTGCTGGAGGTGAATGTGTGCAGGGTGAGTGGTGCAACACTGCCAGGAAGGAAGGAAGGTGGTCCGCTGCAACAGAGAAGGAGAGATCCGCTGCCACGGAGCTACACTGTGCACAGGGGACTGAGAGAGGGATTAGAGGAATGAGCGAGGCTTACTTGAGCTGGAGGAAGATTCTCCCAGAGGCCAGTGGGCAGGAGGCTAGGAGCGAGGACAGAGGTAGGCTTAGACTGGAACACAGGAACAATGATGAAGGCAGGAGAAGGTCATATGGAATGTAGACAGACGACTCCGCACTGATCCCAGGGCAGCGTGGTTTATATAGCCCAGGCCATGATGAGGAGCAGGTGTGCGTGCAGCCCACCTTTGTGTTGTTCGGGCAGGCTCCTCCATCAATCACCGAGGAGCCTAGAAGACCTATGGGCATGTAGAGTGAGGACAACATACCGTCAGCAGCCGTCAGCATGCAGACCCAGGAAGCCAGGCAAGTGGGTTTTCATGCAACCTTGGTCATTGTGGATAAGCCTTGTCTGTCCCCTGAGAGAGAGAATCAGGCTAGGCAGTCGCCTGAGTGCTCTCCCCCTGCTGCTCCTATGAAGAACTCACCTATTTCCTCTGTGTCTCCATCCCCTGCCTGGGAGTGTCCACCAGCCATGGAGCTGGATGATCTGGGGAGGAGGGAATGCGCGGTGCTGGAGGACTGCACCCAGCAGATCCACTACGACCAGAGGAGGAGTGCTGTGACCGACCGGAAGTGGGTGCCAAGGAAGAAGCATCCTCCCGCTTCAGTCTCTGTGGACACAGTGCCACCCAGGTCTCCATCTCCAGGCTTCATGCAGGGTCATTAGGGGCTTCACTGGAGGAGACCACGACTGCCGAGACCATCATGCCTGTTGTGGGGGCCACCATGACAGAGCCATCCCCCGGACCAGACCTTCAGCCGATTGGACCCCAAACATCATCGTTGAAGTCCTGGACGGCGGTAGAACTTGAGCACAGGCAAGTAATCTCTCCTGTAGTTCACCTGTCATGTGCTAAGAGTTCTTGCCTGGCTCTTGGGGAGGAGAGTCGGGTGAAGCCCCCAGCTGCATCCGAACCTTCCTCGCTGGGTTCTGCCGCTGCTGGTGACCCTAACCATCCCCATTCTCCCGTCTCCTTCGAGCTCCTTCCTAGGGTCGCCGGAGAGGATCTGCCGCAACCGGGGTTGCCCATGGATGACAAAGAGGGTCCAGTTGTCCCGAAGGAGGTTGACGGGGATCCAGCACTCGACGGACTGGAGAGACCTATGTACCCTAAATCACCGGAGTCCTGGACGGCGGTGGAGCCAGAAGTCAAGCAAGTGTGCTCCATTATGTCAGGAGTGTTAATAGTAATGTCACACTGCCTGCCTTATTGTGAGGTTGACCCAGGGCAGCTCACAGTAGCCCTTGGGACCGCCACACCGGGCTCTGCCGCTGCTGGTTTCTCTTTCTCTTTCTTTGGGTTCGGAACCTCCAGCCAGGGTTGCCAGAGAGCTACTGGAGGCAACCGAGGATCGGGGCCCAACGCCGGAGGACGTGAGGACCATCAACCTCCCTCACCGGGGAGGCCACTGCGGGTCACCGTGGGTGCAACGGTGCTCCAACCGGGGTCCACCGTGGCTGCAGCAGGGCCCGAGTCGGGGTCCACCATGGGTGCAGCAGGGCCTGAGTCGGGGTCCACTGCGGGTGCAGCAGGGCCTGAGCAAGGGCCCACTGCGGGTGCAGCCACGTCCTAGACCGGGACCGTCGCGGATGCAGCCACATCCCAGACCGGGACTGTTGTGGGTGCAGCCACGTCCCAGACTGGGATCATCATGGGTTCTGCCACGTCCCAGACAAGGACCGTCGCGGGTGCTACAGTCCCCCTGCCCCAAGCCTCAAACAGCAGGGGGGATCCTGTTCCTTGGCTTTGCCGCCAAGGTCCCCGAGTTTGGAGGCTGCCTCTCCTTCCTCCTCTCAGGTCCTGGTGGCTCCACCATGCTAGTGGACCACTCGAAGGACTTGGCTTTTGGATCAGGTGGCCCATCGGCCCAGGCAGGCTGCCGGACACTATCCCACGGGCCGCCTGCTGGACTTGGGACTGGGGCAGGCCACCCGATCTACCACTCCTCACCATACTGGGGGCCTGGGACTCAGGTCGACCCCCTGAACTTTGAACTTCGGGGGAGGGGGGTTAGTGTTCCAGGTTGGGGGTCGTTGGGGGGGTGCTCCTTATTCTATTTTTGTTTCGATTGTGTTTTCACTGGTTGCTTCCCTCCCAACTGGTTTTCCCCCACCTCCCGCCATGGGTTGCTGCCAGAGGGGAGGGTGGGGGGTGGTCCCTTAAGGAGTGTTGTTTCTTTTCTTTTGTGCTAGGGGTGCTAGGGTGTCTGGTACCCACCCCTGGGGGGGCAGGGGGGGCTGTCATGAATCCGGGTTTGAAGGCCAAACCCGATTCTGACTCATGGTTATGCTCTGACCTAGTTTCCTCCTGACAGCTCGGGCATGCCCCCTCTTCCTGTCAAGCTCCGTCAGCTGCACTGTCTGGTGTTCACACACATACACACACCCACACGCACACACACATGCACTTGCTCCATTCATTCTCATTTCACACACTCGCACACACCCGGTGTTAATCAGTTCAGCCCACGCATTCGCACACCGGCAATCTCTTTCCTCGTTAGCTCCTGGAGCATTTGTTGAGTGCATCAGAGGGAAGAGATTGTTGGGGCATTCCCCTGTATATGCGGCAGTTTGTATTCCCCATATATTGCTTCACTCCCTGCGTTAAACTCCAGCCCGTCACGTCTCACCTGTTTGTCTCGTGTGTGTCCGGCTGGCTCTGCATCTCAACCCCATCCTCCAGACTGCGCGGTTTGCTCCGGATAGCTCCAGTCCTGTAAGTGTTTTTGCCTTTTCTCCTGTGCTAGTAACCTGCAGCACTTGGCTGTTTGCCTTCCTGTTTCATGCGCTAAGCAGTCCCACAGCACCCGAGGCTCTGTATTCCCCAGGCTGTCGAGCAATCGGTTGGCACACTGTATTTTTGGTGGCCAATCCTATCATTGCACTATTCTGTATTGAGTGGGACTGAACTGCATCCTGTGTTCATTGGACTTGTTATTTTGGGTGAATTAAAATAAACTTGTCACTCTTTTGGGTGTCATTCTCTCTCTCGTGCGCCGTGTTATGGCGCACGGAGGTTTATGACACTTTATTGAAAAGGGAGAGAGTAGAGGTGGCTCTATTACAGGAGTCACACCTGGATGATAATGGACATCATAAACTTAAATATGGTTGGGTTGGTCAGGCTTATTCCTCCTCTTTTACCACCAGCAGCAGGAGGGTAGTTATATTAATACAGAAAAATCTCCGGTTTCAGCTGGTGAAATGCATTAAAGACACACATGGAAGATATGTGATTATTAACCTCTTGCACTCCGGTGTACCGTGGACGGGCACGTCTCTGTGTCCTAGAGCGCACGAGGGTGCACTAGAGCGCACGAGAGCGCACGAGGGCGCTGCGTCCAAGAGCGCGCTGAAAAAAAAAGCTGCATTTCCGTTCTTCCATTACAGACACAACCGCAAACAGATTAGATATGATTGACCTCTCATTCGACTAATAAGAGCCTTGAATTGGGTTTCTGAAACCTTGAAGAACTAATGACTGAAAACCTAGCAAGAAGGACCCGCCTACCAATGGCTGCGAACGCAGCGAGCCAATTGAAGCACAGAAGTTCGAAAGCCGTTTTGTGTAAGGCTGGGTGGAGAGAGACTGACTGCTGCAGCAGATGAAAAAAGGACCCGCAGGAAGAACCGCCACAGACCCAGCAGCACGGAGACCACCCACAAGTGCGACCTGTGTGACAGGGACTGCCATTCGCGCATCGGCCTGTTCAGCCACAGGCGGTGCTGTCCCAGCAGAGAAGACGTTTAGGAATCTCTTCCATGGTCATCATAGACCGCCGGAGGCCGACGACGAAGGCTGGGTGACACACACGCGTTGGCCAGTCTTTTTTTCTTACTACTGTTATTTGTTTTGAAAGATCGTTCGCCAAAACCGCAATCATGGAAGCGCAAAACTGAAATAATGGAATTATGTTTTGACCGGGTCGCGAGACCAGAACCACGAGTCCGTAATAAGCAGACCAGCTTCATGTTCGTCTGACAATGAGGAAGAGAAGTTCGCGAGCTACGCTGCTGCTGTGAACAGTTAAGTGTTATAAGCTAAATTATTCTTTATCCCTGAAAATTGTAATCAAAAATGACTTTTGACCGATCGGTAAATTTCAACTGTGCGGCACACGAAGTCCGAAGTCCACGCACCGCGGTACACGGTTCGTGCGCCGCGTCCGGACCGTGAAGGCCCCCCCTCCCCGCTACTCTTCTTTAGCGAGGGAGGGGGGCGCGGTGACCGCGGTGACTGTGCGCCGCGGTCGCCACATCGACACATGACTATTCCGTCATGTAGCGATGGCCGATGTCCGTCCTCTGTAGTGGGTGGTGGGGGGGGGGAGTTGCTATCTTCTACATTACAAATATTTTAGAATAATTTTTAGTGCACTGTAGGTTATTTTTTCTTGTAAAAAAAGCCACACATTTTTTATGTGGCATGCTTCTTTGTGTGTGGGGGCTTGTTTGTTCATTCATTCATGAATGAATGAATAAACAACCCCCACACACACACACACACACACAGCCCTGAGTGTCACCTTTCATTAGATCCCAAGATGAAGCTTCGATATTGAATCATTCAAAAGTTACAGATGTTTTTCCAAACTGTGCCATTTGGCACAATTTGGCACAGTTCAAAAACGCCTGGGAACTACCTGAGAACAAAGTTGTGTAATATATTCAATTTTTGTGGTATTGTTACAAAATTTTGACCTCAGCTGGATAACACTTGGTTCTACATTTCTGTTGCATTTTCCAGCCCGGATCTGAAGCTGTGTGTTATTTGCAAGCATTTGTATCCAAAAAAAACACCCAGGCGAAATTTATTTTCTTCAAGTTCAGTATGTTTAGATGACTGTTACTCAGTGGCCGGAGTACTTAGAGAGATTATGACTGTTTTGCCAAAAAATTCAAAGTGTTTTCTTTTAAATGAGACCAACCCCATGAAGATGCTGCAAAGGGTTGAAGAACAGCTTTTGATTTACTTTGGGCACGTTATTTTTTGGCGTTTTTAGGGAAATTGACCAGAGTGCAAGGGGTTAAAGGGGTTTTATATGGTGAAGAGATTGCTATTATGAATCTTTATTGCCCACCAAGTTACATTATTTCCCTAGCTTCTTGGTTAAGGTCTTCTCTGAATTTGCAGAGCTTTCCCCAGCAATAGCTTTAGTGGGAGGAGACTTTAATTGCTTACTTAACCCCTTGCTTAATAGACATCCTCCTCGGAACACATCTTTAACAACTCAAGCTGAAACTCTTTTTTTCTATTTGTGAAGAAATGAATTTAGTAGCTGTATGGTGAACTCTCCACCCATCTGCTAAACAATTTACATTTTAAACCCCCCCCCCCATACAGTGGGGGGGGAAAGTATTTAGTCAACCACCAATTGTGCAAGTTCTCCCACTTAAAAGATGAGAGAGGTCTCCAATTTTCATCATAGGTATACCTCAAATGTGAGAGACAAAATGAGAAAAAAAAATCCAGAAAATCACACTGAAGGATTTTTAATGAATTAATTGGTAAATTCCTTGGTAAAATAAGTATTTGGTCAATAACAAAAGTTCATCTCAATACTTTGTTATATACCCTTTGTTGGCAATGACAGAGGTCAAACATTTTCTGTAAGTCTTCACAAGGTTTTCACACACTGTTGCTGGTATTTTGGCCCATTCCTCCATGCAGATCTCCTCTAGAGCAGTGATGTTTTGGGGCTGTCGCTGGGCAACACGGACTTTCAACTACCTCCAAAGATTTTCTATGGGGTTGAGATCTGGAGACTGGCTAGGCCACTCCAGGACCTTGAAATGCTTCTTACGAAGCCACTCCTTCGTTGCCCAGGCAATGTGTTTGGGATCATTGTCATGCTGAAAGACCCAGCCACATTTCATCTTCAATGCCCTTGCTGATGGAAGGAGGTTTTCACTCAAAATCTCACGATACATGGCCCCATTCATTCTTTCCTTTACATGGATCAGTCGCCCTGGTCCCTTTGCAGAAAAACAGCCCCAAAGTATAATGTTTCACCCCCATGCTTCACAGTAGGTATGGTGTTCTTTCTCCTCCAAACACAACAAGTTCAGTTTTTACCAAAAAGTTCTATTTTGGTTTCATCTGACCATATGACATTCTCCCAATCCTCTTCTGGATCATCCAAATGCTCTCTAGCAAACTTCAGACGGGCCTGGACATGTACTGGCTTAAGCAGGGGGACATGTCTGGCACTGCAGGATTTGAGTCCCTGGCGGCGTAGTGTGTTACTGATGTAGCCTTTGTTACTTTGGTCCCAGCTCTCTGCAGGGCATTTACTAGGTCTCCCCGTGTGGTTCTGGGATTTTTGCTCAGCGTTCTCATGATCATTTTGACCCCACGGGGTGAGATCTTGCGTGGAGCCCCAGATCGAGGGAGATTATCAATGGTCTTGTATGTCTTCCATTTTCTAATAATTGCTCCCACAGTTGATTTCTTCACACCAAGCTGCTTACCTATTGCAGATTCAGTCTTCCCAGACTGGTGCAGGTCTACAATTTTGTTTCTGGTGTCCTTTGACAGCTCTTTGGTCTTGGCCATAGTGGAGTTTGGAGTCTGACTGTTTGAGGTTGTGGACAGGTGTCTTTTATACTGATAATGAGCTCAAACAGGTGCCATTAATACAGGTAACGAGTGGAGGACAGAGGACCCTCTTAAAGAAGTTACAGGTCTGTGAGAGCCAGAAATCTTGCTTGTTTGTAGGTGACCAAATACTTATTTTACCAAGAAATTTACCAATTAATTCATTAAAAATCCTTCAATGTGATTTTCTGGATTTTTTTTTCTCATTTTGTCTCTCATAGTTGAAGTATACCTATGATGAAAATTGGAGACCTCTCTCATCTTTAAAGTGGTAGAACTTGCACATTTGGTGGCTGACTAAATACTTTTTTGTCCCACTGTAAGTGTCATACAAGGATTGATTACTTTTTCATTTCTAAACTATTGGTACAATCTGTGTCTTCTTGTACAATAGGCAGTATTCTTGTTAGTGACCATGCAACTGTATTAATAGATTTATCTGTTCGTTTAGGTCAGGTTAAGAGTAGACGATGGTGATTTGATCCATGTCTCCTGAAAGATGTAAGGTTTATTATTTACTTGAGAATTGACTTTAAAATATTTTTTGCTATCAACTCTCAATCTTCCAATGACTCATCCTTATTATGGGAAACATCTAAAGCTTATATGTCAGAGACCTAATCATAACATATTTAGCCTCAAAAAACGAAAGCAAAAAGAACAGCAATCTAAACTTGAAAAGGAAGTGGAAGACATTAAGAGAGCACTTGGTTCATCATCATTATCAGATCCTATATTATTGCAGAGAAAGTATGCCACACAAGTTGCGTTAGATGCATTATTAACTCAACAAGCTAAGAGTGCTCTTCTTTTTTCAAAACAGAGGTTATATAAGGATCTGTACTTATATAGCACTTTTTCTAGTCACAAAGACTGCTCAAAGCGCTTCACTAGTAATAACCCTCTATTCTAAGGGCCTATAGGAGACAGATATCTAGGGGCAATTTAGGACAACCAATTAACCTAACATGCATGTCTTTGGTTTGTGGGAGGAAACCGGATCCCCCAGAGTAAACCCATGCAGCACAGGGAGAACATGCAAACTCCACACAGAAAGGTTCCTACCCCTGCCAGCTCGGGGATTTGAACCTGGAACCTTCTAGCTGTTAAGCAACAGTGCTAACCACTGCACCACCGTGCTGCCCAAATGAATGTGGAAACAAACCTAGTAAGTATTTATCTCGCCTAACAAAAATAGAACAGATTCCCAACTGATTCCTTCAGTTGTAGGTCTAAACAACATGCGTTATTTTGATGACAAAAATATTAATAATACTTTTAGGCAGTTCTACTTTCAGTTACAGTATCTCACAAAAGTGAGTACACCCCTCACATTTTTGTAAATATTTTATTATATCTTTTCATGGGACAACACTTTCATACAATGTAAAGTAGTCAGTGTACAGCTTGTATAACAGTGTAAATTTGCTGTCCCCTCGAAATAACTCAACACACAGCCATTAATGTCTAAACAGCTGGCAACAAAAGTGAGTGCATCCCTAAGTGAAAACGTCCAAATTGTGCCCAATTAGCTATTTTCCCTCTCCGGTATCATGTGACTCGTTAGCGTTACAAGGTCTCAGGTGTGAATGGGGAGCAGGTGTGTTAAATTTGGTGTCATTGCTCTCACACTCTGTCATACTGGTCACTGGAAGTTCAACATGGCACCTCATGGCAAAGAACTCTCTGAGGATGTGAAAAAAAAGAATTGTTGTTCTACATAAAGATGGCCTAGGCTATAATAAGATTGTCAACACCCTGAAACTGAGCTGCAGCACAGTGGCCAAAACCATCCAGCGGTATAACAGGACAGGTTCCACTCAGAACAGGCCTCGCCATGGTCGACCAAAGAGGTTGAGTGTACATGCTCAGCGTCATATCCAGAGGTTGTCTTTTGAAAACAGACATCAGCACTTTCCTGTCTGTGTGTCACGATCATAGGACATCATAGGACGGCCTATGATGTCTGCATGATGTCCTTTGATGATCCTATGATCTCAGGCTACATCGGACTCGTGATGCCGTCATATAGGTGATGCCGTCATATAGACAATAGGACTGGCTACCTATGATGTAGTGTCCTATGATGCCTGCTTTGATGTCTTTATGATGTAATTTAGACCCTCACTCACGATGCCTGCCTTGATGCCTTTATGATGTCATATAGACCATCACTCACCAATGAAGAGATACTCATCACCCAATTACGACTAGGACCCAGCACTTTCAACCACACCCGCAATTCAAAAGCACACAAACTGTGGAACGGAAGTTGACAGAAACAGGAAAGAAGAGATACTCATCACCCGATTAAGAATAGGACACACTAATTTAAATCAGATGCTACATAAATGGAGAGCAATAGAGTGAGGAGAACTGCTGCACGTCAGGAAAGATTCCATGAAGATGACACAACTGAGGGTTGAGCAGTACCTCCCAGACATGACTGGGTTGCACGTCAGTAAAGATGCCATGAAGATGAAACACCTGAGGTTCAAAGCACATCAGGAAAGATCCCGTGAAGATGACACAACTGAGGTTCGAGCAGTGCCTCCCAGGCATGACTGTGTTGCACATCAGAAAAGATGCCGTGAAGATGAAACACCTGAGGTTCGAGCAGTACGTCGCAGGAATGACTGTGAACAACACACCTGTCTGAAACAGGAGGAGATCCTTTACCAGCATAGAGTACGACAGACAAGGGATGCACAGACAGACAGGAGTGGTAGTGTGCCATGCACGTGCTGAGTCACTTGAAGCCCGAAATGCCCGCAAAATGAGCAACGCTACATGCCAGGCAAGGCACAGAGAAGCTGAGACCGAATAGGACACACTACTTTAAACCACACCCATTCGAAGCAGTAAATCTGGAAATCTCATTCAGTAAGGCAGAAGGCACTCTATAAATTCAAGAAATCTCTGTCATTGTGTCAGTCTGTCACCCGATTAAGAATAGATAGATAGATAGATAGATAGATGTACTTTATTGATCCCAAACTGGAAAATTACAGTGTAACAACAGCATGACAGTAGACAACCAAATGACAGAACCACAGGCATGACAGACAAAGGGATTACCCATGGAAAGTAAAACTAACATGACTATAAAACCTACAGTATATACATCATAGCTTAATATATGATGACCCATACAAACACATGAATCATACCCGCTGCACAATGAAGGACTAACAGGAGCAGAGTGAAATGTGAGATAGCAATTAGACTGTAAGGTGCAGTGTGGAAGCAGAGTTATGACTAGAATAGGACCTGTACTTATATAGTGCTTTTCTAGTCTCAAAGACCACTCAAAGCGCTTCACTAGCACTAACCCTCTACTCTAAGGGCCTATAGGAGACAGATATCTAGGGACAATTTAGAACAACCAATTAACCTAACATGCATATCTTTGGACATGCATGTTAGGTTATTAATACAACATCACAGTGAGTTATTGTACAGTGAAATGGCATGCGGCAGGAAAGATTTCCTGTATCCAGCCGTTTGACAGCAAAGCTGGAGTAGTCTACTAGAGAAAGTGCTCCGCTGTCTGTCCAGTGTGTGGTGGAGGGGGTGATCAGGATTGTCCATGATGGATCGCAGTTTATTTAGTGTTCTCCTCTCCACCACTGTCTCAAAGGTCTCCGGTCTGAGACCAATTACAGAGCCAGCCCTCTTGATAATCTCGTCAAGTCTGTTGGTGTCGCTGGCCCTGATACTGCTACCCCAACAGACAGCAGCAAAGAAGATGGCACTGGCGCCAACGGTCTGGTAGAAAAGCTCCTGCATCCTGCTGCACACGTTGAAGGATCTCAGCTTCCTCAGGAAGTATAGTTTGCTCATCCCCTTCTTGTGCGCAGCATCGGTGTTGGATCTCCAGTCCAACCCGTTGCTGATCCTGACACCCAGATATCTGTAGTCCTCAACCATCCCCACATCCTCCCCCCTAATCTGCAATGGCTGAGAAGGCGTCCTCCTCTTCCTGAAGTCAATCACCATCTCTCTGGTCTTGCTGGCATTCAGCCTCAGGTGATTCTGCTCTGTCCACTCCACAAATCTGTCTACCAGTGCCCTGTACTCCCCCTCCTCTCCCCATCTTATACACCCCACAACAGCTGAGTCGTCATAGAATTTCTGCAGGTGGCATGACTCTGTGTTGTACTGAAAGTCAGTGGTGTATAAGGTAAAGAGAAAAGGAGAGAGCACAGTCCCTTGTGGAGCCCCCCGTATCACTAGCCACCACGCCAGACAAGACACTGAAGATGAAACACCTCAGGTTCAAGCAGTATGCCACAGCCATAACTGTGAACAACACAGCCATCTCAGACAGGAGGAGACCCTTCAGCAACGGGCATGCAGAAATACTTGCTTATACTTGGTTTCTACAGGCATGGATGGGTATGCATGGGTATGTACTAGCTTTTGGCGATGCTAGAACACTCCTTTACCTCTGGAAGCTTACCTCAGTCATTAAGAGAAGCTGACATCTCCCTAATTCTTAAAAAAGGCAAGTGTCCTGAAGATTGTTCAGGATATTAGACCTATTGCTCTTTTCAATCAAGATGTTAAATGGTTATCTATGATCCTGGCTCTGTGAACAGAGAAGGTTCTGCCTTTCATTATTAAGGAGGACCAGACAGGTTTTATCAAAGGCAGAAGCTATAGTCACAACATTAGGAGGCTTTTAAATATTGTTCATTTCTGTAAAACACAAGAAGATGACACTGTGGTCATTTCATTGGATGCAGAGAAAGCCTTCAACCCAGTCGAGTGGCCTTATTTATTTAAAGTATTACAAAAATTTAATCTTGGGGACAATTTTATCAAATGGATCAAACTTTTGTATAATAAACCTCTGGCATCAGTCATAACAAATTGTTATAAGATCGGATAATTTCCCAATTTATCGTTCAGCGCGTCAAGGCTGCACCCTAAGCTCTGCTCTTTTTGCCCTTGCAGTAGAACCTTTGGATGAAGCCATCAGACAGGACCCAGCTGTCAGAGGTATAGATGTAGGGGAGACGCAACATAAAATTTCTCTTTATGCAGATGATGTTTTGTTGTATGTGGCAGAGTCTGCCACTTCTGTTCTGTGACTGGTCGATATCATTAATTATTTTGGGTCTTTCTCTGGTTACAAAATTAACTTTTCTCAATCTTTAGCTATGCCCATAGGAAGCCTCAGAAATAGAACTAACTCTCTTATATCATTTCCATTTCACTGGTCTATGTCATGTTTTGTGTAGTTGGGTATTCAGATTACTCCTATGTTCCATCAGATGTTTAAAGCTAATTTTAACCCTCTCCTAGACACTATAAAGAAGGATTTAAACAGGTGGTGTTCACTTCCCCTATCATTACTTGGCAGAGTGTTTATCATTAAAATGAAAATCCTGCCCAGGTTACTGTTCCCCCTACAGATGATTCCAGTATTTATAACTAATAAGGTTTTGAAGTCGTTCAGTGGTTGGTTGAGTGATTTTATCTGGAATAAATGGAAGCAGAGGCTAAAAATGTTAAAATTACAACTTCCAAGTTCAATGGGAGGTTTGGATGTTCCTAACACTGAATGGTATCAAATAGCATTTCAACTAAGGTTCATAGCAGAATGGGTTAAAGATGATCCTACTTCTGTTTGGTTGGGTCTTGAAAAGTCACAGACCTCCTGTTCACTGTTGGGCCTCTTGTCTTGTAAGAATTTAAAGTCAGTTAGAAATCTCTGTGATAATAATCCTTTAATTTGCAACACTTTAAAGGCCTGGTTTATGACACAAAAACTTGAGGGAAGATCAGATTTAACTACTTTATTAATCCCCATTCAAGGTAATCCGGACTTTGTTCCTGGTATGATAAGATAAGATAAGACAAGATAAGTTAAGATAAGATAAGCCTTTATTAGTCCCACAATGGGGAAATTCCAGGATTGCAACAGCACAGGGACAGCAACACTCAGAGCAACAATCAGAAGGCAAGAAAAAAAAAACAAAAAAAATGCAAGAGCAGCTAATATACATATGTACATATTACTATATATACATATATATATATATATATATATATATATATATATATATATATATATATATATATATACACTGTATATATATACTGTATATATATAGTAATATGTATAGTATATATATATATATATATATATATATATATATATATATATATATATATATATATATATTATAGTAATATGTACAGTAATATGTAATATGTAATAGTAATATGTACTATATATATATATATATATATATATATATATATATATATATATATATATATATATATATATATATATATATACAGTATATATATATATATATATATATATATATATATAGACACACAGTGCAGAGCATTGTAGCTGGATGGAATAAATATATTGTAGGGGATGTGCTCAAGGATCAGACTGAGTTTATTTCTCAGGTTCAGCTTTATTGCCAGAACACATGCTCTATCAACCTCTCAACAAGAAAAGAGGCTGATCAATGTAACATCACACTTTTACACTCCTGGAGCATCGAAACCTAAGTCACATGGTGCTTTAGCAAACATACAGTCACATGGTACTTAATCCCAGTCACAATGCAACCCTTTGATCTGTCACCATTGTCTCTCATTCTTCAATGATCTGGAAATCCTTCTGGGGCATCTTCTCTGAGACAAAAGGCCAAACCTCACACCTCCTCATTATCTCCTGCAGATCTCTGCCGATCCAGACCTTCTTTGTCCCGCGAGACGTGAAGCACCCAATACACATACAGCAATACATCTGTGGAAAATATGAACTCAACATATGTGCCACATAACTCCCCCCCCCCACCAAACGTCTACTAAGGGACAAAACATCATCAGCGATGTATGACAGAAAACATAACCACATATCAAAAATCAATCCACCAATTGCCTAGGTCTTAATCTCCTGCCATATCTGCTGTAAGCCAGCATTGTTCCTTCAGCAGCGTCCTCCTGCACCTGTGGATCAGAACTGTTAGCACATATCTGTGGGGGGTCTGCAGAATGCCTTCTCGGCGGCCTGCCACGGCGGGGGGCCCTCGCCAACTGCACGTGTTCATCAGCCAGAACAAAAGCGGGTTTGAGTCTGTTTATGCAAATCAACTCTTCCCTGCTTCCTAAATCTAGCAAAAAATGCTTCTCGCCTGTTTCCAACACTCTGAAAG